>CM062812.1:563906247-564506247 GCA_031772625.1 Pinus tabuliformis | reverse complement strand
ATTTGATGTGGCCATTATTTTTCTTGTTTGGAGAGCATACTTCTCGTGGTGATTTCTATTTTGATTTGGGGATGATAAATTGTTATTGAGAGCATGTTTGCAGAGCTAAATTGTTATGAAAACAGCTCACAAAAAGATAGAAAAGAGAGATCCACGCCTTAGAATTCAGCCTCTTCGAGGGGGCAACCTCCTTTACATTACATAAATGAACAATTCTTGGATGATACAAATGAAAATACCTCCTTTCTATATATAGGAGTCTAAGTGGTCCCAATACAATCAAAGCCTACATAACAATAATATTGTAGGGCACAACAGTAACAATGGTGGGCTTCTATGTGGCATAAAAGTAACAATATGGGCACTACATGGGTACATCAATATAATAAGTGGGTTATACTAATAACAATAAGGGGTTACACTAGTAGTATAGGGGCCTAACATGCCCCTCTCCTTCAAAAAGCGTTGTCCTCAACGCTTGAGTAGTTCTTGATGCTTCTATATAAAATTCTTGTCCTCCCATGTGGAATATTCAGCGGGTAAGTTCTTCCACTTGATGAGATACTCTGAAATTGATCGATTTCGTAGCTGTCGAGTTCTTGTTTCTGTGACTGCTCCAGGTTCCAATATGATTTTTCCTTCCTCTTCAATTTCTGGCAATATTGCTTGAATTGGGATCTTTTGCAACTTTTGAATAAGTGGCCATACTTCTTCGTTCTTCTTCCATTCATCCATTGCTTCGTTTATCCAATTTGGTTGGATAATATAAATAGCACAAAACAATGCTTCCACATCCTCATCCTTGAAGCGTCTTCCCATTCGGTAAGGTCACCATTTTTTAAGTGCATGTAGTATTGCCAACATTTCCTTCTCATAAATAGCTTGCTTGAGATGTAGCAGTAAAAATACCCAATCACTCACATCAAAACATTTTTCACTACGATGTTGATCCACCTGTTGTTTCATTTGATTTTGCACCGAAGTGGCGTTATCCTTTAAAAGTTGGAGAACTTGTTGTTGATGCTCGATATGATCTTTCTCTACTTGAACCTTTTTCTTCTTGATATGTCCTTCTATCTTTTGAGGAGTGGTAATTTCTTCCAATCCTTTACAAGATATGGTCGGATTCATTTCTTGATGCTCGATGTGATCTTTCACTTCTTGAACATTTTTCTTCTTGATGTGTCCTTCTATCTGGATAGTTTGAGGAGTGGTAATTTCATCCATTGAATTACAAGATATGGTTGGATTCATTTCTTCTTTCTCGATGTGATCTTTCACTTCTTGCACCTTTTTCTTCTTGATATGTCCTTCTATCTTGAGAGTTTGAGGAGTGGTAATTCTTGCCAATGCTTTACAAGATATGGTCTGATTCATTTCTTCTTTCTCTGGGGTGGTGTCCTGACGTATATCCTCTTCTTTTGATGTTTCTTGATCCTTTTCTTCCTCCTCTTCGTATTCTATGTAAAATAATTTCTTCTCAGCACACCTATGACCTTTAGTGCATTTGCTATCACAATTGTAACAAAGCCCTTTTTCTCTTTTTTCTTCCAATTGTTGTGGTGTAATCCTTGTAGGTTGTGGAAGGCTGGGAGAAAAAACACTTCCATCTTTATAGTTGTGAGGGGTATGCTTCCTGGTTTCCATAATTTTTCTTTCCATTATGTCACAAAGCCCTTTTACTCTTTCCAATTGTTGTGGTGTTTCTCTAAAGAAGGTGTTGCTCTTTATATCCTCATAATGTGCTATCATTTCCTCTGTGAAAATTGACCACGTAACAAGTTTTTTACGAGAACAAAGCCCTTTGTACCATAAAAATTGATCTGGTTCTAAATATGAAGATGCAATAAATACCTTTTGTAACAGTTGTACACCATGTATATCAAAATATTGCTCCATCTGAAGTATCCAATTTACCAGATCCTTGCCATCAAACTTCCTCATCTTGCTTTTTCTTGATTTTAGGAGCTCTACCTTGAAACGACTGTAACTATGTACTTTCGGATCTTTAAGTTCTGAACTTGTGACTTGTAGTAGCCCTCTTTGTCTTCTTTCCAATGCCACAAGTCTGATCCAAATTGGATTCTCTAAGAAAACGTTATGCACAATCTCCCACAGTGACCTGATTATATACTAGTTCAGTAGATCAAACTTGTATGAAGTGCCACGTGTCACTGTTTCAACCTTTAACTCTGAAAAATATATAAACAGAAACTACAGTCCGTCCTCTTTCTGTACCTTCTTACGTAATTTCAATCCGATGCTCAGAAAGAAAGTTATGACGATTTTCCCCAGGTCACCTGCTTTGATTGTAATTCAGGAGTCTGCAAAAAGACCAACTTCAGCAGATCATATCTGCGAAAATATCACGCGAAAAGATCTGAAAGTCGGACCCAAGGTTCAGCGCCAATTCTTCTCAAATAGGTTTTTTTTGAGACTTCTGAAACGTCACAGAAAAAGAGTTATAGCTAAAAGTCCACGATGACCTGTTTGGAGCAGCGAAACCCTAGAATCCAAAGCTCTGATACCAAATGTTATGAAACCAGCTCACAAAAAGATAGAAAAGAGAGATCCACGCCTTATAATTCAGCCTCTTCGAGGGGGCAACCTCCTTTACATTACATAAATGAACAATTCTTGGATGATACAAATGAAAATACCTCCTTTCTATATATAGGAGTCTAAGTGGTCCCAATACAATCAAAGCCTACATAACAATAATATTGTAGGGCACAACAGTAACAATGGTGGGCTTCTATGTGGCATAAAAGTAACAATATGGGCACTACATGGGTACATCAATATAATAAGTGGGTTATACTAATAACAATAAGGGGTTACACTAGTAGTATAGGGGCCTAACATAAATTCTTGTTGAGCATAACATCTTGGATCCAGTTTGAAAATAGATGAAAGCATATCCACATAGTGTATAGGAGCAATGATTTCATGAGAGAGGAGCAGGGATATCGAATCTTCAGCAAAAGGAGCAATTTATCAATCCAATGGTAGTCGGATAGTCCAATCAAAGTTGGATGAGGATCGATTGATCGTGGTGGATTTCAACAGATGGTAGTCCATAGATCATGTGAGAACAGAGTCTTCTGAGCTGGTCAGTAGAATCGTGTCTTCTATCTAATCAGTGTTGGCATATTTTATATGAGGTTGAGTCTCCATGTTGATGGGATTCAACTAGATATGTAAAATACCAATTACTTGACATAATAGAAATTCATAGCAGAGCAGAAACAACAAGGGTAGTTTTCTCCTGGAACGGTTTCCACCAGAAATATTGTGTCTCATGTGTGATGATTTTTTTTATTTTTCTTTGATGGTTTTCTCTTAGTATATGTTGTTTATATGTTTACATGTTTATTGTTTACTCATATGTTGCTAACATATTGTAAGTTGTTGCAATAATAAGTGTGTGATTCAGTAAAAGTAATAATTGGGAAAGAATGTTAAGAAGTCACACTATTGATTCACCCCCCCCCCCAAGTAGTGCTCAAAGGTTTCCAACAATTGGTATCAGAGCAGGGCTCTTGGTTGCAACTTGATCACTGGAGAGTAGATCCAGGGTTTGTTGGTGGAAATTAATTTTTTTTAGGAATGGTTGTCCTTACCGTTGCAGATTACAAGGTATGGCCCAAAAATGTAAAATATCAATTATTATCTTGTGGACCTAACATTTGGAAAGTAGTGTGTGAAGGTTGTGGCAAAGATCCAATTGCAGATGAAGTTTTGCAACAATATGCACAAGCACGATGCATAATCTATAAGAATATTCATGATGATGGTATGAAGATACTAGTGGGTTTGAAATGTGCCAAAGACATGTGGGACAAGCTAGAATCCATATTGGTGATGATCCCTGCAGCAATAAGGAAAATGAGAAGAAGAGAAACAAGAAGAAAAAAAAAGAACAAGAAGAAGGGCCTTCAAAAACAAGAAGCTCAGCCACAAGAGTTCCATTCTTCTAGTGCACATGATTTAGCGGATGATGAGAAAAGATTAGAAAATATTGAATCCAAAGGTATAACTATTAATGATTTTCTTTTGAGTTACGATTTTGAGGATTCAAATTTAGAACATGCTAAAGCACATAGTGATAATGAGAATGTTATTAAGAGTCTTAGAGCTGGTATTTCTAGAGTAATAGTTGCATGCAAGGATCAAGAAAAATTATTGCAGATCTGTGATGATAAGGAGGAAAAGCTCAAGGAAGAGAATGTCAACTTAAATATTAAGTTGGCTGAATCCGAAAAGGTTGGGGAAGGTATGAGGAAGAAATATCAAGTGAAGGTAGAATAGGTTGATATATTAGAATTTGAAGTGGTTTCCTTGAGAAAGAAGCGGAAGGTGGACAAGAGTACTATTGCCTTGGATAATTTTCTTGAGATCCAAAGATCACCATTGGATAAATCTAGTCTTGGATTTCAAAAGGGTGAGTCTAGTTTGCATGTAGGTAAAAACACCAAAAAAGAACCCAAGAAACCTATAGAAAATAATACCAGCAACAAAAATGGGATCCAAGGAAGCAAGAAGCAATCAAATAGCAAAAAAAAATAACCAACGACAGAAAAGCAAGAAAAACCAACAACAGATCAAGCAGCAAAACTAGTAGCAAGGAATAAAATCTCAAGGAGCACCTACATTCAAAAGACCTTTCGCTCCTATAGATGATCATGACAAATTTGTAAAGTTTCAAAGGAATCAAAGTCATTTTGTTCCTTTTGTGCATAATGTAGAATGTTACAGTTGTCACAAGTTTGGACATATTGTAGCAAATTGTTGGAGCTGAATGTATAGACCACATCAACAGAGATTCCAACAATATCAACAGCCAAGGAGAATAGCTAACATGTATAATTATGGCTTTTATGGTTATCGTTACTCATGTCCCCTGTTTGGCCATAAGGTATTTGATTCCAAATCTAACCAATGGAAGTGAAGCACATTTCATGCAAGGTTTAGATCTGGCATGACCAGAAGAATAATTAATCCTCTTGGCCATGTGGAATGCCATATTTTCCATAGATTTTTCCATATGGCAAGAGATTTTTTGTTTCCTCATGCTCAAGGAAAAACCATAAAAAGTGGCAAAAACCAATAGGATCTAGTACAAAGAAAGTGAAGAAATAAAGGAAGCAAGAGAAGGAAGAGAAGAAACAGTTGATCAAAGAGGAGAAGAAGCAGCCCAAAACCGTGTGGAGAAAGAAGGAGCAACAACTCTTCAAATAGTAAAGAGCATTCCCTCCTACATTCCATGTTTATTCATGCATACTTATAAAGGACTACAGATCATGAAAGGTGCATAACCACATGGGGAGCGTATGATGAGTTGTTGCAGCAACATATAATGAATTCATTTGAGCCTCATCCACATTTAGCTCCACGGGATCATCCTATCTATTGAAGGTATATTGAGCTCAAGGGGAGCTATGCATGGTATGTATTTACATGTGATATTTAACATTTTCTTTATTGTTTTTCACTTAGTTGTTTGTGGCAGATTTATATGTGTTTTCATGAGCAAAATAGAGCACATTTTCACCCATGTATATGCCTTTGGTTCCACTAACAGGTCGTTGAAAAGATGTGCATCCATGCATATATTGTGATCATGACTCTAGGATGTATTGAGATAACTTGTGACATGGACCAACCATGTATAGGTTTTTATATTATGGTTACTACAACTGTGTATTTGCTATTGTTTCATCATTATGTATTGGTTGAGAGTTTAGTCAATAGTTGTTGAGTCATCATGGTGATAGGTGTGTTTTGAGGAGTCTTATGGAGTCATTTTTCAGCCACATGTATGGGCTAATGATGATGTATTAGTCATGATATATCATGTATTTGAGTCATTGGTCGATAGGAGATGATCATAGAATCCATGTATTTATTGATAAATCTGTGTATAATGCTCATGGAGCCATGTATGTATGTTGTACAATGATTTGGGTATTATAGTCATGAGTCATGAGGTCATCTGATCTGATTTAGAATATTAGTTTTCAGTGCTAAGATCTTCCTCAGATTATAAACAAAATGTTTTCATTGTGCTTAAGGATTCATGAATTTTTGCAAGTGAAATGAAGATTTTTTATGTTAATTTTACGAGTAATTTAATATAAATTAGAAACTGAACAACGACATAAACATGCATAAAACATAATAAAAAACACATTACAACAAGCACATGATAAAGGAGCTCACCCCTCCTGGGCTACGTCTCCTTGGTCCATCTTCCAATGGCTTGGGCCTCTCTATTATGCTCAAAAGTGTAAAAATATGTGTTTACAATGCTCAAATGCTTCTAAAACCTGCTCTACTAAGTTTAGAATACTCAAACATGACTATCTAGCCTCTTTTTTCATCCAATTTGGTGGAAAACTGAAGAATTTATGACGTTCCCTAGTTTTTCCACTATCTGTTCCACAAATTGCTCCACATCCGACATGAACCCACAATTTCGCTCCAAAAATCCGCTAACCAAGAGAGAATTTTGCCACGCAGCAGGCCATAATCTGGTGGCACCGACTATCCATCGCGAATCACAATTAGCAAAGTCCTGCAGTCTTATGGACTATGAACCAGCGGGCGACATGCGATTACGATTTGATGGACCCGATGGAACTTTTAACGAGAGCTTATAAATGTATCCCGTTCAGGATCCTTTCACAATTGCCGGAGTACCGAGGTCTTGGATATGTGGGACTTTGCAGCATGCTGCAATTTTTGATTGCGAAATTACATCGCAACCCGGTACCTGTCGGGGGAAAATTCTGTAACGTCAACCCTTCGATGATTTGCGATTATGATCCATCGTATCGCGCCTCTGGCTAATTATTGAAATCCTTCCCGCCAGCCTTATTGCATCGCACCCTTCTCTGCTCGGGGGCCGATTTTTAACACCGACCTGCCTGTGATTGTGATTTGAGACATGCGGGGGCCAATGGCAGCTTGCCACTCAGGGCCTCCTCATTCGCTGAAGGACCATGCCACATCATCCAATCCTACCATGTGAGCAAGTCAAACCTAAACTTTGACTTGCGATAAATTCTGCATATGAGCTCGAATTTGAGTGTCATTCACACCATTGGTATCATAATGACGAGCTCTTTGATCTGAAGCTAAGTTTATCAAGATTCTAACACTTTTATTTTTTAGCCTAATTTTGAGCACCTGATCATCATCATATGGTCATGCAATAATCATGTATGAGGTCTTATGTCACTTGAGTCATGGTCATATGGAGTCTTAGTCCATATGGTGCTTTTATTTGAAAAAGGAATCATTGTTTGTAACTGAAGCGATCATTTGAGCCCAACAATTGGTATCTCTACAACTTGGAGATGACATGTGTTAAGGGGGGGGGTGGCATTATCATGATAGTTGTTTCTATGTAGGCATGGGGGAGATTATGTGTGGTTGCCTCATATGATGTTTCCATATGGAGGAGTGTTGGATGATGCATATGCATGTTGATGTTATACTTGATGTTGCTCATAATGTTTATGATGATGATGATGAATATGTTGATGATGGTTTCCTTATGTTGGCATGATGTTTCTTGCTGCTAATAGTTGTTGGTTGGTATTCTGCTCTAGATTTTGATTGGATATGTATGCTTCTTGTTTCTTATATGGAGGCATGGATGATAGTTGATGCATTATATTTCATCCATGTAGAGATGTATTACTCTAGTGATTATGCTTTAGTTCTTGCTTCCTATTCATATGGAGTTGACCCTTTTCCATTGATGTCAAAGGGGGAGAGAATTTGGATGGATAGAGATCAGTCTCAGAGTTGCAGTTTTAGTGGAGATCAACCTCACATGTTGTTGAGGTTGACATCAATGCCAAATGGGGAGTTTGTTGGCATTGTAGTATTTGCATTGATGTCAATAGTATGATGTCACTCATGTTGGTATGTGTTGGCAAGTGCATTGATAGACATATCATGATGGTTTGTTGATGTTGCAATATAGTTGGATTGTGTTGCTACAGGTATAGGATGCTACTACATTTTGATCATACAAGTTTACATGTGATAGAGATGGTCCATGGCACACTAGTTCAAGTGTCAACTAGATCTTCATTAGGTCTTCATGCATATGCTTGTGAGGATGAATTTTTGTCGTGAGCTGATGGCTTGATTATGGTGCTACAGAGGTTTTTGTAGATCTGTCATAGGTGTTGCAGCTTGTTCAGATGTTTTTTAGAGAATGGAGGACTTGTTGGCACACTTTCCAACCTTGGTTGTTGGCCCTTGTAGATTAATTTGGTAGTGACACTTGGGATACTTGTTTTTTCCACTTGAAAATGTGTCAGAGGCCATAACAAAGGTTTGGAGGCTTGCACAGGAGTTGGAGAAGATGTTCCAATAAGTGGTAGAGGTTCTAGACTTAAGGTTTAATGCTTTCACTTATGCTCTACCCCCATCTCTCCCTTACAGGCTCATGAGAGTGACTAAAAAGTTACAATCACATGGATAGAGGCATGTGAGAGTGAGTGTATGTTTTTTTCAAGTTCATATAGTGTCAAACATGTGACTGAGGCATTTCATGGGATTTTCTTCACATTCCTTGCACTGTTCGGAAGGAAATTAACGTGGAAATTCCTAGAGGCTTCTAGAAAAAAGTGAAAAAGATCGGAAATGCTTTGAAAAATTCCTCTCACGATGTGAATACATTTAGTGCACAAGTTGTGTTGTTAGTGGATTTATTTTGTCCAATTTGTGCACCTTTGATCCTATCCCCAAGCTCAATTTTGCCCTACATGTTTTTATATTCTACATTTTGGAGTTGATTGATGGTTGGTTGAGTATGAGAGTGAATTGGAGAAGGTTGCATAGTGGAGGAATCATTCATATTTGATTGTGAGTGTAGATGCTTCAGTGATTGAGTGTAATGGAAATTTATGGAGTAGATTTCTAAAGCAATTTATCAATATTCAAATCAGATTTGAAATTGTTGTAGTGAAGATTGTTTGGAGATTTTTTGCTTGTTGTTGGAGTATATTTTTGTTGGTGACTCTAACACATGTTTTTGCAGGAGCGATTGATGCATTTGGAACATAGCCATAGTGTCTCATGATGTTAGTTGTATTATGCAACATTATATTGTCGTGAGGGTTTGACAATACTCAGATTTGATGTGGCCACTATTTTGCTAGTTTGGAGAGCATACTTCTTGTGGTGATTTCTATTTTGATTTGGTGATGATAGCTTCTTGCTGAGAGCATGTTTGTAGAGTTTAATTCTTATTGAGCATATTGTCTTGGATCCATTTTGAAAATAGATGAAAGGAGATCCACATAGTTTATAGGAGCAATGACTTCATGAGGGAGGAGAATGGATATCAAAGCTTGAATGAAAGGAATAGTTTCTCAATCTAATGGTAGTTGGATAGTTCAATCAGAGTTGGGTGAGGATCTATTGATCGTGGTGGCTTTTAGTGGATGGTAGTCCATATATCTGTGTGAGAATAGAGTCTTCCAAGTTGATCAGTAGAATCGAATCTCCTAGCCAATTAGTGTTGGCATATTGTATATGAGGTTGAGTCTCCATGGTGATGGGAGTCAACTAGTTATTTAAAAGACCAATTTCTTAACATAATATAAATTCAGAGCAGAGCAACAACAACAAGGGTGGTTCTTCTCTCGGAAGGGTTTCCACCAGAAATATTGTGTCTCATGTGTGTTGATTTTTGTGGTTTTTCTTTGATAGTTTTCTCTTAGTATATGTTTCTTATATGTTTACATGTTTATTGTTTACACATATGTTGCTAACATATTGTGAGTTTCTACAATAATAAGTGTGTGATTCAGTAAAAGTAATAATTTGCAAAAATTGTTAAGAAGTCGGACTATTGATTCACACCCCCTCTCAGTAGTGCTCAAAGGTTTCAAACAACATCTTTTTCCTTCATTATCCACTCTTGGTCCTACTGTAGTAGGGAGAAAGTCCCTAGATTTTATCCTCCCCCAAATATTCATAATCTGCCCAATATTCTCACAATATTCTACAAAAATAAATAACATTAGGCACAAATACACAATTATCTCTAAACCTTCCTAATGAACATATTAAAGCTAAAAATATATCATCTAATGCAAATAAGAGAGGTTTAATGTGCTAAAGTGATGTCATATGTGCCTTAATTTATGTCTAATCTGGAGGCCCATCATATATGAATGATAAGATGTGATTTACATTTCTATTAACAAATATATACACCTATATACATTCTTATAACCATTGGTTTCATATTCCAAGGTTTCTTAGACTTTAGTGATTTTGCAACTTCCACACCATAGCCCTTATCAGATTAGGTGTCAAACAAAGGCCTTATAATTAGATAGGATGTTATTAGCTTACATTAAAACTTTAAGATTATTCAATCTATGTTAAAACATATTATTAGGCTATTACAAAAAAAAAAAAAAAAATTGCTTTGAAGATTAAGAGTAGGAACACCACAGGAAAGTTCCTAATGATCCACTATTCTTTTGTCTTGTTTAAGGTTTTGAGTAATTTCATAGAGGTCCCATTACAAGGACAACAATTCTTTGTAGAGTTTTTAGCATAGGTATTTGGTGTTACAAGTTTGAGAATAACTTTAAAGCTATTGGGAATATTAACAAAAATGGGGATTTTGAATGCTTGTAATGGAATAATACACATTATATGAGTAGGAAAAAAATAAAACTAGAACTATACAGGGTCTTTTAAATAGACCTAATAGGGACATTGTTTGAAATAGGGTTCTACACCTTCCCCACACTTTTTATATTTTCCATAGATAACAATTGATATGCGAAAAAAAATTCCACCTGTATTAGGGAAGATATCACCTAATCAAGGTTCCAATTATACTCCTATTTATATGGTATGGTGACACTCATTGGAATATAGGTCCAATTTATTGTACTAATATAATCTAAAAAATGATATAAACTAATTTAAACTAAGGAAAATATATGACCTAAAATTATATTTGCAAGTAAATATTACCTAATATATACAAATTGCTGGGTTCTTGGAAGGCTTATATTATACAAAAATAGGGGTGAGGGAAAGATTATCCAAATTCAATCCTGTAGAGAACTACAATTATTTGGGTAGTAATCTTTCTCAGTGATATGTGGGCTTAGGAAGCCACCTGAGAAGTGTTTGCTCCGTTGATAGAGCTTTAACAAATTATCCTTTAATGATATTAGGGGCTTATTTGCATCCTATATTTAATCTACTTTACAAAAACTAAAACTATTGAAAAAATGAGAGCAAATCTTAGTACTAACATGGTGAATATTAAATAGTGAAAATTGATATATTCAAAGACTCAGAATTAATCCAAAATACTTTAAATAACTCAATAAAACATTTATGTATTTTGTTTCAAAAGAAAAGAAAGACACATTCTAATACTCAGTTTTAGAAAGTAATTCAATGAATAAAATCCTATAGAAATGGAAAACATAGATGCATATAAAATAATTATATCACATACTATACTCCATGCAAAGAGAAATTCACCAAATGAATCCCACATCTTCAAAAATTAACTACAACTTCTGACCAAAAATATTAGTGTTGAAATTTGCAGTACAGTGATTTCCAAAACCTTCTCGAATGAAGAGGGTTGTATAAATAACAAAAATAAAATAAAATGTCAACTTGTTTTCTAAAAATAGAAAATTTTCGCAAGAGGATTTTCTTGCATTCTAAAAGAAATTGGATGTCTCATTGTCTTTAAACATGGATGAATTTTGCTTCATCCACTGCTAGTCTTCCTGAATCTGTTGAGAAAATTTCCCTAAATCTTATGTTGGTTGTAAGGGATTTACTTCCATTTCTTTCTCCTCAAAGTATTTTGTCTACGAATTGTATTTGTCAAATATTTGAAACAAGCAAATAGGAATTCTATTTTGTAGACCAATCTAGTGCTAACCCATATGCTTCAGAATGTATCTCTTCTTTATTCCACACTTAGAAGAAAATATTCAAATTAATTTCATGCACTTGTAAGGATATTAGAAGAAATTTTGGATCTCTTTCGTAGAAAAAATAAATTATTTGACGAATTTTGCTACTGCTAGCCTCTTTGCTATCATTAATTACATGGGTGCAAATAGTCGGAGGTAAAACCTCCTTTATTCCCCCAGGATGAGGCATATTAAATTCCTAAATCATATCTAATGCAATGTCCTAAATTGAATCACTCCAGCCATAGGAGTATTTGATCCTTTCCTTGATGTTGTAGAAATTAGATTTTCTCTAATCTAAGGATATTTGCATCTTCCCTTTTTCTTCCTTAAGTATTTTACCAAAAAAAATAGATTTCTCTTTATTTTCCCACATGATAAATTTATCGAATTGGTCTATTATTACACCATAATCCTGCATATGGACATCAACCCAATCTGTGAAGATGAGCAAGTCATGATACAAATTATAAATTATTTTTATTTGATTGAAGAATTTTAATTTGAATTGTTTAAGTTGATCATTAACAACAATGGCTTGATCTTTGAACACTTTCAACTCCATAGTTCATTTCTCTAGTTGCTCTATTTGTTCTTCTAGAGAATTGATGTGATCCTGAAAAGTTGTAGAAACTATTTGAACATTATACTCAAACTCTTCTTTCAATTTCTCAACTTCTCTTACATGAACTTGTCATAGGTCTTCTAATTGTTTAGCATGTTTTGTCTAAGCCTTATAAAATTGCTTCCTAGACTACTCCTCCATTTGAGTTTTTCATCTCATTTATTTTCATCAATATTTACCATAGCTATGGAAAATCCTTCTCATGACTTGGTGGAATGCGATATCCAGTCTTTATCCTATGTGACCCTATTGCTTAGCTTAGCTTCCAACTCAATAATCTATTTTTGGTGTTTTTCAGGTTCTTCAAATAACTCATGGAGTGATCATTGACTGGTTGAAGAAAAAACTCCAAGGGATGATGTTGTCTCCATGGTTGTACCTTTTGGATCGCCCTAGGTTTCCATGCCATTATTGATGATATTTCTATCATGGAAGGTTCATATTTCCTCTTTCTTCATCACTTCACAATTGGATTTTCTTGGGTATTGAAATAATAATCTCCTACAGACATAATTATCTCTTTAATAGGTTCTACTTCATCAACATTCATGAAAAGTGAAGAAAAATTTGCAGTACTAGTTTCCAGAGGAGTCATCATGACTCATGGAGATATTACCTCAATCATTTCGAAAGAGAGAATCAGGCTTTGAGAAACATCATGTGTGCCCCATCTATTGAGCCTTTTCTATTTTATTAATAGCCTTGTATGTTTTCATCATTGATTTCTTTATTTCCCCTGTTGTTATCTCCTTTTGAATAATGTACTTCTTTTCTTAACTCTAATGTTGAACTAAAAAATTATCCTATTTTATTATTTATTTTGTTTCCTATTGTTATTGATGTTCATTTTGTTTATGTTCTCGCTCATGTTTCTCTTTTTCATTTTTTTTCCTTTTGAACTGAAACATATTCTTACTGATTGGGTTTTGTTTGATCAAGTTGTTAAGCTCCTATTACTTCACTATATTATTGAGATTATAAATTTTCAATTCAAATAGGCTCATTACTACTATCAGTGAAGGATAAGCATATACCTTCTCTCATTTGTAGCTCAACTATAGGAACACTAGATGCCTTACTCCTTTGTTCAAGGAAAAACAAGTGTCTATTCTCCTTGAAAGTTTGAAGAATTTCTTTCTCCTCTTGGATCATTTGATTGAAAATTTTGAATTACAACCTAATCAAAAGACTTGACATTTTTGAGAAAGGAATCAAATAGTGGTCCTTGATGCACATAGTTTGTAGGGTATATCATTGACTTCAGATGTACGTTAATGATGTCATCGGGATCATACATGTAGAAAATGAAGTGAATGCATCAAAACCTCTTGAATTTCATTTGCCTCAACTATTGCATGACCTCTATCTTTAACAGACTTGTGGCCAATCTTTGCAAGAAAATTTGGTCACAGTTTCATTGAATTTTTATGCATTAATTTTTTTATACCATGAAAAGTTATTTGATAGGATATTTCCCTCACAACCAACATATCATAAATGAATATGGGTAATACATGAGGACTACCCTCACATCCATAAATTCTAAAATAAGTAAAACTCTCTTTAATAAATCAATCCCCAATTCCTTGTAATATTGATTGAATTTCTTTACTCATTCTAGGAGGAAGCTTTCCAAAAATGATTTGATGGAAATAAAACATTATATTATCACAAATATCGTAAAATTGGTTTTTATATTGACCTTCCTAGATAATAGAACAAAACTAATGAATGGGTTCATTGTTGAAAGACGAATTCCATTTCAATAATGGAAAAGGAATAGAGACAACTACAACGTCCATTAAATAAGTCGACATTAAAAAACCTAAGCCACAACCTAGTGGAGATGATTGTGATAGCTTAGCAACATATGATAGATTTTGAGACAAAATATCTACCCAATTAAATCTTTTAGATTGATTCATGATTCCATGGAATAGAGAAACCCAATCCAACTTGAAATGTTGAGGATCTAGCTCCCCATAAAGTCTAGTCAACATTTTAACCACATATGCATGAGGATTATTGATTTTTTTCAATGAGTAGAGAATATTTGATTTGGTATTAAAGCCTAAAAAATCATCTACCCAATCCCTTATGCATCCAACTGAGTCATTTTTTTTCTTTTTACACTCTTTGCTCAAAATTAATCATATATTCTCTATCAAGATAAATCTTAGGAAAACTCAGTTTATACATTTTTTGTAAAACCTCAAACCTCCATTAAGCTATAACTTTATTAGAGTAATTTACAATTGAAAATGTTTTAACATGAGTGTGCGAGATAATCCAACTTACCATATCATAATTAGGAAGCATGACATGCTTGGTTGCAACCTTATGCAACTCTATTCTCTTGGCATTTACATAATTATCTGAGTAAGAGTTGGAATCTTCTTCTGAGCCACTTCCTTTAGGATGTCTCCAACCATCATTCTAAATAAAATCATGCATTTCCTCCCAAGATATAGGTCTTCTTGATCGGGTTTTCTATGTAGTATCTGAAAAGAAAGTTGAATTAGGGTTCTTTTCTTTAGAGAGCTTGGATTTTAGTTCTACTACTTTCAACGTAGCATTGGAATTCTAGATAATAGGCTTAGTTGCTTTATACTTTTCTTTTTAACCCATTGCACCTATGTGGAAGAAAGTAAATATATTGAATAGACACATTCATGATTTTAAAATGAAAAGATAATTTAACTCAAAAATTCCTTTTGAATTTTTATTATTTCTCTAATACAATAATGTGGCATAAAAAAAATTCAAGCAACAGAGCTTTCTTTGCAACAAGAAATTTACTATGAGTTTTATAATATCATGTAATGTTTCCTGAGAAATTTGCTAAGTATAGAGGACCTTTGGCATCTGAATAACCATTAATGTCTGACACATCCGAATTTATTGACTTCCTTATTATCTTTTTAGAATGCATATACTAGGATCTAGTCATCCAAGTTCACAATGGGTTTACCATTTTCCATTCGTTAAATTGGGATGGATACCAGATAGCCTTATTAAAAACCAAAATTTTCAATTTATTAAGAAACCATTTTAAAATAACATGAAAAGGGAAAGGTTATAAAACTTAATGCATTATTCGGTCATCCAAGTATCCAGATCTACAAGAGTGGAGACACTCTGCATGTCTCATATATCGAATAATTTTTATTGAAAATGAAAAATCGAAACAAAAATCAATAAAATAATAATTCATGAAATGAAAGAAAACAACATTATTTTATCTATATATTGGGACATTCGAGAGTTCAAAGTGGAACTAGTAAACACTAATGTTCTTGGCCTGAATTGTAGATATATTAAACATTTAAATATTTGAGAAAATTTAAAACAATAAAATAATAAAATCTTGATAGAAACAAACTTGAAAAATAGATATCCGTGTAACACTTCCTACCACCCCCTTATAATATGGTCTATGGAGGGAATTACTATCATCCTAAATGCTAATTCTAATTTTTTACTCGAAAATGGGTCACAAAGAAATGTTATTTCTCACCCAAAAAAATAGATAATAATATCGCCATCATATCCTAATCATTAAGATCTTTCCGACGATGTAATTACTTCTTTGATCCAAAACCCAAATTAAAGTCATAATAATAATAAAGGTCATCTTATTAATATTGACTATGTTGACCCCAACCTGCAATGTGGCACTTAAGGTTTTGTAGTTAGTCCACATGGAAAAACCATGCAAACAAGTGATCCAATGCACTAGCTCACACTTACGTGTGATCACTTTGCAAATAATATAAAATGTCAAACAAGTATTAAATACGTTCCATACTCGTTGCATGAACCACACACAAATATTTGGCGAGTCCTATTTCCACCTCCATATCAAAGTTAATGCTATGGAGGTACCCCTCTGACAGCCTCACAGAGCATCATCGACCATACATCATCGGACCATGCATCGTAAACTTTATCTGTCTCCGGCATCCCTCTCCAGCTGCCCATCGAAACCCCCAGAAACCCTGCCCGCAGCCACCCGCAGCCTCCCCTTAGATCGTATTGATGACGGACGGAGATCGCCTTGATGCTGGACGAGAGAGCATGGCCTCCACTCAGATCATATTAATGACCGACGGGAGAGCTCATTTACCTCATGCACGAACAGGAGCAACCTCCTCCAGCCTTCAAAGTCCCGGCCAGCTCATCTGCAAAACCACTCCTGAGCACTCCGCGGCGAACAGAACATTATCTGCAAAACCATTCCTGAGCACTCCGCGGCGAACAAAACATTATCTGCAAAACCATTCCTGAGCACTCCGCGACGAACAGAACAGAGGAGACGTTCAATACTTGGAGGAGCTGGCCATTGGTTATCGAGATTTGCGGTTGGCAAGGTTAGTGCTCTTGAAGCCTGTGAATTCTTGGTGAATTTTAACATCTATTTCCCTCCAAATTTCATTAAAAAGGAAGTTAAATTTAGTCACCATTTACAGCAATACCATTTCAATCCATATTCGACTTTATAAAATATAAATGTAAGGAAAGTGTCAGGTTATACTTCTCTTCTAAAGATTTGATCAATCACATAGAAAACTTCAAGCTGATACTACAGGAAAGAAATACTTAATGCTATCATTCCAGGAGATGTTTGGAGGTTATGCGCTATAAAGGACTGGAAAAGAAATCTCTACAGTTTTACACATTTGGACTTTGCAATGTAGTTTGAATCACCATTAATTAATAACAGTTAATTAACTGTTATTCTTTTTACCAAAGTAAATCAATCTGGTCAATTTCTTGCTTCTCTGCCAGCAATATACACCATGTTGAAGTCTAACGATCGACAGTCAACTTCCATTTCAATGGCCATAGCCTTGCCAGGAGACCACACATACAAAATCGTTTCGATATTTGCCTACTGGCAGGATTTTGCTGTGTGTTTTTTTTACCCAATAGCTGGGCAAAGCAATGTAATCGGACACATTTACTCACGTCTGCCGATAGCTGAAAGTGCTTTAGAATCAGGATTATGTATGTAACCCCATTTCCCTATAAATAAAAGGCTGTTGTCTTTTTTTTGTTTGAATTTTTTTTTTGACGCACAGAGTGCGTCGATTTCTTTGATTGAAATATGCCCCATTGGTGGGAGTTTCACCATCATGAGCGGCTAAACTCACACCAATGTATGGACCA
This sequence comes from Pinus tabuliformis, assembly GCA_031772625.1. Classification (NCBI taxonomy): domain Eukaryota; kingdom Viridiplantae; phylum Streptophyta; class Pinopsida; order Pinales; family Pinaceae; genus Pinus; species Pinus tabuliformis. Next base: position 564,488,460 of record CM062812.1, on the reverse strand, counting down.
CAGGGCAACACAGAAATTTGTGATAGAAAAACATTTCAATGGCACTGAGAAATTTGATCATCTTCAGTTTAAAATAAATAAATTAAAATTAAACATGCTTCTGCAAATACGAGACGGATTTGTCCATTCATTATAAGTTTTTGGTGTTTTTGATCGGAATCTTGTAAAAAAAAATGATGAAATTTTAATTATATTATATAAAATTAATTAATTAAATTTTAAGAAACTTATACCAAATAAACTGCCACCAATATTCCCAAATCTAATAGGCCATAAATAATAGGAGCAATATCTAACCACAGTTAGATTAAAACAAATATATTATCCAGCAGTAAACACAGACTACCTTTACTTATTAATAACTCGATAGACTAATAAATAAGTCTAGACCCAAATAGACTATACAATAAGGACCTCGTTGCATTAAAAGAATACATCAGTGCGATTCGATAGCATTAAAATTTTCAAGTTCTTTGAGGATATGCGCACCACAACTAAGTCGAGGTTAGTTTACGGGTTAGTGTAAACTAAGAAAAGGTACAAATTCATTAAGAAAAAAAAATAAAAAAAATCGATGCATTTTAGTTTTAGATAAATAAAAATGGTGAAAGTTAAAAATAGTTTGATTTATTTGTATTGCGTTGTTTAATGAGAAATTGTTTAAATGATTAAAAGTGGTTTGGATTTGGGTAAAAATCTCTGAATTAAGGAAAGACCTAGAAGGTCAACTGTGAGTTCATAGCTCAAAATCAAAGGAGGATAAATACAAGTGCAAAACTACGAAAAAAAGGTAGCTGAGACTATCGAGAAAACTGAGGAAAGACCTAGAAGGTCAACAATAAGTTCACAGTGCATAATTAAGTAGGGTAAATTATAAGTGCAAAACTAAGAAAAAATATAGCTGAAATATAGCTGAAATATTCTTAAATATAGCTGAAATATAGCGGATTCCATAAAGTGATTTAAGAATATTTTGAAAACATATGAAATATAGCTGAAATATAGCTGAATTAACATAATATTTTACTAAACTAATTAATAAATATGTAACATAAAATATATTTGAATTACTGAATCTATTAATATACTATTTATTGAATCAGTAAACTAACTAATAAATCAATTTTTGACAACTTTATCCTCTCCCGGTGAAACTAATCCTCTCTCACATTGATAACTTTTTCATAAAGGGTATCATTATTTGCTTCATTAGATGTCACGAAGACAAAGTGAGAAAGGATACAGTTAATGGAACATATTTTCGATATTGGGGGAATGCCTTTTTATTAAACAATGGGTATTTTATGCTTTATGAGCATACTGAGAATGAGTGTTGTTCTTTCTTCGCAGAGGCATTGCAGCCGATGTTACATCATAATTTATTCAACTCTCAGCTCAAACCCAGAGAAAATATCGATGTTTCTATGTCCAGGATTGAAACCGGAAACCTTTCCGTCGATATGCTTTTAATGAGTTTAATCAGGGAATCTTGTCATCATATTTTTCAATTCATTTATATTCCAAAGATGCATCACATTTTATTGGCCCAATCAAGGGTTGCCTCATAAATGGATTTAGATTTTGTAGTGTCTTTGACTAATTCTACTTTTAGTCGCTGCATACAAATCAAATGCGTTTAGAAGTCAAATTGTAGTCAAATATCATATCAGAGCTTACTGGGCAGTCCAAGTACCAGTGGTAATTAGGCTGGGACTTGTATGACTGGTAACCATAAAAGGTCAAAATTATAATGTATTGTAACAATGGTGACAACAATTAAAGTTTGGCATTCTCATCAATTGTATATAGTTGTATAACTAAAACCAGAAATAACGTGAGCCTGTTAATTCCATCTAATTGATTGCGTTTAGAAACTCTCTATACTTTGAAACACGGTTTCATTGAGTATACTATTCTACTTTAGTTTGCTTGAGGTCACTTTTTCTTTTTAAGATTTGTTTTATGTAAGAATTTTTCAACAGAGTTCATCATTCTCATACTTGTCTCACTACTTATGGAGAGCCTACCATAATCATTTTGGAATTCGTTAGATTTGTGCAACAATTCTCACCATAACATTAAAACTTGTGATTAATAAGTATTCGTGTTGCCTGCAAAATCTAACAGCAAATCATCTGTCCTCATTTCATTCACTTTTATATTATACAAATGAATTATGAATACTGTAGATATATTATACGCAGTCGTATAAAAGATTATGAGGTGTTGAGGTGTGCAAAAGTGGAGCTGCAACGGTTTAAGATAACTACTTTTGATTATCTCAACTACTATTATCTTACTCTTCATTATCTTAACTATGAAATTATAAATTAATTACTTTAGAACTCAACCATCATTCGCATAATTTTGTATCAAGCACCTGCATGATTTTGAAACAAGGGTTGCGCCTATACCAACCATAGTCTATAACCTTTTTTTAATTACTAATGATAATGATATCGTCAACATCCATAGACTCTATCAACGCAAATACGTACACAGAAAAGTTCATTTTTAATTAAATAATAAAAATGATGTCATCACCATCCACAAAAAAACTCGAACAAAACAAAACTGTATAAAGAAAAGTCCATTTTATTAGGTTGGTTTATGAAATCTGATAATGTCGGTTGCGTGATATGAGTATGTTTTTCCTTCATAGATTAATATCTACTTCTGCAATAGAATGTCTTCTATATTGTATGAACTCATATCACGCAACCAACATTAAATAATCACTGGTTTACATCTTAATTACAGGGTACCCATTTAAACGTGTATGTCGGTAGATGAAACTGGTGTCATCTGTTTGGATGGAGAAATGGAAAACGATAGTAAAAAATTACAAAACAATTGCATAGTCTAATAAATGTGGAATATTGTTGTCAAGGAATCTGTTTAGTTATTAACACTGTGAGTATATATGCACAGTGGAAACAGTAGATAAATTTGATCTAATAAGTATAAATGGAGAAATAAAGAAATGAGGTACACATGGAAATAGGAAGAAATGAGAGTTGACATTATTTACATTAAATATTAATACTTAGATATTCAGACTAAAATCAGTTGATGAAAGCACTTACAGAGTTTGTCCTTGCCGGATGTGCAACAGTAATGTGCTCAGAATTTAAGTGCCAATAGACCAACCACCGTATATTTAGCTTATATCTATTCACTTTGTTAACTGGAAAAATATATATTTATGTGTTGACATTATTTAACTCTTTTCATTATTTATGTGTTGAGTTTTTATCATCTACATAAAAATTTGAGTTGCAACAAATAGATATGTTTTTTGTCCAGTAACGTATTATATATAGATTTTTGATATATTATAGCTTTTTAAATATATCAAGGATTTAAGAACATTTTATTCTATTCCAGTTTTCAAAATTTTAGTGTTTAAAATGTATTTTAGTGTTTATTCTATTATTATGTTGTTCTTTTTAGATTATGGTATATGGAGAGCATTAGTGTCTTTACTCTCCTCGTTATGTTTGCAGGGAAAAAATATGTCATGTAAAAAAATGGCATCCTATTTTGCCTTTGTTGAAGAATCCATAGAGCCCTCCCCCATGGAGTGTGTGGGTTACGAGCAATATGTGCATCTCCCCGAGCTCAGTGCCATGTGGAAATTCAAGGAATGGCCTGGTTGGTCTAGAGAGGGGTTGGTAAAGGCTGCCTTACAGTAATTGGAGATTACTTTTCAGTTTGTTTCGTCTGTCCTCTGTGACACAAGGACTTACATTGACAAAGAGGAATGGAAGAGAAGGCTTGAATCCTTAATTAGTTCCCAGATTGAGTTGATTTCAATGATTTGTGAAAATGACAAGCAGGTTCCCAATCTTCAGTTGTCAGTAAGTAGTGGTGTTCTCTCATGGAAAGTTTTCCATGAGGTATGGCAGAGACCTGGTGCTTTACCTGTGGTTAGCAGAACAAGTGAAGAGAGCTTACTTCCTCGTTTGGGTACATGGAAAAGCGCTGAAGCTATGGTTTCTAGAATATGGCTTGCCATTGAAGGCCATATGCAGAGGACTCACTTCACTTTAGGTCTGGGGGAACCAAATATGTCAGGTAAGCCTCTTCTTGAATATGATAGAATCTGCAAGCCAAGATATTTGCACTCTTTAAAACAACATAAACAGTTCCATAATCTAGAAGATGCCAAACTTTGCAATGTCCTCCAGATCTTTGAGGCCTGGGTATTTGTAGGCCAGGGTATTTGTAGGCCAAGAATTGTTGCAGAGAGTATATGAAAGAATAAACTCTGGGGATTTCGTAGGAGCATCCACAGACTGTTGGATGGTTGAAAGGATGTGGAACATGCTCACAGAAATTGTGAATTTGCTTCTAGTGATGGACCCAGATGATTTCCTTTGCCTTAAACACCAGTTGGCAATTAGCAGCACTAGTACGCTTGCAGGCGCATATTGCCTTCAGTCTGCCCCCCTTAGAGACCTTACAAATGCATGCAAGGAACTAAGGCATCTGGTGCCCAAAGTCATCGGTGTTGAGGCTGATCCAAAGGGTGGACCAAGGCTCCAGGAGGCACTTATGCATTTGTTTCATTCACATGGACTGCACTCACATAACACTTCAGGTGCTTACCATGTTGCAACAATACATGTTCTGTTGGCCTTCCAGGCAATAGAAGCCGCGGTGAAAAGGTTTTTCTTCTCATATCAGCAGCTGGTAGTAACAACCATGGGTAGCACTGAAATGAAGGGTCCATCATATCTAGGTGCTTGTGATGCCCTACGTCATATATATTTTGAACCACCTTATTTCCTTAGTGTGGATGGTGCAAAGACATTTTTGGGTTACTATTGGCACTAAAAGTTATAACAATGGTGGATGGTACACTGGAAGATCTACAGAAAAATCAAGTGAAGTGTACAAGAGAAAGAATAGTGCCTTCAGTTGTTCAATGTATTACCCCAAATTCATACATACACTTTTTACATTGACAATTTTGAGTACTATACATAGAATTATATTGGATATAGGATTAGACTCATTTTTGTTCATCCCCATCAGTAGGACCAATCAATAGAACAATGGTACAAATTTGGGATTTTTTTTTTTTTTTTCCCTCTCCAACATGGATAGGATACTAAGGATTCATAGTGTGCAATTCCTCCTTCGTTAAATAGTGTAAAAGATTGTCCAAAATTAAAAAGGTAATTATTAAAATTATTAAATTTTACGAGTTGTTTCTTTTTTTAATTTTTTAATTCTTTACCTAAATTTTATGATGAGTTTAATGATATTTATATAATTCATTATAAATTTTAACATGAATTGTAGTTTAATGTTGTTATTTTTATATATTTTTTTAAGATTTTTTTATTCAGTGTGTGAAACTGAGATAATTATAATTATAATTTGTTAAGTTTATTTAATGGAATGCATCATAATTTTTTTGATGCATTTTTTTTTTTATCAGATTTTTTGTTTTTTAAGATTTTTTAATTCACTGTGTGAAATTGAGATAATTATAATTTTAGATTATTGAATTTATTTAATGGAATATATCATAAAAAATTTAATGTATTAAATCTATATCATATTCAAGCTATATTCCTACCATAAATATCCACTCATTTCCAAAGTTTTGAGAAAAAATATTAGATAATGCATTTCAGATTGACTAATAACATATAATTAGTATAGTTTTTTATCTCTACATTTATTTTACAAAGTACTCTGATACTTCTTTATACTCTACTTTAATTTTCTTGCACATGGCCTTGTGTTATTGCTTAAGATGTCATTTAATTTAACTGAATTTATGGTAAAGGTATAAATTTTGCCTTTAGTTCTTTAATACAAATTTGTTTTAATGAGATTGTAAATTTTAGTCAAATTATTTCTAGTATAGTATCATTTATAAAATACGTTGTTCTTTAATCATATAAGTTTAAATTTAGAACATTGATAATGCATATTGCTTATAATCAATCTCACTCTTAATATCTATAATTTGGCTTAACACTTATCATTTTCTTGTAGATTGACACACAGTTCGCTCGCTTGTGCAGAGCCTAACCCCACAGTTTACAAAGAACAAAAACAATCATTGTAATTTTTCTTTCGTGGGTGACTGGCAACCTTTAGTGAATTTCCTTCACCTCTGCAATTTTTTTTCATATAGTTCAGATTGTTTTAATAATCAGTATTAGTAGGGAAATTACTTAGCATTTACTTTAAAATTTTTACATTTCACACATAGCTTAATAACGGGAAAAGTAAGTGGCCATAATCCACACATTTTTTCAATTTGTTTTGCTATTTTACCGAAGTCAAATAGTTTAATTAGTAAAGGAGTAAGTGGCCCATAATTCACTCGTATTTTTTACTAACCAAAACATCTTTACTTCATTAGCATTGGGACTAGGAACTGGTGTTATTAAAGAAAGGGAGTAGCCCCTGCTTCCCTTGCGTCTTTTAGACGATGCTGGGCTTGCATCTGAAATCTTTCTGAAAGCACTAAGTTTTTCATCTCCCTTTTTAGGCTCACATAGTGTAATAGGAAGGAAGTAAGTGGCCCATCAACCACACATTATTTTATTTGCAGGTAAGGAACAAACATAATTTAGTGTAAGTAGACGAATTTGAAAAGGATCATCGAATATCCACATGACTACAAACTTTGTATGTTCACTATGTCACTTACACACACATTTCACTACACACACTAAGCTACTCTAAACTTTGAACAAAGGGAATCAAGTGTAAAAACCCTTTGTACTTAGATTATTTAAGCTTAATTTTTCACACCATAAGTGAAGGAAGACACGTAAAAGCAATCATAACTTGAACAAACTAAATTTCCCCACATGGGCCACAAAATAATTTATAGTTTAGGTTAGGACTGTTGGGGGTAGGCATCCAATAAGCCGCCATGGTCATGTTACATTTTGAAACATCGAAGTTGTCTTTTAGGGTGCTTCAAATCCTTCAATCAGTCCACGGAAAAGACAACCCAGGCAACACAGAGACCCGATTCAGAGGGGGTTCGGCTTAGGCTCAGTGCGTGCGGTCCTATATGGGGCTACCCAACCTGTATAGTGCTCGGTACTGATAACCGATTACCAAGAAGCTAAAGACTCGACTGCCTCCGTGAGACGAAGGTATCCTATTGGCCAAATTTTAGGGCATCTTTCCCTATAGGTGGAGGTGTGGGAAGCACTAAAGCCTCATTCAATACCTTGGTTGATTCTTTTCGTTGCTGGAAGCGTCACCAGTTCTTTCGGGACGTAGCCCCAGTACTCGTCATTCTTTGGCTGCTGGAAGCGTCACAAGTTCTTTCGGGACGTAGCCCCAGTACCCGTCATTTTTTGGCTGCTGGAAGCGTCACCAGTTCTTTCGGGACGTAGCCCCAGTACCCGTCACAAAAGATATCTCCGCAAGGCCCAGTTACTTATAGAGTGGAAAGGACGAATAGGTCTTCATAAGACCTTTTATCATATGCAAAACAATCTAAAATATTTTCCTTGTTTGATTGATCACATAGCTTAACTTAAAGGGAAAGTAACACTTTATTTTTCAGTTTGCTTTATGTATGTAATTTCTTTTTATACACATTCCTCTCCTCACCACAAAAGTGACACACATTCCATTTTAAGAATACATAAATACTTTACTTTTTCATATTAAGAATAACAAGACAATGCTACACAAAGCATTCCATATTAAGTTCTACTAGCTGATATTATAATTACCAAAAACATGCTCTGTTTAGAGGCTTATTAATGGTGAATGATTAACCAATAACATTAGGAAATAGTTCACTTAATATCAATGGTAATTAAATTGAATTTAGATAGCAGATTTCTGAGTAAAAAGTTACTTAGAAATCTAATTTGAGCATATGTGAGCAAAAGATAAAATTGATAACAGATCTATAAGGCTCATGAACTAGATAGCTAATTCAAAAGACAACCTTCCACATCAAACAATAGTGCATAATATAAGAAAGCTTCACACAGATATGCTATTCAAAATGAAATTTGCATTACAAATAATAGTATTTAAAATACAAATTTATTAAAACCTGGTCTCTGTGCTTTGTTCCTTGAACTGACCTCCAACAATCTCTTACAAATCAAACACTCTGTCATTAAAAGGAAGAGTTGCAATAGTGCAATATTTTCTTATAATACAAAGTCCATATTTGAAAAAGACAAATCTCAATGACTCAAATATGAGCTTTTCCTCCTACTTCTACAGCTCGAAAATCCCTTACAATAGTGCTTCATAATTCCCTAGGTGCAAAGAAGACGAAATTAACATTCTCTAAAATTTATATTTATAATTACAAATGAAAATCAAAATAGGAGAATTGTTTGAAGAATAAATTTTCTCCCACAAATTTGATTGGCCAAAATTATTTTTCCTATCTTGCTAGAGCAATTTCATTGTTTCAAATATTCTCTTCATCATCCTTCAAACTGCTCTCCTACTAAAAACCAATCAAAATTAAATTAAAATGCAAATAAAAAAAAATACCAAATCTAGGAAAACAAACATCTCCAATCAAAATTTAAATAAATATCAACTTTCCATTGATCCTTGTGAATATATTGTTGATCAAAGAGAACAAAATAAAATGGATCTGCAATTGCTAGAAGCTTTGGGCAAATGAAAATGGAAAAAACTAAACTCAAGAAATTAGTATTGGTTAAAAATTCGGAGCTTAATTTTCTGCTAAATTTTAGACTTAGTTAATGATTGAATTTGGTCATGCAACCAGTTTAGAGATATTCTCCGTGATTTTATTTATCTAATAAGCCATCCCGGACCTTATTTGGCCAAGCAAAACTCAACTTAGGGAAAAATTAAAAAAATTAAATTAAAAAATCTAGTTTTAATTAACTGTTATTAATTATAATTATTTAATTAATTATAAGTATTTAAATAATTAAATACTTTTTTTAAAATGTTAATTTAAATCATAATTACAATTAATTAACCTAAACTAATCTACACTTAATTATAAGTTAATTAATTTACAAGTTACAAAACAAAATTAAATTATATAAGAAATTTTAATTAAAATTAAGATTTAAATTAAATTGAATTAATCTTTGGTATTTAAAAAAATATAACACAAAACCTATTTAATAATCGAATAAACTATTGACATCACACCTTTCTCATAATTACCAAAGTGTTATAACAAAGGAAGAATAAGGCATGAGAGGTGTTAAGCATATCAGAGGTTTTATGAAAAAGCTGTCAACGAAGTTTCGAGGGACATCGGGAGGCGTTGAAGTAGACATCATAGAGATTTTGCATCCAAGGTTACATTAAAAAAAAAAAGTTATGATATTATAAAAATGTTGAGGTCCGATATATGAATCGTCCTAATGTAACAAATTTTAATATAAAGTGTTTTGTAACCAATCTATTGGAGGTTTGTTTAAAAAATTAACATATATAAATGTTGTGAGTTCGGATGGAACGAAGGAGGAGGGAGGTGACGTGAGAAGGATGATGGAGTGGGACCTACTTCATATAAGATTAACGATATTTTATAATTTAAAAGTTTAATAAAATGAATTATAACTATTTTGGTTTTGGTTTTTATTTTTATTTTTGAAATTGGGATTTAGAATAGATTTTCAAGATCCTTAAAGCACCATAGTTTTAATTGTTTTACAATTTGGCTGTGGTGATTTTGTAGGATCATTAACGAAAAATGAATTAATTAGTAAAAATTAATTAAAAACCAATATTTACAATTAATCTACAAAATTAAAATAATATACATTTTGCACATTTTTTAGCTCAGAGGTAAAAATTATCAAACTTCGAAGAGGTGTCATTTGCAAACCATGTAACCAAATGAGATGAAACAAGTATTGGTGGAAAGCTAGTGGAAAATCAAACACAATGAAGCAATCAAAATGGAAATACGAAGAAAATAGAAATCTAGCAAAATTGTAGGACACTTATTCAAATGAAAAATATTAAAAGGCGTTTTAGCCAAAATTAACAGAAAGGGTCCCTATTATTTGAAATAAATAAGATAAAAATGGGGTGTTGATTTTTCACCTCAATGGAACTATGGCTGCAAATTCTAAATCATGAGTGACATAATTTTGTTCATGTTCATTTAACTTCCTTGTCTCATAACAGACTAGTTGGCCTTCCTGCATCAAGACTCCACTAATTCCTTCCTTGTGGGCATCCATACACACCCCAGAGTCATTGTCTGGGTCATCAATCCTTAACACCAGTGCATGTGGAAGAAAAATTTTCAGTTGTTCAAAGCTCTCAACACATTGATCTATTTATTGGGAATTAACCCATTTTCTTTGCAATGCAGTGATTGGGTAACCAATCTTAGAGAAGTTTCAAATAAACCTACAATAGTAACTTACAACCCTATGAAAGATCTTACCTCAGTCACATTGTAAGGAGTAGGCCACTCCATGAATACCTTAACTTTTTTTGGGTCTAGTACAAAGCCTTACTTTGAAACAACATGCTCCAAATACTAAATCTGAGTTTGGTAGAACTCACATTTGTTGACTTTTACATAGATCTTATTCTCTCTCAACAATTGTAGCACAACTGTGAGGTGTTTCTCATGATCTTCCTTATTCTTAGAATACATGAGGATGTTGTCCATAAAAACGAGCACAAACGTTTCCAAATAAGGACTCAAAATGTTATTCACAAGGAACACGAAATTAGCCAAAGCACTTGTAAGTTCGAATGGTACAACCGTGAATTCGTAGTGCCCATATCTAGTTCAAAATGTTGTCCTGTGTGTGTCTTCTTCTTTGATATGCACATGATGGTACCCTGATCTAAAATCAATTTTTTAGAATAACAATTACCCTTTAATATGTTCATATAGATCAACAATCTATGGAAATGGATGTATGTTCTTAATAATGCCCTTGTTGAGTTTTCAATAATTAACACACAATCTCAAAGTGTCATATTTCCTTTTCCCAAATAACACATTTGTTACCCATGGTGATACACTTGACCTAATGTTCCCTTTATCCAACATTTCGTCTAGCTACAACTCAATTAAATCAAGCGTGCTCATTTGATAAGGAGTTTCCACAGGCATGAGTTCAATCAAGAAATCAACCTCCCTATGTGGTGGTGGTCATTGGATCTTCTCTAGGAAAACATCTACATACTAATTTACAATTGGATGTTCCCTCATGTTATAATTTCTTGTTGCCTCTCGATCCACTGGAGATGTGAATAATGAATAGGATATAGCCCTTGTGACCACAATGCTTAAGTTGCAATATTGTTACTAGTCTGATTGGCACTAGCTTGATCTTCCCCTATAATATGGTATTTTCCCCATTGTTACTAAGGAATCTGATCGAATTTCTATAAAAAATGATTTTTTTTGGTGTTGCACCAGCCAATCCACCCTAATGAGGATGTCATATGCTCCCATGGGCAACAAATTTAAATTAATTACAATGGGCATGTCATTTAGCATGATTAGGCATGAATTAGATGGAATAATCCACTTTCTTCCTGGTCTCAATAGCCAATTGGACTAGCCAAGACTCCTTATGAATTGTCCTGAGTAAGGAACTCTTCTCGACCACTTATGGGCTTACGTAGTTTGTCCTGGGTTTAACAAAATAGAAATGGATTGGTCATTGATCTTACCTTCCATTTAGATTATTGAGGCCCGATGATCCACTTATCTGTTGTCCATGGATGCATATATGCATGGTGCACACCTCTCCATGTCGTTCACAGTCTCTTCTTCATGTACGTTATACGATCTTGGGCGACTTTGTTGCCATTGAGGGAAGTCATTTTTCCAATGGTTCTCCCACGTGCCCAACATTACATAGGCCCTACCCTAAGCTTCTCAATTTCATATTGTGTGGGTTTCATGAACCACTCTTCACTTGCCAATGACATCTCTCTATTGAGGTTCTCCTTTGGCATAAGTGACTGGCTTATGGCTTCCCATTGCTAGCTTCATTCCTTTCCCTTTAAAGTTTGACTTGACCTTCTCCTTCCAGTCTATTCTCGCAAATGGACATTTATTAAGTATATGCTCTTGGGTTTCAGCTTCTTTTCTGCATAAGCTACATATTGAGGGCCCATAGAAGCCTCTTTGCTGGATTTTGTCCCATGTCAGAGTCCGCTCTTTGCTCACCAACCATGCAAAAATTGTTACTTTCGGCCACCACTTGCCTTCCCATATTACTCTCCAATCAACAGCTCCTTCCTCCCTTTCCTGTTTCGTTGCTAAATAATACACTTCTTTTACTGTATAGGTTCCTTTCATAGATTTTCCCCACCTGAGGATATCCCTTCCTGGTCTGATTTTAATTTTCCTCAATTCTACCTCCTTAGTATATAATTTTTCTATATCCTGGTTTATATTTTCATACCATTCCTCTGGCCTCCTCCAAACCCTCCATACATTGGACTCTCCCTCTTTCCAGTAATCCCTCACATATTCTAATCCTGCCCTCTTCGCTTTTTGTTGGATTTCTTGTAGGGTTTGTATCCTTTCCAATTTATCTCGCTGCTGCCATCCTTCCTCCCAGAATCTGGCATTGCTCCCCGCACGGATTTCCCAAAAGGCATGATTATTAACTATGTCCCTATTCTGGCTTGCAAGTTCCCAGAATGAAGATCCTTTTGGGATTTCCTCAGCTCTCAGTCTTCCCTCTACTGTTTCCGGCATATTATATTTATGATTCCATATTCTCTTCCATACATCATTTCCCCCCCTGCACCCATCTCCACAAAAGTTTTTCCCCTAGTACCTTATTTAAAATTTCCGGATCTCTCACACCCAGACCTCCTTCTTCTTTTCTTTTAGTTACATTTTTCCATGAAACCAGAGCCCATTTCCTCTATTGCTTGGGTCTGCCCCATATGAATTTCCCAAATATTTCCTTCATTCTTGAACATACTCCTTTGGGTGCTGCCATAATGGACAGAGGATAGATAGGTATCGATTGCAGTACTGATTTTAAGAGTACAATCCTACTTGCAATGTTCAAGGATCTAAAGGACCAACTTGCCAATTTGTTTTTTATTTTTTCCAACGTACTCTGCCAGTTTTTCATCCGAGTAGGGTTTATTTCCAACTGGATTCCCAAATACTTAGTAGGTACTTCTCCCTGTCTAAAGCCTAGAGTTCTGGTAAGATGAGCTTTGATAGAATCAGGAGTATTAAATATGAAAGTGCATGATTTTTCATTGTTTATTTCCATACCTAATGCCTCCATGAATATTTTCAATACTCTCTTGAAGTTCCTCACCTCTTTGACTGAAACTTCGCCAAATAGCATCACATCGTTTACAAACTGCTGTTGTGTGATGGGCAGATAGTTTCCCCATAGTTTTATGCCTTTAATTCTCTTTTCCCTTAGCTCTTTTATGAGATTTCTTCCTAAACCCTCCACTGCCATTATAAATAGGAATGGAGAAATAGGATCTCCTTGCCTGATTCCCCTTGTTGCATTGAAAGTACTCGTTGGTGTACCATTTACCAGAATTGAGAAATTCGGAGTTGAAAACATATTGTAGACCCATTCAATCCATCTATTATCGAATCCATATGCTCCAAGAATCGCTCTGAGGTAATTCCAATTCATCCGATCATAGGCTTTTGACAAATCTAACTTCATCATCATCCCTCTCTGCTTTTTCGTCTTTAAGGAGTGTATCACTTCCTGAGTAACTACTATTCCGTCAAGTATTTGGCGACCCTCCACAAACCCAGTTTGCTCTGGTGCAATTATATTCGGGAGTAATGGCTTCAACCTTTTCGCTATCAGAGTGGCTATAATCTTATAGATGACATTGCACAATGCTATTGGCCGAAAACCTTGTGCCTCCTCCGAATTGTTATTCTTAGGGATCAAGGTCAAAAAGGTCGAATTTATACCAGGCCATATCTTTTGCTTCATTCTTGATTCCTCTACAGCCTCCAAGACCTCCTTTCCTAGAAAATGCCACCCTGCCTGATAAAATTCCACCGTATATCCATCCGGTCCTGGTGCCTTGATCTTGCTCATATTCATCACGATCTCTTCTACCTCTTCCATGGTTACTGCCCTCATCAGAGCCTTGTTTTGTTCATTTGTTATTAACCTTGGAATTCCCTCTCATCATTTTCCGATCCTTCTCCTTTCCCCTGTTCCTCCGTCAGATTCTTTGTTGCCTCCTCTTGTCGGTTTTGTGGGCATTCCCTGAATAGATGTCCATACTCATGACACCTTCTGCACCTGAAGGGAATGTGCTCATAGTCTATGGGCTGCTGCCATATTTCATCATGGTATTCCACTTCTATGGACTCCGTCAAGGGTTCTGCTATGTTCATATACACACAAATCCTTGCATAAGATGTGTATTTCCCTCTTTTGGTTGACTCTGCCACCTTTACAAAGGTTCCGATCGAGTTTCCAATCCCTTCCAATATTTCAGGATCCCAGAACTCCATTGGTAATCTGAACAGTCTAACCCATATGGGGGCTGCCAGTATTTTCTCTTCTTCCGGATTGTATATGTCCTCCCAGTGTCTCATAAACAGTCATGCATTGTTCATGAAATATGGTCCCTCCTTAAAAGTTATTTCTTTATCCTCTACGTTCGCAAAGATGACTGTGAAAAAGCCTTTGGCACATCTTCCGTATATGCACACATCTTCCGTATATGCCCAGTTTCCGTATATGCGCACATCTTCCGTATATGCCCAGTTTCCGTATATGCGCACATCTTCCGTATATGCCCAGTTTCCGTATATGCGCACATCTTCCGTATATGCCAAGCTTCCATATATGCGCACATCTTCCGTATATGCCCAGTTTCCGTATATGGGCACATCTTCCGTATATGCGCACATCTTCCGTATATGCCCGGTTTCCGTATATGCGCACATCTTCTGTATATGCCCAGTTTCCGTATATGTACACATCTTCCGTATATGCCCAGTTTCCGTATATGCACAGTTTTCTTCAGCCATATTACAAGCTAAAAACAAATTATTTTGGCTGATATTTTCTCTAGTGAAATTTTCACTAGTTCTATTACTCATATCATGCTGCTTCTTCCTACATTCATTTGCATAATGCCCATATTATTTACAATAATGACATTGGACATTGGCTTTATCATACCTTTGTCCTTGAGCATGATGTTGTCCACTTTGTTGGTTGTTGCCTTGGCCTGAGTTCTGATTTGGATTGTTGCCTCTTCCTTGAGTATTTGCTAGACTGTTTCTTCCACCTTTGTTTTGGCTTCTGCCTCTTCCTCTCTTGTTTCCTCTGCCTTGACCTCTTCCTCTTCCAAAGAACATCTGGGTCTTAAAGGCATGTTCTAGAGATGAGTTTTCATTTCTACTCAATCTCTGCTCATGTGTTACCAGTGATGCACGTAGTTCATCAACTGAGAAGTTTATGAGATCCTTTGTTTCTTCTATGCTGGTGACAATCACATCGAACCTTGAGGGTAGGATCCTCAACATTTTCTCCAAAATCCTCCTTTCTTCAAGAATCTCTCCATGAGACCTTATCTGTGTGACCAAACCAATCACATGTGTGAAGAATGAGTCAATGTTATCTGACTTCTTCATGCAAAGAGTCTCAAAATCTCTCCTCAGCAACTGTAGTTTTGCTGTCTTCACTTTCTCCATGCCTTGATAGGCTATCTTGAGAGTTTTCCATGCTTCTTTGGATCTCTTAGCTGTTGCTATCCTTGGAAACACACTCTCATGCACTGCTTGATACAAAAAGTAGAGAGCTTTAGAATCCTTATTCTTATTGCTCTTCAACAGATCTTTCTCTGCCTGAGTTAAATTATTAAACTCATTTTCATCTGCTGGTTCTTCAAAACCATCCTCAACAAATTCCCATAAGTTTTGGGAATCAAGCAAAGCTTTCATAGTTATTGCCCAATAGTCATACTTTTTCCCATTAAATTGTGGGAGTTGAGTATTACAGATACCCATGCTAGTGTTGGCTCCAACCATTCTTACACTCTTAGCTATGCTTCAAAATACTTGACTGTGTAATTAAAATAATTGATTGTCTTCAACCGTAATACCAAATACTTATTTGAGAAATACCTTGGATTTTTCTTAACTAAGTCTTCACTCTGCTGGAGAAGTTGCTGCAGCAAGAAATCCTTCCTTCAGCTTCTTTGACACCTTCAAAGAGCCTAGACAAGCTCTGATACCAAGTCGGGAATTTCTGGTGATTCCAAACAAAATTTACTGAACAAAGAATGCTCTATTTCTTAACACAGGAAGCTAAAAATTTGATTCCAGAGAACAGAGATTCACACCCATTAAATAACTTGTATTCATTAATAGAAAACAACTGTTACATAAAATAAATCTTCCTCTATCAGAGGGATTACAACCAAAACGCTTCAGTTCCAACAAGAATTTACTCTGTTTCTCCAAAAACTAACACTGCTGAAACACTCTATTTCTGCTTTCAAATTTTACATAGCTGTGTGTAAAATTTTTATGCTCTGATAACAAACCTAAGAATCATATGCTCTGATACCAAATGTTATACATGAAACACACAATTAAAATAGAAATAGAAAGTTAAGTAACTCAATGCCTTGAGAATTAGATAGAAGAATGGACGAGAAGTAACTTCGAAAGGGAAACCTTATTCTACAATATAACCAATGTACAAGATGAGATGCTCACTAAAACTTGGTCTCCCTCATATATAGAAGAAAATGAGTACAATTACAATTAAAGGGTCTAGCTAGCCAATAAGGAAAACACTAGTATAACAAAGAAATGCAATAACTCAATATCTATGGCTTCACATATTTATTGTGAGATACATAAAAAATGATTAGGAGACATACAATCACTTACATGGTCAATCTAAACTCGTGTTCTATTCCTTAAAAAGACATATTTTCAATATATAAACACATGGGTGAAGTAGAAAATTTGGAATTTGGAATTAACCAACAAGGAAAGTAAATTAACTGAATTGACCATAGGAATTAGATGTGAAGCAAAAGTATGTGATACTGGATTGATCATGATATTAATTGCATAAATTTTGATTAAACATCTCTATGTATTGTTACACATTGAAGTCTAATTATTTATTTTATAAATAATCTTTTCTAGGCATGCATGTACTATCATATTCTACAATGTGAAAATATGGTTAGTATTTTAGAGTTGTGAATGGAAATCGTAGAAACAAGCATATAATTATGGAGTGTCTTATTTAATTAAAAAAAATTGCAAGATCAAGCGATACAAACCTAATAGAAAGAAAACTTGATTATTTGACATCATTTATGAGATAATTTAATTGGATTACAGTCCCTTTAAACAAATTATTTTTAAATGTAGACGATTTTAGCTTTTTTTGTAGAAGATATATTACATATGAATTGTATGGTGATATATATATATATATATATATATATATATATAATATATATATATGAGAATTTTATGTCATACAATTTATTCTTTTAGAACACCATGAGTAAGATTTCTTCCATCTTGATGTCTGCAACAAAATTTGGTGGTTTTTTTACTACATGTACACCTAGAAGAAAAAAAGTTCTTGAAAATGTACTTGTTACAATTTTTGCAGTAATTCAAGAAGGGAATGATGTCAATGTTTGTGGTAGAATAACAAGTGCACTTTTGTTAGGTAGTGTGCACTATACTGTGCTTTTTTTTACTCACGCATATGCACAAAGTATGGTTGGCTCATATCCTTATTTGGTAAATTTAAATGAATAATAGCTCCTAAGTCATAAGCCATATTATAATGAATAGAAATCAATCAATGTTTAGCTCAGTGAATTAATGTGCATAAAATCATAAATCGATAGCACTTAGGTGTTTTGTATATATAAATATATGATCTCCTATGTCTTTATTATTATTTTATTCACGATATTATGGATAGGTAATTATTATTTTACCTAAATTTATTTATTAAAAATATAATATAAATAAACTAATTTTATTAAAACATTTTAAAATTAATATTCAATATTTTTTTTGAACAAATTATGTATTTTTATTTTTTTTTGTAGGCTGGGGTGGGACTCTCTGATTTACATGTCCATTATGAACCCCTCTACGGGGGAAGGGTAGCCCAAGATTTGAACCCAAGATCTCCGGTTCGGTGAGACTTCATTTCCACGACCCTTGCCACTTGAGCTACCCCATGTAGACGAATAAATTATGTATCTAATTTGAAACAGAACATTATTTAAATCTAAATTGAAATTGTTGTAAACTTACATTTTAATAATAATTAAGTTTTCACAATTATCAAATTTACCTTAATCTTAACTAGAGTATTTGATTTCAATTTTGTTAAAATTGGTGAAAAGTGCATATGTAAATAAATGACAGATACACAAAATGCTTTAGATAATTGTCATTATTATAATATACGGAATCAAATATACATGAGTTTGGATTGTGTTAAAGTTCATTATCACCCTTACATCGAGGTGTCAATGTACTAAAGAGCATAGTAAATTTATGCACATTTCATATATTTAGGTGTCAATGTACCAAAGAGCATAGTTGATATTAACATGAATAAGCACTAACAAAAATATATTTAGTAAAACTTGTACCTAAATTTATTTATTAAAAATATAATATAAATAAACTAATTTTATTAAAACATTTTAAAATTAATATTCAATATTTTTTTTGAATAAATTATGTATTAAATTTGAAACAGAACATTATTTAAATCTAAATTGAAATTGTTGTAAACTTACATTTTAATAATAATTAAGTTTTCACAATTATCAAATTTACCTTAATCTTAACTAGAGTATTTGATTTCAATTTTGTTAAAATTGGTGAAAAGTGCATATGTAAATAAATGACGGATACACAAAATGCTTTAGATAATTGTCATTATTATAATATACGGAATCGAATATACATGAGTTTGGATTGTGTTAAAGTTCATTATCACCCTTACATCGAGGTGTCAATGTACCAAAGAGCATAGTAAATTTATGCACATTTCATATATGACTATTTGATGCACTTAAAACGATAGTGAGTTTTGTTAATTGATCTGACCTGTGTACATGCTTAGAGTTAGCATGGTTTGAATTCCAAGGTGACACTATTAAGAACCTTTTAAAAGAAAAAGAAAGAAAATAGAAATGTAGGCTAATTTTAAATGTCATATATGTACCAAAGAGCATAATTGATATTAACATGAATAAGCACTAACAAAAATATATTTAGTAAAACTTTTACCTAGATTTATTTATTAAAAATATAATATAATTAAACTAATTTAATTAAAACATTTTAAAATTAATATTTAATATTTTTTGAATAAATTATGTATTAAATTTGAAACAAAACATTATTTAAATCTAAATTGAGAAATGTTGATTCTGAGATAAATAATACTTATTGACATAACTAGAAATTACTCTGAAATAAACCACACCTATTGGAATGTCAAGTGGAATGTTGAATCATCTTTGACCATTCTTCAACTCCCAAGCCATAAGCAAAGGAGTTGTTGGACCTCCAAAGGAATCTTGAGTCAATTCAACCCCTTAGTGGGAAAATTCATGAATTGGTTTTAATTAAAAGTTATTGAGTCTTCAACATGTGGATGACTAGTAAAAACATATTATAGAGGAAGAGTCCAACTAGCCATTAGCTAGTCGTTATCTAACCATTAAGAAAAGTTTTACAAAAGGCTAGTCTCTCCTCTAGTAAGTGTTGTTGAGTAGGAGATGATTTTGATGCGATAATACAAAGAAACTATTTGTGAAATAACTCTCTTATGCATTTAGTTGATCTTCTATGCCTTTTCTTCTTGGTTTTTTCCTACAATCTTGTGCTTTTAAGGACTAAGTTGCAGGTATACTTAAGCTATCACAATAGTATCACAACAATCTGTAGAGGGTCATGTGGAAGGGGAGATCAAGGCCCAGGTCTTCACCTCACAATTTGCTAGTTGCCAAAAATACTCTTTTCCAAGTGTTGGACAAGCTCTCTTAGGGGGGAATCTCCCTTTACATTTGTGAGCTATTGACACTAGTGTTGCTATTATAGTTGGGGGATCTCAAAGGAGTAGATCCTCCTAGTGTGGTTGAATTTTCTTGCAGGTTGTCCAAGGCTAAAAGAGGGGGATAGACTTGCCCCCAACTCCCCACTCATCTCTAGTCTCAAAGGGAAAATCAACAAAAAAAAAGGGTTGTGATCGCAACTCTGCAAATCGGTAAGATTAAACAGAAAAGGTAAAACCTCACCCTTCAACCATCTCATCATTTAAAAGTTCTTTAAAAAAATTCCTTTTATATTTTTATTACTAGCTTCCTGCAATTTACCTATCATATATAGCGCTAGTAAACCTTGAAGAAAAAGAGCTTAAGTATTTATCACAGCCAAGGAATTGATATATCTATTTTTAAGATTATTTTGCCACATTTACACGAGTATATCTAGTTTATGTGTGCAGATGTGCAGGAAGATATAGCTGTAGCAAACTTTCATTTGCATATTTTCACTCAACAAAGCTCCCTTTTACAAGCAAATATATTTTATTTGCCTTGTTTTAGCTCAGATTTATTTATTAAGTTTATATCTTGAAAATATAGCATGGATTTAGTTATTTCAACCCTTTATAAATGTATTACTTTGTTGAAACAAATTTCTATGTTGTGTACCCAAGGGGTTTTGACCCCAAGACCTCATAATGAATTTTCAGCTTTATAGAAAATCATTTTATTGCAGGCCTAAAGGATTAAAAGTGGTTTAAATAGTCCAAACTTATACCTTCTAACCTCCTCCCAGGCACTTTTGGGTGAATCTCAAGGGGAAGTATCGAGAACATTGACTTTATATAACCATAAAATTAAACAATGCTCCCGTAAAATAATTTCAACAAAAACAAAACCATGTTTAAAAGAATTCAAAGTTCGGAAAACATTGTTTTAAATACAAATTTAAATGATTAAAAATAAATAAAATGTTTTAAAAATTATTATTATAGAAATTATAACACATGAAAAACAAGTGTTACATAGTCGCTAATGTAGCTAGTTATGCCTTTTAGTTTAAATATAGCTAAATTGAAATAAAAATATAATAAAGAGAAATAATTTCTATTGTATTTTCTCTTTCTTTCATAAGTGGTGATAACACTTAGCTCATGCATATGGAAAAATACTTTTAATGCTAGTGGAAATACACATCCCATCATCAATCTCGAAATGAATGTAAAATTGAGATATAACCGGAGCTTCAACATAATGAATACTCTCTACAATTGCTATATATATGTAAGCCATGTACCAAGGGCTTGAATTGATATAATACTTTGAAAGTATATTTCATATTCTCTTTATTGTATCAATTAGTTAATCGATTTTAGATACCATTATCTTTTATAGAAGTGGTTATAGTTAGGGATCTTCCATTTATCATAAGGAACTTACTTGCTTTAAAGCATGCTATTATATAATCTCTTTATCTAGAACTTCTCATTTCACAAAACATTTTATTTTATTTTATACACACACACACACACACATATATATAGCATGCTTACCTCGTAAGATTAATCGATACATTTCCATGAACACTTTAAACGAACCTTCCCCTTATTGTTAAATATTAACAAGTTAATTAACATTTTGTAAGTTCAAATTTATATTTATTTTTAATCTTATTTTAATTTATCTTTATTTTTTTAAATCATGTTTATCCTTATTTGATATTAAAACAATATGATAATGACAAATGAGATCTGAAAAAAAAATTAAATAATAATAATAAGGTATTTCATTTTTTACAATTTTATTTTCATGTTTAAAAATTATCATAAATATTCCAACATTAATATAATTTTGTTAATTCTTCAAAATGTATTAAAAATATTTTACTTTTGTTGATTGTCTAAAAAGTATTCAAAAAATTCCATTAACATCATAGTTTTGTTGAGTTAAAAAATTAAGAATGTGAGTAGCATGACACATATTTTAAAATGTAGATTTAATTTTAATTCTAGGTTGGATATTATAAGAGAGAATATTTTTTATCTTCTATCTTTTTAGATTCATAAAAGTGACTAACATATTTATCTGAATATGTTTTGGGAATTAATTCATATTTTAACATGTTTAATTTCTTCTTTTTTTCCCTCTTCACACTAATTAAGACAAGGAGATACTTTTGATTTTAGAAATTCTGATTAATCTCATCATTATAATATCTTAGTGTTAATTCATATTTTAACATGTTTAATTTCCTTTTTTTCCTCTTCACACTAATTAAGACAAGGAATGACTTTTGATTTTAGAAATTCGAGTTAATCTCATCATTATAATATCTTAGTTTTATTCTTCTTCATATTTCTTTATCACGGCAAAACTTTTCATTAAATATTATGTCATTTTAGCTTGAGCAAAAAGTGACTTTGAATAAAGTGAAAAATAATTCTAAGAAACCTCTTACTTTCATAATACTTATCCATATATATAATATACATATCATATCCATAATTTTAATAACAAAAAAAACTTGTTTAGTTTTATAATAAAATAAGATTTATTAAATATTAATATTTTAAATATTAATTTTTATATTAATTAAAAAGTAATTATTATATTTTTTCCAACCCATGGCTTAAATATAATTTACAAAAAATTAAATAAACTTTCTATAAAATTATTTTATTAATTAAAAATAAATAATTTACAAAATTTCTAAATAAACTTTTTATAAAAAAATTATAACTTTTATACCTTCACTTTATTATTTAAAAATAAATTTAAAGTAGGAACTATATCTCAATTAATAACAACATCTTTTAATTGTAATTCTTATATTTTAGTTTTGGAAAGAATTAATATTTAACGTAATTAATCATTATTTATAAGTGAGTTAGGGCATAGTTTCAGTCTTATCAAATATTATGAATTCTAAATAATTGAATTTATTTGTAACGATGGTGTAATTCTGCTAAGATTAAGATTATTTGGAACAAAATTTCTGTTATAACCTTGGACATTGATATTGTTTGTTTTTATGGCCAAGATAAGAGATATTTTTGGAACAAAACTCGCATTATAACCTTGGGATATTGATACTATTTGTTTTAAGGAGAATCCTACCTCGATAACAAACCCACAACTAATGATCCTCTAAACTTTAGGTTTTGTTTTTTGTTTTTTCTTTTGGTTGAAGTAGTTCTATTAAATGCAAGGAGAAAATAACAATAACCCGGAGATAATTTTCATTATTTTATTAATGGTTTTTTTTAGTACATTAAAGTTGTAACTAAAATTAGATGTTGGGGAAAACACAAAATTAAATTAGTTATCACCATTTAACATTAATAACCAAGTGTGATTGTTGTAAAATTTCCTCTCCATCTATCCATAATCTTCCCTTCACATGCATGGATAGTGTTGGTGATGAAAACCTTAAATTCCATGAAGCATTTATCAATTGCAATCTTTCTTTTATTGTCCTTTACTTTAATAATGTATATAGTACGGATTAATAATTTATAACATATTTAACAAATAACATATATTTTAATTTAACTATATTTAAACTAAGTTAGCATTTTTAGAAGGCACCTTTACTTTTTGATGAAAAAAATATAAATTTTCCATAAAACTTTATACAGACAATAGATTAATATGAACAAATATGATATTAAAGCTTACAAAAAAATCATTCATAAATAGAGTTCGTATTATCTCTGGGTAGCTATAGATAATGCAATCATGAAATATCTCATTATTTTAATTGTACTTTTTATTAATAGAAAGTGATATGTTTTTATTGTTTTTTACTCTAATTTAACTATATTTAAACTAAGTAAAGATAGCTACTTTGCAGTCTTTGTTCAAATGTGAGAACTACTTCATACTTTTGGAAACTTAATAATTAAACTATGCCAAAGCTAGCTTATTTTGAATTATAAGTTTTAAAGTTTTAATGGTCGAATATTAAAAAAACCATTATGTTGTGTGATTGTGAAAATAAAGAATCAGTTACATATTATTATTTTGCGATTGGAATATTTGCAAATTAACAATGTTTAATATTCCGAAATGGTCCAATATAATTGGTTTGATGGGAATCAATGAAAGTTGATGATTACATTGCAGTGCACTGTTATTATTATAAATCATTTAGTTCAATTTTCGTGAGATTGGAAACTATTAAATACAATGTGGAAACTATTTAGAGTTGCACGTTCTCCATAGGAATTTTAAAGAGTTTCAACACTCACAACTCTTCTTGCTGTGACTATTGCATGGTTGTTATCAATATGGGCGCGCAAACCATCAATTTTTCTTCTTTCTAGCTCAGATATGATATTCCTTCCAACTCTGTAGATACCAAAATACCACCATCTACAAATTATGAGTATGTTTCTATAAGTTTCATTGATATCTTCATTATTCACTTCTTCCATCACAAAAGTGCAGAAGCAACTCTGCAAGCCAATCTGGAAATGATCTATATGAGCTTTGGCATGAGATATATGTTACGTTTCTATTTGGTAAGTAGGTTTCACTTCTCATAACTATTGGCATCTATTTAAAAATCCTACTTAGCCTTACCTGCTAAATGTGTTACTTGCTTCCTTTTCAATTGCTGTGTCTCTGTTTTGTCTCTATCACCTCTGCAATACCTGTCAAGTCTTTCACCCATGACCATTCTTTTGAAATTGCTTGGTAATCAAAATATTTGTCCCTGGCATTTTCTTCTGATGCGCTTTGTCATTTTCATTACCCAGCCACCTCTTCTCTTTAACTATTTAGGCACTGTGATTTTTATTTTTTATTTTTTTCTTGTTATCTATCATTTCTGGATATTCTCCTTACTAGCTTGTACACCTCATGACATTTCATAACTAAGTATTCCTTTAATTTCTTTAACAAAATTACCTACCATTCAAAGAAATAGTTATTGAGTTCATCGGTTGAGTTGTTGTTGATTTACTCTCCTATGTACTCTGTTGCCCCAACAATGTAAAATCAACACTGCTAGCACCATTATAATATCAATTCCACCATGCATATATATTGTTTCTCTATTATATACAAGAAAGCGAGTCGAAATATCTACACCTTTGTCACCATGTCCTCTTGAATAAGACGTTACAATATTTATGAAGCCTAGATTTTTATAATTGATCAAAAATTGTATGTATATACATGACTAAATTTTATTTGTCTATCTAACGTATTTGAGAGAACAAAAAGAGAATTCCAATACTTATTTAGAACTTAGAGTGATCACGTTTTGTGGAATGACGCAAGTCAAGACGAAAGCATTTATTCTATTTTGGATGGCAAAAGTTGACATTGGTTGTTCTGGCATAATGAGGATAGTGAAAATTAAATACCATATACTTCTCTGTTAATATTTTATCACCTTTGGTACCTATCATATATTTCATTCCTATCGCTCAGGTCTTCTATATAATGTTTTGTAACACCAGACTGTGCATAAAGTGTTGTAATAAGTGGCACGTTGGGTGTCTTTTATTAACATTTACAACCTCTCAGGACCCATTGATTGATAATCGTTCTGTTAGCATTCCTCTGCCTTCTAATGCAACCTATGAAATATTTGTATGAAATACTTCTGACTTGTAATGCATATCATAACTGATGCAACATATAGTTCTAACTTTTGTAACTGTGAAAATGACTTTGCTGAATTGGCTTCAATTAATCTACTCCGTGAATATCTTTGGCATATTCTATCATAATCTATTTCTGGTGGCATATACCATTAGTAACAAATCCCTGACCAAGCTATGTAACGTTCATGCCAAAGAGATGAAAATCCATTTCAACACCCACTGATCCACAATAAAATGGAGTTTCATGGGAGGCTTCCTCCAAAGGATAGAGATAAAATGTCTACTCCATTCAACACCACTGTGTCCATTCCTGCCATGATGTCTGAGTGGGAGCACCCTTGATACCAGTATACCTTATACACTACTATAATGTTCACAGTGTAGCCCATGGACTCATATATGAGGCATTTCCCTCTTTTCAAGTGCCAGAAATGGGCACCCATGCATCTCTCCATGGATTTTATTGTGGCCACCTGATTGCTTCTCAGTTTAACTCTGAATCCAATGAAAGCAATATTTCCTATGTAGAGTATACTCATTTCTTCCAATTCTTCATCATTTAATACTCATGCTTTCATAACTGCAACCTGAATGAATTACCCATACCAAGTTACAGGATTCATAGAATCATGGGTTCAAACCTTTGATGAGTTCATGTGAACTATGAATGACTGGAGCTTTCTGACTGCTTCTTTGGATAAATTGCATCATAAAAAAGGAGAAGGGCTGAAACCCATTTTGTGCTAACTTTTCCAACCTTGTAATCAGATCTTAGTAAAGCCTTTGTCCATATTCAATAGGCAAAGTAAGAGGTCCATATGTAGTAGTAAGCTCCGAAATACCAAAAATAGATCTCTGAAAGGCTATATTTCTAGAGTAAGAACCTTCCTCTAGCCTTGACCTCATTGATTATCAAATCATCATGCCTATGAATCATGCTTCGTTATTATATGAATTATTTATGTGCATATTTGTTGAAATCTATAACATTCATAATTTTTCTTTAAAGAATGGAAATTCTGGAAAAACTTATTCTAAAATACACCACTAAAAATTAACAGATATATAGTTGAAATCTACAACATTATTATTTTCCTTTTTTAAAACTAAAATTATGAAGACCTATCACACCTATTAACATAACCAGAAACTATCTACGTGAGCAGAGGGATGATTGAAATGGGTGCTCAGAAATGTGGTCACATATGGAGATAATGACGTCTTGGAGCGGTTTACTGCATTAATAATTAATAACATTAGATTTTGTTAATTATGCTTTGATAAGGATGCCAGGAGACTGAGCACTGAATCGTTCAGGAATATATTATCCTGTTTTTATTCCTTTGTATATATTTGTGTGCATTATTTCGCCTTTAAAATCACGGATTCACTGTTTCTTGGATTGATGCGATAGCAGCTAGGATAAAGTTGGACAGATAAGGGCAAACGTAGCTAGTGAAGGGCAGTACTTCAGAGGAATATCGTGTAAATATATTTAAAATCTTTATGATGTTGGCATTTTAAAGACATACTTAGCACCTGGAAACAATTTTTGGAAAAAAAAATGATGTATTAAAAAGTCTAAAGAATACAGAGATTACATATATTGAAACTCTCCTTGTAGCCCCTTTATAGATAAAACAATGGCTAAAGTTATATTATTGTAGCCTAAGTCATTTAAACTTCCAGGAATGTTTAGCCTTCAAAGTAGCAAACCTAGTGGGTTTAGTGAGAGCAATGCTAGTTGAGCATATATGCTCTATGTATTGTTTGCGTGACTTGAACCCACGTGCTTTCAAGTCCTTTGGCGTGATTTTGGTCCTTTTAACCATAGCATCAACATTTATCTTTTTTGTTTTCTGTGGAAATTAAAACATTATCAATAAATATCAAAATCCACATAGATATAATGAAAATATGCTGACCATGTAACGAATATGAAAAGACATTTCATTGACTAGCTATCAATAAATATCAAAATCTATATAGATATAATGAGAATATGGTGAACATGTAAGGAATATGAAAAGAAAATGCATTAACTAGTCATAAAAAAATATGTCAATGTTATTATGAGCTAAGATATGTAGTATATAACTTACCTCTCTTAATTTATCTTGAAGTCTAGGTGAATGTCGCAATGGTTGAGGAGAATGTGATTTTTGCTGAGTATCATGTCCACCATCATACATGTGCAAAGGTGTTTTAGGAGATGTATATTCATTACTCTGAACATTAGATTATACATAGATATAAGTATGTGAATCAAAAAGAATTAAATGTAAAAATATGATAAAATTATAAGAGTATAAATAAATATAGTCTTACCTTGCATTGTGACATTGGACATGAAGATGGTTGTAGCATTTGAACCATTTCATTTCCATTCTTCTTAAGGCTTCTACAAGGGGTTTTCATTGATTGTGATGGTTCCAAAGGGAACACCGGTACCATAAATAAGAAATAACACACACGCACATAATAATAAAAAATCAAAGATAAGGATATATAATACAGAACATCCATTTCTCATCCCATCATTATGGTAAAACATAACAATTTATATATTAATATTTTCGGTGGAATAGGTTATATGGATTAAAAACTTACTGGCCCAGTAACCCCTTGAAAACCTTGAAATCTAGGTGAGCGTCGCAATGGTTGGTGGCTTGAATTTGGGGAATTTTGTTGATTAGGCTATGCATATCAATAACAATGAGAAATTAGTATACAATTATAATAAATATAAATATTATTTAATGTTAAAAGGTCTAAAAAATTAATATATGCAAAAAAATGGACTCAACTGTGTTGTAATTGTCCATATTGGTTTCATCAAAGTTTAATATATGGCTGTGCCCATCTGATCCTTCTTCCCCCACATCATCGGGAACCTCAGTGCTTGCTTTCTCTTTTAAAGCAATATCTATGCGCTTCATTGTGTGCATGCGTCTACGAGGTAGACTCTGATCCCAACGTTGAATTTTTTCACAAATCCTTTGCTTTGAAGTGTCATTAAGCTGATCAAATGTAGCAACTGACTGTGAAAACAAGTTTCAATTAATTTAGACCACAACAATAAATTAATATTAATAGAAAACATATACAGATAAATACTAATAAATACTTACAGCTGAAAGAATTTCTTCATTGACAATATTAATAAAAAATCATATACAAATAAATACTTACAGCTGAAAGAATTTCTTCATTGACAAATCTTTTATATGCTTGTTGTCGTGCACGACATAGCCTTGCATCTAAGTCATATTGTATTTTGGCATTTTGCCTTTTAACTGCACTTGTTGATTTGACCGCCCATGTAGCATTTGCATCTCTTGCTCGACCTCTTTGACGTGGAGGAATTGGTGGGAGATTGTGGGTGGTAGCGCGATGATGATTAAGGCCAGATAGCTTAGATCGACTCAAATTCCCCGCACAACCACCAACAAGACAAGTGAACACTTGCTTGGTGCCTTTGATAGTTACCTCCCATTCATGTCTAATTTCCTCCATTTTCTTACTTCCTTATAATTTCCTCCATTTTCTTACTTCCTTATAATTTCCTCCATTTTCTGCACACTCTATTTAATCAAGCTAAGCTGGATTGGTCTTCAACTTGTCCTGACGATGAACCACACTGGTTGGTTTGAAACGTGTCGACACAAGATTGATTATGTGATTTTGCCGAAGATTTTCTAAACAATGTTATGGATCACAGAAGTCTGAATTCCTTAATAATTTCCCTGCACGAGAAGCCGCTGCTAAGAAGGTTCATCAATTCGAGCGGTCACGCATGCAGGTTACTAAGTTGAAATCTGATTTGGTATTTCTTAAACGTTGCAGAGATTCCTCGGTTATTCCTAACTGTCGTTGGAATTATAGCCGTTGGAATCTCTGCACACTCTATTTAATCAAGCTAAGCTGGATTGGTCTTCAACTTGTCATGACGATGAACCACACTGGTTGGTTCGAAACGCGTCGACACAAGATTGATTATGTGATTTTGCTGAAGATTTTATAAACAATGCTATGGATCGCAGAAGTCTGAATTCCTTAATAATTTCCCTGCATGGAGAAGCCACTGCTAAGAAGGTTCATCAATTCGAGCGGTCACGCATGCACGTTACTAAGTTGAAATCTGATCTGGTATTTCTTAAACGTTGGGAGAGATTCCTCGGTTATTCCTAACTGCCGTTGGAATTATAGCCGTTGGAATCTCTGCACACTCTATTTAATCAAGCTAAGCTGGATTGGTCTTCAACTTGTCCTGACGATGAACCACACTGGTTGGTTCGAAACGCGTCGACACAAGATTTATTATGTGATTTTGCCGAAGATTTTCTAAACAATGCTATGGATCACATAAGTCTGAATTCCTTAATAATTTCCCTGCACGGAGAAGCCGCTGCTAAGAAGGTTCATTAATTCGAGCGGTCACGCATGCAGGTTACTAAAGTGAAATCTGATCTGGTATTTCTTAAACGTTGCAGAGATTCCTCGGTTATTCCTAACTGCCGTTGGAATTATAGCCGTTGGAATCTCTGCACACTCTATTTAATCAAGCTAGGCTGGATTGGTCTTCAACTTGTCCTGACGATGAACCACACTGGTTGGTTCGAAACGCGTCGACACAAGATTGATTATGTGATTTTGCCGAAGATTTTCTAAACAATGCTATGGATCACAGAAGTCTGAATTCCTTAATGATGGATGTGTATTAACCAGTTTTAACATCGAGAAAACCCGCCCATCACACCATTCAGGAGTTTGGGGATCCAACCCTATTGTAACACATCTTACCACTCCAATGTACCGACGACATATAGACATCTGACACATAGGGAGGTTATATCGCATACATGTATATATAATTTAACAGAGTTGATTAATGTATGTTTGGCTGAATGATTTGTTGAATTTATGTCGACAAGTTTCAATACGGATATAGTTAAACTATGAACGACTAAGGATGTGTTATGTGCATGCATCCGTCAACAATTTCATGACACCCTGTGAATATCAATTGGCTTGTGCATAACTCTGAAGGGCGATTGCAACAACTTAGTTTTTGAGTGAAATGAATTTTATCAATTTGTTATTTCAAAAATTCAAAATGGCAACTCATTGGTCTGCTTTTATTTATAAATATAAAAACAAAAAGGAGCGGCTTCAACGGATTCCCACAATTGTATTTATAACTACATACCCAACTCATTAAAGTGTGAGATATGAACTAGTAATTGTATCGAGTGGCGAAAAGGAATGTCGAAATCTTAAGCCAAGAATAGGAAAAAATTGAAGTGTAGGCGGTGTTGAAGTAATGTCTAGTATCGAATCTTCGACTCTCCTGTTCCTGATGTGCAAGATGTAGATGAAAATTCCCAGACTCTGTTACAAGATCGCGGTGTTTTGTAAGTGAAATCCAGTGTTGCGTTGGATTCCCAATTACTCATAATCCCCAAAACAGATAGAGATGTTTTTGCCTCTCTTCCACTCCTTCCAATCACTCCTCCTACCGCAAAGAATCATCACCTTCCACTTCGTGGGTATCTAATTTTTCCTGCAAAGAGAGCAAAGACCACGGAAACAACAACTACATGTAGACGTTATACAACGATGAGTGTGTCCATTTGATGCTGGAGCTCAGCCTTGCCAGTCCCAAGATGAAATTTTCCCCTTCCCATGTCCTTAGTGCCCACGCCACTTTTGGACCTATCCTTCTTGGAACACATATACTCCACCTCTTGTGATCCTGTAATAGTGACCGAGGATTCCCATTCCCTCCCGGTCATATGCTACAATCACGCATACAAGAGGGTCGGTGAATCTCCCTTGGACCTCAGCATCCTAAAGCCCCTGGAAAATTTTAGTCTTCACAAACACCAACCTGGTTTGAAGCTCGACAACTCCTCTTTCCGGGCAACTCTGTGGAGTTTTGCCTAGAAATTCTCCCATGCTCCTTCGGACAAGGACATCATGGATTCTCCGCACTCAAAAAAAGTCATTGTGATAATGCGGCAGGCACTGAGACCTGTGCGGTCAACTGTGTTGGTTGAGTGCATAATGGACACCAACTTGGAAGCCTCTCCCCTGTACGGCTCAATGGAGGAAATAGAAGAACAATTTGAAGCAGATAATTGTCTTGCTCTAATCTAAAATTCCAACAATAAATTCCGCTGAGCTAATTCTACTTAGAAACAATTTTTTAATAACATTTAAAATAAATAAATAAATTCAACTCCTTAAAACAAACTCTAAAATACTTCAAAAATATAGACTACCCAACTTAAGCATTGATACTTCACACATATCAACTACATAACTCATACATAAAAACTACGCAAATCAAACCTCCAATATTTACTAAATTTTAAGCCATATTGACTACAAATTTACCATGGAAAGAACCCTAAAAAGGCCAAACACTTTTAAAATCAGAAGATTCAACAGTCTTCTTTCTTTCACACATTGAAAAGAGCTATTTCCATGTCCTTTGTGCTGACAACTCTACCACCAAAGTAATGCCAAACTAAATGCTAAGATAGACAAATCAACTCATTCAATCCCAATTAAATGTGGAATAGTGTTTTATTAGAAACCAGACTCTCTGGACTTTAATATTTGGAATCTATTTGCAGTAATCTTACCCGTGTTCTCCCTCCCTTATGACAAACAAAGATTTCAAAGGGGCTTCTGACCTTGTAGTGCGATAGCATCAAAGTCAATTAGGGAGGGCCGAAGGTTTAATTCCACAGTTAATTCCCCGTTCGCAGGTTCTGTTGGAATATTAATTCCAACTGCACAGCGATTTTGAAAACCACCCCGGTCTCCCCGCATCGCCATTCTCCAAAGACTGTACGAGCAGGAGGGGCTCCGACACAATGAAACTTCGCCACGCGTCCCCTGTACAACACCAAATCCGCCTGCTCCCCGGACGTTAAAGTCCGTTTGGTTTGCCCGAAGTTGGCTCCCGAACCTCGTTGGATCAGCCAAGTGTTCTGGGCATGCGATCTCCGCCGTCGATCTCCGGAAGGTGCACGGGCCACGTCAAATGAGATTTTGCGTGGAGTGTTTGATTTTTTTGTTGACCGCCGAGAAGGGAATTCAATGGTCTTTAATGTTTTACGTAGATTAGGTGGAGGCCCTTTAATATGGTTATGGGCATATAGTTTTATATATGTTTTTTTTTATATATGTTTTATATATGTCGTAGAGTAGTGACTATGTGTGTAGTAGTTTTGGTGTATGGTGGCTGCGCACGATGTGTGCGTGTTTTTTTTTGTATGTGTGTTGAATGAAAAACATTGAGGAGGGCTTGCGCGCTGTTGTATTGACCAGAGAACAAGAAAAGAGTAGAATGAAGCCTGCGCGTTGGGGTTGAATAGAGAACAAGAAAAAGAACGCACTGCAGTGCAGGAAGTTAAATAGAACAGGGCATAAATGTTTGTCCGCCACTGTAAGACACAGTGAAGTGTTGCGCGCGGGGAGTTTTCCTCATGAAATGGGAAATGGAAGCACAACAGTGCTGAAAACATAACAGAGGCAAATTGTTATGTATTGTTGACCATAAAGAAAACACAGGAACAACTTGAAGCTGTTTTGTAAATACCCACAGCAGTGGAAGACCAGAAGCGAGAGAGAGAGACAAAGTCTCTCCAGTGAATCCCTCTCTGCGTATAGGATGAAAGTTGTAACAGTTTTTTTTTGTTTTTAAGCAATAGAAAATGTTTTATGCTGTTGTAATGGACTGTTATGAGTCATTTTGTTTTTAATAGCTTCGCTGTGCAAAGGTCCTGGAACAAAGGAAACAGAGCATTGGCTCTGTGGTATTTATTTTGTTGGTTTTGGTATTTTCCCATTGCAAAAATACCCAATAGTGGTATCAAAGCTAGTCCAGGCTCTTTGAAGACTCAAAGAAGCTGAAGGAAGGTGTTGTTGCAGCAGTCAAACCTCTGCAGCAATGTGAAGCCTCAGCGAAAAGGATTAAGGTATTTCTCAAAGCTTTCCTTTGTGTTACTGTTGAAGGAACAGTCAGTGATTTAAAAGAAAACACAGTCAAGTATTTAAAGCCTAGATAAGAATGGCAAGGTCAAAGAAGAAAGCCTCCAAGCCTGCTAAAAATGTGTCTCCCTCCTCTACTAAACTAGAAGGCAATCCATTAGAATGCATTCTATTTGAAGTTCCAAAGTTTGATGGAAACTTTGATGTATGGGAAATAAAGATGAGGGCTTTCTTACAGTTTCAAGGGAGTGAAATCTGGGAATCAGTGATTGATGTTAGCAATATGGATAAAGGATCTATGGAGTATGATGCACAAGTAGCAAAGACTATCTTGGATGGACTGCCTGATTTTGTAAAGAAGAATCTAGGAAAATATACATCAGCAAAGGATATATGGGACAGGCTGCATGACCTTCATGCAAAGGGAGCACTGACCATGACAATGAGTCAAGAAGAAAATTATGAACCCATCATAGAAGCTGAGAATGAGAAGCTTGACCTCATCAAGCTTCAAGTAAGAGAAAGGGATGAAGAGCTTGCCAAGCTTAAGAAGGAGCTTGACCAATGCAAGAAGAAACATCATGAAGAAGTCATATCCATGACAAATCAGCTGAATAGTGCAAAGAAGCAGGCAGATGCCTTGACAAGTCAACTTGAACAAAGACACAAGAGAGTGAATAAGCTTGTGGAAGAGATTGGACAGTATAAGGTAGAGGTCTCCTCCCTTAAGTCCGAACTACAAGAAGCCAAGAAGCAGGCACAAGGAGCTGAAAAGAAAATGAAGAGCAGTCAAGCAAAAGATGAAGAAATCTCCAAAATGAAGACAGATATTATCTCCTTCAAAATAGTAGCAGCTGAAGCTACTCGTAGCAAGGAAGAAACTGAGGAACAACTTACAAAGAAGAATAATGAGTGTGAAAGATTGGAAGAAGAGATTGTCCTCCTCAGGAAGAAGGTTGAAGGGATGAACAAGATCATGAAGAGCTCTCAAGCTTTGGATGACATGCTCAGCTATCACAGATCTCCATCTGATAAATCAGGACTTGGGTATGTAGGTGAACCCTCAAACAAGGATGAGGATGCTTTAAGCAAAGGAGATGTGAAGAAGCCAGAAAGAGATGGTGATGCTCCTAGTTCCAGCAAAGGCAAGGAGAAAAATGAAGGCTGCAATAGAAGAAATCCTCCACCAAGTAGAAAACCAGCTCCAAGAAGAAATGTAGCTGATGGCAAAAGGGCAAGAGGCAATGGTGATCATCAAAGGATCTCAAGGCAGCAAGGCTTCAGAAGTACATCAAGGAAACCTCCATCTCCCACGTACCAAAGTTCATTTTATGGTTATTGTTATGCATGTTCAAACTTTGGTCATATGGCAAAAGACTGTAGAGCATTTCATAAAGATAAATGTTGTGGTCTCCGAAAATCTCCAAGAAACAATTTTAGAAGAAATCATGAAATGTTATTCATGAACAATGTTGAATGTTTCAAGTGTCATAACATTGGGCATATGGCACGAGATTGTAACTTGACATGGGATCTTACACAAGCTAGACCCATGCAAAAGAAGAAAATTACACAAGTATGGAGAAGGAAGGAAAGGCAATCTGAAAACCCCTTGAACTCCCTAGTGGATCTAAATTTGTTTTGAGAAGAGTCTGCCAAAAGAAGACAAGCACACATTAAAGGGGAG
The DNA here is from genome assembly GCA_031772625.1 of Pinus tabuliformis. Lineage (NCBI taxonomy): Eukaryota > Viridiplantae > Streptophyta > Pinopsida > Pinales > Pinaceae > Pinus > Pinus tabuliformis. Next base: position 564,453,132 of record CM062812.1, on the reverse strand, counting down.
CTTGTAATTTTTTTTGTTGCTGAACTGTATTAACAGTCACTCCTTGATGAAGATTTTTTTATAAGGAAAAATATGAAGTTAAATCTACTATAACAACAGAAAAGAAATGGGGGCAGCGCTCAAATGTAAAGAGCAGCAACGCAATAAGGAGTATGCAGAGCATGGAGACCCTCACAGCAGTGGGAGGACAAAACATAAAACAAAAGTTTGAAATTTTTTATGGAGTACATGCATTGAAATGCATAGCAATGGAATGTAGTTTTCTTTTATGAAATGTGAGAGAACATACTCACAGCAGAGTGAGTACAATACACAGCAGTAAAAAAAATGTGTGATGTTTTTCTTTGTATGCAATGCAACATTGTTATAGACATTTTTGTGCCTCGCGTCAAGGAGCAGGGAATGTCGATAATTACAGGGATCCTCAGTCCCTAAACATGTTGTTCTTACCCCTAAAAGAACAAGGTCATCAACCAACAGCACTTCCAATCAGTTCTCCACCTGAAAACACTTCAGAACAGGCTTATTTTGGATCATGTCAGCTGCTTAACTGAGCTTTTGCGCTGTATTGCAACTGTCCCACTCTGTACCTGCACTGGAAGTCAAAAACAATGAAGGCTACCTGCGCTGGGCGAGATTGGCCAAGTGGCACAGTCATCCTGCAAGGTGTCAATTGCCCAGGAAGCTTCCAAACTGACACTTGGTTCATGAGATTCGCCCTGTGATGAGTAAGAGGTACTTGATCACCATGTGTAAGCAAGGATCTCCAAGTGGACACAGGAACTGAAGATTAACTGAAGATGGAGAGGACACAAGGCAGCTTCATGTCAGTCTCAAGCTGACTCATCTTTTCCTCTTCTACCCTATATATAGAGCTCTTCTATGAGAGCTAGGGAGGCTAGAATTTTGTATAAGCAAGGAGGTGATGTTGGTATACCGCCAGGATCATTGGGTGATTGTTTTACTAGAGGTGAAGAAGAGAGTTCTTGCTGCCGAGGAGGTGCTGCTGGATTGGAGCCAACACCATTGGTTGTAACTTCCTCTGGAACCCTGTTACTTTCTATCAATAAAGTTTGCATGTTCTCCTATACACTTGTTTTACATAGATGCTTTGTGTTTACATGTGTATTTGATGCAATCTAATCCATGCTTTGATTATGAGTGCTTGTATCTGTTAGTTTGCTCTCTCTTGTTGTGCAGGTCTTGTGTGTAGCTGGATCAGCTTGGAGAGCAAAGAGCTGGGAGCAGGATACAAAGGAAGAAAGATAAGGATCAATCAAGCGCAAGACACCAGGTTGGTTGACCTTCTTTCCATTCTATCTGTATACTCATAAAGAAGAACATGAAAACTTTATCATTCAGTTGTTGCTAGATACTGTCACATCTAGAAAGGGTTAGGGTCATCCGCATCGGATACTTTTCCCCACAACAAACTGGCGACTCCACTGGGGAGATCCTAGTATCTTGTTGTTGTTATTTGTAGTATTTTGCTATTTCTATCTTGAAGAACCGAGTACCGAATCGAAAAGCTTTTGACTATATCGAAAGCGAAGTAGAGGGTTTGCTACTCTTGCTCCTTTGCTGAGCAACTTCAAGATTTAAAGAGCTAATCTACAGGTAGATCTTTACTCTTTGTGATAGATCTTTATCCTCTTGATCATCCCTTTACCTGTACTTAACCCATAGCATTTTATTTCAGTCAAAACAGTACATTTTTGAGCTTTTTATGACCCGGAATTGTTAGCAGACGTAACTCTCGTAAGTCAGTGCAGGCTGTCCACAGGCAGTCTGCATTACAGCGCAGGTAGTCCCTTCGGGAACTGCGCTGAGAGTGAAGCTGGCAGACCAGTATCTGCGCTGGTCCAGTTGGCCTTAGGCTAGCTTAACTCTTCCTCTGTGTCTTGGCCCTGTTTGCACTTGTTTTTGGCTGATTGATTGCTGGTTAATGTATTTGTTGTATACCTCATCTCCTTGACTTCATTCTGCCTCAGTTGTGTGATGAAATTGTAAACGTTCTTTCAGTATTTCTTGTTTCAGTTACAATTTCCCATAGTGAAAAGCAAACCTACAGCCTTGACCTCTTAGATTGCGATCTTATGAGTTAGTGTTATTGCTGTTCATAGCTGTTTTGGATTGGTTTGTTTTCACTTTATGGTTTGAATCTGTATTTTTCTTGTATTTTAAACAAGTCTTTCATAAGGTGTTCTTCTGATTGTGGACAAGCTTGTTTATTCATACTTGAAAGTTAATTCGAAAATCATACAACAGTTTCCTTTTGTTAAGCATCAACATTAAGGAAAACGAAAAGAAATATATGCATTGTGCATTTTGCATTTGACTGTATATATGATGATTTAGGAAAATGTGCATTATAGTGTGTGTTCTTTGATCTGTGGAAAAGTTGTGTCTTACTCTTTCCTCAAGTAGATTAAGGTTTTCAAAGTTGAAAGACTGAAAAGATTTTGCTTCTCATTCTTAGATTGCATATAGGAAGTTGTATATATACATCTCGTGGCGAACCTGAAAGGCAAACTACTAAGAAAGATCAACATTAAAATAAATTCAATTTACATAACAACGCTTTGGAATTTAACGCAAACATCTAGAGGTCTAGGTAGAGACGTGTTCCGGCGTCGTTAAACATAGTGACTGTCGATCTCTACGAAGGTGGGTGATTCCTCCTGAGAGTCGGTGGCACTAACACGGATTTGAGCTCCCGCGTACCATCGAGTATATTGGGAGACCCCTATAGGCTTTTATCCTTTTATCCTTAGGAAGCCGTGTCGACCGCCCTACTGATCGCGATGCAGTGAACACAGCATTCACGAAGATCGACCACCCGTACCGTAAAACGTATTCTGTGGTTTCGCGAAAGGTTTGGCACTCCCTCTGCCTAGATCTCCAGAGCAGTTTCTTTTGGCCTTTTTCAAACTCTATAACTGAAAAAGTCCAACCGAGCATTTGTCACTTCGGGCTCGTTAATACATCGAAGGCGACTAGAGTCATCTTTAGCTTTTTCTCGACTCTTAAAACATGAAAAAGCAAGTTTGTGTCTAAAAGCGTCGTAAATAAAATTTATCTTAAAGCGGAACATAATCACCTGTTATTCCCACGTTGATCTTTCAGCTGAAAAGTATGGAGCCCACCAACCAAGGAAGTAACCTTGGCGGAAGTCCAAATCCCTTCTCCTCTTGGGGAGATGTTGGTGCGCCTCATATGGCTACATTGTCGCTTCCAGGATTGACAATTGGCCTTCCTGTTTGGCTCTTTTCAACTAATGTAGTCCAAATCGCCACTAATCCTGAGCAATTGAATCAACAGTCAGAACCATCTGGAACTACCCACCAGCCTTCCACTTCTTATGATACTTCTTCTGATCCTTCATCTTCGCAGGGTAGAGCCGGCAAAAGTCAGCCTCCCAAAGAGAAGAAGGAGAAGAAGAAGAAAGGAAAGAAGCAGAAGGAGCCTCTGGCGAAGGCGACTGGGGGCAAGCAGAAGAAAACTGACAAAAACCCACACACTGCACCAACCGGGCCTAAATCGTCATGTGTCATTTGCGAAGGGATCCATTTCCATCGTGATTGTCCTTGTATTCCCCGGATACTGAAGGACTGGTCCCCAAGGTTGCACAATCCAGTAGCATCAACCTCTGGTTGTCAAGTTGATTGCATTCCGTCAACTAGCGAGAGTGAAGGACGAAGAAGGGGACCAAGATCACCCTGTCTATTGTGTGAAGGTAGTCATGCCATCCACAAATGTCCATTCTTAGATGAGGCCAAGAGAGTTTTGGAAGATCGCCCGGTGTCACCGTTGCAACTTCCGCCTGGGTATCAAAAACTCGCGCCTAATCCCTCGACAGTTGTAAATCGAGTTGGCCCTCTTAAGTGGTCAGCTGATGTGTCGGTCATTGACAATGAACCTACCGAATCTAGACCAGACGAAAGTCTAAAGGTCGAAACGGCAGTTGACCCGGTTCTTCCTTCAAAGGTTCTATCGTCCAATGACCCCGTCATTGAAGACCCGTCTTCAAATGACACCATCACCTAAGAGTCATCTTCATGTGGCACTCTCACTGATGAGAACAAAGATGACACCATCCAGGTTCTCTTTATCAGCACCGACTCCGACGAGCATCTGGGCAATGTGCCCATTCCTTTATCGCAGGAAGGAACATCATCAGAGTCGTATCCGGCCGTATATTCGGTCCCACCACCAAGCAACCTGGTTGTATCCTTTGATTGGAATCAACTAGGCAGACCCCGGTTACCAGCCAGTATACCATTCAGAATCATTGTCCAGATCTATAGAATGATCATGGCTGGTACTATCATTGATGAAGGGGCGTCTGTGAGTATCCTTTCCTCTATTGCTTGGAAAGCACTGGGTTCCCCAGCGCTTTTACCTGAGTTGAGAAATCTCTCAGGTTTTGATAAAGGAACCAGTCGACCATTAGGAATCCTCCCCGATGTACCTGTTACATTGAAGGGGAAGACCGTCAGGATGAACGTGTTGGTAGTTCAAGGACCCTTGGATTATAACCTACTCCTTGGACGCGACTATATTTATTGCATGGGAGCGATAGTCTCCTCACTCTTTAGAGTAATGTGTTTTCCACACGAAGGAAGAGTGGTCAAGCTCGTAGACCAACTTTCATTTCCGGGATCTCACATCGCAAATAGTGAAATACCAATTCTAAATGGTCTGTTCGCTCAAGATTCGCCTCCGCCCCCAGTCCTCCTTCCCTATGAGTGCGAGTGATTCGGAAAGGAAGACTAGGACCCAGGGGGCATGCACCCTGGTCTGCTTAGGGCAGAAGAAACTCCGGGTATAAGGAAGAATTTCCGCAGAAGAATATGACTGGTCCGTACCCCGTCCGTAGGAAGTGGGGTTGTTCCGGAATAATAATCTTTTGTTAAAGTTATGTGTCTGGGAAGCATTCACCTTTGTCTATGGAAGTGGGCAATGCCCAAGTGGGATTTTCCTTATTGCAACAAATAGTAAACATCCTTGAATTCCAGCCTCGCCCATCAAAACATATGTTTTGAAGGATAAGCAGGGGCAGCCTACAAGGAAGGGGACTATATTGTTTTGACAGAAGGTAACCATCTTAGGACAACCCAATGATAGACATCGCCGAAGGAAGGGATTGATTTGCGGCAGCAAAACGAACCCTCTTCGGATAATAAGAAAGAGACAAACCTCGTTGATAAAGGGGCAGTCTCGAAATTCTACCATATACCTAGGGGCATGCAAACTTTTGGAATGCAAGCAAGGGACGACTATTGATTTTTTAAATTTTTAGGTCCTCCCTTTAAACCTGTAGGTCTAACCCTTTAAACTCGTAGGATTAGCCGTTTCCGAACTTGCACAAAGAAAGCCTGTGGGGCAAAAGTAAAATTTGCCAAAATAAGAGCATAGCTGTAGTAAGGCATAAGCTCTATAAAAATTGGTCCTTATAGGAGGCGTTCTTATGACTGGTAATTCGAGCAGTTTTAGCATATAGTTCATGCTCGTTAAAAAATAAACGCGAAATTCGAGCAGTTTTAAGCCTGAATTTATGCTCGTTAAAAAATAAAAAGTGTGAGCAAATGTTTCCCCCAGAGTTCAAGCTCATAGAAAAAATGAACCGGTAAATAACCTTATGAGATCGTAAATTCATTAGCCATAAGAACCTTGATCGTGTTTTCATCCTCCACCTCCATCGTTCATTTGGCCGAGCATTCACTTCCATTTGTGTGTTTACCTCTTTTGAGAAACAGCTGCGAAGAGTGATTTCACCTAGCCATCCTTGTGACACTGCCGTGATTGGAAATTCCAAACTGTACCTGGAATCTGTAGCTATCCCTGTTCATCACTCGTTTCTCAAAAGACGAGTCTTCTTTCAGCTCTTTTCACTGACTCGTAAAATATGAAAAGTTTGCCGAGTTTTGGCCTTCCAGCTCGTTAAAGGACCGGAACGCTATCCCTCCTCTAAATTTTAATCTTTTTGGACCTGAGGGATTATTACACAAAAGGATCGAGCGCTTGTCTTGTTCAGCTCGTGAAAGTACCGAACAACCATCCCTTCTGTATTGTTTTATACTTTTTCGGACTTAAGGGTTATGCTGACGAAAAAGGAACTATGGAGTTAACTTTCTGTGCCTTTTCAGACTCTCTAAAAATGAAAAGGACCGAGTTTTCTTTGTCGTTAGACTCGTTAAAATGATTAAATAGCGACAAACTTGTCTTTAGACGAGAACGAGTTTCCCTATCGCTAGGCTCGTTAAATCTTAGCGATGGGCTTGCCCGAAGGGCAGGTTATAGAACAAGCATATGTTATCCTCCTCAAGCTTGACAAAAATAAAGAGGTACTGGTCAAAAATGACTGGGGAAAAATTGGGAGAACATCAAAGTTTAGAGGTAGCAAGTCACTCTTGAACATGATACTTTTCCTCCGTATCACATCGGGTTGGGTTGTCTCATTCACCGGTCTCATCACCATGGTCCTCGCCACACCATCCATTTGGGGTAATGCTACCAATCCATCGCATCAGTGTCGTTATATGTTCAAGAGGGGTCATTCAGAAAGTGTCAACCGTGTCCCATCCACTACCATACATCATCCTTCATCCATTTTCATGATCGCCACCCTGATTCATATATCACTGTTTGTTTCCACCTCCACTAAATCATTAGCTCCGTTCCGTGTCATTGATGTGGGATTCATTAAGGCCCTCCTTTGACGGATCGCTTCTTGTCGACATCAGCTCATTATCCAAGAAGTTGATCTAGGAACACCCCCATCAGTACTTTGAAGCTTGCATGCCTCAATGGCAAGTTTCTCACTTCCGGCGACAGGTGTACCTCAATGACCTTCGACCAGAAGATTTTGCGTGGCGTTCGACGCCAAGTCCTTTATTCACGCCACGTGAATTGTACTGCAGTACCTTGAGGGTCATTGTCATTATTGGTGATTCCTCTCGCGCTTGTTAACGGTTTTCATTATTGGCCGGTAATCAAGCGATGTCTTTCCATGTTCGACTTCGACGCAATTCTCACATGGATCGACTTGTACTTAGAGTGAAGATCGAACGAGTTTGAAGACCCCGGATCTAGTTTCATCCATCCGGGCTGCGATATATATTCAGGAAATATAAAAACATTTGTCATGTACATCATTACAGCAGATGATTATCCTATCAAAGGATGATAATTTCAGCAGAAGATTATCAGTCTGTCCACAGACGATCGTCTGTCATATGTATCAAAATGTATTTATAAAAGCTGAGCATGGGAATGCCCGCCTCAGCCAGACCATGAAATTGAATGAAAGATAATGTATTGTATTGTATTGTATTACAGGGCACTCTCCTCCGGTACTGGAACGAACTTCGGACCCTCTAGCTAAAGCATTTCACCCGATTAACGGCCTCATACTTTAGGGGGCAACTGTTATAGACATTTTTGTGCCTCGCGTCAAGGAGCAGGGAATGTCGATAATTACAGGGATCCTCAGTCCCTAAACATGTTGTTCTTACCCCTAAAAGAACAAGGTCATCAACCAACAGCACTTCCAATCAGTTCTCCACCTGAAAACACTTCAGAACAGGCTTATTTTGGATCATGTCAGCTGCTTAACTGAGCTTCTGCGCTGTATTGCAACTGTCCCACTCTGTACCTGCGCTGGAAGTCAAAAACAATGAAGGCTACCTACGCTGGGCGAGATTGGCCAAGTGGCACAGTCATCCTGCAAGGTGTCAATTGCCCAGGAAGCTTCCAAACTGACACTTGGTTCATGAGATTCGCCCTGTGATGAGTAAGAGGTACTTGATCACCATGTGTAAGCAAGGATCTCCAAGTGGACACAGGAACTGAAGATTAACTGAAGATGGAGAGGACACAAGGCAGCTTCATGTCAGTCTCAAGCTGACTCATCTTTTCCTCTTCTACCCTATATATAGAGCTCTTCTATGAGAGCTAGGGAGGCTATAATTTTGTATAAGCAAGGAGGTGCTGTTGGTATACCGCCAGGATCATTGGGTGATTGTTTTACTGGAGGTGAAGAAGAGAGTTCTTGCTGCCGAGGAGGTGCTGCTGGATTGGAGCCAACACCATTGGTTGTAACTTCCTCTGGAACCCTGTTACTTTCTATCAATAAAGTTTGCATGTTCTCCTATACACTTGTTTTACATAGATGCTTTGTGTTTACATGTGTATTTGATGCAATCTAATCCATGTTTTGATTATGAGTGCTTGTATCTGTTAGTTTGCTCTCTCTTGTTGTGCAGGTCTTGTGTGTAGCTGGATCGGCTTGGAGAGCAAAGAGCTGGGAGCAGGATACAAAGGAAGAAAGATAAGGATCAATCAAGCGCAAGACACCAGGTTGGTTGACCTTCTTTCCATTCTATCTGTATACTCATAAAGAAGAACATGAAAACTTTATCATTCAGTTGTTGCTAGATACTGTCACATCTAGAAAGGGTTAGGGTCATCCGCATCGGATACTTTTCCCCACAACAAAAATGCACAGAAATGCCTAAAGAAAAATAGGGACAACAAATTTTTAATGCACAATGGTGAATGATAATGTGTGGTAGCAAAAAGATGAAAGGAACAGCACAGCAGTGCATTGTGTAAAAAAAAAAAAATTGAATGAAGACTAAGATTGTGTGAAGCAAGGGTGTAAAAAGAAAAGGCAGCAGCCCGTGTTAATTTTTTTTGTTGTGTGGAGAATGCAGCACAAAACAGCGTGAGGATGATTTCTCTCTATGTGCAAGTAATGGAGAGTAAATAGTTAGTGTATGGGCACACAGCAGTATGATGAAACAAAAGGCAGCCACAGTGCAAATTGCAGAGGCAACGCAGCAGCAAATAAAAACCCAGGGATGACAGTCTATGGTTATGGGTATGGACAGCAGTGAATATGAAAGATGCAGCAGCAAGAAGTTATGGACAGCAGCATGATGGCAAGAAGGAGAAGCACACAACAATGCAAATAAGAAAATGCAACAGCATGAAGTTTTGTTGAAGAAATGAAAGGTAATGGACAGCAGCACATGTAAAAGAATTTTTTTTTCTTTACAGCAGTATATGTAACTATAATGAATGTGTTGTTCATTGAATTGAAATGCAATATATGCAACAGCAGTGAATGTAAGAAATATTTACACACAGCAGTGTAAATTTGTAAGTTGGGACAGTGTAATTGTTCCAGAAAAGACAGAGTATTTTGTCTTTGAAAAGTGCACAAGCAGTGCAAGTGTAGACACAGCAGTGTGGGGTAGACACAATAAAGAAGATGGCACAACAGTGCAGCAGAGAGTATGCAGCAGCATAAAAGAACATTGTAATGAGTTTGCACACACAGTAGTGCAATGATTGTTTGTTTTGGAACTGCATTTGAAGCAGTCATTTGGTGAATCCCTCTGTCATGAGGAAGGTGCTCTTCAGCACATTGTAATGGTGAATCCCTCTGTCATGAGGAAGGTGCTCTTCAGCACATTGTGATGGTGAACCCCTCTGTCATGAGGAAAGTGCTCTTAAGCACAGTCACATGGTGAATCCCTCTGTCATGAGGAAGGTGCTCTTCAGCACATTGTAATGGTGAATCCCTCTGTCATGAGGAAGGTGCTCTTCAGCACATTGTGATGGTGAACCCCTCTGTCATGAGGAAAGTGCTCTTAAGCACAGTCACATGGTGAATCCCTCTATCATGAGGAAAGTGCTCTTCAGCACTTTGTAATGGTGAATCCCTCTGTCATGAGGAAGGTGCTCTTAAGCACAGTTTCAGGTTAATCCCTCTATTAAGAGGAAGACAACTTTGTTTGTTTGTGAACTGCATCAGAAGCAATTGGTGAATCCCTCTATGTGAGGAAGATGTCTTTGTAACAACAGTGTTGGTGAATCCCTCTACGAGAGGAAGTGTTTGGGTATGTCCTAATGCCCAGCAGTTGAAATTAAAGGGGAGTGTTGGAATATTAATTCCAACTGCACAGCGGTTTTGAAACCACCCTGGTCTCCCCGCACCGCCATTCTCCAAAGACTGTACGAGCAGGAGGGGCTCCGACACAATGAAACTCCGCCACGCGTCCCCTGTACAACACCAAATCCGCCTGCTCCCCGGACGTTAAAGTCCGTTTGGTTTGCCCGAAGTTGGCTCCCGAACCTCGTTGGATCAGCCAAGTGTACTGGGCGCGCGATCTCCGCCGTCGATCTCCGGAAGGTGCACGGGCCACGTCAAATCAGATTTTGCGTGGAGTGTTCGATTTTTTTGTTGACCGCCGAGAAGGGAATTCCATGGTCTTTAATGTTTTACGTAGATTAGGTGGAGGCCCTTTAATATGGTTATGGGCATATAGTTTTATATATGTTTTATATATGTCGTAGAGTAGTGACTATGTGTGTAGTAGTTTTGGTGTATGGTGGCTGCGCACGATGTGTGCGTGTTTTTTTTGTATGTGTGTTGAATGAAAAACATTGAGGAGGGCCTGCGCGCTGTTGTATTGACCAGAGAACAAGAAAAGAGTAGAATGAAGCCTGCGCGCTGGGGTTGAATAGAGAACAAGAAAAAGAACGCACTGCAGTGCGGGAAGTTAAATAGAACAGGGAAGAAATGTTTGTCCGCCACTGTAAGACACAGTGAAGTGTTGCGCGCGGGGAGTTTTCCTCATGAAATGGGAAATGGAAGCACAACAGTGCTGAAAACATAACAGAGGCAAACTGTTATGTATTGTTGACCATAAAGAAAACACAGGAACAACTTGAAGTTGTTTTGTAAATACCCACAGAAGTGGAAGACCAGAAGCGAGAGAGAGAGACAGAGTCTCTCCAGTGAATCCCTCTCTGCGTATAGGATGAAAGTTGTAACAGTTTTTTTTTGTTTTTAAGCAATAGAAAATGTTTTATGTTGTTGTAATGGACTGTTATGAGTCATTTTGTTTTTAATAGCTTCGCTGTGCAAAGGTCTTGGAACAAAGGAAACAGAGCATTGGCTCTGTGGTATTTATTTTGTTGGTTTTGGTATTTTCCCATTGCAAAAATACCCAACAGGTTGGAGCTCAAGGGAGAATCGGCGTCACATTCCCTATTTACTCTGGGCGTGTGCTCTCTCCTCATCCTTTAGACCTTCCATCTCTACATGGCCTCTTTCGAATTCGCCCAAGTCATTCTTGTTGCCTAAGTATTTCTTTATATGAACTTCAGTGCCATAGAGATTGCCTCCCATGCCATTTTTCTAGCCTTTGGTTGTCGAGAGATATTGAGAGATATTGGATGGATGGCAAGACGAAGGAATTGGCTAGGTACACTCAGGTATGGTATCAGAATATACACACGACGTCTTAAAATACAAACGTTCTTTATCCAAGTCCTGCTGGCTGTGAAAACTTTGCAATCATGAGACAATTCCAAAACATTTTACCAAATACAGATTAGAGTTTTATTCAAACACCATATAATTATTCTCGAGGAATGGTAAGAATCATAGCTACCAAGTTCGGCCGTACTGGCCAGAAAAATTCGAAAATTCGACAGTACGATTCGGTTCGGCTGCAAATTCGGATATTGGAATTCGATATGGTTATTTTGTTTCAATAATTTTTTTCTATTAAATTTTTTATATAATAGATCGTAAATGGTGAGTTAAAAATATGACAATTATGATGGAATTTGTTAAATAATTTTTAGTTTATATTAAAACATAAGTTATAATTTAAAAATATTATAATTATCATCGAATTTAAAAAAAATTATTAATATAAAATTTAATATTTAAAAATAGATATTTTTATATTATTTAAAACATTAAAAACAAAAATTTCTATATTAAAAAAACTAGAATTAAGATCTAATTTAGTAAGAATTTTTGTTAATAAAAAAATTAATATTTAAAAATAAAAATAGAAATTTCTATATTAATAATAAATTGCATATTAAAAAAATTATAATAGTAAAAAACAATAAATTTTGTATTAAAATATAATAAAAAATAGTAAGTTTATACTTGTTAAAAATAATAAATTCTTATCATAAAGAAAAATAAATTCTTATTTATAAAATATATAATTTCCATTTTTTTCTATTTGAATTTCATAATTTTCCTCTTTCCCACGAGTAACGAAATCTAAACAATGAATTAATGTTCGGGTGTGCTTCTCCCCTCCCATCTGTTTTGAATTCTGTAGAATGTTTGAAAGTGTGCTTTACTCAAAAGCTAATTCTAAAATGAGAGATTTAGGTTGTTTTAGTTACTAATAAATAATGTTGTTATTTTTCATTTTTAAGGGTTATATTAAAATTTAGGATTTGAGGATGTGATTTTTTAAAAATATATTGTAAATATTGATTTTTACTTTTAATTTAAAAATAATTTTATTTTTGAAGATCTATATTTTTGAATTTTTTTTTGTAGATTTGGGTTGTTTTAGTTATTAATAAATAATGTTGTTATTTTTCATTTTTAAGGGTTATATTAAAATTTAGAATTTGGAGATGTGATTTCTTTTTAAATATATCGTAAATATAGATTTTTATTTTTAATTTAAAAATAATTTTATTTTTGAAGATCTATACTTTCGAATTTTTTCCGTATCGAATCTAATTCGAATTCGAATTTGTTAACTATCGTAAGAATAGAAAAAAAAAGCGAGGTATGGAGCCTTTAAAATTGGCCGTGTCTTCCAAATTCAACTGATTCGAGATATGGAAGAGGAAAGAACTGGACAGAACAAGGCATTTTATTCTGTGATTTTTTTGTATATTTCTCAGTATTATCGTCTATCACTCAGAAACGCAGAAGGTTTACTTCCAATGGTCGTCTTCTTCATCCATGCTCCAAAAAACATCTGAATAATGGTTGAAGTCTGAAAAGGCCTCTGGGGATGCCACCATATGGGGAGAGGTTGATATTGTGCCATCCTGTGTGGCGCCATCTGCACAGAACTCAGAATAATATAACATACTTCCAACGGAACCCACTGAGAAGTTGTAATGTAGCATGTTCTCAAACAATTGGTTCCCTGATCCTTCCAAGTGTTCCTGCAACGATGAGACTGTTTGCCCATAATTTTGGTCTCGAGGACCATGAATTTCGCCCTGCAATCTAGACTCTTCAATTTCTTCACGATTCGGAATCACCTTTGGTGAAATATCATCTTGCAGATATGGATTTTCTTTTTCTGAACTTTTGTCTCCCATGTATTTTGCGTTGGGGAGCGAGTCGAAGGCTGCTGTATTTTCTAGGTCATGGGGACTTTCAGATGAAGTTGAAAGGTAGCTAGAGCCCAAACGTTCGAAATGTTGTTGGTTGTCGGCATCCATACCGGTGGGTTTTTCTGAAATTTTGTCTTCTCTGTATTTTGCGTTGGGGAGCGAGTGGAAGGTTGTTGTATATGGAGTTATTTATAATGCGACTCTTTGAGATTTTGGTGACGGAATCCCGTGGAAGAAATTGAGATAAAATCATGATTTGTTGCAGTTAAAATGGTTTTTTAACTGCATATTCGGATTCAGCATCCTGAAAAACCCTTGGGACGTTTTCATTGTGCATAAACTAGTTATCAAACTTGGATTTCAATAAATTACTGCCAGATTTTCACCGAAAAAAATCACCAAAAAAAACTTTCAAAAATTCACGTTAAAGACTACAGCGTTGTATATTCTAGGTCGTGTGGACTTTGAGATGAAGTTGAGAGGTAGCTCACGGAAACTGATTCAATGTCCCTAGCCCTCTTATCAAATAGTGGGGCAGTCAAGTGATTCCATAGGATCCCTTCCCGCTTCAGTCGTTAGTCAGGTGGGTAGATCGCCGCTGATGACCTAGCTGCTGGTGCCAGGAGTAGTAGTGATGACCTAGCTGCTGGTGCCAGGAGTAGTAGTGATGGCAGTTCGATCGAACATTCCTTGCACTAGTGATGGTAGTTCGATCGAACATTCCTTGCACTAGGAAGCGCAAGCCCTTCCGAGACCTTATTCCCCTACCTCTGCCTCGATCATCTTTCTAATCTAAGATCTCTTTTCTTCTGGTTTCTATCGTGCGTGAAGCCGCTGGAGCCCAAACATTCGAAATTTTGCTGGTTCTCAGCATCCATGCCGGTGCTGCTACACTCATGGGAAGAGCAAAAAAGAAAAAGGCCAAACTGCCTACAAGCAAATGGTCGGACAACCAGAGTGTCTCGAGTCTTCTGCTAGTAACGCCCATGAGAATCAATGGCAAAGTCGTATTGATACGAAGCCCAATATTTGGATAAGCTCGAGGAGGACGAAACTTATGCGTTCTGATTGGCTCCAGTGAACATTGTTTGCAAATCAAAAGCCCGTAGAGAGAACGCCTTCGACGTAATTAGAGTGATACGTGAATACCTGCATGACATCTACCCACGCTGTGCAATTGTATCCTGTGATTCCACTACTCCAATAAACTTCCCATAAGGTTAATATATATAATCGCAATCTATTGTTTTATACGCACATCGATTTTAATGTAGGATGTCTGAGAAATGAAAATGGTTTGCACTACACAATTAACCAAATGAGAAAGGGTTTGGGCCCTCCATACATAAATATGTATTTAAATGTAGTTTCTCGTGTATTTATAAAATTAATTTGGCAAGTTCAATCAAGTAAAGTGATGAGTTGGTTTTTAATGGAAAGTTTAGGTCCATAAAGGAACTATTTCCATGTGTATCCAATATCATGTATGCATACATTTCTACCTATATAAATACAAACGCAACCCACATATGTTCCATATACTTGGATCCCATTAAAATCAGGAATTATTATAGTACACATGATTATGGTAAATAAAATTGGGTTCTATCAAAACATATCAACATGCTCATGAATTTAGATAGGGCAACACTCAACTTATTTTACACAATGTTTCACACAACAATTAATTATATATGAGAGTTTAATATTCAAAAATAATTTTCAACCTAATTTGCTTATTTGTGTAATTAAATCTTTTTCGTGACTAGAGAAGGGTTTCACATTTTCCTCTCAACCATAGCTAGTTATGTTATTCTCTCTCATAACTCACCACACTTGTGCTAGGCCCAAAGTTTGACAGTTATAATCCGTATGAAATTCACTAGCTGAGTTGAGGAAATAAAATCTTTTGTATATGGTTTATCAACAATCTAGAAAACACTAGTGGTTTCTCAGTTGTGGCAAGCACCAATGGTTTATCGTCCAATTATAAGCACTCAAAAATTATTATACATGTGGTTTCTCAAACAAGGAAAAGCATCGGTAGTTTATCAATTGTAGAAACTGCAAGTGGTTTATCAGTCCTAGACAGAATTGAATAATCTCCTTCAATTTTACTCCATGCTCACATTTGGCAATGCCAAGAACAACTCAAGAATTGAGTGGCATAAGTCTTGTGTAGAAGGATCCTCGTGAGCTACTATTAGCATGATTTTCCCTTGGGAATTCTCTAGCAAAAAAAATTAACCCTGTATTTTAATTTTCTAATGTTTTTATAGTTTCCTGAACTTCCTCCGAAGTGTGGTCAAGAGGGCACTCTTTTCCCACCCCGTTCACGTTGCCTTCCATAACATGTTACCCTTTTTATTCACAAGAAGGAATGGCATTAAATTAGATGGGATGGATATGGTAATTCAGGTAAATCCCCATCCCCTCATAACATTGGCCTATATCCATTCTCCTAGGATTTTAATAATAATTAATTAAGCAATTAATTATTAATATTATAATTACAAATTAATTATTAATTATAACATTAACCCATAAATAATTTATTCCAGACATTAATTAATTATTAATATTATAATTGCTTATTAAATTTTAATGAAAAAAATTGACCCATAATTAGTTCATTCCAAGCATTAATATATGCTATTCTAATTTGGAATTAAGTATCATGTTAATGCATGATTAACTTCAAACAAAACATTCATAGACTTTGGCATCATGATCAAAATATGTATAAATTTCATTAGTAATAATCTCATTATATTAAAACAGAGTTTCTGCTAGCAATCAAATATTATGTTGAGATGCTTTATTATACAAAAATGGTTATAAAGTTCATAATCAACACAAGGGTGTTAAAAACCCCATCCCCTTAAAGAAACATCATCCCTATTATTATTACAAAACTAGAAAATACAACAAAAAATTAGCTTTATAGAAACACCTCTTTTACATTCATTACATTTGGACAAAAAAGGTTACAACACTTTCATCTGATTTGCATACTCCTGGGTTGCCTCATCGGGTCCAAAGTGTTTTCATTGTACATTAACCTTCTCTGTTAATGGCTATGAAGTATGGTCTGCCTCTAGTCTAAGATACATAAAGGTTTGAGTTGGAACTCTTCCTCGGGATCCACCTATATCGCAAACTAATCAATTACATGATTAAAATCGCTTACATAATTTTTTAGTAAGGATATGTGGAATACATCATGTGCCTTTATGGTGGGAGGCAAGGCTAGTCTATAAGCCATTGGCCCCACTCTCTCCAAAATTTGTAATGGTACACAAAACCTAGGTGCCAACTTAGCACATGACCCCACTTTCAATGAACTCTTTCTCAATTTAATTCAAAAATACACATGATCCTCCACTTGAAACTCTTTATGCGCTCTTTGTTGATATTTGTAGCTCTTCTATTTCTCCTAGGTTGCCTTCAACTTCTACCTGATACTAATAACCTCGTGTTCCATCTCTTTTAACATATTACTGTTAATTTGGTATCTTAGTGACAAATTCCAACCATTGCATTAAACTTCTCTTTCCGAGAGGACCAAAATTAACTTTTGGAGCACTCAATTCAGATAAGGGAAAGTGGATTTTTGAAGTCAACCCCACACGTATAAAATTGTCAAGGTTGACCTTGTCAAATGGAACCTCTCAAGGACAAGATGGCACCCCTCAGTTACATATAAATACAAGTGACCTCAACTTAATTTGGCACCTCATCAACTCAACGCATCTCTTCTCTCTCCTCATTTGATTGGTTCGTACAACTCATAATTGCAGGGCATCTCTCACACGTGTGAAGGGACAAGTGTCTATTTTAGATTTCACGAATCTTAGACGTGTTGCGAGAATTCAACCAACATTGACTTGGGTGTGTTTGGCATGTTTTGACTGCATTTTTGGGTGGAATATCTTTGTTTCTCTAGGCAGCATTGGAGGGCACATAGATTGAGGAAATCTGGGAAGTTTGACTGGTGTTGACTTCAGGGATGACCGTAGGTTTTACTGAAGAGATAAGTGCAAAATTTGACCAAGTTTGATTAGATGTTCTTGGACTGTTTTGGGTTGAATTTGACTAACATTCAAGGCCGCATTTATTGTTGCTTTGATTGAGATATTTGGAGGAGTAGACCATTGACTTTATGGACTAGTTGGGGCTGACTTTTCTACTATGGACTGTTGTTGGCTTGGACATATTTGCAGTTGCTCAAGAGTTGAATTTTGTTGACTCTCTCTCTCTCTTGTGATTCTATTTTGATAAATTTCTTGGCATTTGAATTTGACTGGATATTGGATATTGGCTAGTCAAAGCTTGACTTTGACGCTTGATGATGTACTCTCTTTGCTGAACATTTGAAGACAATCTAATAGAAGAAGATTTGCAAAGGGTTTTCCTCCTAATGGGGTTTTTCCTTGGTCATTGACCAAATATTGTGCCTCTTGTCTCTTGGTTGTCTTTCATTGTGCATTTGTGTAATTGTTCTATCTACTATTTCTCTACTATCATTGGCTAATTGAAGAAGTAAAATTGTTAAATTGGATGCTATTGGATATTGTTGAAGTAAAAGTTGCACAATAGAACAATTGATTAAAAATTAACATGGTATCAGAGATGAGGTGAAGACAATCCCAAGAGACATAGAGCAAGAGCATCCATATTCTAAGTAGTTGATTGAAAGGGAAAAATATTTTGGTAAAAAATGTCTACCTCGTATTTCAAGGAAAATGAAAAACTAGCTAACTCATCCGGATTTGTAGCATGGAATACCAGGATCAATGTCACATTAGATGAATATGATGTCTTGGAGTACGTGGAATAAAATATTTCAACACCTCCCAAAAATTCTCACCAAGTTGTCAAATCCAAGTACAAGAAAGTTGCGATTAAAGCTAAGAAGATTATTATTGATTATTTACAATATCATCTACTTATTTATTTTTCATCCTTGAAGAGTTCCAAATAAAAATGTATGATGAGATTGTGGGAATGGATGAAGTGAGTAATTTGAGCCACATAATGGAATTGAAAAATCAACTAAAGGAATCTAAGTTTCATAAGGGAGAAACTGTGCAATCATTCTTCATAAGAATCGCTGAGATCAGGGACCAACTCCAAACCGCTCAAGAAATTATACCTGATAGTGAATTGGTGATGACTACCCTTAGTGGCCTCCCTTCATCATGGGACATGTTCATTACTTCTATCAACAATAGGGAAAGGATCCCTTATTTTGATGAGCTACTTGCTCTATGCAATCAAGATGAAAAATTAATGATATCTAGAGGGAGAATTCAAAGGCCAAATGGGGAGCCCACTGCTTTTGTCTCTCAAGGGAAGAAGAAGAATGTGAAGAAAGGAAAGGGAAAGCCATCTATATCAAGAAAACCTCCTCAAACCAATCGAGATTCCAAGGATTAAAGAAGGCGAGATAGTGAAGTTGAATGCTACAATTGTCATCAAAATTTTGACTATGCTCGAGATTGTCCTAAAAAGAGAGATGCTTCAATAAGAAACTCTCCAAGGTCCTACAACAATAACCATGGCTTCAACAACAATAGGTCACATGAAAGGAAATATTATAGAATATATTGAAGAAGGAATGATATAAGAAGAAGAGACTCTTTCGATGGTTGTGAACATAACTATCATCCACCAAAGAGGTCAAGAAATTCCAAGTATGAAAGTAATGCCACCAATCAATATGAATATATTCTTATTTCCACATTATCTTCTTCATCTCCTCTAGATACTTGGGATAGGTGTTTATTTTATATTGGAGACTCTCATAACTTCTATGGATATAAGATGTTTCTCCCTAATTTGGTATTAGAGGAAGTCCAATTTGAAGATTATTCTTGGAGACAACTCCACTCATCCTGTTAAGGGCTTTGGTTCAGTCAAATTTCATTTGGACTCTGGGGAATCTATTTTTCTTCATGATGTGATGTATGTGCCAATATTGAAGAAGAATTTTGTATCAATATCTGCTTTGGAGGATAAACGAATGAGGGTTGCATTCATCAAAGGAAAAGTACTCACTTGGCCTATTGGATCTTATATGTGAAATTCCTTCACATTGGGATCTAGGTTTGAAGGACTCTATAGAGTCACTGAAATACCTCTTCTATCTATGGTTCATTATACAAATCATCAAAGCAAGCTATGGCATTGAAGGTTATCCCATCTACATTATTATGCTCTTCCTAAATTGAATAAGTTGGTCTCCGAGATCCCCGATTTTCAAACCCATCATGATGGTATATGTCCATGCCGCGTGTCAGTGGAAAGAAGACAAGGGGAAAATTCCCCTTTGGCAAGAACAAGACAAAATATATCCTTCATCTCATTCATTCTGATATATGTGGTCAAATTCCTATGCATTCACTTGGTGGCCATCTCTATTACGTCACTTTCATCGACGATTTCTTAAGGAATACATGGATATATTATTTAAAGCACAAAGATAAGGCCTTCAAAGTGTTCAATGAGTTCAAGGCTTTGGTTGAAAATCATACAGGGAAGAAGATAAAGATCTTCAGGTCTGAAAACAATGGGGAATACATCTCAAATGAATTCATAGAATTTTTGCAAGAAGGATGGCATCAAAAGGAGACTATTGTGCCCTATAATCCAAAACAAAATGGAGTAGCTGAGGGAAAGAACCAGTCTATTGTAGAATTTACCCGAGCCATGCTCCATGATCAAAAGTTGTCTAAGTTCCTTTGGGGTGAAGCAACAAATACATTGGTATATATTCAAAATAGGGTGCCTCATCAAGATTTGGACAACAAGACCCCCGAGGAATTATTCACAGGTGTCAAGCCTGATATTGGTCATCTCTGAATTATTGATTGCCTCATATATTTCCATGTGCCAAAGGACAAAAGAAACAAGATAGAAGCCACTGGTAGAAAAGGTATGTTTGTTGGATATTGTGAATATTCTAAAGAATTTAGAATATATATTCCTAGTCAACGAAAGGTTGAAATTAGCAAGGATGTAATGTTCGATGAAGATACTTCCCTTGGAAAAGCTAGGGACCTTCCTCTGCCTCCTCATCCTAAGAAGAAGAGTGATAATATGGATATTCCAGAAGGTCCATCCACACCTGAATCTGAGAGAGATATTGTAGATGATGCCATGGAGTCTATGTTCCCCTTGGATCCTCCTCCATGTGTTCCGCCTACCAAGAAGATGGCACTATGGCTTCATGACACACTTCAAGATGCTGTGAGAGATGCCACTACCCATGGAGCATTTGGAGAAAGCAAGAAGCCATGAAAGTACTAAGAATATGTTGTATCTATGAGAAATACGATTCAAGCTGAGCCTCATACCTTTGAAGAAGCCATGAAGGAACAAGTCTAGAATGATTCTATGGCTAAAGAATATTAATATATTATGAAAAATGATGTATGAGAAGTCGTGTCAAGACTGAAGGGAAGATCAGTGGTGACATCCAAATGGATCTACATGATCAAGCATGGGGCTGATGGAAGTATCGAAAAGTACAAGGCAAGGTTCGTTGCCCACATATTATCCCAAAAAGAGGGAGAAGATTACGATGATATATTTGCTCCTGTGGCTCGATATACAACCATTCATTCCATAATAGCCCTTGTTTCAAGTGAGGGATGGACTCTTCATCAAATGGATGTGAAGACAGATTTCTAACATGGTTTTCTTCAAGAAGAAGTGTATGTTGAACAACCTCCAAGACTTGAATTTCATGATAGGAAGACCCGTGTATTCCAATTGAAGAAAGATCTCTATGGATTGAAGCAAGACCCTCGTGCTTGGTATGCTCACATCGCCAGTTACTTAATGAAGTTGGGATTTACAAGGAATAGTTTTGATCCAAACTTGTACTTCAAAACAATCCAAGGTATTCCTCTCATTTTGGCATTATATGTTGACGAATTATTATTGACAGGTGAAAACCCCCTCATTCTAGAATGTAAGAGGGAGTTGGATTCTAAATTTGAAATGAAATATCTTGGTTTGATGCACTATTTCCTAGGACTTGAGATTTGGTAAAGACTGGGTGATATTTTCATTTCACAAGGAAAATATGTTATGAAACTGCTAGAGAGATTTGGCATGGTTGAGTGTAAGTCCTTGCTTACACCTATGGATATGAATTTCAAGAAGCTATGTGGAGGGGTTGCCAAAATGGACCTAGCAAATCCTTCTGAGTATAGACAATTGGTTGGTTCTCTGATGTTCCTCGTGAATACTCGTCCCGACATATGTTTTGCAGTTAACACTTTGAGCCAGTTTATGACCAGGCCTCACCATGTACATTGGGTCGTTGTCAAGCATGTATTAAGATATCTAAATGGGACTATTAACCTTGGACTGAGATATTCCGCTAGAGATGTTAGACTACATGGATATATATATCTAGATTGGGCTTGCAGTGTTTTCGACAGGAAGAGTACTTCTAGAAGTTATTTTAGTCTAAGATCTGCCATGATATCATGGATAAGCAAGAATAAAAAGTTTATATCCCTTAGCACTGTTAAATTTGAGTACATTGCAACCGACCTGACGAGTTGTGAAGCAGTTTGGTTGAGGAATCTCTTTGGAGAGGTATTTAAGCAGGTCCTAGACACAATGGTCATCTATTGTGACAACAAGAGTGGGATTCATTTGTCAAAGAATTGTGTGTTCCATGACAAGTCTAAGCATATAGAGATCATATATCATTACATCCAAGACGGTGCAGAGAGGAGCGGTGAGACTCCTCCACATTTCAACAGATGAGTAGATAGTGATATCTTCACTGGTCTTTAGAGTTCTCTTCCCCCCTGGTATAGCTCCCAGGGTGAAGAATGGAGCTATAGGGCTCTTGGGGATGAGGGACCTCTTATCGATAAGATGTAGAGACCTAGGATATCCCCTTGTTAGATTATTCCCCAGTTAGCATCCTGCCCACTCTTTGGGATAACCTCTCCTATATCACTAATGGGATGATGGACTTGGAATAGAGTGTGAACCCTACCCTTTGTAGTAGGTGGATCTCACCCAAGTTGGTGGATGAAATTTTTCTACCATCTCACTCTTTAGAGTTAAGACGGATGATCAGGGACAATAGGATAGAGTGTGATCCTTTCCTCCAGTAACTTAACCTCACCTATTGTCAGGGAATTTCAGATAGAGTGTGATCCCTACGCATTGGGGTAGGTTGATCTCACCCATTATATTTAGTTCCCAGTGGTGTCTATGGCTCCCCAATGGTGATGATGATTATGATGATTTTGGGTGGTAGCAAAGTCTCCTCAATGGTAACAGAGTCAGGGTGGTAGCTAGAGATCTTATGCAACATTTCTTCTTCTTTAGATTCGAGAGTGTTCAACATGAGATGAGAAGAGACAAGTAGAGATGAGCAGAGATGTACATGACATGATGATGAGATACATATGATGATCACATGATTCCATTGGAATGTCTCCCAAGCTGAGAGGGAGTGTTAATTTGGTAGCTTAATGACAAATTCTAACCATTGCATTAAACTTCTCTTTCTGAGAGGACCAAAATTGTGTGGGGATAAGGAATTACTGAGAGGGGGGGTGGATCAGTAATTGTGAGGTTATTAAATTTGTATGCTCAATTTTTATATTTCTTTTGGATACTGGTATTTATTTGTATGAGCACCGATACTACAATTTAAATGTGCAACAAATCAAACCATTCACACGAGCACACAATTCATCAGTTGAGAAACACACATATTGGAACAGGTATTTTTTTTTTTTGCGTGGAAACCCAAAGGGAAAAAACCACTAATTTATTTGTTATTATGATGTTAATTAAGCACCCACTTAATTACATCAAGTTATTTGTGAGCACCCACTCATAGGAGGCCCCAACCCCCTTCAGATAACAAGCTACCACTTTCCAAGAAGCACCAACCTCTTATGAATGCAGGCCACTACCTGCTCTAGCCACTGTTCTACTTTTCATACAATTTTCAAACTAAAAACAAAGGCTAATACATAAACACAATAGTATAAATTTGATCTACTGTAATACCATCTCCTTTTCTTCAACTTAGCAATTCTACTTTGAACTGTGCTCTATATTGCTCAACCAGTTCTGGTCTCGGCCCCCTAATGCATTGTCTCTCAGTTAACACTTACCTCAGTCACACACTCACAGTGTTGCACTCTATAACTCACAACAATTCTTCATTCCCACACTTGCTCAATGGAAATCCTGGGTTTTGTTCCTCTGCTTCACATGGAATGATGACATCTCTACTACCATCCATATTACCCGAGATTGTACTCTCGTATGGATCTCCATACTGCATGAAATCACACTTCTACATGGTTATCCATGTTTTTGTTACATCTGGTTACTTTCTCATTGCAACACCATTAATTTGGAGAATGGGCACTTGAGCATTTCTTGATGCTGAGAATTAATTCACTGTCAAAATTGTGTGCTCTAGCAAGGATATTCATTCTTCTTAATTTCCCACAAAGCTCATATTGTACTTCAACATGTCCTCTTTGCGCTATGGTTAAATATCCATTTGTCCTCAAGCCAATTCTCTCATTTAATTCATCCTCGTGCGCAAGAAATATCAGAGGTGGCTTGCTTTTGTTTCAGTCAAGCTTTTAAACTCAATCTGCAGTTAGCAGTCCACTCTGTTCTTGAGCCAAAAATTCTTTATAGTCGCCATTAAACCAATGGCACCAATGTCATTGTGCGCATTTACTCAACTTCTTCATCCTTTCTTAATAAAACTATGGCCATATCCAATTTGGTACTCAATGCCCAAGAGTTTCTGACTCATTCAAAGTTCACGTATGTATGAATATGGTGCATTGCCACATTTGGCATCCTTTCCAAAAATGAAGTACTTTTCCCACAACTGTGGAATCCTACCAAAATTCATTTAGTTCTTTCTTTTTTGGCACCTAACCTGCTTTTCCTCCATAGGACTAGGTAATGTGACCTCCAGCTAGGCCTCTTAGGCGCTAATCCTTTTTGCTGGCCTGTGGGGGGCTTAATTCCCTTTATAAGCTTTCGCGCTTCTGGTTCTTTGATCCAAGTATGACCTCGTGTCAGTGCTTTAGTCTATAGCCCTTAATCCCAATGTTATTGTTTGTGTCTCCTCTATAAACCTCCAGCCTCCTCTTAGAGGGATGACGGATCTCATGGGGTCCTCTCGCTCTTTTCTCATTGGTCCATGCTTGTGTGTTGGATCGCTGACGTGTCCCAGCATTATCCTAATGTTTCTCTCCCCTTCTTTAAGCCAATGAACCCTTGATTTTTGTCACCATAGGAGTTCCTTTTTTTTTTACGCTATTCAAGATTAGTGAGGATAATAGCTTCTTCTTTGATTAGTGCCTCATATCAGCCATAGAGGATTGCTTCTTATTGTATGGCTTCCATTTTTTGTTCCATCTTGTGTTTTTCTTCCAGGATATTGCTAAATTTGGTCTTGTTCTAGCCTTTGAGCTGCCATTTGATATATTTCAATTTTTTTTTTAAGTTTTTACATAGAGGAACTTCCTAATTCTTATAATTCTCCCCACCACTTCTTTAAATTTCTTAAAAATTTGGATGATGTAGCCAGAAATTATCAATACAAAAGGGCTTGTTACATGGTCTGGATTCAATCTATGTATGTAGATTGATATGCCAATGGTCTAAGCCATAGCTCAGAAGTATTGAGGCTTCTATAAAGTCATCCCATTCCATGATAGATTCAGAGACTAAGAAGCAATCCAGTTTGGATGCCACTTGTTGAGCCCCTCCTATTTTGTTGTTCTAGGTATAGGTACCATTGGTATTAAGCAGATCAATCAAATACAACTTTTCTAGTGTTTCTTGGAAACACGTTGAATTTGCATCAAGCATTCTAACGTCTCCCTGCTTCTCATCCAATGATTTGATAAAAAATAAATCAACACCAAGGATCCTAAGGGGCGGGGGAGAGGAGGGTTTTAATTTGAGCAAAGGAATGAAGGAAAAGAGGCTTGTCTCTAGGAGATGCTAGGCCGTATACATTAGCAAGGAAACATATCTCCATTGAGCCAATTAGCCTAAATTGGATTGTAATAATGTGGAAAGCAAAAAACAGATTTACAGTGTGTATCTATTGGGCATTCCAGATGATGGCAAGGACTCCTAAGTGACCTTGAGCATCTATACCAATCACACAACAATATCTACCCCATTTTCTTATAATATTTGAAATTCCATTTCTAGATGATTTAGTCTCCTAAATCATCATAATTGTGGGGTTTTTAGACTTCCATTTTTCTTTTAGTAGTTGCTACTTGCCTCTACAGTTGAGGCCTCTAATATTCCATGAGAGAATATTCATTTCGGGGGTATGTTTGAAGTAGGAAAACAAATTGTAATCATCCTTATACGCCTTGAATTCACCAACATATCCCCCAATTCCTCTTGGAGTTCAAGATTTATTTTCTTGACTCTTATTTTTTCCTCTATGTTTGATCTTGATGTATCCTTTAGAGGTTGGGATTGGACCCCCAGTGGCCTAGTATTGGATTGGTTAGAGGTGGTTTTAACACCAACTTGGCGCAAGTTGAAGTATGCCCTACCTAGCAGTTTTACTTGGTGCTTAAGAAGGAAAAAGAGGTCCTTTCCATTCTAATCTTTTGCCAAGTTTGGCAAGTCAAGGAATTCGAGCTCCATCTTGTCCAAAGGAGCACGAAGTAGGGGGAAGCAGGGGGTCGACAGAGGAGGGGAGTTTCTCAACAAAGGAGGGAGGGGTTTGAGCAGGATCAAACATCAAGTCGAAAGAGGGCAGGGGCTAAACACGATTAGACATTAAAATTTCAGGGCACTGTGAGGTTGGGGAAGGTTCGACGATGTCTAGGGACAAAAGTGGAGTGAAGGGATTGTTAAAGGGCAGACGATTGTTAGAGGATGAGGGATGGGAGTTAGGATATTTAGGGTTTTAGTGTTTGTCATTCATTTTGGTAAAACCATCATTATCATGAGCATGGGAAGATCTAAAGCTAGAATTGGAAACAAGTGGAGAACAACGGTGATAAATATGGCCATATTTTCATCATATTTGACACCTAAATGGGATATATTCATAATTAAGAGTTTTCTTCTAGGGACCACCTTGATAACTTATATCAATAGACTCTGGAAGCGAATCTGAGATATTCATATGAACACAAATTAAGGCATATGAAATATATCTAGCCTGCTTAGGAGCCTTTGAAGATTTGATATAGTGATTGAGCACATTGTTGATTCCTTCCAAGGTTTCTTTGTCTCAAAACACATGTGGTAATGAGCACATTTTAATCCACATGGAGGCGACAATAAAGTCCTCCTTGTTCAGCACAAAACACACCATCCAAAAATAGAGATATAGCCCACTGAATTGAAAAAATACATAACATTCTCGAATACAATTGTTGATCCTCAAGATTGGCGAAGACAATAGTGAAAAATTATTTCGTACCTAACTCAGATTTTATCTACCCCTTTGGCTTCCATTTGTAATGGATCCAATGAGTAAGGGATTTTTTTGAAGGCCAAATACTGAGAAACTTTAAGGAAGTATATAGTCCTCGATGTGAGTGGACTAGACTTCAAATTTTGGATCTACGAATGTTTTTCGAAGAAAGATTCCAGGATATCGTTTTCGTGAAGAAGAGGGTGGGTGATGGGATTGTCGTTGAGTTCCCTCAGGGTCTTTTCTTGGGACAGTAGCATTTGTGGAAGAAGGTTGTCCTTTGTTTCCTTATGGTCGAGCACCCTAAAGGGTCCTCTCCTTAACAGTCGAGCCTGCTTGCGCATCCTTATC
This sequence comes from Pinus tabuliformis, assembly GCA_031772625.1. Lineage (NCBI taxonomy): Eukaryota > Viridiplantae > Streptophyta > Pinopsida > Pinales > Pinaceae > Pinus > Pinus tabuliformis. Next base: position 564,426,113 of record CM062812.1, on the reverse strand, counting down.
AGAGATTCCAATAAGGTAAGTCATGATCTACAAGGCTCTCCCTCTATATATGGGGAAAGCGCTAGCGATCAACAAAAGAAGGTGAAAGCAATAGGCCCGGTAGGACCCGTTTCCAGCAGCAGAGAAAGCATCCCTACTAGCAGCAGTTCATTCTGTTGATTTTGTTGATCCACCAGCGAAAGGATATGCTCCCTTTGCCACCATTTTCCATCGAGAGAGCAGTAAATATGACACTTGGAGTTCATGAACTAAGGTTTGGTAGCATTCCAAATTCTACACAGCTAAAAAAAATGTTCCTATTTATCATTCTTTTACTCTCTTAAAAACTATTATATCTTATTATTATTATATTTAAATACCACATATTAATTTATATTAATAATTAAATAAATTACACATTTCCCTCTTATTACTTTTATTAATGAGTAATTGAATTTTTTACTTTCATTTATTTTTTCTCTTTGAGCATTAAAATATTTTATTATGGTCAATATTAAAATAATTTTTTTAAACTCTCTCTTTATATATGAAGTTGATATCAAAATAAACTAGTTAGCATATATATTTAAATAATTTATTAAGTTTTGAGGTGGAATTTTTTGAAAATTACAAGAATTATCCCATTGAAAGGTTAAAATATAAAATTTCTTTTTATTTTTAATTAATTTATTTCTCTTTAAATTTGACACAAATTTATGTTATTATACCTTCCTATGGAAGATTATATTGTAATCATTTTATAGTCAAAATGCTTTGACTTTCAATTAGTTCTGAAAATTTTAAAAATATTTTATAAAGTCTATTAAAGTTTTTAAAAAATTAACTATTAATGTGAATATTTTGAAAATAAAAAAATTGAGATTTGAATTTCTATTTTCTTACTTTTTTATTGGCTCATATAGATGAAATGATTACTTTTTATGGGGTTATAAATAGAATTTGTTAGAAATAAAAATTATTTAAAAATAAAAATAAAAATACAAATTTATATACGCCACCAAGTGTCATAATAATACACACATCAAATCTCAATATTTATAAAAATTTCATTATTTATAAAAATTAAAAATTAAATAAAAATTATATGCCACCAAGTGTCATAATAGTACACACATCAAATCTCAATATTTATGAAAAAATCATTTCTAAGTGTGTCAAACTCATGTTTGACTTTTAATTAATGTGTAACTTTTGAAAATAATTTACAAAGTTTGCTCAAATTTTTGAAAATTTTAACAATCACATTTTATTTTATGATATTTTTTTTTGGTGATATATATATATATATATATATATATATTAAATGTGAAATTATTTTTTATATAGATTCAATTTTATATATAATATTAATATATATAGCATACGTAATATAAGAAACTTGGGGTAATGAAGTCTCACGGAACAGAAGTCTTGGGTGTGCTACCGTGAGAAGATGGACATGATGAAAATATAGTCCTACTAAGTTTACAAAATATATATATATATATATATATATATATATATATATATATATAAGAAAAATTATCGAAATTGTTTTTACCTTCATAAATTAATTTCTATTTAGAACTGATATTATAGTCTCAATTTTACATTTATTGCCTATCTAATCTATTAATAACTTAAAGTCTCCCAATACTTATAAATATTTTTCTATTATTTTTTTCAAAAAAAATATAAAATACCTAAAACTTAGCTATTCTTTTATTAACAACATATTTCAAAATAATATAATGTATTCATAAAAAAAAAAAAATGTCCCCTCCATTATAAATCTTTATAGCTCTTTGGTATGCCTTAAGTCAACATGCATTTTCAAAATGTGTTCCTTTAATATTATATCATGTTTTTCTTTCAAACATTTTTACCTACCTTTAATAGCTAACTTGATTTTATGATATTAAATGTTTTTCTGTCAAACATTTTTACCTACCTTTAATAGCTAGCTTGATTTTATGGGCAACTTGTGTAGGAGTCATATAAAGCCTTGAAATATCAAGTCATCAAATAATGTAAGGTAAAGAGTTATAAGCATTTGTAGATGCATTAGTTATTTAAGAATATAGACAACAAACAAAAGTCAATTGATGTCATTTGTTGTGTAAATTTTTGTTATAAAATATTTAATGCAAAATAGAAATTTCTATAAAAATCTCCTTCATTAAAAACTTTAACAATTTTATTTGTTTTAATATTTTCAAAATTTGTCTTAATATTTTAAAGTAAAAACCTAAATTCAAAAGTTGAAGATCTAAACTATTATAATGTCCCTTACAAAATGGAACCAATCATAAGTTTTAATAATTAAAAAAATTTAAGATCTTTATGCATAGGCATGAGTTGAATTATTGATGTTTTATGATGCTTTTAATTAAAACTAACCAAGCAAAATGACATTTGGAATATTGATTTTTTATAATAGTTTTAATTAAAGCTAGCTAAAATATATATATTCATTTTTTTATTATAGCAAATATTGTTTTTTATTTAAAGAATTTGTTATTTTTATTTTAAAAAAGACACATGTCAATTTAAGGTTGAACATGTAAAGAATTAAGCATCTCTTTCATATTGTGTTGTAGAATACTAATTCTAGATCTATCAAGGGCTGAGAAAGATCAAATTTCTCTAAATGCAAACATTTCCTCAAATTTTATACTAAAAAAACAGTTTACAACTTAATAGATTCAATCCTCTTACTACTTAATGAATCTGAATTTAAAATAAATTTATATTTCCAATTCATTACACTAACTTCAATTATTTGATTGACCAAAATACTAGAATCATAATTTTATGTGATTGACCAAAATACGGACCAGAACGATATGCAGGAACAAGCTTGGCCACCAATTCATCTATAATGCACTGGTTTAATGGAAAGGTGGATCTTAAAAAAAATCAGTTGAATCATGGAATAAAAATTTCGCCATTTCCAACGGTGTGATGATATTCAAATATTTCTTTATTACAGGGAGCATAATGGTTTAGTCGATTTGCTTTCGGAAAAAACCTTTATTTTTGGATATTGACATTTATACTGGTTCAGAATTTTGCCTTCGTTTTTTTTAATGGTTAATATTTTCCTCGGATTTTTTTAATTTTTTTTCCAATAACAAATGAACTTTTTTTAATCTGGATGTTGACATTTATATTTGTTCAGAATTTCGCTTGCTTTTTTTAATCATCAATATTTTTCTGGGATCTTTTTATTTTTTCTTCCAATAATAAATTATTATTTTTTTAATCTTTCTTTTCAATAGCAAATTATTGTTATTAATTTTTTTAAATCTTTCTTTTTCCATAACAAATTAATCTCTTTTATATATATATTACTGAAACATATTTTAGAGGCTAAAATACGATGCCTATTACCAATCACTTAAACTGCTATGCCGCAAAAAGAGTGTAATTTTTTTATTTCTAATATAGCAATATGAATTTCTTTCTTTTGACACCATTTCATCTATAAGTCGTATAGAAATCGACATCAATGTGAAGAAATTAACAAATTATTAAAACTGTTGATGTTTTTTTTATTTTTTTATTTAAATTGAGATGAGTTTCATATATCAAATTTAATGTTTATTGTAATTTAAAAAATAAAAACAAAATTAAAATAGAAGAAAACACTTCGTTTAAGAGAAAAAAAAAATTACTTGATATTTGTAAATTACCTAAATGTAATTATGTAATTCAACATAAATTGAAGTAAATGATAACATCAGAGACATTTCAAAACAATATATGATTCATCCATAAATAAAATATCTTATGACCTAATAAAATAAGTAAGTTTGCACCATTGGAGATTATATTGTTAACCAGACTTTTTATGAAAATCATTAAAAAAATAATAATTTTATACTTTTTATGAAAATCATTAAAAAAATAATAATTTTAGATTGGTTTCCAAAGATCTTGTCAACTATACCCTGTTATCTAGTTTCTGTTGACTTGCAATCCATATGGATAACATGAAGTGTTGACACATGGACCATCACAGCACATCTAATATTTTGAATAAAGTGTTTGTTCCATATTCCTCTAATTATCCTCAACTCTGTGCCAATTGTTCCGCTAAGTAGAAAATCTGCTAATCCTTTATCCGCAAGGGAGGCCTGCAACAAGGGCCTTGACCCATACAAAGGAGCTTCCAAACAATTCACAGAAGTACAGGCTACAATGATGGAGTCGCTCTCTTGCTTCAAGCCCCCAGAGACCTGCACCCAATTAATTGCGAGGTTTAGATAATCTTTCTTTATATCAATTCAAATCTTTCTTAATATTAATTAAGGTATAAAAATAAATTTTACATTATTTGTTGATTATTTTGTTAAGTAATGTTGACATATTATTTTTTTTAATTGGAAAAATTACCTTATGAAAGATGATTACACATTTCCATTGTTTAGTTTGCAGTTTTGAAAGAAGTTTAATTTTTCTTCATCGGAAGGTACTAGAAAGCTTTCCAGTTCTCCATCTTTTTGTCAATAATAACAATGATTAATAGACTCGGACAATTATCAAAGTCAAAAGAGTGAGTTGTATATTAATTTGTAGATCTATTTGTTTTTTCTATTTCTATAATTTTATTAAATAAAATTTTAAATATTAATTATTTTGTATTTTTAAATATATAGTTTGTGTTTTTCACTTCATCTGATTTTTTTTTGAGATTGAGTTTATTTATTTAATCTAAAACTCACAAGGAATATTAACATTTTAAAAACCAGCAATATGGATTTAACATGACCTGAGAGGGATCCAATTTCTTCATATGCAAATTCTTTTATGAATCTACATTATTTAAATATTTTATATAGTTATTTATTTTTTATTTTTTATTTGAGATCAAAATTTCAACTTTAATAAAAAACTAATAAAATTACACATCATACTACCCTATAAAATAAACTTCTTTACTAAAAAATATAACATTCTAACGCAATTCCCAATCTTATTTTTTAATGTAAGCCATATAAATTAAATCTTACAATAATAAAATCCAAATAACATTACGCAAATTAATTTCAAAATAATTAAACCAAAATAATTAAACTAAATCACATTAAAATTACTATAAAATAAAATAATTAACATCGTGTAAATTAAAATTTGAAATAATAAAACCCCAAATACAGGTTGAGTGTGGGGATAGAAGAACCTGGCCCTGAGCAATACGGATTTGGTTGTAGTTGAGTGTAAACATAGAATTGCCCAGCTGCAATTTGTAACGTTTGGAACGATTCTTGAGCGTGAGATTGAACATGGAGTTCACGGATATCATGTAAGTCGGCACACCCGTCCTATCACTTCCAGCGAAAACGTCCACTCTGGTAAACTTAAAATCCTGCACATAACAAGCCATCTCTGGTAGGATTAGGTAACAGCTAAGAATTTCTGAACTTTACTTAATTGGAGATTTTGGAATATTTGGAAGATCAAACTTGCCTGAACATTCAATTCGGGGGGTTGTGAGCGAAGAACAAGCCATACAATAAACAGAGCCAACGCGCATATCATGACAAGAAGAGACCATACCCACAGCCGCGGAATGCCTTGTTCTTCTTCGCCCGATTCTTCATCTAATTTGATCAGATTCGTCTCAACACCTCTATTTCGCATCATAGTTGTACACAATGGCGATGGCCAGGGCATGGCCGTTCTGGACGACCCATTCCTCCACAGAGAAGTAGAAGTTTCAGAAGAAAATGTTGTGGAGCTTGGCCGTGATGATAACAGAAATATAGAAGACGACGTTGAGTCCCAAGGGTCCGAAGAGTCTTGGTCGTCGCCGTCGACATATTCTGCACCATTGCACGGTCTCTCCGCGTTTGATCTTTTAGGGCTTTCGACGAAGTAGCCGTGGGGATTCAAGTTTTCTTCCATGCCGCCACTGTGTATTGTATCAGGGAAGTGAGAATGCATGGTTTTTTTAGGTAAAATTATAGATTAATGTTATGGTTAAGTTAAATATCAAATTAGTGTATTAGATTTTTTTTAATGGGATAAGGATGTATTTTCACAGTTATTTGATTGTTAGATCTGTAAATTTATAGTTTTATAATTTTAAATCTATGATTTTTAAGAAAAAACACATTCTCTTAACCATTAAACATACTCAAACTGTATAATAACATAATTAAAAAATACAAAAACATTAAATGAAAAACCATCTTATTTCCACATACAGATTGTAAATCGTATCAATGATAAAGATTATGCTTTCATAATTCAAACTACTACTTTTCTAGGTGTCTAGGTTTTTATTTTTTCAGGTTGAGGCTTCAAACTACTGCTTTTTTTTTTCAGTTGTTTTTTCTGCTTTTGCGTAATAGGAATTTGGAAATTTCCTTTTGTTTCGCTGCTTCTTTACGCTTCTGTGATAGAGGTTCGGAAATTTCCATTTCGCTTGACTCTAGATCTTGCTTTAGCGTCTAAATAAAAAGACTATCATTTCAGCGTTCAAGATCGCCAGAAGTATTTTTACAACCCAGGAGATGTATCATTCATCGAAATTAGCAATTGTCTTTTGAAAGTACAAGCTTACCCTTAAAAAAATGCGTTTTTTTAAGTACAAGTTTACACTTTAAAATATTTTTTAATGCGTTTTTTTAAAGTAAAGTTTACACTTTAAAATATTTTTTCCTTAATTTTATTTGAGGATTTGAAACAATGTCAAATGCACAAGTTACAAAATTATTAATCTATTTGTGGATTTATTTTATTTGAGGATTTGAAACAATGTCAAATGCACAAGTTACAAAATTATTAATCTATTTGTGGATTTATTTTATTTGAGGATTTGAAACAATGTCAAATGCACAAGTTACAAAATTATTAATCTATTTGTGGATTTATTTATTTTTAATGAGAAATTGTTAAATAAAAATGTATAGGGATGAGTATATTTCACAAAATATGCTTGTTAAATCTAATATTTAGAAAAGGCAAATTTAAGAGACGTCTATGAAATTTTTTTATAAGTATTTTTCTTTATTAAATTATGTGAGAAAATCGGAAAAACAAACCAAAAGCAAGAAAGGAAAAATACAAACATATAAAATGCTTTCATTAAAGATGATTAAAAATATATGGATTAATTAATTTATAATAATAAACATATTTTCATAATGACGTTTTCCTAGATTTTTCTAGAATTTTCACTGATACCATACAAGAAGGTCTATTGGATTTCAAGTTATTTTTGGAGAGATTTTTAATAAATTAAAAAGCAAATACATATCCATGTTAAAAAAGTAATAATAATTAAAAAAAAAACTAATTAAGAAAAGGTGATAAAGAGAAACTAAACTAGTATGTGCTTTAAGTAATAAACAATGTTTTAACATTTCCATAGATATGATAATAATGTTTCCCTGCTATTTGGAGAAATTAAAATCGACATTATTTATTAACCATATTTAAATAAAAAAATAATAATATGTATAGTTAAAATACGTGATAACCGACTAAAATTACAGAGTTAATGTGAGGTTACATGTGTGAGACATAACAAGCAACACCTCATTTCCATGGGCCAATCACCTTGCAAGCATTAATATAGAATTTTAAAACATCCTTATATTTTAATCATTGTCCAAATATAAAAGTGGAAATGGCTTCGTATAATCTACACATATTCCGAGCTACCGAACGTCCTTATTTATGGTTGATCATTCTCTCTACGCAAGGAAACTATTTAAGAAAGTGTACTAATACAAATTTATGTAGGTGTGTTTATGTGTCATGTATTCTTATATGACGTGAGGCACTTCATAATAAAATCCATTAACTAGTTGACATGATAATTTAAATTCGAGTAATAACTATGAATTCCAAATAAATATTTTGATAAAATTATGAATTGATTTTTCAGAATCTACATGTCATCCATGTTTTTAAGAGGCTTTTGGGGCATGCTTCCCTAGTAGCTAATAATCAGAATGTTGAACCATGAACCTATAATCATCCAAATGGGATTCTAAATTCTAATCTAGATTAAAGGACGTCTTTATCGAGGCTATGAATTCTTGCTAGAAGCAGAGGCAATGCCTATGGTATTGAAGTAAAGAAAAGCTCAAACTCCAACTTGGATATCCACTCTATCTTTTCAGCCTGTTGGTCATTGGATTCTCTGGAAATTTATATGCATTTTATTTGTATTTTTTGTGTTATTGTGGACAGGTATTTGTGAATATTTTAATTATGTTCAAGCAGGAATACATCAATCATTTTCACATTATCTTAGTATCTATTTTCATATAACGTATGATCTTATTATATTTGTTTAATATATTTCAATACATAGATAATTGTTCTGTCTAGTGAGTCGTCGACTGTTGGCTACCCAACTGACTCTCCTTTCATTTTCAAAATGATCCCCCATCTTTATTTCACATTGCTCTAACCAAAATTTGATGCTTCCTTTAATATATTGATTTCGGTTATTAAACCAAAATTTGATGCTTCCTTTAATATATTAATTTTGGTTATTTATCTTAATTTTGTAGCAACGATGTAACATATACTCTTATGTTATCCTATGTGGCATAAATATTAATAACCTAGTTAATATTTTTTATGAAAGTCTAGATTTTGGTTTGTGTATATATTTTGATTCCATTCCCTTATATAAATATTGATCATGTTGCATTCAAAAAGGCTTTATGAATTTTCATTAGCGTTCTGTCTTATAACAACATTGATTTATTGGCTATATAAAGGTTGTATTTTTATATATTATGGTGTTAACATTTTATGACTTTTATTGATTGTGCATTATATATTAATATGGGATTGCATGGTTCTGGAAAATGGTCTAAATATTTATATGTTTATTTTTTATGGTTTTGGGATTCACAAGTCATAAATTTTTCATTATTTTGATATTAGGAATAATGTATTGGTTGTGGATTGTATTATAACATGATAATACATTTGATACAAAGGTCATTCCTACCATGCAAAATTTGGTCATTTTATAACTTTTGGTGATATTATACTTGTGGCTATGGTTTGATTTATATCACATTCAATGATATAACATATGGCTTTGTGTGCGATTAAATTTTGATACTGAATTTTCTTAGTTTTCCATGCCTGAAAGGATGTTTAGCGGTATGAAAAGGATTAAGTGGAATTTTCTTTGGGTAACTTGGTACTACATATATGACTTATAAATCACACTTTGTGCCATTTGTTTGCATCGAACCCTGTAGAGATAACCTAAACTTGTAGCTCATCATACATTTTAGTTGCAATTATTATTCTTTGGTACATTCTGGAAACCGCGCCTACCAGTTACACAAGTCATGCCATATTGTTCTGCTCCTGTATTTTCATTGGTCTCATTTCCTGCTTTGACTTTCTTGCCTGCTTTGCAAATTATCTAGGTTTTAGACCTTCATTCACTCATTTTTCCTCTTGCCAAGCTCAATCTCTACTGAGATTCCATTAGAGTTGTGGACATGCCTCTTGTAATCAAGACAGAGCTGACATGGAGTGGCATTATCAAGAACTATGATGAATATCTGTCTCTCTTCTAGCAGGTTAGATGGTGGCAGTTCATTCAGCTTTTTCAAGGGTTTAATGAAGTAGTAGTAAAAGATTTTATTTCCACCTTCAACGAAAAATGAACAGAGTTGGCACTATGGAAATTTTGGTCAATGTCAATTTTATAGCTAAGGCCACCTGTCTCCCCACAAACGGTGAACGATAGTAAAAAAATTACCCTATTCGTGACATCCCATGGTGGAAATTTCCAACACACAAGGATTATGCTTACAACATGAAAGGTATGTCAGTATCCTAGCTTAAACCTAATTGGAGGGATTTATTGTATTTGTTGTGTCGCTACATAACTTGTGAGGGTTGTTATGCCCTAGTATTTCTATACCATATCTATTTATTAATGGGTTTCATGGGTCATAAACTTAATTTACCTTATTTCTTATATAAGAGCCCAGCCAAAGTCGCAAAGGTGTACCAGTTTGAGTGAAGAAACCCCGATAGGTCATTGTTTCACCATAATGTCACATGTATTTTAGTGAAATATCATTTACCTAAGATCAACCATGAATGGGAAACTTTCCCTCTTCAGAATGGTTACCAAGAAGCCCTAGCTTCTAACCAATCTGATGAGGCACCAACGGTTTCACAAAATCATTTAACCTCAACAGATTTTTGTGCCATTGAGGAAAACGACCTTAAGTAGTTCATTCATAAGGAACAATTGGATTTTTCCAAGAATTATAGGGTTAAAAACCCTAATAATCCACTTGTATGCATTACCAGAAGTAGGGTTAAAGATACCATATTTCATCATGCAGAATTGAAAACAAAATTTAAGAAATTGAAAGAAAAATTGAGTACCCCATACTATAATCCTCACACAAAACCTACACATCAAGAGCCAAATGGTCAGTTTAATCAAATTCTTGAGTATGGAGCTGAAATTAAACATGCAGAAAGAAAAATATCCATATTAAGACGTAATATGCAAAATAAGTTCCCATCCAAAGAAGTGTTTGTGGATTTGGAAGGAAATATTGTGCCTGTACCAAAAAATACTAAAGCTTGGACTCGGGATAGCTTTACTTTTCTTGATGATGGAAATAATACTCATGATGTTGATAGTAATTCTGGAAAAGGTTCTCAAGGTGATGCTAATTCTAATGAAAACATATTAAACATGTATTGGCATCAACAATTCTTGTTGACAATCCCTCATTTGGAACACAATATAAGTCAACTTGTTTAAGAAAATAACTAGCTCAGAGCATCAAACCAAGCTAGGGAAAAGCAAAAGGAACAAAAACCATTCAATGTGAAAAGAAAATCATAGTCCTCTAATTCACATAATATTATTAAGTCATCTAGGGTCGAATTGATAATCTTTCTAGATCTAGATGATTCGAGTCATGCTAAATAAATATTTTATTGTTTATAGTTCGAACATTTTAAAGTATGCTCTTGTTATGATTTTGATTGCTAAATTTAAAAGGTTGTTATAGAATATAATATTATATAACATCCCTCTTTGACAATATTATCAATTATTAATTTTTTTCTCTTCATTTGTAGCATGTCTTCGTATTGGCTAAAATAATGGTCTTGCTTTTCATGGAACAAGTTTAACTAGATAAACATGTAGTTGTTGCTAATCTAGTGATGGATTCATGTTAGTTCCTTTGTCTATTTCTTTTATCAATTGAGATAAAACCAACAATAAAAGTGAACAATATGTATTTTTGTAAAAACAATTTTGATTTTACAGTTTGAATTTAGACATGGCTTGGTTGATGTACTTTTATATAAACCTCTCGTTTTGAAAGTAGAGGAGGAGGGGATTTTTAGAAAGAAATCCTATTGAATTTAATTGTGACTGTGGACTATTTTTAAGCATCATCATAAGTTTTTTTGGAATTGATTTTATTTAGTCGAATACACTTATTTTGCTTGTATCTTCCATAATCATTTATTTTTTCATCTTCTCGGTTTTGTGTAATTTGATTTTCTCAATATTTAGAGGACAGTACATTGTTGTTTCTATGGTTTGAATCCATAAATAGCCACCATGTTATTTCATTTCTTTTCTAGTTTATATTAGTTCAATTTTTATTTATTTGCACTATATCAATGGCATTCTCCAGTGACTTGTGTCATGAGATTGATAGTTGATCTGAACATTTCTCTAATCTAGATTCTTGTGATTTTATTCCAGAGATTTAGGTTACAAAAAACTGTTACCTCTTCAGTATAAGTTGAATTAATTTTTTTACTGTGATAATTTCTGATATATATTACTATTTAGATTAATGGTTTGATTCATAAATGAATGATTGAAAGGTTATTTACTTTACAGGGATTGTTGTGGTTATCCTTTTATGCACACTTCAACAGAGAAATAGGGGTTCGAATGCATTATATATTTTTTTGCATTTATTCTTGATGCTAATTATTAAAACATGTTGGCATTATGATACAATTGTTGTCCTTGATGGCAACTCACATAGATGACAGTTCACAGTGTAATAGGTTAACAACAAAGGATTATAGATCAGACTCTAGAGATTGAAGAAAGAGAGGTATACGTTGGTTCATTTTGTCCAAGTAGCATATACATGCACTTTCACAGAAGGAAAAGCGTGTATGGGATGGAAAATCAAGGTTTTGGTCCAAGGTATTGGTCCTAAGTGATTTTGGTCCGAGGTATCGAGAAAGACCTAAAACTATATGAGGAGAAGATCATTACGCCAAGGCGTGCAAGTATTGAATATCTTATGATGTGTTAGATCAAATATGCAGGTTATGGGTTTTTGATGCTTTGCTTGATCTAAAATAAGGATGCACCTATGTGGTGGATGATGGATGATGAGATGGATCAGGATCATAAAGCTTGAAATGAATTATCATTATGTGACTTGATCATCGATAGTTCAGATTTGAATATTGACACATGTTTTATTCTACAAATGTTATGATTTGGGTACGATTGAAGTCTGAAATAGCTGTGAAGTTTTTAAATTAGTATTTGCAAATATGTACATTGGTTCGCTTTGATAAAAGTGTGTATACACATTGGTTCGGCACATCGAAGTAGCATATACATTATGAAATATGATGGTTGAAGTTGCAGTTTGTTCTAGTTGTTAATGCAGAGTTCTGGGTTCTACTTTGTGTTTTAGTGACTATGTTCTGGTGATAGTGTTCTGAATGTTCATATTGATTGATTGTGATTTGATTTAGTGATGATGGGTTTTCAGTGATTGATTGATTCAATTGTGGTTGATTCACAGATTGATGATTGAGTTTCAATGATTGGTTGATGCAGATGTATTTGATGGTTTTATTGCAGTTGTGATTGATTTTGAGCTTCAATGTTACTTATGGGTCCAGTATGAAAATTTGATGAAACGAGGTCTTTAGATTGTGGTGTTCTGTTCCAGGAGTATCCAGTCTGAAAATTTATGAAACGTGGTCCCTGGAGGAAGAGTGAAGTTTGGAGCTTTCTGTAGGCCTGCGCCTACGTACTAGTAAACAAATCAGCTAGTACAAGAGCGAGGGTGTTGGATCTCCCTCCCAGTAGCAGCTAGAAAACAAGTGAAGGTTGGTGCCTTCTGTAGGTCGATGCCTACGTACTAGTAAACAGATCGGCTAGTAAAAGAGCTAGGGGGTTGAAGCTCCCTTCTAGTAGCAGCTAGAAAATGAGAGAAGGTCGTAGCCTTCTCCAGGTGGGTTCCTGTGTACTGGTATGAGTCTGCGCTAATACAAGATTGTAAACAGGTTTTTCTTATATTAAAAGAAGACAGCAGCAAGTGGTTTTTGTCCTGCATTGGGTTTCCACCTTAAATCTTGGTGTTCATGTGTGTTGCTTATGTGTGATGGTTTATTTGGTTATTACTGCACATGGTTACTATTTATATGGTTAGTGAAGTACCGACGCACTGATTAAGGATCAACATATTATGAACTAACTTACTAATAAGTTTGTTGGATATATGCTAGTTCCTTTAAAGATAGTTGCGTGTACACACGAGTTACCTTCATTGAAGTAGCGTATATAAATTTGAGTATGAAATGAAAAAGTTATTGATTTGACTAATACTGATTCACAGCCCCCCCCCCCCACACTCTCAGTATTATTTCCAACAATTGGTATTAGAGAAAGTCCTTTGGCAGAAGCTTGATCACTTGAAGGAGATCCGTAGAAACAATGGGAAAGAAGCTAAAGAAAAACGTTTCTCAAAAGAAGAATAAATCTCAAAGGAACAGTGACAACATGAGAGACAATGGGTCATCTGGTGGAAGCAAGTATTCAGATTCAGAATCACCTCAGATTGAAGATGAACAAGCGAAAGAAGTATCAGGTACAAATTTCTGGTCTTCTCGTGATACTCTTCTTTGTTCATGCAATATTGAAGAATCTATTGAAAGTGATAGTGAAACAAATATAGAGGCGGAAGTTAAAAGACTCACAGATAAAATCAGAGACCAAAAGGATCTATTTAACAAAAGGGAATGTACCTTCAAAGAAGAAGTTACCAGATTAAAAGCTCAGTTGCAGGAAGGAAACAAAGTAAGGAACCAGTACAAGGAAAAGGAAGATCAATGTCAAAAGTTGTAGGATGAAGTGACTTATTTAAGAAATGAAGTAAATGAAAGGAGCACAACAATCAAGAAACTTAAATATAGATCCAGTTACTATGAAGTATTGAAGCTAAGATCATTTCTCTAAAAGAAGATCTTGAAAACTCAAATAAGCAGAATAAAGAACTACCTCAAGCAGATGAAGAACAAGAAAATGAGATTCTTAAATTAAGGCATCAAGTGGAAGAAGAAAGAAGGGTTGAAGAAATCATGAAAAAGTAATATCTTGAAAAGGAAGAACAATATCAGGTTGAGGTAAATATCTTAAGTAGTCAAAGGTCTCCTACCATCAAAATTGGTCTTGGTTTTCATGAATATTTTGAAGGTGAATCTAGATCACAAGATGAGGCAAGGAACTCTAATGAAAAATCTAAAATGCTCAACAAGGAGATGAGAGGTCAACCCCATCAACAACCAAGGAAAGAAAGTATTCAAAGAAAATATTTTACTCCTAACTATGGAAGTGACAATCCGTTATTTCCTCAAATGAATAATGTTGAATGTTTTATATGTCATAATTTTGGACATGTTGCACACGAAAGATCATCAACTTCCAGGTACTTTAAGGGATATTGTTTTTCTTGCAATATGTTTGGTCACAAAGCCATTGACTACTATAGAAGGAATATGAAACATGTAAGATGTTATGCATGTAACAAGTTTGGACATATAGCAAACGAATGCAAGAGAAAATTTTGGCCAACATGCCAAAAGGAGAAAACATCATCACACTCCACGGTATGGAAGAAGAAGGAAGTACAGCCAGAAAGATGTGGCATAGCACAATATACAAACATAACAAACTCAAGGGGAGATGAAAGTGTGAAACTTCAGTGTTCTAAATCTCATACGTAGTTATCATGAAGACAAATCACATATACGCGACGTCAAAACTGCACAGTCGTGTATATGTTGGTTTGAGGGAAAAACAGTGGGACAAACTCAAAAAAAAGGGGTCTGATATGGTTCAGTCAATTATCAAATATATGTTCTATTCTGATTGATGATGATTACAGTTTCTTGATAATATGTAGAAGTGCTCTTGGCCCTCATAAGTTTTTGTTGAATTGATGTATATCTGATTGATGGTGATACCTTGATGATTCTTGTTGATATTTACAATGGTTAAATCTGACAATGAACAGCTGGCACAGGTTCAGGGGGACCATGTGCTTCTAATAATGCATTTTTGGCAATAAGTTAGAAGATCTTGGTACATGAAGATGCATATATTGCTTGATCCACATAGTTGTTTTCATTCAGGTGACTCTTTTGATGATGTAATTATACAGGTTGTTGATCTTGATGTTGTTGAAAGATGTTGATGGTGCAAGTCATATATGGTGTTTGATAGTTGTTGATGACTATCATGGTTTTGTTTAGATTGTTGGTTCTTGTTATAAATGGTATGTATATCATTTGATGTAAAGTTCATGAAAATACCTAATTTGTAAACCCACTATGCTTGGGAAGGATGATGTAATAATTCCAATATTTCAGTCATGTGCAAACATTTGGTATATCCCCACTTGGTTGGGTGGATGAGTTAAAATTGATGTATCCCCACTTGGTTGGGAGATTGATGTATGTATGAGTCATTGATGATAGGAAGGTCATACTCACGTAGTTGAGTTATAGATTCATGTTATTATTTTTGGAGAATATTTTTGCAGACTCTACATGTGCTCAGGGGGAGCATGGACGAGTTAGTGCATCTCAACATGTATAAAGGGGAAGCTTAATCAGATAATTCAGCATGTACTCAGGGGGAGCATGGACATCATAATGTATATCAAAGGGGGAGAATATCTTGGTCTGCCCTTTGCCCTTGATGCCAAAGGGGGAGAGTGTCTTGGTATTGTTGATGCCATCAAGTCAAAAGGGGGAGATTGTTGGCATTATGATACAGGTGTTGTCCTTGATGGCAAACCCACACAGATGACAGTTCATAGTGCAATAGGTTAACAAAACAGGATTAGAGATCAGACTCCATAGATTGAAGAAAGAGAGGTATACGCTGGTTCATTTTGTCCAAGTAGCATATACACGCACTTTCACAGGAGGAAAAGTACGTATGGGATGGAAAATCAAGGTTTAGTCCAAGGTATTGGTCCGAGGTATTTGGTCCAAGGTATTGGTCTGAGGTATTTGGTTCGAGGTATTCTTCCGAGGTGTTTGGTCCAAGGTATTGGTCCTAAGTGGTTTTGGTCCGAGGTATTGAGAAAGGCCTAAAACTATATAAGGAGGAGAAGATCATTAGGCCAAGGTGTGAAAGTATTGAATATCTTATGATGTGTTAGATCAAATATGTAGGTTATGGGTTTCTAATGCTTTGCTTGATCTGAACTAAGGATGCACCTATGTGGTGGATGATGGATGATGGATTGGGATCATAAGGCCTGAAATGAATTATCATTATGTGGTTTGATCACAGATAGTCTAGATCTGAATACTAACACATGCTTTATTCTGCAAATGTTATGATCTGGGTATGACTGAAGTCTGGAATAGTTGTGAAGTTTTTAAGTTAGTATTTTCATATCTCTATGTTGGTTCGCTTTGATAAAAACATGTATACACTTTGGTTCGGCACATCAAAATAACGTATACATTATGAAATATGATGGTTAAAGTTGCAGCTTGTTCTAGTTGTTAATGCAGAGTTCTGGGTTATGCTTTGTATTTTGGTGACTATGTTCTGATGACAGTGTTTCGAATGTTCAGATTGATTGATTGTGATTTGCTTCAGTGATGATGGGTTTTCAGTGATTGATTCATTCAGTTGTGGTTGATTCATCGATTGATGATTTAGTTTCAGTGATTGGTTGATGCATATGTATTTGATGGTTGTATTGTAGTTGTGATTGATTTTGAGCTTCAATGTTACTAATGGGTCCAGTATGAAAATTTGATGAAACGAGGTCTTCAGATTGTGGTGTTGTGTTCCAGGAGTATCTAATCTGAAAGTTTATGTAACGTGGTCCATGGAGGAAGAGTGAAGGTTGGAGCCTTCTGTAGGCCGGCGCCTATGTACTAGTAAACGAATCGGCTAGTACAAGAGCCAGGGGTTTGGAGCTCCCTTCCAGTAGTAGCTGGAAAACAAGTGAAGGCTGGAGCCTTATATAGGCTGACACCTAAATACTAGTAAATAGATCGGCTAGTACAAGAGCTAGGGAGTTGGAGATCCCTTCCAATAGCAACTAGAAAATGAGAGAAGGTTGTAGCCTTCTGCAAGTGGGTGCCTACATACTGGTATGAGTTTGCACCAGTACAAGATTGTAAACAGGTTTTTCTTATATTAAAAGAAGATAGCAGCAGGTGGTTTTTGTTCCGCATTGGGTTTCCACCTTAAATCTTGGTGTTCATGTGTGTTTCTTATGTGTGATGGTTTATTCTGTTATTAATGCACATGGTTACTATTTATATGGTTAGTGAAGTATTGATGCACTAATTAAACATCAAGATATGATGAATTAACATAATCATAAGTTTGTTGGATATATGTTGGTTGCTTTAAAGACAATTGCGTGTACACACGAATTACCTTCATTGAAGTAGCATATATAAATTTGAGTATGAAATGAAAAAGTTATTGATTTGACTAATACTAATTCACCCCCCCCCCCCCCCCCCCCCCCAAGTATTATTTCCAACAAAACAAACACAGTTTGATCTGCATTCATTTAAAAAGATAAGAGATTTTCATTTTCGCAGTTATCTATAGTTTGATCACTCGCATTAAATATTATTTTCTTTTCAATTTCAATTTATAATTTCATATATAAATTAAAATTAGAGTTTCAGTTTTAATATTCTTGCAGAAGGTAATTATATTTCATTCCTTGAACTAGTCACATTCAGTTATGGTATTTTCATTTGTTGTACAATAATCTTGTCATTATTTGTATAGATTTCATCATATTCTTATTGTCAACGACAATTTAATTCGTGTATAGTATTTATTTAACTAATATTTTTGTGTATAACTAGTAGTCTAGATTTACTATATTAGTTTAAATGTAGATTGTATTTTATTATTTATTAACCAATAGTTTTAGGTATATTGAAAATAGTTTATGTTTTACATAGAAATTTTAGCTTAGGATTAGTTTTTCCCTGGGTTTCTTCTTCGCGAGAGGAAGAATCCAAATGCTAATGAAGCCTCAAAACTCATCGAGAGTGACCATCCAAAACAGTTTGGGCTACTTAAAGAGCTCTGGTCTAGGTCACTTCTCCCCTATTGACTAAGGTTATAGAACTTGTGTCAATAGGTGCTTATGTTGGAGCATACATTTATGGAAGAATGTAATGTTTCTCTCCCCTTCTTTAAGCCAATGAACCCTCGATTTTTGTCACCATAGGAGTTCCTTTTTTTTACACTCTTCAATATTCGTGAGGATAATAGCTTCTTCTTTGATCAGTGCCTCATATCAGCCATAGAGGATTTCTTCTATTTGTATGGCTTCCATTTTTGTTCCAGCTTGTGATTTTCCTCCAAGATATTGCTAAATTTGGTCTTGTTCTAGCCTTTGAGCTACCATTTGATATATTTCAAAAAAAATAATAAGTTTGTACATAGAGGAACTTGCTAATTCTTGTAATTCTCCCCACCACTTCTTTATATTTAATAGAAATTTGGATGATGTAGACAAAAATTATCAATGCAAAAAGGCTTGTTACATGGTCTGGACTGAATGTCTGTCTGTAGATTGATAGGCCAATGGTCTAAACCATGGCTCAGAAGTATTGAGGTTTCTAGAAAGTAATCCCAGTCCATGATAGATTCAAAGACTAAGAAGCAACCCAGTTTGGATGCCACTTGCTGAGCCCCTCCTCTTTTGTTGTTCTAGGTATAGGTACCATTGGTATTGTCCAGATCAATCAAATACGAGTTTTACAGTGTTCCTTGGAAACATGTTGAATCTGCATCAAGCATTCTAACGTCTCCCTGCTTCTCATCCAATGATTTGATAAAAGATAAATCACCACCAAGGATCCTAAGGGGCAGGGGAGAGGAGGGTTTTAAATCAAGCACATGATTGAAGGAAAAGAGGCTTGTCTCTAGGAGAGGCTAGGTTGTATACATTAGCAAGGAAACATATCTCCATTGAGCCAATTAGCCTAAATTGGATTGTAATAATGTGGAAAGCAAAAACAAATTTGCAATGTGTATCTATTGGGCATTCTACATGATGGCAAGAACTCCTAAGTGACCTTGAGCATCTTTATCCATCACACAACAATCTCTACCCCATTTTCTTATAATATTTGAAATTCCATTGCTAGATGATCAGGGAAAATTTTAAGAACCACCCTAAATTTATATGTATAATAAATGGGCGAATCCCCATGATACATAGGAAAAATGGGAGGCGATTTTATCAATAATATAATATGTATATATAATTTTTTTGGCAAATCTCTCACCGGATTATATTATCTTGTAAAGTCATGGCGAATCTATCACTGAATTATAAAATCTTGTAAGATCTTGGCAAATCTTTCACTGAATAATAAAAAGTGAAGTCTTGGTGAATGTTTTGTTAAAGTATGAAACCATATATGATAATAGGAAAACATATTCATTAAATTGTAATATACTACATGTTTGGAAAAAAGAAGCATAATTTTCTCTTCCTACAAACAATGTTGCAAGTTTCAGTGGCCATGTTTGTCAAGGTTCTCACTGTACACTCTTTCATATCCTTCTATTAGTTTTGATAATATTCCACAACAAAGTTCTTGTAGGTGTTGATCTTGACCACCAGTTCTGTCAAGGTAAGAGAGATTAATATTTTTTTCTACCACTTTTGTCAAGCTATCAAATTTCTTTCTTATTCCATACATTCCAACTACGAGATTAAAAAAAAAACAAAACAAAAAACAAAAAATAAAAATAAAAACATATTTTGTACCACTTTTGTCAAGCTATCAAATTTCTTGACTCTAACTGCGAGATTAAAAAAAAAAACACATTTTGTTTACCCCAACACGCCAACAAGTAGCAAGCCCCAACTATATAATATAAGAAAGTAGTGGGTATCCCAAAGGCCTGAAGGGGATCTAATGGAAAGAAGTGACCATTGTTAGAAGCCTTCCAATCAATATATTAATATATACATCTAGATTTATTATTATTTTAATTGGAAATCTTCAATTAAATAATAAAATTTAATTACGTCTCTCCCTATCTAAATTGCTTATTAGCATAATTCACTACTTTCATATGTCTTGCATTTTTTAACAATGTTCTAACATGTGGATTAATTTTGTTTTTGGTGCAAAATCTCTGCCTTTTAGGACAATATGGTGCACTGGCCCAACCCCATATGGTGCACTAGCCCAACCCCTACAGATCATTACGACAAATTAAGAAAAACAGAGAAGATGAAAGGTTGTACAAACCAGCATATTTTTCAAGCACTGGCCCAACCCCTACAGATCATTACAACAAATTAAGAATAACAAAGAAGATGAAAGGTTGTACAAACTAACATATTTTTCAAACAACTAATCCAATATCAACACCTTAACTTTTTCATGAAGATATCATATTGAGAACGTTTGAAAAATGGTGGGAAATCTGGGCACTGACTATCTCTCTTCTGCGAGGGTGATGCGGAAAGAGTGATAAGATTTCACTGTTTTGAATTTTTTTTTGTTAAATCAGAAAAACCAATATTAATGGAGATATTGGTATTTTTTACTAAATTTTGTGAAGTGACTAAATGTAGCTTTAATGATTCACCTTAAGATGTTTTTTATAATATAATTTCCTAAGTCTATTCAATATCTCCATTATCATAAAAACCAACCTATATCCATTTAACTCCACTTCTACCACTCTTGGAGGGATGAAATCTATTTATCCCTCTCAGCACTTGGCAGACTCGGAATTAAGATGGATCTAAGCTGATAGAATTTCTCCTTTAAATAGTCTATGCTCACATGAATACCATGATATTACCTTAGGTCAATACCATGGGTTATCATAAACCTAGAGCTTAAAAACTAATATTAGTAATTTATAAAAATTAATAAGATTAATAATTGATTTTTATTTTATTTTTTTTATTTTAACCAAATTAAAATGTTTAAGTGACATCAAATTACAAGATCCATTTTTACCCTTGATCTACCAAGCCCAAGGATCAAATATTTTTCACTCTATGCTAGTTTTCATATCATGATATTTGATCCCTCCTAGCACTTAGTAGATCCAAAGTAAAGATGGATCTATGCTGGTTTAATTACCCCTTTAAATAGCCTACATTCCACGTGAATACCATGGGTCAATACCATGTGCCACCTTTTTTATTATTAATACTAATATTACGGTTAATAATGGGTTAAATAATTTGGCCCATGGTATTTGGCCCATAGGCTTCACCTAAATATAACACATTTTTTGAGTGTTCTTAGATGTAAATGTGACTTCTGGAGTAAATATAAAAAAATGTTTTATTTATTTACCATATCTCTCGTTTATTTATATTTTTATTAATTTACCATACCTATTTTATAAATATGGTATTTGGCCCATAGGATTCACTTAAATAAAACCTCTTTTTTTAACCTTGTTAAATAGAAAGAGGGTTATGGACTAAATATAAAAAGAGGTTTTATTTATTTACTATACCTCTAGTTTATTTATGTTTATATTTATTTACCACTCTTTTGGAGTAAGTATAAAAAGAGGTTTTATTTATTTACCATACTCCACTTTATTTATATTTTTATTTATTTAAACGTAAATATAAGGCGACTTATGGAGTAAATATAAAAAAATGTTTTCCATTATTCTTTATATGATTATGACTAAACAGATGCAAACTTGGAATATGGCAAGAACGTTATTCAATCTTTAAATAAACATGAAAATAACATACTTGAATTTTTAAATAAAATGAATTATTCTTTTGTGACCATTTGTTCAAAAAATAAGGTCATTTTCTCGAAATTAACCCCAATACCATGAAATACGGGAAAATGAAAGAAGAAAACCCTTTTTACACCAAATGTGCAGGGTGAAATAACTATCATAAATACCTATTCTTGAAAAGTAGGGCGAATGGAAGGTTGTAACTCCTAATTTCAAGGGCTAAATTTACTTTTTTAACTCTCTCCCTTAAAATAAGGTGGGCTAACCTCCATACCTAATTTTTTTATAAAATAAATTTGAGGTGATTTGTAACAACGTACTTTGATACAAAATATTCGCCCAATAAAAATATAAAACCCCTTAGTTTCACCAAGGGAAAAAATTCGCCCCTAAAATTTTCCATGTAGATGATTCAGTCTCCTGAATCATCATAATTGTGGGGTTTTTAGACTTCCATTTTTCTTTTAGTAGTCACTACTTGCCTCTACAATTGAGACCTCTAATATCCCATGACAGAATCTTCATTTCAAGGGTATGTTTGAAGTAGGCAAACAATTTGTAATCATCCTTATATGCCCTAAATTCACCAGCATACCCCCCAATTCCTCTTGGAGTTGAAGATTGATTTTTTGGACTCTTCTTTTTTCCTCTATGTTTGATCTTGATTCATCCTTCAGAAGTTGGGATTGGACCCCTAGTGGCCTAGTATTGGATTGGTTAGAGGTGGTTTTAACACCAACTTGGTGCAAGTTGAATTATGCCCTACCAAGCAGTTTTACTTGGTGCTTAGGAAGGGAAAAGAGGTCCTTTCCATTCCAATCTTTTTCCAGGTTTGGCAAGTCAAGGGATTTGAGCTCCATCTTGTCCAAAGTAGGAGGAAGTAGGGGGAAGAAGGGGGTCGACAGAGGAGGGGAGTTTCTCAACAAAGGAGGGAGGGGTTTGAGCAAGATCAAACATCAAGCCAAAAGAGGGTAGGGGTTGAACATGATTAGACATTACAATTTGAAGGAACTGTGAGGTTGGGGAAGGTTCGACGACATCCAGGGACAAAAGTGGAGTGAATGGCTTGTTATAGGGCAGACAATTGTTAGAGGACGAGGGATGGGAGTTAGGATATTTAGGGTTTTAGTGTTTGTCGTTCATTTTGGTAAAACCATCATTATCATGAGCATGGGAAGATCTAAAGCTAGACTTGGAAACAAGTAGAGGACAACGGTGATAAAGATGGCCATACTTGTGGCAGCATATTCGACACCTAAATAGGATATATTCATAATTAAGAGTTTTCTTCTAGGGATCATCTTGATAACTTATATCAATAGACTCTGGAAGTGAATCTAAGATATTCATATGAATACAAATTAAGGCATATGAAATATATCTAGTCTGCTTAGTAGCCTTTGAAGATTTGACATAGTGATTAAACACATTGTTGATGCCTTCCAAGGTTTCTTTATCTCAAAGCACATTTGGTAATGAGCACATTCTAATCAACATGGAGGCGGCATTGAAGTCCTCCTTCTTCAGCACAAAACACACCATCCAAAAATAGAGATATAACCCCACTAAATTGAAAAAATACATAACATTCTTAAATACTACCATCCAAAAAAAATAGAAATATAACCCAACTAAATTGAAAAAATACATAACATTCTTAAATACTATTGTTGATCCTCAAGATTGGCGAAGACAATAGTGAAAAATTATTGCGTACCCAACTCTGATTTTATCTACCACTTTGGCTTCCATTTGTAATGGATCCAATAAGTAAGGGATTTTTTTGAAGTCAAAATACCGAGAAATTTTCTGATTAAGTATATGGTCCCCGATGCGAATGGAATAGACTTCAAATTTTGGATCTACGAATGCTTTTCAAAGAAAGATTCCAGGATAGCGTTTTCCTGAAGAGGAGGGTGGGTGATGGGATTGTTGTTGAGTTCCCTCGGGGTATTTTCTTGGGCTAGTAGGGTTTGTGGAAGAAGGTTGTTCTTTGTTGTCATAATCGGCGAAAACCTAGTTGAAGCATGTAGATTTGTTCCCTTTGCCACCATTTTCCATCGGAAGAGTGGTTTAGAGGACACTTGGAGTTCAAGGGTTAAGGTTGGGTAGCATTCCAAATTCAACTGAACTAAAAACAATGTTCCTATTTATCATTCTTTTACTCTCTTAAAAACTCTTATATCTTATTATTATTATATTTAAATATAACATATTAATTTTATATTAAGAATTAAATAAATTATACATTTCCCTCTTATTATTTTTTTAACTAGTAATTGAATTTTTTACTTTCATTTATTTTTTCTTTTTAGCATTAAAATATCTTATTATGGTCAATATTAAAATATTTTTTGTAAACTTTCTCTTTATATATGAAGTTAATATCAAAATAAACAAGTAATCATACATATTTAAATAATTTATTTAATTTTTGAGATGAAATGTTTTTGAAAAGTACAAGAATTATCCCATTCAAAAGTGAAAATATAAAATTTCTTTTTATTTTTAATTAATTTATTTCTCTTTAAATTTGACACAAATTTATGTGATTATACCTTCCTATGGAAGATTATATCGTAATCATTTTATAGTCAAAATGCTTTGGCTTTCAATTATTTCTGAAATTTTTACAAATATTTTATAGTCTATTAAAGTTTAAAAAAAAAAACTAATAAACTGAATATTTTGATGGAAAAAAAATGTATTTTCTTACTTTTTTATTGGCTCATATAGATGAAATGATTACTTTTTATAGGGTTATAAATAAAATTTGTCCGAAATAAAAATTATTTAAAAAATAAAAATAAAAATAAAAATTTCTATATGCCACCAAGTGTCATAATAATACACACATCAAATCTCAATATTTATAAAAAATATATATTATTTATAAAAATTAAATAGAAATTGTATGCCACCAAGTGTCATAATACTACACAAATCAAATCTCAATATTTATGAAAAATAATACACATAAAATCTCAATATTCATGAAAAAATCATTTCTAACTGTGTCCAACTCATGTTTGACTTTTAATTAATGTGTAACTTTTGAAAATAATTTACAAAGTTTGCTCAAGTTTTTGAAAATTTTTAACAATTACATTTTATTTTATGATATTATTTTTTGGTGGTTTAATATATATATATATATATATATATTAAATGTGGCTTGCTGCATTTGTGTCTCTTCCTATTCCTATATTACTTTAGATAGATGATGAACATTTCAGTAGAATTATATATATATATATATATATATATATATATATATAGAGAGAGAGAGAGAGAGAGAGAGAGAGAGAGAGAAATCATTTTTACCTTCATAAATTGATTTCTAATTGGAACTAATATTATAGTCTCAAATTTACATTTATCACCTATATAATCTATTAATAACTTAAAGTCTCCCAATACTATTTTTCTATTATTTTTTTCAAAAAAATATAAAATACCTAAAACTTAGCTATTCTTTTATTAACAACATATTTCAAAATAATATAATGTATTGATAAAAAAATGTCCCTTCCATTATAGATCTTTATAGCTCTTTGGTATGTCGTTTAAGTCAACATGCATTTTCAGTATGTGTTTCTTTAATATTATATAATGTTTTTCTTTCAAGCAATTTTACATACTTTTAATAGCTAACTTGATTTTATGATATCAAATATTTTTCTTTCAAACATTTTTACCTACCTTTAATAGCTAGCTTGATTTTATGAGCAACTTGTGAGGAGTCATATAAAACCTTGAAATATCAAGTTGTCAAATAATGAAAGGTAAAGAGTAATAAGCATTTGTAGATGCATTAGTTATCTAAGAATATAGACAGCAAACAAAAGCCAATTGATACCATTTGTTATGTAAATTTTTGTTATACATTAGTTTAATACAAAATAGAAATTTCATTGTTTTAACTAAACAATTTTTTGTATTCAACTATAAAAATCTCCCTCTTTAACAATTTTATTTGTTTTAATATTTTGAAAAAAAAAATTAATATTCTAAAGTAGAAACCTTAATTCAAAAGTTGAAGAAGATCTAAACTACTATAATGTCCCTTAGAAAATGGAACCTTGCAAATCATAATTTTTAATAATTATTAAAAAAAAATAAGATCTTTTATGTATGGGCATGAGGGGAGTTTTTATACTTTTGTTATCAAATACTTTTTGCATAAGAGGCGGATACTAAGTAGCAACCCTGCATATTAGACTTGTTTTAATTTACTTAAGTAGCAACCTTGCATTTTAGACTTGTTTTCTATGGATATCCATATATTTAATTTATGTTTGAGAGTGAAAGAAAAATATCTTTACAACATTGTAATATCAACAACAACCAAGTGAGAGTTGAATTATTAATGTTTTATAATGCTTTTAATTAAAACTAACCAAGCAAAATGACATTTGGACTATTGATTTTTTAATAATAGTTTTAATTAAAGCTTTTATATATATATATATATAACATTGATTTTTATTTAAAGAATTTGTTATTTTTATTTTAAGAAAGACACATGTCAATTTAAGGTTGAGCATGTTAAAAATTACACATCTCTTTCATATTGCGTTGTAGAACGCTAACTCTAGATTTACCAAGAGCTAAGAAACATCAAATTTCTCTAAATGCAAATATTTCCTCAAATTTTATACTAAAAAAAGTTTACAACTTGATGGATTTGATCCTCTTAATACTTGGTAAATCTAAACTTAAAATAAATCTATATTATAAATCCATTATACTAGCTTCAATTATTTGATTGACCAAAAAATAAAATCATAATTTTATTTCAAAATAACTTTTTAATCCATAATAAAATTTAATTTAAAAATAAATAAATTCAAGATTCGGTAACGAAACGACAAATAATAATATTTATAAAATCAAAAGAAATTTACTCATCGTATTTGAGCCCAGGATTTTGTGAAAAGGAATTTCCTATTTACTTAAAAATAACCGTTGAGTTTGTAGCTCAGTTTTCCTCTTAACAAAAATCAATGGTCGAGTTTGCAACTAAGCCCTCCAAGACCAAAACCTACAGAGTCGGGTTACGGTTGTTTGATCCGGATTTAAACAGGAACGCAACAAATTACAGAGATAACCATATACACAAAGATGCAGCGGAAATAATACTTCATTTCATTAATGGAAAATATTGAAATATGCTTACAACCAGAAATGGAAATAAACCAGCTAGGGCGATGGTAGCTTATCTCTGAGAAGAGATGTGGTGGCTACATGCCTCTGAACTGTGTTACAATGAGGCTCGAAGGCCTATTTATTGTTGAGAAACAATGGAAAACCCTTAACATTCCAAAACCTAACCCTAGAAGATGAAACGCCAAACTGTGGGCCTCGTTTGGGTAAATTGGTACACCAACTTCCCGGGGTCGTAACTTTGGCATACGATCTTCGTTTGACGCGTACAATAGCTCGTTAGAATTATCTATCGGAGCACTGCCGCTTTGGTCCATGGACCCATGTTGCCCCAGATTTCCCAAAAAACATCGTTTAGGGCCTCAAAACGGCTCCGGAAGTTCAGGACCCAAAAAACTGCTAAAAATAGTAAGTTGTGCTACAATTAAGGAAACTGAAAATGCTGAGAGAAACAATGGTGGGGGTCGAGGTGGACTTGCCAGGTAGCCACCAATATCCACCTGGATCATTCCTCCCCCCTTAGGAAGCAATGGTCCCCATTGCGTTGAGTTCCTCCATGAGATGAGAAAACTTTTGCTGAACTTGTTCCCTGGTGAGCCACTTGCCATGCTGAAGGAGTTGGCCTGCTTTGACAACTCGATACAGTTGGATATTCTGTTGGCGAGTGTTCTTAATCTGTGTGTCCATGATCCGATCAGTTGCAGCTTGTTCCATGCAATCTGGATTTAATTCTGTGGGTGTGAGCTGTTCTGCAATGTCAGATGTGTCTAGCAATGGTGGAAAGTATGGCCGAAGGCGGTCCACATTGAACACTGGGTGCAGGCCAAGGAATGGGGGAATGCTGAGCTCAAATGCATTGTCTCCCATAGCCTTAGTAATGGTGTAAGGACCATATCAGAGTGGTCTCAGTTTCCGATAGGCTCCAGTAAGGCGTTCCTTTTGCAAATGCAACCAGACTTTGTCGCCCACGTGAAACTTGTGTGACACCCGATGTTGATCATGTCGCTGCTTGTACTTGGCATGTGATTTCTCCAGAATGTCATGGACCTGCTGGCGAATATGTTGGATGCGCTCAATGAATCTGGTGGCCTTATCTGTTTCAGACTGGACATGAGCTGAATTTATGTGACTAGCTGCAAGTGGCATGGCCACATCAATGGGGCATAGTGGCTGGAATCCCAAACCCACCTAAAAAGGGCTATGGCCAGTGGAGTTGTGAAGAGATCGGTTGTAGCTGTGCTGAACATAGGGGAGGCTCTCGTCCCATGTGCGTGGATGCTTTGAGTTATACATGCACAGAATGTGCACAATCATCCTATTGACAACCTCTGTCTGGCCATCAGTTTGAGGATGGAAGGCTGTGGACTTCGTGAGTTTGGTGTCCAGCATTGACCAGAGACTGGACCAAAATGTGCTGAGAAACCGACTGTCCCGATCTGAGATGATAGACTGTGGGATCCCAAAGTGCACCCACACTCGTTCAAAGAAGAGTTTATCAGTTGCTTCTGCTGTGTTATTCTTCTTGCAGGCCGCCATAATTGCCATCTTCGAGAACCTGTTGACGACGAAAAAAACACAGTCATTTCCATGCTTAGTTGAAGGAAGGCCTGACATGTAATCCATGGAGATGGATTCCCAAGGTCGACTAGGGGTAGGCAATGAGGTATAGAGGTCGTGCTTCTTGATGGTCGGTTTGGCAATGGCACAGGCAGTACATGATCTGATATACTTCCCAACATCCTGTTGAAGATTCGGCCAATAGAAATAATTTTGCAGTACTGCCACTATTTTCTCGACCCCGAAATGTCCAGCAGCCCGACTGTAGTGTGCTTCCCAAATCATCTTGGCACGCTCGCTTGAAGGAACACAAAGGTGACCCAGGTGGCATAACAGGGCATCTTGGAGGTGAAAATCTGGAGCATGTCGACCCTCCAAGAGTGTCTGGTATGTGTGGCCGAATTCTGGGTCACTTTTGTAGAGAAGTGGCCAATCAGAAGTCTCGTGCCCATAAGAGTTGAGCACGGTGGTTAACACCATGATCGGTGGTTGACTGAGGCAATCTGCAACATTATTGGTGCTGCCCTTCTTATACTTGATATTCAAGTGGAACTGTTGTAGGTATGTAGACCACTTCTGATGGCGATCATTCTGCAATTTTCCTTGGGTCTGTATGAACTGCAGGGGTCGGTGGTCTGTGTGGATGACCGTTTCCTTCCCCAAAATGTAATGCTTCCATTGTCGGTAGACCTGTACAATGGAATACATCTCTTTATCGTAAGTGGGGTACTTGCGGACTGTGTCTGAAAGTTTTTCACTATGATATGCCACTGGATGTCCATGTTGAGTAAGGAATGCCCCAATAGCATAGTCAGAGGCATCTGTCTCGACCTCAAATGGTTGTTGTAAATCTGGTAACGCGAGCACTGGTGTCGTGCAGAGGCGATCCTTCAACTCCATGAATGTCTTCTGTTGAGATTCGGACCAAAATAATTTTGTTTTCGCTCCTCCCTTGGTGACTTGACTCAAGGGCCAAGTAATATGAGAAAACCCCAACACGAACCTGCGGTAGAAGTTGGAAAGACCTAGAAAGATGCAGAGATCTGTTAGAGTGGTTGGAGATGGCCAATCCCGAATGACTTGGATCTTGGCTGGATCGACATGCACCCCGTGTTCATCAATGATGTATCCCAGATACTGAACCTGGGTCATGCCAAAAGTGCATTTCTCCAAATTGGCACATAGCTTGTGTTGCCGCAGTGTTTGGAGAACCTGTCGAATGTGGTGGAGGTGCTCTTCCCAACTCTGGCTGAAGATCATAATGTCATCCAAGTATACTACTACAAAGGAGTTGGTGAAATGCCGCAAGATGTCATCCATTAGCCTCATGAAGGTTGCAGGAGCATTCGTCAATCCGAAAGGCATAACCAACCATTCGAAAAGGCCCTCTTTGGATTTGAAGGCAGTCTTCCACACATCAGAGGGTTCGATTGGTACCTGGTGATATCCTGACTTAAGATCGATCTTGCTGAAATATTTCGCCCCCTTTAGTTGGTCCAGGAGGTCATCAATCCGCAGGATCAGGTACTTATTACGGACAATGATCTTGTTCAGCGCCCGATAGTCAATACAGAGTCTCCACGTCCCATCCTTCTTCTGTACCAACACGATCGGGCTCCCACAAGGCGATGAACTCGGACAGATGTGACCTTTCTGCAAGAGCTCCTGAATTTTCCTCTTGATTTCATTGTTCACTAGAACGGAGCGCGGATAAATTGGTCCATTGGGTAGCGGCGCACCTGGGGTCAGATCGATGGAGTGCTTGACCTGACAGTGCAGAGGAACCCCTGCAGGGGAGGTGAAGATGTCCTCGTACTCCTCCACAACCTTGTCCATCTGTAGTTGTCGTGCAGAGGGACCCCGTCTAGAGGCCACGACCACCGTCTTCTTCTTTCCTTGAGGGCGTATCATCAGGAAAACAAATTTCCTGGTTTCTGAAATGATCTTACTGCATTGTTTTGCAGTAATCAAAGAGATGGCGGTAGGTGGTGCTACCTCTGGTATCCTGTACAACTTATTTCCCAATGTAATAATAGCAGCACGGGGCCTTGATTCATACACAGCATGTCGCTTCCACAAGTATGGTTGTCCTAATAATACATCACAAATTTCAAGGGGAGCAATGTCACACAATACCTCATCCGTGAAGGGCTTGATGTTGTATGGAAGGCGACACTGCTGGCTCACGCGAAGATCTCGTCCTTGGTGAAGCCACCCAATGGTGTATGGTTGTGGATGTGTTGTGGACGGTAAGCCCAACCGCTTCATGACCTCTGCTGAAATGAGGTTCTTTTGACTCCCGCTATCAACAATGAACTGTATCGGGGAGCCCTTTACCCACATCTGGGAGTGGAAGAGATGCTCCTCCTCCCCTGGATCTTCGGGTTCATTTTTCTGGATCTTGGCGGTAGCAACAGTGGCGTTGGGATCCGCATCAATGATCTGCTTCCCTTTGTCATTCCCCTTATCGAGTTCTGACTCAGAGTCGGAACATGCATCTGATTCTGAAACCTTTAGCTCAGCCACCAGTGACTGCTTGGCCCGACACTCACTTGTGTTGTGAGTGGAGCTCTTATGGAACTCACACCATTTTCCCGTGTCTTTTTTCGGCTTTGCGATGCTGTTCTTTGCTTGCAGCTTCGGCGGGTTGTCTTGGGTTGTCCCGCCTTGGCTTTGTCCTTTGTTCTGTGGTTTAGGGGCACCTTTCCCCTGCTTTTGATTTGCAGATCCAAAGTCTTGCTTCTTTTGTTTAAACTTCTGCTCGACCTTGACGACATATCGGTATGCTGCGCCGAGCGAGGAGATGTTCAGGAATTGTATTTCTTCCTGGATGTACTTGTGCAGGCAGCCACGGTATTTGAGTATCAAATGTTGCTCCGAATCCTTGATACCCAACTTTGTGCGAAGGGTATGGAAAAGATTGGTGAACTCCGGCACATCTTGGTCCCTTCCCTGCCGCAGCGTGGTCCACTTTATGTATTCATCCTCATAGCTTCTAACAGGGTAGTACTGCTCCTTGATGGCATCTCGGAATGAATTCCAGGTGGGTGCGGCTGAAAATAGTGAGCCAGTACTTTCATCCTTCTGCTCGCAGTAGGTTTCCCACCAGTCCTTGACGTGCGGGGCTGCTTTGAGAAGAGCGAAAACAATCTTTTCCCGACTCGAAAATTCATGAACAAAAAAATAACCCTCTAGCAGATTTAACCATTTATCTACGGCATCTGCATCTATCTGACCCTCGAATATAGGGATTTCAAAATTAAGTTGTACCTTAAAGGGCGTGGCGTTTCCAGAGTAGTTGCTGGAAGCCGATGCGTCACTTCTGGGTAGCCGCTGAAGGATCTGGGCAAAGGTGTCCATCATCGCGTTCCGTTGTCGCTCGAGGGCTTCTTCGAGAAAGATTTTGATGGGATCTCCTGCCCCCTCGTCTTTCTTCTCATCCGCCATGGGAGGCCGTCGGGATTTACGAGGCTGGTCTTGCAAAGGTTCGACCAGTTCAAGCCCTAACTCCTTATATCCTGACCTTGTTGGGGACATGCAAAGAAAAACAGAGAAAAAGCAGACCGCTATGATACCACTGATCCAGATTTAAACAGGAACGCAATAAATTACAGAGATAACCATATACACAAAGATGCAGCGGAAATAATACTTCATTTCATTAATGGAAAATATTGAAATATGCTTACAACCAGAAATGGAAATAAACCAGCTAGGGCGATGGTAGCTTATCTTTGAGAAGAGATGTGGTGGCTACATGCCTCTGAACTGTGTTACAATGAGGCTCGAAGGCCTATTTATTGTTGAGAAACAATGGAAAACCCTTAACATTCCAAAACCTAACCCTAGAAGATGAAACGCCAAACTGTGGGCCCCGTTTGGGTAAATTGGTACACCAACTTCCCGGGGTCGTAACTTTGGCATACGATCTCCGTTTGACGAGTACAATAACTCGTTACAAAGATCTATCTGAGCACTGCCACTTTGGGGAGGCAACATCAGTCCATGGACCCATGTTGCCCCAGATTTCCCAAAAAACATCGTTTAGGGCCTCAAAACGGCTCCGGAAGTTCAGGACCCGAAAAACTGCTAAAAATAGTAAGTTGTACTACAATTAAGGAAACTAAAAATGCTGAGAGAAACAATGGTGGGGGTCCAGGTGGACTTGGCAGGTGGCCACCAATATCCACCTGGATCATCGTTGCACATTTTCACCCAGACACAGTACACTTCGAAGACAGTTGAACATAATCCGCAATAAAGTACACAAGATGTAAGACCCTCGTATTCACCATATGCTCGAAATCAACCATTCGCCCATCCCGAATACTCAGACTGTAATTCATTCATATTCCAAGAAACACGGACTAGAACGATATGCTCCTACCAAAATGGCGACCAATTCATCTATAATGCACTGGTTTAATGGAAAGGTCGATCTTAAAAAATTTCAATTATAATGTACTGGTTTAATGGAAAGTTGGATCTTAAAAAAGGTTTAATAGAAAGGCGGATCTTAAAAAATTTCATGAAAAGATGGATATTAAAAAACTTCAGTTGGAATGATGAAATAAAAATTTGGTCATTTCAACAACAGTGTGATGATATTCAAATACTTCTTTATTACAGGGAGCATAATGTTTTAGCATAAGTTTTCACCATGGGAAATTATATTGTTAACAAGATTTTTATGAAAATCGTTAAAAAAAATTTAAAATTTATACCATGGTTTCCAAAAATCTTGTCAACTACACTTTTTTTCATCCGTAAAAAAAAAAACTTAATATATATTATATTGGTAATAGATATACATGTAGCATATTTATCGTATGTCATTTTGAGCGAAAAAACCAGAAAAAAGCAAATCTAGAGCCCATGATCTCGAGCCCATGATTTCAATGGTTTACTGTGACTCTGAAAGAATTCGAGAATCATATACATCAAGTCACATATAAATAACATAATATACATGATACAATTCTGTGGAAACTTGATACAATTCTGTGGAAACTTGTCAACTACACCTGGTTATCTAGTTTCTGTTGACTTGCAATCGATATGGATAACATGAAGTGTTGACACATGGACCATCACACCACATCTAATATTTTGAATAAAATGTTTGTTCCATATTCCACTAATTATTCTCAACTGTGTGCCAATTGTTCCGCTCAGAAGAAAATCTGCTAATCCTTTATCCGCAAGGGAGGCCTGCAACAAGGGCCCTGACCCATACAGAGGAGCTTCCAAACAACTCACAGAAGTAGACGCTACAATGATGGAGTAGCTCTCTTGCTTCAAGGCCCCAGAGACCTGCACCCAATTAATTGCGAGGTTTAAATAATCTTTCTTTATATCCTTCAAATCTTATTGATGGATTATTTTGATGAGTATCCTTACGAAATGTTGACATATTATTTTTTTTTTAATGGAAAAATTTACCTTATAAAAGATGATTACATATTTCCATTGTTTAGTTTGCAGTCTTGAAAGAAATTTAATTTTTCTTCATCGGAAGGTACTAGAAAGCTTTCCCGTTCTCCATCCTTTGTCAATAATAACAATGATTAATAGACTCTAGACAATTATCAAACTCAAAAGAGTGAGTTGTATATTAATTTTTATATCTATTTTTATATCTATTTGTTTTTCTATTTTTATAATTTTATTAAATAAAATTTTAAATATTAATTATTTTGTATTTTTAAATTTATAGTTTTTTCACTCTATCTAATTTTTTGTGATTGAGTTTATGTACTCAATTTAAAACTCAAAAAGAATATTAACATTTTTAAAATTAGCAATATAGATGTAACATGAGTGGAGAGAGATCAAATTTTTTCAAGTGCAAATGTTTTTATGAACCAACATTATTTAAATATTTTGTATGATTATTTATTTTTTATTTTTTTATTTAAGACCAAAATTTCAACTTTAATGACTCACGAACAAAGTTACACATCATACTACCCTATAAAATAAACTTCTTTACTAAAAAATATAATATTCTAACACAATCCCAAATCTCTTTTTTCATAAATTAATATCATGTAAATTATATCCTGAAATAATAAAATCCAAATAACATTATGCACATTAAAATTCAAAATAATTAA
This sequence comes from Pinus tabuliformis, assembly GCA_031772625.1. Taxonomy (NCBI): domain Eukaryota; kingdom Viridiplantae; phylum Streptophyta; class Pinopsida; order Pinales; family Pinaceae; genus Pinus; species Pinus tabuliformis. The sequence continues at coordinate 564,391,241 of CM062812.1, read as the reverse complement.
AGCAAAGTAATTAAACTAAATCACATTAAAAATACCATAAAATAAAATAATTAACATCGTGTAAATTAAAATTTGAAATAATAAAACCCCAAATACACGATGGGTGTGGGAATAGAAGAACCTGGCCCTGAGCAATACGGATTTGGTTGTAGTTGAGTGTAAACACAGAATTGCCCAGCTGCAACTTGTAACGTTTGGAACGATTCTTGAGCGTGAGATTGAACATGGAGTTCACTGATATCATGTAAGTCGGCACACCCGTCCTATCACTTCCAGCGAAAACGTCCACTCCGGTAAACCTAAAATCCTGCACATAACAAGCCATCTATGGTAGGATTAGGTAACAGCTAAGAATTTCTGAACTTTACTTAATTGGAGATTTTGGAATATTTGGAAGATCAAACTTGCCTGAACATTCAATTCCGGGGGTTGTGAGCGAAGAAGAAGCCATACAATAAACGTCAGAGCCAGCGCGCATATGATCATGACAAGAAGAGACCATACCCACAGCCGCGGAATGCCTTGTTCTTCTTCGCCCGACTGTTCATCTAATTTGATCAGATTCGTCTCAACACCTCTATTTCGCATCATAGTTGTACACAGTGGCGATGGCCAGGGCATGGCCGTTCTGGACGACCCATTCTTCCACAGGGAAGTAGAAGTTTCAGAAGAAAATGTTGCGGAGCTTGGCCGTGATGATAAGAGAAATATAGCAGACGACGTTGAGTCCCAAGGGTCCGAAGAGTCTTGGTCGTCGCCGTCGACATATTCTGCACCATTGCACGGTCTCTCCGCGTTTGAGCTTTTAGGGCTTTCGACGAAGTAGCCGTGGGGATTCAAGTTTTCTTCCATGCCGCCACTGTATATTGTATCAGGGAAGTCAGAATACATGGTTTTTTTAAGTAAAATACAGGTTAACGTTAGGGTTAAGCTATCAAATTAGTGTATTAGATTTTCCCAATTATTTGACTGTTAAATCTACCCATCTATATATACTCTACATCAAATCTACATCAAATTAGTGTATTAGACTTTGGCAGTTATGAGACTTTGGCAGTTATGTGACTGTTAAATTTATCCATCTATATATATTTTATCTATATATATTTTATTTTTTTAATTTTAAATAGATGATTTTTTTAATCATTAAACTCACTCATCAAATTGTATAATAACATGACTAAAAGAACACAAATACATTAATGAAAAAAAACCATCTTATTTCCACGTACAAATTACAAATCTTATCATTGATGGGGATTATGTTTTCATACTTCAAACTACTCCTTTTCTGGGTGTCTAGGGTTTTATTTTTTCAGCTTGAGGCTTCAAACTACTGCTTTTCTTTTCAGTTGTTTTTTCTGCTTTTGCGTAATAAGAATTTGGAAATTTCCTTTTGTTTCGCTGCCTTTTTGCGTTTCTCTGGTAGAGGTTCGGAAATTTCCATTTCGCTTGACTCTAGATCTTGCTTTAGCGTCTAAATAAAAAGACTATCATTTCAGCGTTCAAGATCGCCAGAAGTATTTTTACAACCCAGGAGATGTATCATTCATCGAAATTAGCAATTGTTTTTGAAAGTACAAGCTTACCATTAAAAAAATGCGTTTTTTAAAGTACAAGTTTACACTTTAAAATATTTCTTCCTTTTGAAACAATGTCAAATGCAGAAGTTACAAAATTATTAATCTATTTAAAATGGTTGTGGATTTTTTTATTTAAAATGGTTGTGGATTTTTTTTTAAGAATTTGTTAAGTATATAAGGATGAGTACATTTTACAAAATATAATGGTTAAATCTAACATATAGAAAAGGGTAAATCTAAGAGGTAAATTGTTAACATTGATATTGGGAATTTTTTTAAGATTTTTGTTTTTTAAATTATAAAAACAAAAAAAAATAAAAAATATGAAAGGGAAAATACAAATATATAAAATGCCTTCATTAAAGATGATAAAAATATATGGATTGATGAATGCATAATAATAGACATATTATGTTTTCATAATGACGACTTTGTAGAATTTTCAATGATGCCATAGAAAAAGGTTTATAGGATTTCAAGTTATTTTTGGAGAGAGATTCTTAATAAATTAAAAAGTAAATATAGATAAATGTTAAAAGATAATAATAATTTAAAAAATCACTAATTAACAAAAACTAAACCTTTATAACCTTTATAAGAGAAAGTGTAAAAAATTTAAAAGTTCAAAAGTATGTAATAGAGAGTAGTAATTATTATGACATTCAAAGTCTTATTCAATAAAGGGACATGACTAGAGACATTATTTGTCGTTACACAACATTAACACTCATGTCCTTATTGTTCCACATTCCCTTGTCTTTACACAACATCAATATCCAATGGCTATTGTTCCACATTTTCTCTCTTCTCTCACTAATAAATGGAAAAGCATCAACAAAGATGGATGTTGCAAGCAAAATACCACTCTACATGCCGTCTCCACTAAAACTACATCCCACAAAAGTACAAAAAAAGCTTCAACAAGAATCCACATCATATGCACAAACAAGTTATATCCATTTGAGCATTGAAATTAGATTAGATTAAATTATTTTGGATCAAAGTGCAGAACTGGCTAAGGTCACATTGAATGTCTCATAAGGAGTAATAAACAAAACGTGACTATTGACAATGCCTTATTCCTTATAGGGAGGGTTTCATGGCTTCCACTACTATGTACCTTACTTGACTTAATCGTGCAGGGGTCTATAGTTAAGTTGAGAAAAATGTGATTGTTGTAAAAAGAGTGGATTGAGAAGAAGAGATGTTAACATTGAAATAAGAAAACTAATTAACTAAAAGTAGAGAAAGTGCGAATATACGCACTAAAGTAGAGAAAGTGTGAATATACGCACTAGTTAGAGAAGTTGGTTAGTTGTGAGAAACAAATATTTTGTTGTAGTGTTTGTTGTTTTAAGCCATGTCATGTAGAATAATTTTACAATGAGTTTAAAAATACATGTTAAAATGTTTGTGGCAGTTTTTATGCCTAGTGATACAGCAAATATGTTATATTGTTAGCTTGATTTGTAAATCAACTCTTAACTACCAAGGCATTCGAACAAACTACAACAAGCATGGCTATAGCATGGCTATTTGTGGCAATCTCCTCTGTCAATTCTTGAACATGGCATAACAAATTATGTTTTTTTGCTATAATCATGGGTGAAAACATTTGATTATTTTTACAAGCACATCTAAAACTGTATAAAATTAATTTACATCATTGTGTTTGCATTGGCTCAAGAAATTTCATCATTAGCTTCGCTTCAACAATTTTATGATCTAAAAACATAAAAATCAGAAGTACACACCATGTACACCAATGTGAACATGGAGCACAACTCCAATATAAATAATAGTAGGAGAAACTCCTCGAAATATGTTGTGAAACCAACTCACAAAAAGATAGAAAAGATAGATAAACGCCTTCAAAATAAGCCTCTTCGAGGGGGCAACCTCCTTTACATTACACAAATGAACAATTCTTAGATGATACAAATGAAAAGACCTCCTTTTTATATATAGGAGTCTAAGGGTTCATAATACAATCAGAACCGACATAACAATAATAATGTAACTGCACAATAATAACAATAGTGGGCTTCTATGGGGCACAATAATAACAATATGGGGACTACATGGACACAACAATATAATAAGGGGGTTGCACTAATAACAATAAGGGGTTACACTAGTAGTATAGGGACATAACATGCCCCTTTCCTTCAAAAAGTGTTGTCCTCAACGCTTGAGTAATTCTTGATGCTTCTGTATAAAATTATTGTCCTCCCATGTGGAATCTTCAGTGGCTAAGTTCTTCCACTTGATGATATACTCTGAAATTGATCGATTTCATAGCTATCGGGTTCTTTTTTTTGTGACTGGTCCAGGTTCCAAAATGATTTTTCCTTCCTCGTCAAGTTCTGGAAATATTGTTTGAATTGGGATCTTCTGCAACTTTTGAATGAGTGGCCACAATTCTTCGTCCTTCTTCCATTCATCCCTTGCTTCATTTATCCAATCTAGTTGGATAATAGAAATAGCACAAAACAATGCTTCCACATCCTCATCCTTTCTTGAGAGTGCATCTGCAACAACATTTTGCTTCCCTTTTTTGTAGATGATTTCAAGGTCATAACCCAACATATTTGTGACCCATTTTTTCTATTCTTCTAAAGATAATATTTGTTCTAAAAAGTATTTAAGACTATCATGATCCATTTTTACCTTGAAGTGTCTTCCCATTAGGTAAGGTCGCCATTTCTTAAGTGCATGTAGTATTTCCAACATTTCCTTCTCATAAATAGCTTTCTTGAGATATAGCCATAAAAAATACCCAATCGCCTCCAACAAAAATTCTTTCACTGTGATGTTGATCTGCCTGTTGCTTCATTTGATTTTGAACCAAAGTGGTGCTATCCTTTAAAAGTTGGAGAACTTGTTGTTGATGTTCGATGTGATCTTTCACTACCTGAATCTTTTTCTTCTTGATATGTCCTTCTATCTTGAGAGTTTGAGGAGTGGTAATTTCTTCCAATACATTACAAGATATGGTTGGATTCATTTCTTGATGCTCGATGTGATCTTTCACTTCTTCAACATTTGTCTTCTTGGTATGTCCTTCTATCTTCATAGTTTGAGGAGTGGTAATTCCGGCCAATGCATTACAAGATATGGCCGAATTCATTTCTTCTTTCTCGATTTGATCTTTCACTTCTTGAACCTTTTTCTTCTTGAGTTGAGGAGTGGTAATTCTTGTCAATGCTTTACAAGATATGGTCGGATCCATTTCTTAATGCTCGATGTGATTTTTCACTTCTTGAACATTTTTCTTCTTGATATGTCCTTCTATCTTGAGAGTTTGAGGAGTGGTAATTCTTGTCAATGCTTTACAAGATATGGTCGGATTCATTTCTTCTTTCTCTGGGGTTGGTTCCTGGTGTATATCCTCTTCTTTTGACATTTCTTGATCCTTTTCTTCCTCCTCTTCACACTCAATGTAAGATAATTCCTTCTCAACACACTTATGACCTTTAATGTATTTTCTATCACAATTGTAACAAAACCCTTTTGCTCTTTTTTCTTCCAATTGTTGTGGTGTCAACCTTGTATGCTGTGAAAGGCTAGGAGAAACAACACTTCCATCTTTATAGTTGTGACAGGTAGATTTCCTTGTTGCCATAATTTTGCTTTCCACTTTTCTTTCCAACCTGAATGCATTCTCCAATGAATCAGGTTCCCAAGGACGAAACTCATGTTGAATGTTATCCTTTAAAGTTCCTATGGAGACATCAATCCTCTACTTCTCTGGAATATGATTTTCCCTTATATTCCATTTTTGAAAGTCCTCAATGTGCTCTACCATTGAACACTTTTGTTTGAGATTTATCAATTGGCTAAAGAAGGTGTTGCTCTTTGTATCCCCATAATGTGCTATCATTTTCTCCATGAAAATTGACTATGTAACAAGTGTTTTACGAGAAAAAAGCCCTTTATACCATAAAAATTGATCTGGTTCTAAATATGAAGATACAATATGTACCTTTTGTAATAGTTGCACCTCATGTAGATCAAAATATTGTTCCATCTATAGTATCCAATTTACCGGATCCTTGCCATCAAACTTCCTCATATCGTATTTTCTTGATTTTAGGAGCTCGGTCTTGAAACGACTGTAACTCTGTAATTTCATATCTCCAAGTTCTGAAATTGCGTCCTGCAGTAGCCCTCTGTGTTCTCTTTCTAACCTCGCAAGTCTGATCAAGATTGGATTCTGCAAGGAAGAGTTATGTCAAATCTCCCACGATGACCTGATTATAGACTGGTTCAGTAGAGCGCACTTGTACAAAGTGCCACGTGTCACTGTTTCAACCTTAGGATCTGAAAAATATACACAGAAAACTACAGTCCGTCCTATTTCTGTAACTTCTTATGAAATTTCAATCTGATGCTCAAAGAGAAAGTTATGACGATTTTCCCAAGGTCACCTATTTAGAATGTAATTCGAGAGTCTGAAAAAACCCTAACTTCCTTAGATTATATCTCCGAAAATATAGTGAGACAATATCTGACATTCAGACCCGAGAATCTCCACGATTTCGATTCAAATGGGTTTTAATGTTAGAGTATGAACCTTCGTAGAAACAATATTATAGCAAACATTCCACGGTGACCTATTTGAGATGAAATTGTGGAGCTTGCAAAAACCCTAACTTCCTCAGATCATATCTTCGAACATATAGCGAGACAAGATCTGAAATTTTGACTCGAGGTTCAGATCGATTTCTTCTTAAATGGGTTTTTTTTTAGCTTCTGAAACTTCGTAGAAAAAAGTTATAGCAAAAATTCCACGAAGACCTATTTGGAGCAGAGAAACCCTAGAATCCAAAGCTCTGATACCAAATGTTATGAAACCAGCTCACAAAAAGATAGATAAACACCTTCAAATAAGCCTCTTCGAGGGGGTAACCTCCTTTACATTACGCAAATGAAAAATTCTTAGATGATGACTTATTTTTCTATTTTTCTTCGTCTGTCCGATACAAATGAAAAGACCTCCTTTCTATATATAGGATTCTAAGGGGTCATTGTATAATCATAGCCAACATAACAATAATAATGTAACTGCACAATAATAACAATAGTGGGCTTCTATGGGGCACAATAATAACAATATGGGGACTACATGGACACAATAATATAATAAGGGGGTTGCACTAATAAAAATAAGGGGTTACACTAGTAGTATAGGGACCTAAGAAAATACTCAAATACATTCATGCATCCCAAATCACGTGTCTTGAATAATGACTACAAAATCCTTATATATACCTATCCACACATTGTACATATGGTCCATTCATTATTAGGTTGACCCTATTACATATACATTTATAGTGAAAAAGCAAAATTGGGAAACATTTTTTGGAATGTAGGGGTAAATCATGCTGCCATTTATGAGTTTCTTGGCCAAGAAAAAAGTCAACAAATTTTCTCATTCGATATTGAAAAAAAAATCTCGTCTGAGAGTTTTATAATGTTTCATTCAAGAGTTTGGTCGGGTTAATGCCAAGATTAAAAACTCTCAGATGAGATTTTGACAAGTTTTCGACTGAGAAGCTTGGTAAAAAAATTCTTAGACACAAACTCTTGTCCAAGAGTTTAGATTCTATTTATAACTCTCAGCTGAGAGTTTAGATTTCATTTAAAAATCTCAGTCAAGAATCTAGATTCTAATTAAAAGTTTCAGGCGAAATATTAGATGGTGTAAATAGAAAAAATGAAATCCTTCCTGCCATTTCTATCATGACAGAATTAGCCCATGAAGGAAATTTTTCGAGTGCCTATTCCTGCGATAGGAATTTCCTCGCGAAAGTGACCTATCGAGCGAATTGCCCCACGAAAGTGTCCTGTCAAGCGCCCTCCCGCGACAGTAAATGCACAAAATCAACCCAGGTATGTGAATTTATTTGTCATGCTTAGGGTTTAAATGGTAATTGGTTTTAAATTTATAACCAAATTGGTTTTTATGGCTTGAAAATGAAAAGTAATGTATGCTTGATGTTTTACCCATCATCTCTTACACCAATTCATTGAATTATATACACAATTATGTGGGATAGGGTTCATTAGTTGGGTTTATAGGTTGTTTTTTGGTTTTTGTGTCTTCCAAATGATTATTATGCTTCATAATTATCGTTCTCAATTTCTTCCACAAAATGATTTGTTATTAGCAATAATCATTGTTTCTTTGCATATTTTTTGTTTATGAGGAAAAATCTATTGTCTATTTAGATTCTCATATTGTTTATAAGCGGTTTTCCCAAATGGAAACCAATTATCCAATGAAAATTTTACCACCTTTCCACAATTAAGACCTAATCCCCCCATAATTATTAGAAAAAGAGGAGACACTCGTTGTTGGTTAAACAAGATTGACTTCTCGAAATTGATTATATACTTATTAACAACTAGTTGAAGGAAACAAATTTGGGTTTGAATAGCTTTAATCATGTGATCCCCTTCCTCCTTCGAGTTTAGACCATTTGATCCCCTTTTTGTTCTATGTCACGAGATATGGCTCATTTTAATTGAAGGGTCATAACCCTCGGGCTTGTCATTTTGGTTAGACCACTTTTTTCATAACAAAAAGGACAATTGCTTGCTAATAAGTCCTCGCATGTTGTAGCTCTAGCTAATCAAACAACCTTTAGATTTCATTCTATGGGTATTTGAAGAAACAACTTATTGCAGTGAGCATGGCCTCATTGGTCTTCGCGATGGCAATGAAAATGTTGACAGGGAACTATATATAGATAAATGTAAAACAAATAATGGTAATATATGCATAAATGTTGATATATTTATCATGGATAAAGTTTTCATAATATGCTTGAGGAAATGTGACTATAAATTCCTAAGGCTCTTAAACAAATCTATAAATAGGAAATTCGTGTTCAAGTAATATTTATGGGGGAATCATTATTTTTTTTCCTATTAGAAAAACAAATGTTGCATCCACTCCATGTATAAATATTTCCCCATTATACATATGTTCCTAGACTACATTTTCAAAATCATAAGCAACATGGCTAGTATTGATGTAACACTTCCTCCCACCCTGTTGAATTATTTTGGGTTGTGGAGGTTCCTTACCCATGGTCAAATATGAAAATGGGGTTACAAAAAATGTTCTTATGATTTTTGGTATGGTCTCTTTCTTAGAAAAAGTTGTGTTAAACAAATGCTAAGTTGTTGACATATCATGATCTCATTGTCATATTATCATCTTCAACAAAAAAATTCCTTATATGAATAAGCACACACATCTAACACATAAAAACTAAGATATTAATTTATATGAATTGAATAATCTTATTTTTCATTTTTATAAATTATATTTATATTCATTTTTTGTCTTTATGAAATGAAACCATTATCAAATTTACTTAAAACAATATTCGTTTAATTATATGTAATAATATGTTAAACAATAAATTATCCCAAAGTAAAAGTATCTTCCTATTCTTAGAGGATTTTACAGATTTTACCAATAGCTTTCTGGAAGCATAAATTTCCATCCATGAACCTGAAATTCCAACAACATGTGAAATATCTTCATTTTTTTTACATTTTCTTATTTTTGCATCCTTGATTTTAGACATTTACTTTTATTTATAACTTGATTTTTTTGCATGATTTTTTTTGTATCCTTGATTTTAGACATTTACTTTTATTTATAACTTAATTTTTTGCATGATTTTTTTTTCATCCTAACAATGTGCTTAATGGAGCCATTAAATTAGTTTTAAACTAAGTCTCCACTTTTATTTTACTATCTCCCCAATATGCTTATTAAGTCCATTTGAAATTTTAATGAATATTAAACATTTATCTTCAAAATATACCAGAGCCATATCGACAAATTCTAAAAATTATTTCACAAGTTTTTCAAATTTCTCTTGATAGTCACATTGCAGATCTTTTAAATGCTCTTTGAGTTTCCCTTGATTTTTGGCTTGATAAACCCATTGAAGCACTTTGGAATTACTTTTCACTGTTTTTCATTTTTTAATTTCATTCATAGGTGAAAGTTCAATCCCTTATCATTAATTTCACAACAATGTTGATATCAAGAAGATTGTGAATCATTGAGTTAGATGCATAACCTCTTTCATGTTTAATAATTTGGTCGTGTATTACAAGTTCCCATGGCTAGAGTGGTTGTTAACTAATCATTATGTAAGAGAAATTTTATTTATATATATATATATATATATATATATATATATATATATATATATATATATATATATTATTATGAAATCATTCATGACTAGTATGAAGAAGCCATAACTTTCAAAGTAAAAGTTTCCAAGATTTGATGTATCATGCATTGAAATCCATAGAAATTTCATTTTAAATTGAACAAATATATCTTATTACATTTTGTAAATGCATGTGTGCTTCTTCATTTTGTTCTCTTGTTCATACTCTATCCAACCACACCCCATTGTACCATGTTGAATTAAAACATTGTATTTATTGTTCTCTTCTCCATCTTTCATTAAAACATTATATTTATAGTTCTCTTGTCCATATTTCCCCAAGGTAAGTCACTCCATCCAACCCCACCACATTGTATCATGTTGAATCTCATTATAACATTGTATTTAGAAATAATGTCTTGGAAGCACCACACTAGCAGAATATGTTTGATGTGTGCACCACAAGGTGTCCAACAAATAGAAGGTGGTTCAACTTGAGACTCCCTACCATGCATTCTCCTTCAATTCATGCTTGCAAATCCGTTTGTTATTTTTAACCTTTCCTTTGTTATTTTACGAATCAACATGTGGTTGCATTAAATGTAAATAAATGTCTCATGTAGGAATTTACTTTATAACTCTTTTTTTGTTTCATAAATTAACTTGAAGTTGCATTAAATGTAAATAAATGTCATATGTAAGAACTTGAATTTTCTTTATAATTCAATCATAGTTAGAAAGGAATTTTTTTCCAATGATAATGTATTCACTTATCTTGCGGCCACTATGGATTTTTGTGATTGTTGAAGAAAGATAACCTTTTCTCTCTTACATACCATTTTAATCAATTTGTTTATATTTTAAGATATAGGAATCAAATTTATTTATCACATTCTCATTCTCCACCAATGAACATGGTTAACTGACATAATCATGAACTTGAATTTAAACCTCATCAATAAATTGCTTCATCTTTGCAGTATGACCCTTAATTTGTTTCTAGTGAAGTTTATATGAAACTATTTTATCCTAATCCTTCATTGTTTGTTTCAGGTCTCCGACCAATTGGTCTCTAATCCGAACTTTGCCATGATAAAGCGCTTCAATACTCAACATCCTTTCTGAATTTTCACTTAGGAGGGCAATCTGTTACACGTCATTTTGTCACCATTAGGAAAATTACCGCCAATTTGGATCTATCGCTATCCAATGAAATGTTTCAAGCATTCCCCTACAAATTTGGAAGTAAAACAATCCCAAAGACTACAAGAATTCTAGATTGCATTGCTCAAAAACCTATTTTTAAGCACTTGTGCAATTTCCCTAGCCATTACCTACGCAAGCACATATTTGACCATTTTGGCCTACGCAAGTATGTGCACTGTCTTCCACTATGAGGTGTGCAAATCTCTTAACATGAGTAAAAATAAAAAGTGATTTCTAGAAGCCTTGTTGGAGGAATATTTCCCAACTGAAGGCCTCAAGCCTCTACATACTTGGGCCTCATCCCTCTGTTTATGGAGAAAACTCCCTCCCTTTTTGGAACCCTAATCCCTCCTTTTAAGGATCTCATCCCTTGAGAAGAGGATCTCAAACCTCCTCCTCTTGGCCTATAAATTTGACATAGGCCAGAGGATGGGGGGGACTTCTGAATGTAAACTTATGTTGTTGGAATAGGGCTAGAAAGCTTGTCACCTAAGGGGAGGATTGGAGACCATTGGGAGGAGGCATACATCATCAAGGCCAAGGTTGTAATGCTTCTTCTTGTTCAATATTAATACAAGCACTGTTCTTTCCTACTTGCACTTGTTCTAATGCTCTTTGCAAAGCTCCTTGATCCTTTGCATGATTCATAATTGAATATTGGTTTAATCTTGTGATTGATGTTATATTGTGATTTCCATTCATGTTATGTTTTACCTTTATCTATGTTATGCTTTTATGCCTTGTTTGTTTTTTTTCATGCAGATATTCCTTTGAAGCAATGAGGAAAGGCTTTTGAAAGCATCGAAAGGACTTCCACAGCCATTTCGTAGAAAAGGTAAGAGGCTCTTGCATACATCACACTTCATTCTTTAGTTATGAATTAAGGAAAGGTAGCAGTCGCTTGTCTGTTTGTTACTAGATCTCTTTCTGAATCTAGGGAGATCGCTCTTGTCCGCAAGAGCGGTTAGTCCGCCATAACAAACTTGCAACCATATTGGGGAACGCTTTTTTCTTTAGTATGTCCTCGTGTGACCTCTATTTGCTTTTTGTAGCCTTGTATAACTTTGCTTTGAACCTTGAAAGTTAAAATTTCTAGGTTTTTGGCTTTTGTTTTTATTTTTCTTAAGTTTTCTCAAGTTGTGCACTTTATCTTTAGCAACAATGCACAAATCTGAGCGCTTTTCCTTTAGCAACAGTGTGTATGTGCAATAGAACTCACTCTTTACCTGTGCAAGTCTCTTAAATTTTTGAAAAAATAGGATTTTCATCTGCTTCGTCCAGAATTTTTTGATTGTTATACCTTCTTGGATCTGTTTACATTCTGAAGAAGCCTGTTTCAATTCGATTGACTGTTGTAGATTGTATTCTTGAGAAATTCTTCATCTTTGTGAATTAGGGTTAAAATCTTGATTTGATGATTTTTTTATTTATCAAAGGAAATATTGGTTATTGTTGAGATAGTGTTTGCCTATCTTTCTTCTTTCAAAGATTAAAATTTAACATTTTCTTGTACCTATTTGTAAAGGATCATTAAGTTGATGAAAATAGTTTTTTTCAAGATTAAGTATTTTTTACTCATGAAATTGCTTCTTTTGGTGAAATTGAAATGAATTGTAATCATTATTTTTAGTAGTGAAGCATTTCAGAATTATACTTTAGAAAATGTCATATTCATAACATTCATTTAAAAGATTTATTGTTAAAACTTGTTGGTCTTTTGTTTTCATTTTGAAAAGTTTTGGGTGTTGTGTGTTTGAAAGAATTTTTTATAATTCTTGTGGTTTTGGGTGACTTATAGTTTAAAAGAGAAATTTCTATATTGAATTAGTCTGAAAGTGAAAATTTTACATTTATTGAAGAGAATTATGGTTGGAGTTTTGCATTCTATTTGAATATCAAAAGACTCTCTCCTTACCATAGATAAAAATTCATTGAAGTGAAAGTTCATTTTTGCATTTTGTTGCATTAGGTTTGGAAGTGAAAACTGATATCATTTATACAACATCTATAAATCAACTTTAATGAAAGAGAAATTGTAAAATCAAGCAAATTTTTAATTCACCAAACACTAGTGGTTCTAGGTTAGAAGACGTGTTATGGCATCTTTAAACTAGCAGCTGTCGTTTTTTGTGTGCATGGCATTTTGCGGGTAGTCAGTAATCCATGTACATAAGTATATGGGAACGTTCTCCAAGTTCCTTTGGGTATATCAGATGGTGTTCCACTTATGAAAACTATATGGGGATGTTTCCTATCGTACAAGCTCGCGTTAGACAGTTCTAACACAAAATGTACCTCCACGTACCTCAAGTATATTTTGGAGGCCTCCTTCTAGGTTGCATACCTTCCATAAGTAACCGAGTTAGCCGCTTTGTCATATGTGATACAGCGAACACAACATTCGGAGAGACTACCTGCACGTACTGGAAACGGTATTTTGTAGTTCACGGTGTCTTATTAATCCTTTATACCTAGTTACCATTTTTATTTTGATTTTGGTTATTTATTTGATTGAATAAAATTGGAACAAAACCTTAATAAAATTCATCATGGTCGATTTACCAAGATATTCACGTAGAATGCAGGGTTTACCCCCTGAGTACACACCTGGTCAATTGGAGAAGATCCAAGAAGAGAGATCGAGATCGACGAAATCAACCTCAGATCAACCTGAGACATCCGGAGTTGTAGAATTGGAAAAAATAGAAACTGAAGTAACTCAACTGCAAAGAACAAAATCAGACATAACTCCATATGAGCCTGAAGTTACTGAGATTATTCAAGGTGAATTTGATATCGGTGAAACTTTAGAGATATATTTACCTGAACCCAATATTGAAGAACCTGAATCTAACATTTTTGAGTTTGAATCACCTTCAACTACTATAGCCCCTAATCCTTTACTGACTTCATCTTGAAGAATAACTATAATCACAACTAGTTTACCTCGTGGTCTTATAAGTAATGAAGATATTACCAAAGGTGAGGAGGAAGAATCACCGCACACTCCTCTTACTGATAATGATTCATTAGTTTTTCCAAGACTTCGTTTTTATCCTTTTCGACTAGATCCTTGGTATTTTACCCCTTTGAACAATTTAGGTCAAGGTATTCCTCGTTTGCGTACTCCTTTTGATTTCACACATAGGAAAATCATGTCAGAAACTCCTCCTGTAAGCCAACCTACTATAACTTCCATGTTTACAGGCTCTCCAGAGTCATTTTTATATGGTGGACCTTCAGTTCCCGCTGGGTACCAATGACTTACTGGAACTTTTTCAGGAGCCATTCCTTCCCCTCAAGTTTCTACTTGGATTTTTGAAGTCTCGTCTGGTTTATCCACTTCTAATCTAGAATTTATTGCTCAAGGTATGACTTCTATACCTGAAATAACTTTGGCTTCAGACCAATATGTTAATATGATATCTAGTAATACAGGTATTCCTCAACCAACTCCAACTGGTGTTTACTATCTGGTTGGGGGGCAACCATCTTTTGTTTCGCCTAAAGGACAACCCCTAATGGAATCTATCCTCAAGTTGTAGGACAAACTCTTACCGGAACTTATACAAATTTTAGTCAGATACCTCAATTCGATTCAAGTCCAACTGTTGCATCTCAACCCTTGATTGGTGCTCCTTTTCCAAGAATGAGGAGTATTATTTGGAACTTGTCTTATGTTCAACAACCTGTTCAAGTTGCTCCACAAGTACTTGTTTATCAATCAATTCAAACTACTAAACCATCTATACCACAAACACTTGTTCAGGGTATTCCACAAGTGTTCATCCAGCAGCCTGTTCCAAGTATTCCACAAACACATGTTCATCAACCTAGCCAGGGGACCCTACAAGTGTCTGTTCAACGGCCTGTTTAGAGTATTCCATAAACATTCGATCAGCCTAATGTGTAGAAAATTATTCAACAACTGGTTCCAAGTATACCTCAAACACCCGTCCAATATATGCCCCAAATGACTATTCATGGTATGCCTCAAATATCTGTCCAACAACCTACACATACTATGTCTCAGCCATATGCTTATCAAAGTGTTCCTACTTTTCAGTCTACAACATATACCTATTGGACAACCTAATGTAGGACTGTTTCAAACACCGTATCAAGGCCAACCTTTTCAAGGTCAAACTTTTCAAGGACAACCTTTCCAAGATCAAACCTTTCAAGGACAACCTTTTCAAGATCAAGATTTGCAAGACCAACTTTACTTGATTTAAATGGGCCAAGGGCAATCATATCAGAATCAACCATTTCAAATTTAACCATACCCTCATCATACTTTTCAAATTCTAATTTAACCACAACTTGGTAGGAGTTACCCTGGTTACCCTGGGGGAATGCAAATTCTAACTGCTCAAGCTATCCCTAGATATCTTGGATATCCTCCTCCATAGGTTGGACATAATCCTCAAAGTATCAATATCTTTAGCAAGACTTTAACAGGAATTTAGAATTCATAGGAACCTTGGATTCACCAGATTTATCCTAGCTCACAAATGATCCTATTTACTACTATCCTTTTTGGTCGATGATTCCAACTAAATTGCCAAGTGATATACCGAAATTCGAATGTAAATCAAGAGAAGATCCATCAAACCACGTCATGAAATATCACCAATGGTGTTCTTCGAACTCATTGAATGACGATTCCATGAGATTACGACTTTTCCAACGAACTCTAACAAGTTCGGCAGTAAAATGGTACATTGAGTTACAATGTGCTTCTTTCCACAATTTCAATTCCTTAATGTTGGGCAGTGGATCCCCCCATAGCATGTTTTTGGAGCTTAAAGCCCAAGTTTTGGTCAATGTAATGTAAACACCCCACAAAATGCGTGCGTTGAGCGTGAGAGTCTAGGGTTGTCTGCCCTAAAATAATGTAATTTAATATAGAATCTGTCGGCCTACCCATGGTCTGCGAACCATGGGATTGTGTAAATAGAGCAAGGCTCTAAGTGTAAAAGTAGTTCTGAGTTTTTGAAGCGTAGAGAAGTAATATGGGTTTTTCAATAAGGAATTAAACTTTGAGTCTGTAAGTCCGAGTCTTGGATTGTAGTAGTAGGAAGAGGCTCTACAGTTGTGTGCGCAGAGACCTGGTAGAGTCTGTAGTTGTGTGCGTGGACCCCTGCAGCAAAGTGCGTAGGGCAGAGTTGGGATTTTATTGGAACAGAGGATTAATAAAAGATAAGTTGATTCTGAAATATTGTGTATCTACTCGTAGATCTATGTGTTTATGCTTCTATTGTATTTACGCATCTCTTCACAGCTTTATGATTTCACGCACTTGTTATGAATGTTGAATGGTTAATAAGACTATTGGGTACACACAATTAAGTCAAGATCTATAATAATATCATAGTAAGGATAAAGGATCTAGATAGCACCTCTTCACACTCTCTACAGAGCTGCGCAGAAGCAGTCTCACAAGTCGCGAGGGTCAGACAGCTGCGCGGAGCAGCGCAAGTGGGCATGTTGGGTTCGCGAACTTCCTAGACCTCATCAAGGTATCCCTAGGGTGTGGAAACCTGGTCCCAGCACCCTCCCATACTACCTCGGGTGAGACCTCAGTCTACGCACCGCGGACTGTTGCCGAAAGGGCCGGTAGTTTCAAGATTTGTTTGGCTAAATCAACTTTGAACCTAGGTTAGGCCCCAACAAGCCAACAAATGGTTCTATTGCCAGGACCAGGATCTGCCTAAGGAATTTCTGATGTCATGCCATTGGAACCCTACGAAGAAAGAAATTTAAGAGTGGTTAGACAAAAAGCTTCACGAATTCGTGACACAGGGAAACAGAACTCCGTAGATATCCGAGAAGAGGTGGCTTGATCGCTACGTATATACGGAAATCCACGAGATCTTCTTCACGTCCTTCCCGTCTGAACTGTATAACTAGATCACGAGGTTAGCCAACAGCCAGGGAAGGTAAAAGCTTGATCAATTGATAGTGTAGACTCTAGAGTTAGTGCGCAAACTAGAGGCATCAGAAGATAAGATCGCGCGAGCTATGGACCATTGGCTCAACCAGATAATAGGAGGGTTTATCACTGAATTTGCGATAGACACGACTGTGAGCTACAACGAAGCAGAAAGATGTTTTCTCAAGGGACTGCGAGGTAAGTACATCAAATCTTTGAATACCTGGATTAAGATGTTGTTATGTGAAAAATGGGTGATGCGAATACATTAATGTTTGGAACGACGCAGAGCGGAAAGGTCTACAGAGGTAGCGGGGAATTAGGAAACAGTCCCTTAATTTCACCTTCGCGAGAGAGCGAGGAAGAGCTCACTTGGGTCTCTCCGAGGAGTGCGGTCAGTTTGATAAGGCAGTGCATTCCGCAGTTACCATCTCCACTTACACCACCACTTGCTTCACCTCCTTCACCTCCATCTTCGCCCACACCACCTCCACCAAACCAGCAGTTCAGTATGGCGAGCATGATTAAGCTACCCGTATTCAGAGGAGTAGGAAATGAGGACTCGGATCAGTTTTGTTCGTGGTAAGAGCAGTGTGGGAAGCACAAGGGGTTATAGACGATAACATTAAGAAGGCTACATTGGTGAGCGCGCTGCAGGATCATGCGTTGACATGGTATATCAAGCACTCGAATGATCACCCAAATGCAAGAATAGTGGAGATCCAGAATGCACTGAACAGATAATTTAGCCGACCGAAATCAGAGACACAGTCAATCATCGTATTTAAGGAGATCGTGATGCTTCCACATGAGACCCCATGGGATCTAGATCAGCAGCTGAAGAGTACGATCCGTGAGGCTAATATGACGCTAATGGACGTGGAGTACCGCATGTGGTTCGTGGAATCTTTGACACCCCACCTGAGGATGGTGTTGTCGCAACAGAAGCTTTCAACCTAGGCCAAAGCGTTGGAAATGGCGATGAGGTTAACATCGATACAGGATCTGGGGCTAGGAGTTCAAAAAATCTACGTGCAGCTACAGAATCTCTGCCTGGAAATGTAGAGCTTAAATCAGGATAGGGCTCCATGGTCGGAGGTGCGTGAGGAAGTGTGGTGCATAAAATGAAAAGGCCAGGGCCATGACAAGGATCATTGTCCAGTATTCGCAAATTACTTGGAAGAAGGGGGTCCAATTCCATTGAGACTGGAGGCACAGGCAAGGTCAAGTACGAAACCCCCACTATGGTGTGCGATCTTTCAGATAGGAGGAAAACACATAACGGACAATTGTCATCTGTTGCAGAAGTATACACAGACTCTGCAGTAGCTATTTTGTAATTTTTGTAGGTCGGTGGGCCACGACAAGCATACTTGTTGCAGCTACGAGTTGATGATGGAATGGACCCCAGCCTATAGAATGCAAACAGAAACGCGAGGCCTTGACCCAGCTGCGAGGATGGCGCGCGCTGGATTTCAGGGCCGAGGTCGAGGACGAGGAGGAATGGGGCCAGGAAGGGGCTGCAGACAGTTAATCTGTTACAATTGTGGAGGACTAGGACACTACGCTCGTGATTGTACCAACCCAACGAGGATATATTGTTCATATTGTGCTCATTTTGATCATGAAGCAGTAGATTGTCCTACGTTGATTGCACAGATGCACGAGAAAGGAGTACTTCAGCCTACTCTGACTCAAAATATTCAAATGATGAGGTTTGAACCGCACGAAGGAGACCCAAATGTGAACATGGTGCTCAGAAGTGGCGCGACCACAGGGGAAGGTAAGGGGAAGCAGTCCGAGGAATATACATGGGTTCGCAAAGCTCCTACAAAGGAACCGGAGTTTGACTTGGAACGCGCAAAGGAGATGTTTATGGAAGCTAAGAAGAGCTTCATGGATGCCTCTACTTCAGGTAGTAAGGATCAACCAGAGCCAGGAATGGATCCTTCTATGCTTACTACCTTTTTAGAGACATGCATGAAACTGTTGCACGACAATAAAGAAATTAAGCGACTACAGGAGTTGATCACCAGGTGTGCGGGATCAGGGGAACCGTGTGTGGTCCAGAAACTGGGAAAGCATGCATTGCACACCGGGAGGGAAATGAGATTGACAGCGCAGATTGGCGAATATGAAATGGACCAGGTAATCCTAGACCTGGGTTCAGACGCGAATGTATTACCAAAACAGACATGGGAACGTATGGGCAAGCTCGCATTATAGTGGTCCCCTATTCAATTATGAATGGCAAACCAACAGAAGATTTTTCCCATGGGGAGATTGCAAGGGGTAACAGTTGATATCGAAGGCGTGAGCACACAAACAGACTTTGAAGTGATAGAGATTGTTGATGACAGTAATCCTTATCCCACATTACTAGGAATAGACTGGGCCACTGATATGAATGGAGTCATTAACCTGAAGAAGCGGAAGATGATATTCGAGAAAAAGTCCCTACGCGTAGTAGTTCTACTAGACCTAGCCGAAGGAGCGTGCTACACCGAACCAGTGTGCAATGATGGAAGCGACAATGAGCTGGATTGTAT
Source organism: Pinus tabuliformis (assembly GCA_031772625.1). Lineage (NCBI taxonomy): Eukaryota > Viridiplantae > Streptophyta > Pinopsida > Pinales > Pinaceae > Pinus > Pinus tabuliformis. The sequence continues at coordinate 564,371,758 of CM062812.1, read as the reverse complement.
CTACAAGATAACTGCACGAGATCAGGATTGGGTGAATCTGACTGTAGATGGAAGCATCTCGTGGGAGCGTGCAATTTCCTGCACTGCAGATTCAGACAAGGAAGATGAACGTTGGCAAAATCGATTGAACAAAATGAAGACACTGAATTGCAACATGATGATTAAATCACTGCGTTGCGTAACAACCCGGGCCTAAGATCTGCCAACATATGATGGATTGACAGTGGTGGACAAATTCCTGGACAAGTTTGAAATCGTAGTACCAGAACAACAACCGTTCGACGCGTTGAAGTGGGTGCTACGCATGAAACCTGCACGTTGGTGGGGAACACATCAAGGAAATTTTGAAAACTGGCGTAGATATAGAAGGATGATGCGCCTACACTTTGGGAAACTGCAACTACGGATAGAAGATAAATACGATGGACAAGATGACCCGTGCACGCACCTCACGAAATGGACCAAGGCCTATGGAGAAGAACCTCAGCCTGAATGGGTACACTTATTCTACCATACCCTGGATGTCATACCCATGAATTGGTATACTGAGACGAAACTCCGACATGGTACGAGTGAATGGGATGTCTTGCGCGAAGGATTTTTGTTAACATTCTCATTTGAAGACCGATGGTCGGATACTGTTGATGACGTGCTGCAAGCCGTAAAATCCGCCATCTTCAAAATACCACAAGAACCACACCACTTCGTTCAACCAGCATGGGCAACCCAGTTAAGCAGTGCCCTAGAATGTTATAACGTGCAAGTAGAGGAGGATGATGACGACCCCCGGAATATTAGTATTCCAGAAACTGAAGGGAGTCGCGAAGTTAGAGGACCATCAATTGAGGATCCCAACATCACTGCGCCACTAAAAACAAAGCAGGTAAACATTGGCACAAATGCGGAGGCGAAGTACACGATGCTTGGGGACTATTGGGACGATGCTACGGTAGATAAGGTCACCGAGTTACTCTGCTAATATCAAGATTTGTTCCCGACCAAAATCACGGACTTAAAGGGGATCATTGGCGACTTAGGGATGATGAAGATCACTCCGAAACCAAATGCGAAGCCCGTTAAGTAGCGACCCTACCGTTTGAATCTCAAGTATAAAGAGAAGGTCCGCGAAGAACTAGACAAAATCCTTACAGCCGAAATTATTGAACCAGTGGAAGAATCTGACTGGGTGAGTCCTATGGTAGTACAGGAAAAAAAACAGAAGGGCGAGATTAGAATATGCATGGACCTTAGGAACCTCAATGACGCATGCGTTCACGATCCATTCCCAACACTGTTTACAGATGAAGTATTGGAGAATGTTGGGGGTCAGGAAGCTTACTCATTCACGGATGGATTCTTGGGGTACCATCAAATCAAGATCACGCCGGAAGATAGGAGCAAGACAAACTTCGCAATTGAATGGGGTTTTTTTCAATACACCGTCATGCCCTTTGGACTAAAGAACGCGCCAGCGATATTTTTGTGCGTAGTGGTGGCCGCGTTCAAGGAATACATCCACAATTTCTTGGAGCTCTATCTGGATGATTGGACTGTATTCAGGTTAGTTAAACACCATATAGCAAGCTTACGTTTGATGTTGGATACTTGCCGACGACACCAGATTGCGTTGAATCTGAAAAAGTGCACCTTCCTCGTCCCCTTTGGAAACCTGCTCGGCCATGTGGTCTGCAAACAAGGTCTGATGGTGGATCCTGCGAAGATTGTTGTTATTCTCAATCTGGAAGCACCGCGAAGTGTCAAACAACTACGCGCTACGTTGGGGCACACTAGTTACTATAGGAAGTTTATCAAGAGCTATGCACAAATAACAGTGCCAATGGAGAAGCTATTGAAAAAGGACGCTACATATTGTTGGAATGATGATTGTGAGAAAAGTTTGGATGTTCTCAAGGAGAAAATGGCATCCGCTCCCATCCTGGTCTTCCCAAAATGGGACGTAGAATTTCATGTACATGTTGATTTGTCGTGTATCGTACTGGGAGCTGTACCTACGCTGGAAAGTGCGGAAGGCATGGATCACCCGATCGCGTTCGTGAGTCGGCGGTTGTCCAAAGCCGAAAAGAACTACTCTACTATTGAGTGCGAATGGTTGGCAATGGTACACGCGCTACAGAAATATCGACACTATTTACTTGGAAGGAACTTCAAGATGTATACCGATCATTTCGTGTTGAAATACCTAGTGAACAAGCCTGTGTTGGGGGGGCGCATATGCAGATGGTTTTTACTATTTCAACAGTATGACTTTGAGGTCATCGTCAAGTCAGGACGCCTAATGCAGGACCAGATCACTTATCACGAATTGAGACAGGCGAGCAACCAACAAATTTGGAAGAAGTACCTGATGCACAACTCTTTACGGTGCGCGTCGCAGATGGCCACTTCGAAGATATAATTCATTTTTAAACCACAAGGACTGCGCCAAAGGAATATTCAGTTCAACAGAAGAAGGAATTGGTGGTGCGTGCGGCGAAATTTTCGTTCATTGCAGGGCACCTCTACAAAATGGGAAACGATGAGATATTGTAAAGATATGTACCTAAATTTGAACGAGGACAGATCCTCGCAGAAGCACATGGAGGGGCTGCAGGAGGACACTATGCAGGATGCGCGACGGCATAGAAGATTCTTCGCTCTGGGCTATGGTGGCCAACCCTACATCAAGATTCGAAAGCACACTGTCGGGCCTGTGACGTATGTCAAAGGACTGGGAAACCATCACGAAGGGATGATATGCTGCTCAATCCACAGATGACGCTGCAGCCATTCGAAAAATGGGCAATTAACTTTGTAAGACTAATCAAACCTCAGGGGAAGACGGGTGCGTATTACATCATCGTCATGACAGAATACCTGACTCGATGGGTGGAAGCACAACCGGTTAAGGACTGCACGGTTGCAAAAGCTGCAAAATTTTTGTTTGATAATGTGTTGACACGGTTTGGTTGCCCGAAAATTTTAATGAGTGACTGCGGAACACACTTCCTGAATGAGACCATCAGCGCACTCACCAAGGAATTCCAGGTGTATCATCAGAAAAGTACACTATACCATCCGCAAGCTAATGGGACAGTAGAAGCATTCAACAAAATTCTGGAAATGGCGTTGACCAAAATATGTAACGCGTAGCGAAACGACTGGGACCTACGCATACCTACCGTGTTATGGGCATACAGAACCACGTGCAAGAAATTGACTGATCAGACTCCTTTCAGGTTAGTCTATGGAACGGAAGCATTCATGCCAATGGAATACATCATACCCAGTTTGTGATAGCAGCAATTACAGGAATGTCGGACCGCGAAGCCTTGGAAGAGAGACTCATGCAATTAGAAGAGCTCGAGGAAGAATGGTTTCTGGCGAGATTCCATCAGCAAGTATAGAAACAGCACGAGAAAGCCTGGCACGATCACCATATCAAGATGCGCACATTCAAGGTAAACGATTTAGTGTTTCTGTATGACAGCAAGTTCGAAAATTTTCCGGGGAAACTCAGAATGCATTGGTTAGGACCATATGTGGTAAAAGAAGTTACAGACGGGGCGCGGTCCAGCTAGTCAAACTTAATGGAGAACCCTTCCCAGGAAGAGTAAATGGCAGTCGCCTGAAGCTCTACATGGGTGGGTCGGCTGTCTGACTAACCGACCAAAGTACAGTCTTCGCGACCTGACAAGTCGGACAAAGTTGCAGGACTATAAACACAGGTACTAGAATCTAGCATCATAGTACAGAATCACGTCAGACACAGAGGATTCACAAGAAGAGATGGAGCAAATCCAGATGACCGCAGCATGGTGCGTTGCGGACCTTCGCGCAGCACAGGCACAGTTCGATGGACTTCGCACAAAGAGCACCACACCAGCCGGGTGACTCAAGGACGAGTCACGATGATTGTGTTGGAGGAATGTTGGGCAGCGGATCCCCCCATAGCATGTTTTTTGGGGATTAAAGCCCGAGTTTTGGTCAGTGTAATGTAAAGACCCCGCAAAATGCGGGCGCAGAGCGCGAGAGTCTAGGGTTGTCTGCCGTAAAATAATGTAATTTAATATAGAATGTGTCGTCCTACCCATGGTCCGCGAACCATGGGATTGTATAAATAGAGCGAGGCTCTAAGTGTAAAAGGCAGTTCTGAGTTTTTGGAGCGTAGAGAAGTAATATGGGTTTTTGAATAAGGAATTAAACTTTGAGACTGTAAGTCTGATTCTTGGGTTGTAATAGTAGGAAGAGGCTCTGCAGCTGTGTGTGTAGAGGCCTAGTAGAGTCTGTAGCTGTCTGCGCGGACCCCTGCAACTAAGTGCGCAGGGCAGAGTTGGGATTTTATTGGAACTGCTCGTAGATCTGTGTGTTTATGCTTCTATTGTATTTACGCATCTCTTTACAATTTTATGATTTTGCACACTTGTTATGAATGTTGAATGGTTAATAAGACTATTGGGTACACACAATTAAGTCAAGATCTATAATAATAGCATAATAAGGATAAAGGATCTAGATAGCACCTTTTCGCACTCTCTACAGATTTGCGTGGAAGCAGTCTCACAAGTTGCGAGGGTCAGACGGCTACGCGGAGCAGTGCAAGCGCGCAAGTTGGGTTCGCGAACTTCCTAGACCTCATCAAGACATCCCTATGGTGCGAAAACCTGGTTCCAGCACCCTCCCATACTACCTCAGGTGAGACCTTAGTCTGTGCACTGTGGACTATTGTTGAAAGGGTCGGTAGTTTCAAGATTTGTTTGGTTAAATCAACTCTGAACCTGGGTCAGGCCCCAACAGGCCAACACTTAGCAACATCATTTTTAACGCATTTCCAACTACCCATTTAGTATGATACTAGTACCGAATTTTTGACTTCATTAAAACAATCTGATTATACCTTCATTTTAGATCACATACATGAATGGAGACGTAGACGTCATTTAGTCAAAGTTTACATTCCAGATCAAATATTAGCATAATGGTTCACGAAACATTACTTCCCAGTATAACAGTAGATGTTTCTAAAGGAGGTGTTGTAACAGAAGAACAGGTTATATCTCGTGCCCAATACCTAGACCTTGTCTATTCACAATCTGACACATTGTACAAAAATATTATGATTTTACGTCGCCCATCTAATTCAACTCAAAAAGTTTCATCTGCTACAAGATCTCACATCATTGATGGTGTAATCAGTTTCTCAACCAATAGTCAAAGGGAAAATCATCCAAGAATAATTCTAAGAATACTCAAATTGTTGCCACACAAAATTCACCCAGTGAAAACACTTCTCCTGAAATTACTTCTGAAATTAATGCAGTAGAATCATCTACTCGTAAGACTCAATAATTTGGAAGTAAGAAAAAAGGCAAAGGAAAACAAAAAAAATGCCTCTCAAAAGGAGAAACCAACAAAAAATGAACCTTATAAAGAGAAAAAGAAACCTTGGTATCCTTTCTTAATATGTAATGAAGATCATTATACTAAGGAATTCCCACATCATGCAGAGGTTTCAAAATTCCTCAAAGGTTTTCCCACACCTATGAAATATCCTTTCCCTTCACAAGGCAGTAAATTGGTTGCTCATAACTCATCCTCTTAATCCTCATCGACAAATATCATGATTATGTCTCCATAAGTTTCAGTAGTAACTAGATCTAAAGATTATGAATCTAAAGCTCATGTAAATGGGAATGATACTAGTCAATCTAGTCAACATTTCCTATCAATTCCACCATCTTCTGAACCTTTATAGTTCGAGAATCCAAATCTTGACATGGTAATCCATGGGATTGTTGTTGAGTTCCCTTAGGGTCTTTTCTTGGGCTAGTAGCATTTGTGGAAGAAGGTTGTCCCTTTTTGTCATAATCGGAAAAAAAAAACTAGTTGCAACATGTAGATCTGCTCCCTTTGCCACCATTTTCCATCAAAAGAGGGGTAAAGAGGACACTTGGAGTTCAGGAGCTAAGGTTTGGTAGCATTAAAAATTCTACACAGCTAAAAACAATGTTCCTATTTATCATTCTTTTACTCTCTTAAAAACTCTTATATCTTATTATTATTATATTTAAATACCACATATTAATTTTATATTAAGAATTAAATAAATTACACATTTCCCTCTTATTACTTTTATTAACGAGTAATTGAATTTTTACTTTCATTTATTTTTTCTCTTTTAGCATTAAAATATTTATTATGGTCAATATTAAAATATATTGTTTTAAACTTTCTCTGTATATATGAAGTTGATATCAAAATAAACTAGTTATCATATATATTGAAATAATTTATTTAAGTTTTGAGGTGAAATTTTTTGAAAAGTACAAGAATTATCCCATTCAAAAGTGAAAATATAAAATTTCTTTTTATTTTTAATTAATTTATTTATCTTTAAATTTGACACAAATTTATGTGATTATACCTTCCTATAGAAGATTATATTGTAATCATTTTATAGTCAAAATACTTTGACTTTCAATTAGTTCTGAAAATTTTAAAAATATTTTATAAATTCTATTAAAGTTTTAAAAAAATTAACTATTAACCTGAATATTAAAAAAAAAAATATTGAAATTTGAATTTATATTTTCTTAATTTTTTATTGGCTCATATAGATGAAATGATTACTTTTTTCATGGGGTTATAAATAGAATTTGTTAGAAATAAAAATTATTTAAAAATAAAAATTTATATACACCACCATAATAATACACACATCAAATCTCAATATTTATAAAAATTTCATTATTTATAAAAATAAAAAATAAAAAATAAAATAAAAATTACCGAGTGTCATAATAGTACACACATCAAATCTCAATATTTATGAAAAATAATATACATAAGATATCAATATTTATGAAAGATTCATTTTTAAGTGTGTCAAACTCATGTTTGACTTTTAATTAATGTGTAACTTTTGAAAATAATTTACAAAGTTTGCTGAAGTTTTTGAAAAATTTTAACAATCACATTTTACATTTTATTTTATGATATTATTTTTTGGTGGTTCAATATATATGATGATGATGATGATGGTTATCGTCCATTGAGACCAAATTGGTCCATCGGACCTATAATTTTCTTTCTTAGTTTCTAATTGTCTGGCTCCTCGTCTTTCTTGGCGAGATTAGTGTTGTAGCTTTCTTTTTTTTCTCTACGGTCGTCCAACTTTCTTTATCTTGCATCTCCTTCATCTCTTCTGATTCTTGGGACATTGGTGTCTTAGCTTCGCGATCTATTGTGTTCGTCCTTTTGAAGATAATCGAAAAAGAAGTTTGGTCTAGGATATTGCTTTGCTATTAAATGGAGATTTATTTTGTGCGGTATTCGAACCCTCATAACTTGAGGGGGTTGTCGAGTTCACTCTTTTGTTGTTGGGCGAGGCTTCCCCTTGCTTGTCTTGAGAGTTGTTTCTTTCTTGCCCGATTTCTTGTGATTCAGAGTTTTCTCGAGAGTATTCTTCTATAATGTGAAATTACTTTTTATATAGATTCACTTTTATATATAATATTAACATATATAGCGTACTTAATATAAGAAAAACATCATTTTCTTGGGGTAGCTCAATTGGTCGTGGAAATGAAGTCTCGTCGAACCAAAAGTCTTGGGTTCAAATCTTGTGCTACCATGAGAAGATGGACATGATGAAGATGTAGTCCTACTAATCTTACAAAATATATATATATAAGAAAAATTATCGAAATTTTTACCTTCATAAATTGATTTCTAATTGGAACTGCTATTATAGTCTCAATTTTACATTTATTTCCTATCTAATCTCCTAATATTATAGTCTCCCAATATTATAAATATTTTTCTATTATTTTTTTCAAAAAAATGTAAAATACATAAAACTTAGTTATTCCTTTATTAACAACATATTTCAAAATAATATAATGTATTCATAAGAAAAAAAAATGTCCCCTCCATTATAAATCTTTATAGCTGTAACATCCTACCTATGTATATATATGTTAAAAAAAAAAAAAGCATTAATCTAACAAGCATTAATCATTATAATACTAATGCCTTGTCTACCCCTTGGTCCATCATAACGTGGACTTGAATGATTGTTGTGGTAATGAATTGGGTTAACATTTTTGATTTGGGTTAGAGTTGGAGTTGCAGAGTCGGAAAGGGATCACCGCGCTGGCAGCCTATGTGGTACATTCCACCACTGCTGGTATTTTTCTCGTGCTCCTTCATCGTCCTCGGGTAGGCTGCCTTCCATTAAATTCGTAGAGTCCCGAGGTGTCCTCTTGCTTGGATTATACGTGCTCACCATTGCCACCTGTGATGGTGCTAATGCCCTTACCTAACTTACCATGGAAGGATCCCAAGATTGGGTTGGATGTCTGTCTGTTGTCCAATCAGCGTCGATTGACGGTCTTGATTATTCAAGCATGGTTGATGGGTTTATTGACTATTTTGGCGGAAGGGATAATTCATTTGGTTAGTCTTTGCTTTGACCCTCTGCTTTGTCATGGCGAACTTATGAAACTCTTCAGCCAATTCGCCTATGAGACTCCAGGTGCCATCCTCGTCCCCATTCCACTCGTATTATGATGTTATGCCTTGCTTCTTCCTTTGAGGTTGGGTTATGATAGTTCTCGAGTTGTTTAACAAGTTATTGGCATTTTGGGCAGCAATGGAGAACCCGACCTGGTCCTTAGTGGTCTTGAAGAAAGGATCATTGCTTCGATGTTCTGAGGTAACATCTGTTCCACTGTGATAATGTCGTTGAGTCTTCTTGCAATTATTTTCCAATTCTTTCCTCGTTGAGGTGGTCCGGTTCCATACAGGTCTGGTCGTAGCTTCAATGGCTTCCCAGCTCACATACAGGTAAGCCTACTTACATTTCATGGTTGATGTTGTTGTTGAGTTATTACAGAGGTGGTATTTTGCTCATGGTTGCTTGTTGTGCAGGTATTACCTTAGGGTCTGGTTCAAAACCCTCATTTAGTTTGTGCATTGTTGAGGACGATTCCAATGCTAATCTCCACTTCTTCCTACTCCTTCCAGGTGTGTTGAAAAACTTGTTTATTGTGCCTTGGTTTAGAGAATCACTCTCTGAGACAGATGGTTTCAAGAGTTGTAATTTGTTTGATGTTGCGTCTTCAGCCAAGATGAGTTCTAGACTATAAATATTAATATTAATTAAGGTTTTGGGTTTATTTCTGCTCATACTAGCCACCTAGAATTAATAAAGTTCAATTCTTCGTTGAGCATATGACAGAACTTATTGTAATTTTGTGAAATGTTTTTCGACTCGAGTTGATTCGACGAGATATAATTATATCAGGCTTATTAAAGATTTTTTGGTGTTTATTTATGTAAACCCTCATTGTTGTATAATCAATTGTTGAGTTTTGGGATTTTCTTTATTACCGAGGGTTACTTGTTGTGCATGATTTTCTTCTTAGTCATTGTGCAGGCTATGGCATTCATTTTTGTTTAAAGTGCTTTATGTACATATTTGTGATCAGTATGATTAGAATTCATGGTTTAATTTTAAGAAACCGGGGTACATGGCTATGGATGGGTTCTTTACGAACTCGTCCATGGCTCAAACCCTAGGTATGTAAAGAACTGTAAAGAAATCGTTTAATTAACCAGAAGCATGGGGAAGGGTTTGTCGAGTTGACTTCTTTCTATAGTTTAAGGAAATTCCTATGTATGACGGAGGTCTAGTATTTAAACATATATATTGCTATATGAATATGTTTACAATTCATATCATTTATTTATTTATTTCTAGCATAAAACTGATAGGCATCTGCTTTACAATTTATATACTTATGCGTTTCCAGGTTAAATCAACATTTGTCTATAATGTTATTTTGCTTATTAGTTCAGCATTGATTGCTAACTGACAGTTGTATAGTTCTCTAGATGTGTAACAGTATCCATTAGGAAAGAATGCATCATCTATTTGCCTTACTATTCTACTCAGAAATTAGTGAATGATCATTATCTATGCTAAACCATTTCCAAACTATCTACTTACAGTAAACAGGTCATTCACTATTACTATGTTATTTCAATTTACAGTAAACATTCAAACTATTCTACTAATAATGATTACCATGTTAGTATCACTTATCTGTATTTCGTTACGTATATATTAAATAATCAGAAGATCTCACCACCCAGCCTCGGAACTGGAAATTACGTCCAGGTTCCCCCTCCGAGCCCTTCCACTTCTGCCAATAAGGAACAGTTGGGTACCTTTGGCGTTAAGACTCCGTCCAGCCTCAATTTCCATAACTCATAGCTTGTTACCTCAACTTTCTTTCCCACTGGTTATGTTCACCAGCTCAAGGAAGAATGCAACACAGTCCTCCTCTTCCAACCCCCCCAGGGTTCTGCCCTCTTTTCCCTTTAAGGAAAAAGGGTGAAGGAGCAGTTGTAACTGTTCTCAAAAAAAATTTCAACTGTTTCTTTGATTCTTTTAATAATATGGTCCAAAGTCTTTTAAATAATAATTAACAGTATTTGTTCTGACTATTTTAAGCCCAATAGTTTTAATAGTTAAATAACATAAATGAAATTAAACTTGGTAAAAACAATTCATGATGTCTCGTTGTATGTTACAACTCCCTCCCCTCGAGAGGAACACCATCCCTGGTGTTCTTTCTCTATGTAAATAGTGTAGGATAAGCTTTTCGCATGGCCTCCTCTTCTTCCCAGGTAGCCTCATCTGGGCCAAAGTGCTTCCACTACACTTTAACTTGGATGATGGCTCGCCTCTGCAAGGTGGTTTCTCTCTGATCGAGGATACGAAGAGGCTCTGCCAGAAATTCTCCCTCGGGTTCTACCTGCACATTCATATTATGTTGTCAAAACATTTCAAAACAACAATCTTTTAATCATATTTCTTTCTATTTATCATTACCTGAATACTCTCCCAGGTAATAATATGTTGAGGGTTGTAAATATACTTTTTTAACAAGGACACATGAAAGATGTTATGTACTTAGATGTGGCCTGGTAGTGCTAGTTTATATGCCACAGGCCCAATCCGTCCAAATTTTGGAAAGGCCCACAATATTGTGGTGCCAATTTTGCACAACCTTTCCACTACAAGGTGCTCTTCTGAGGTTTCACCTTTAGATACATGTGATCACCCAACTGGAATTATTTATGAGTTCTCTTCTTGTCTGCATACACTTTTTGCCTATCCTGTGCCGCCTTTAAGTTTTGGCAAACCTTCTTAATGGTAGCCTCCATTTCCGCTAGCATGTCGGGACCCAATGCTAATTTATTTTCCAGACTATTCCAATCTGTGGGTACCTGACACTTTCTCCCATAAAGTACCTCAAAGGGACTCATACCCAAAGATTCGTGATGCCCGTTATTGTAGGTGAATTCTACCAAGTGGAGGTAATCCTCCCATTTTTGTGGTTGTTGCATTACAAACATGTGCAACATATCCTCCAGAACTTGATTTACTCGCTCTGTCTAACCATCTGTCTGTGGATGGTAAGCAGTACTGAAATGGATTTGGGTACCCAGTCCTGCAAAGAGAGTTTTCTAGAAAGCAGATGTAAATTTTACATCCCTATCAGAGATCACCACTCAGGGTATCCCATGTAGGCGGAAGATTTCTCTCATAAATATGTCTGCTATCTCTACCGTTTTATAGGTGGATTTTACAGGGATGAAATGAGCAGTCTTGCTCAACTTGTCTACGACCACCATGATTGAGTCGTGTTTCTTTCTGGTACGAGGTAACCCCGTAATAAAATCTAGAGTTATGGTCTCCCATTTCCATTCCGGAATGGGTAACGGTTGCAACAGACCCGCAAGATGTTGATGTTCTGCTTTCACCAATTGGCACTCTAAGCACTTAGATAAATATTCAGCCACATCTTTTCGTAAACCAGGCCAGAAATAACTTTTCTTAATGGCAGAATACAATTTCTAGTATCCTGGGTGGGCAGCATAAGGTTTCCTATGAAACTCATCTAATAACATCTGCTTCACAGAAATCTGGTTAGGAATGTAAATTTGATTTCTGAATGTTAACATTTTATCAGAATTAATTGCATACTCACATTGCTTCCCTCTTTCTTGGGCTTCTGAAGCTTGCTTCCATATGAATTCATATTCCAAATCATTGAGGGAAGCTTCTCAGATAACCCCGGTAGGTTAGATTGTGCATGACTAAAATGTACTTCATAGATGCAATGTAATTTTCTACTTAAAGCATCAGCTACTCGGTTTTCTTTTCCTTTGATGTGTTTCAAGTCAAAATCAAATTCACTTAGGAATGTGGTCCATCTGGCCTGGCGTGCATTTAAATTAGATTGATTAAAGAAATTTGTCAAACTACTATGGTCAGTTAACAACAAAAATTTCTTTCCCAGAAGGTAGTGTCGCCACATCTTTAGTGCATGCACTACCGCGGTCAACTCCAAATCATAGGCAGAGTAACACTGTTCATAATCCTTCAGCTTTCGTGACTCATAAGCAATGACTTTTCCTTCCTAAGTTAGTACTCCACCGACGTCTTCTTTACTTGCATCAGTACATACTACAAAGGATTTTTTCGGATCCGCTACCTTTAGCACTGGAGCGATTGTAAGCAGTTGTTTTAGCTGCTCAAAACTTTGTTGGCATTCTGTTGTCCAGTGGAAAGCTCGTCCCTTTTTCTAAAGTGAAGTCATTGGGAAGGCAATTTTCGAAAAGTCCTTTATAAATCGGCGGTAATACCCTACCAAGCCTAAGAAGGATCTTATTTCGGCCATGTTTTTCGGTGCAATCCATTCCATAATAGTTTTGATTTTCTCTGGATCCACTGCTATCCCTTCTGCTGATATAACATGGCCTAGGTACTAGATTTGATCTTTGTAAAAATCGCATTTGCTAAAATTGCATACAGTTGGTTTTCTCACAGAATCTGCAGTATTGTTCTCAAGTGATGCTCATGTTCCACTTGGTTTTTAGAGTATATTAGTATATCGTCGATAAAAATCAATACAAACTTATCCAGAAAGGGCTGGAAAATACCGTGCATTAGGCTCATGAACGTGGCTGGTGCATTGGTAAGGCGAAAAGGCAGTACCATGAACTCATAATGTTTGTAACGAGTTTAGAATGTGGTTTTACAAATTTCTTCATCCTTTATTCAGACTTGGTGGTATCCGAACCTTAAATCAATTTTCGAGAACATGCTAGCTCCCTGTACTTGGTCAAATAAGCCATTGATGCGAGGTAGTGGGTATTTCTTCTTTATGGTCAACTTATTCAGCTGACGACAGTCAATGCATAATCGTAGGGTTCCATCCTTTTTGCATACAAATAGCACTAGGCCTCCCCAAGGAGACACGCTTGAGCGTATGTATCCTTTATCTAACAGCTCCTGCAACTGTATTTTAAGTTCAGTCAATTCTAAAACACTCATGTGATAAGGGGTTTTCGAAACAGGGGTTGCTTCGAGCATTAGTTCAATTGTAAAATCAATGTCTCGACTTGGTGGTAATCCTGGAATAGATTTAGGGAATACGTATAAGAAATCCTAGATTACAAGAATATTCTCTAAAGAGGTCATTTTATTTTTGTCATTGTTGTACCCTACCTGAACAGCATAAATCTGGCACCATTTTCTTATACACTTTCTGAATTGATCGGTTGTAATAGGGCGCAACTTGATACTTTTCTTAATTCCTTGAATTTCCTTCCATTGTCCTGACTCGGTTAGATAACTTATGGACTTTTCTTCGCAATCTACCAATGACCAGTGACCTTCTAACTAGTCCATCCCTATTAATACATCATATGAGATTAGGGGAAGAATATTCAGATTGACCTGGATAGGTTGTCCTGAAACTATTATAGGGCAATTTTCTGTTTTGGCTGACACCTTTCTTTTGGTACCAGTATCTAGTTGAACTAGCCATGACTATTTGCATTTACTGCTTTGCAGTTGACATATTTTTACCATTTTAGGACTAATGTAACTCAGGATAGCACCTGGATCAAATAAAACAGATTGAAAAGAAATCATAACTTTGCATTCGATCATGGTGGGTTGATATTCCGCCTGATGGTCATCCAAAGCTGCATTAATCCTAGGCATGCTCCTTGCGATATCCCCTACCATAGAGGCTTCTTGCATGTTAGAAATTCGCTCAGTCTGAGCTTTATGCGGGTTGTTTTTGTAATAATGTGCTTCTCTGCATCCCCAACATTGTAGTGGTGGTTTTGCTGGTTGTTCAGTAACAATTCTACTAATTCCTTCAGGTTGTCTATTCTCAGTGAATGTCTAAGTTCTGGGTGGGTTTCTTGCAAACTTTCCAAAAGTCCTTTGCTGATTGTTTCTGCCATGCATGGTTTTCTGATGTCTGTTTGGTGGCAAATTCCTCATTTTCTTGGCAACAACTCCTTTAGATCCCTCATTTTTCTGCTTCATCTGCTGATAACAAATGCGAGCCTTCTAGACTACATCGTCCATGGTTCTGGGATAGTTGAATTCTAATTTCTCCTTCATGAAGTTAGGCAAACTGCTAATAAACCGTTGGATCTTAGCTTTTTCTTCTTGCATATATGGGACGTATCGCAACAAGGAAGTAAAGTGTGCTACATATTCATCCATGGTCAAGGTTCCTAGTCTTAATTCATGGAACTCTTTTGCTTTTTCGTCATAATAACATTCTGTTAAATATTTATCTTTAAAGTTTTTCTAAAATTCTTGCCATGTTACTTGTTCTTCATCAATCTTCCTTACGGTTTTAATTTCTTCCCACCAGAGGGTGGATTTTCCTCGTAATTGGTAAACTTCCAGCCTTGCTTTAAGTTTTTCAGTATATTCATAAATTTGGAAGTATTTACCCATGTCTATCAGCCAAGCTTCCGCTGCTTCTTCTGACTCTCCTTCGAACAGTGAGGGTCTGATTTTTTTGAGCTCCCCTTGTAATTCTATCTTTGGTCTTTTTGGTTTTCTTTGGTCAAAAACATTATCTGAATGCCCTTCATCTTCTTCTTTGTGACCTTCTACAGATTCTGCATGATCTTCCTCATTATGAGCAGTTGGGGTCTTTTCTCTATTTTCTGTACTGGGATCTGGTCCTCTCTGATTTTTCCGATCTGACAAACTTTTAAGAATCTTCTCCTGCTCTTGTCTTAATCGTTCGTTATCTATTCTGAGGTTCATCATTTCTGCTCGAAGTTGTTGTACTGTCTCGAGTAAGGCAGCGTTAGCCTGTCTCGATTCTTCTCCCAATTGCACCCATAATTCTGGGTTGGCCTCTACATAAGGCACCTCCGGTTGGCTCGACGATCTGGGGCTCCTATGCATTTTATCCTTGATGCTAATTCACCTTTTGTGTTCACAATTAGTCAAAACTTAGTTTATTTTGCTTCATATATATATAGGAACATCACAACTTAATTGACTGTTAGAACAACCCAGAGGTCTCAGTATGCGAGCCTGGGCTCTGATACCATTTGTAACATCCTACCTATGTATATATAAATAAAAAAAATATTTCGTTAATCTAACAAGCATTAATCATTATAATACTAATGCCTTGTCTACCCCTTGGTCCATCATAACGTGGACTTGTATGATTGTTGTGGTAATGAATTGGGTTAACGTTTGTGATTTGGGTTAGAGTTGGAGCTGCGGAGTTGGAAAGGGATCACCATGCTGGCAGCCTACGTGGTACATTCCACCATTGTCGGTATTGTTCCCGCACTCCTTCATCGTCCTCGGGTAGGCTACCTTCCATTAAAGTCGCAGAGTCCCAAGGTGTCCTCCTGCCTGGATTACGTGTGCTCGTCCTTGCCACCTGCGATGGTGTTAATGCCCTTACCTAACTTACCGTGGAAGGATCCCGAGGTTGGGTTGGCTGTCTATCTGTCGTCCAATCGGCGTCGATTGACGGTCTTGATTGTTCAAGCCTGGCTGAAGGGTTTATCGACTGTTTTGGCGGAAGGGATAATTCATTTGGTTAGTCTTTGCTTTGGCACTCTGCTATGTCATGGAAAACTTATGAAACTCTTCAGCCAATTCGCCTCTAAGACTCCAGGTGCCATCTTCGTCCCCATTCTGCTCGTATTATGATGTTATGTCTAGTTTCTTCCACTGAGGTTGGGTTATGACAGTTATGGAGTTGTTTAACATGGTATTTGAATTTTGGGCAGCAATGGAGAACCCGACCTGGTACTTAGCGGTCTTGAAGAAAGGATCATTTCTCTGACGTTCTGAGGTAACATTCGTTCCACTGTGATAATGACGTTGAGTCTTCTTGCAATTATTTTCCAATTCTTTCCTCGCTGAGGTGGTTCGGTGCTACACATACAGGTAAGCCTATTTACATTTCATGGTTGATGTTGTTGTCGAGTTATTACAGAGGAGGTCTTTTTCTCATGGTTGCTTGTTGTGCAGATATTACCTCAGGGTCTGGTTCCAAACCCTCATTTAGTTTGTGCATTGAGGACGATTCCAGTGCTAATCTCCACTTCTTCCTACTCCTTCCAGGTGTGTTGGAAAACTCGTTTATTATGCCTTGGTTCAGAGAATCACTCTCTGAGACAGACGGTTTCAAGAGTTGTAATTTGTTTGATGTTGCGGCTTCAGCCAAGATGAGTTCTAGACTATGAATTGTAATATTAATTAAGGTTTTGGGTTTATTTCTGCTCATACTAGCCACCTAGAATTAATATAGTTCAATTCTCTATTGAGCATATGACATAACTTATTGTAATTTTGTGAAATGTTTTTCGACTGGACTGGATTCGACAGAATATAATTATATCAGACTTATTAATGAATTTTTGGTGTTTATTTATGTAAACCCTCATTGTTGTATAATCAGTTGTTGAGCTTTGGGATTTGGTTGATTACCGAGGGTTATTTGTTGTGCATGATTTTCTTCTCAGTCATTGTGCAGGCTATGGCATTCATTTTTGTTTAAAGTGCTTTATGTACATATTTGTGATCAGTATGATTAGAATTCATGGTTTAGTTTTAAGAAATCGGGGTACATGGCTATGGATGGGTTCTTTACAAACTCGTCCGCGACTCAAACCCTAGGTATGTAAAGAACTATAAAGAAATCGTTTAATTAACCAGAAGCATGGGGAAGGGTTTGTCGAGTTGACTTCTTTCTACAGTTTAAGGAAATTCCTGTGTATGACGGAGGTCTGATATTTAGACATATATATTGCTATATGAATATGTTTACAATTCGTATCATTTATTTATTTATATATTTATAGCAGAAAATTGATAGGCATCTGCTTTACAGTTTATATATTTATGTGTTTCCATGTTAAATTGACATTCGTCTATAATGTTATTTTGCTTATTAGTTCAGCATTGATTGCTAACTGACAATTGTACAGTTCTCTATATGTGTATCAGTATCCATTACGAAAGCATGCATCATCTATTTTCCTTACTATTCTACTCAAAAATTAGTGAATGATCATTATCTATGCTAAACCATTTCCAAACTATCTACTTACAGTAAACAGGTCATTCACTATTACTATGTTATTTCAATTTACTGTAAACATTCAAACTATTCTACTAATAATGATTACCATATTAGTATCACTTATCTGTATTTCTTTACGTAATCTCACCACCCAGCCTCGGAACTGGCAATTACGTCCAGCTTTCGCCTTTGAGCCCTTCCACTTTTGCCAATATGGAATAGTTGGGTAACTTGGGCGTCAGGATTTTGTCCAGCCTCAAGTCCCGTACCTCATAGCTTGTTACCTCAACTTTCTTTCCCACTGGTTATGTTTACCAACTCAAGGAAGAATGCAACACATTCCTCCTCCTCCAACCCCCCAGGGTTCTGCCCTCTTTTCCCTTTAAGGAAAAAGGGTGAAGGAGCAGACAACTAGCCTAGCAATACCCCTTTTTAAAAGTGCAGACATTAATAATCCTTCCGATTATAGAACCATTATGATCAGTGATTTATTTGCAAATATTTTCGGCAACATGGTAGAAAATAGAATCAATTAGTGGGAAGAAGCAAAATAAAAGAGGGCAAAAGGACAAGAAGGAGTATTCTGGTGCTTTGTTGACTTCAAAAAGGCATTTGACATAGTCCCTAAAGATAAGTTGTTGCGTAGAATGGAAGAACTTGAAATTCCTTTGTATTACAGAGTCTTTGTCCATAAACTTTATGAAAGGGTGAAAGTCAAAATTAGACATTGGGCGGGTATTTCAAAAAGATTTAGAAGTGACATTGGAGTCAAGCAATGTTTCCCTCTATCCTTTATTCTTTTTAGTTTATATATTGATAAACTGGAAGAGTGACTAAATCTGCAAGGTGGAGATGGTGTTCTGTTGAGGGAGTTTGTGATAACGCTTCTTTTATATGTTCATGATTTTGTATTGATTTATAAATCGGCCCATGGATTGCAAATGAACCTATATGCCCTTAAGCATTTTTCTGGAACAGTGGGGATGCAAGTCAATACTAGTGATACCAAAATAATGTTTTTTTCTCTAGTACATTCTTCTTTGAAGGCAACATTCTTGACAAAGTAAATGAGTACAAGTACCTCGGGATTGATTTCAACAACAAACTTAATTGGAAGGATTGCAAAAAGAAGAAAATTTTAAGAGGGTTGAAAACATTATATTCTCTTCAAAATAGATGTAGAGAGGCAAAGCTATGGGATTGGAAAACGATTAAAGTTTTTTTTGGACTCTTAGTTTTTCTAGTGATGTTATATGACTATGAATTGTGGGCTACCAGCACCCTTGTCTCAAAATGGAAACAAATTTAGAAAATTCAAAAGCGCTTCATCATGAGCAAGTTCAAAATAAAAAGTTTGGTACCTTATGAGATAATGTTGAGTGAAATATGATAAACTTCCATCAAAGTAATTTCTCTGGTGCGGCTCATAAGATATCTAAAATGATTTAAGAAAATGAGAGTAGGTAGATTGCCTAATGTTATCTTCAATGAAGGCATGAGTGAAATAAAGAAAACATGGATGAGACAAAACTACACATGGATGCAAAAGTGGAATATCTACCTCAATACCTATCCCACAAATAGAAATGAGCTAAAGAATATTTACGGAGAAGTTTTGTAAACGAGTATGGGGAAACGAGTTGGGTATAAAGAAGAAGTATTATATTGAGGAATTCAACCCTATGTGTGATCTCCAACAAAAAGAGTACATTGGAGCTAGCATTCCATAGAGGGAAAATCTTCTTATTGCTCAATTAAGAACCAACTCGCATCAACTTCAGTGTGAAACAGAACAATGCAAAAGGCCTAAAGAAGCTTGGAAAGAACTGGGGTGTACATTTTGAATGTTTGGGGCAGCGCAATGGAAAAGCATTTCATTTTGGAATGTGATGCCTTCAAATATGTTAGAAAAAGTTATGGGAATATGTTAGCATTGGTTTCTTAGCATTGTCTTGTGAGTGAAGGCATGTTGGAAAGTTGGACTAACTCATAATCAATTTGAATAAAAAAATAATTGAATTGCAAAAGACGAAAAACATGAAACTAATGGGTGACTAATAATCCCTTAAACTAATTATCATTTTATTAATCCTTGAATTTTACATTACAAAATCCAAATATTATCATATAGTGATTATCATTTTATTAATCCTTGAATTTTACATTACAAAATCCAAATATTAATGTAAAATCCAAATATTATCATATAATGCTCAGTACATTAATGAAACTATAGCTCATAAATAAGTGGTCATGGACCCTACGCTAAGTTTGTCGCTTTTAATAGCTGCGTCGCGGTATATACCAAGCTGGAGCGTCACATTTGAAGTGATAGTCCACATTTAGGTAAAATTAATCCAAATGACTCTGTAAAAATGGTATTAGATATAGGCAAGCATTATTTCCAAAACTATACGTTATTTACTACCTTAAGAGTACAATGACAGTGACAGTACCCGTAACTCTAGCGGAGAATTCATGCGAATATTCATACATACAGGAGCATACAGGAAGGGTGGCTGGCCATTAATGCACCCCACCATACGTATGCCCATGTCGCATGGCTTACATTGGGGAAGTGAGATCCTTCTAGTAGCGATGTGTGAGGAAGCTACCTCCGTCGCTGCCACTAGTCCCCCTCCGAGAGCGATGTGTGAAGAATTTCCGGCTGCCTCCATCACTGCCACCAGACTGTAGGAATAGTAATATGAGGGTATACGATACAATTTACGCATTGATGGCAAGCTCATTTGAATTTGATAACCTCGCTCGAAATTTAAAATTTGAATTTATATAACCGCTTAGCCCATGATTTTTCAGCAGTTGTTTTGTTCGTTCGCTCAACTATCGAAGGCCATTTTGGTGGCGGACGTTTCTACAGCTTCCAAACACCTACTAAGAAGGTTTTTAAGCATAATGAATGGGAAGAGAATCAGTGGCGTGAAACACAGCGAGTTGTGCAGGACAAGAGGAGGATTCTTGGAAATAAGGGGTTCCCTTCACAAGTTTGTCATAAGAAGCGAGCAAGACATGAGTGTTCGAATGATGCGAAAATAATAAAAGGTGGACGGTTGTTGCATGATAGTTATCCCATGGTGTTGCCAGAGAAGATCAATAACATGGATGCTACTCCTGAAGAACGGCATGCTATGATTCAGCTCAAGGACGAGAGGTTGAAAGAAGTTGTGAAATTTTCTGAAGATGAAGGCGGATTGATCGGGCGAGCTGTTGTTGTTGATGTGAAGGGTTGTATTGAGTTGGGTTCAATGAAACACGATGAATTAATAGACACTTATTCTGAAGCAACTCGGTTTCTGACACACTAGGAGACATGCATTCAGAAGGAAATTGACATGTTACGATGATGTTCGGGAAGAGCTCATTTTCTTCGTTGACAATAATGTTGGTGAAGTTGGCGTCTCCTTGAAATTTTTTTATGGGTATTCAAAAGATAATATGTATTTGGATCTCGTGTACGGTTCTGTTGAGACTCCTGTAGTTTTCTATGGATCTCTATGGGACGATTATATTAGGCCGTTGAATGAAACTCCAGTATATCAAAATGGTTTTGAACAGTCGCGGCAAGAAGGATTGGGAGTTAATGCATCAGAGTTTCATGACATTTGGAACGATTTTAAATAAATCCCTACAACTGTGAATTCCACTCTGGAGGAAGGCCTGCAATTACATATTGGGAAGAAAATTTTCCCTACTTTGTAAGCAGAAAACATGATCCCATTGAAGCTTTATTCAAAGTATTTCCACCGAAGTATCATAATTGTGTGGAGTGTCATGTAGCACAACACTCAAAACTTTAATTTAAGAGTCGAAGTTTTTGTTATTAAAGGTTAAATCTTTATTTTCCTTTACTTATACTTATGATTTCTGTGTATATATATGTGTTTTTGGTTTTTCTGTTTTTTAATGTTATTGAACTGATAGAAAATTAGATAATATTAAAATTGATTCGTTGGAATATGTTTAATTGAAAATCAAGACCAACAGCAGCAACTATATATATATGTGTTTTTGGTTTTTCTGTTTTATAATATTATTGAACTGATAGAAAATTAGATAATATTAAAATTGATTCGTTGGAATATTATTGAACTGATAGAAAATTAGATAATATTAAAATTGATTCGTTGGAATATGTTTAATTGAAAATCAAGACCAACAGCAGCAACTATATATATATATATAAAGTTTGTGGTTAGATAGGTTAGAACGTTGAATCAGATCAATTGTTTATTCAGATTTCTAATTTATTTTAGCTTAAATGTCTATTTAATAATGGGATATATAAAAAAAAATAGTTATTATTATGCAATATATTAAGTCATAATTGTGGTAAATTTCAAGTTAAAATAGAAAAAATTATAAATTAATTGAAACAATTAAAAGAATATGGAAATATCAATAGTGCTGAGCTATTCCTCATAAATGCTATTTCTTCAACCCTATCCTAATAATGATTTCTATATTTTCATAAAAACATTAAATTTATATATAAAAATCAAAATATTATATATTAAATTTTAAATTTTTTGGTATCTAATTTACTTAAAAATATTTTGTTAATAATTAATAAGCATAGAAAACAAAGGGTTAACACATTTCCAACTTAAATGTATGTTCGAAACGCCTCGACCTTTTGTTCTCTATGTAATTTCTCCGTAAAATCTGAACATTATATCATGAATCACAAAAGCATAAAATTTGAAATTAATAAGCAGTTAAATTAAATTTTACCTTAAATGTACTTAATAAGTTTAATATTAATAATTAACAAAAAAAAATAACAATAATTAGATTAAAATTATAAAATATATTACTTATAGTACGCCCTTTTATGTATGACCATAGCCACTTCATGCCATGGTTACGGCATCTATACATCACGGTTTCCTGCGATGGATTGATACGGTATATTGGTGTATTTTTATCTCCCGTGTACAGTGGGACCCTGTTACGACCCAAGTGTTTAATCAATGCAGAGCCTGGCGAGTCAGATTTGTTATTTTCTCTGACCTGTACGGTGAGACCCAGAACCACGTTTTTAATCGACTAACTCGGACATCATTCAGAATGGTGAATTGTACAGGTATGTTCGGACACAAGTTATATTCTTCGGATATAATTTCTTATAATCAAATTCAAATTGTTACTAATGTATTAATGCATAAATGCAATGTAGGTTTGTTTATTATTTACTCTGTTGTTGAAAATAAATAATAAGTTATTGGTTTAACATTCTTTTATTTAATTTTTATTGAAAATAAATAATATAATAAGGTATGTTTTTAAATTTTATTTTTTTTTAATATTATTAATATATTAAAACAATAACGAATTTTTATATTATAATATTTATTTTAACATAAAGCATAGAGGATAATAAAATATGATTTGTGAATTTGTAATTTGAAATAAATATTAATTTCGAAATAATTTTTATTATTATATATATATATATATATATATATATGGGGTTAAAAATTTTAATGGAATAATATAGATTAAAAGAGTGATAGAATTATTTTCAATTAAATTTGAACATAATAATAATATATTAAAATTTTATTTATTTATTTTTATAGGGAAACTAAGTATATATCTATATCTATATATATCTATATATATATATATATATATATATATATATATATATATGTATAAGTGGTTCAGGGACACCCTGGTCAACGGTCAACGGGTGGCCTTACGTATGACCATAGCCATTCCATGCCATGGTAATTGGCCACAATAAATGTGGTTACGACATCTACACATCACTGGTTTCGTGCGATGAGATCAACCAAAACGGCAAGAACATCATACGGAAAGGCTTTTCGATACGACCATTATATTACATTGAATGCAATAGCATTAAATATTACATTCCCATCGTACGTGTCAATTCAATCGGAATTTGGTTTTTGTTTGTATCATATTTGTTAAACTTTTATGTTTTTAAAAATAATATGTTATAAAATATAATTTATATTTAATAAAAAATAATTATTTTTACAATTACTTGAAATATTTTAAAATACATATTTATGAATTAAAGATTATAAGTTAATTAAAATGTTATAATAATTTAATTTTTTTTTATAAATAATAATTATTGACATATGGATATGATATAATTTTATTATATATATATATATATATATATATATATATATATATATATATATATATATATATATAATTTATAAAAAAATTGACAAAATTCAACATAGACATCAAACTTATTATTTAAATCTCATTTATTATTATCATTTTTTTATAAAGAAGGAATACATTGAATATAAAGAATAGATTTTAATCATGGAAATAATGGTATCTATATTAATACCAAATAATTGTTTATGTTAATGTGATTATAATAATGATAATTCATGTTCATTGAGATCAAAATTGGTTTATCTCATTTTTAAAAACCAAGATTATTTGAATTTTTTAAAAATTTTGTTTTTAAAAGGGAAAGTTTATTTAAATTCATTGAAATCTTGTTTTTATGCTTTAAAAGTTGTAAGAGAAGCATTCCAAGATTATCATAGTTTTTTAGATTTGGGAGGTTAGAAAGGTAAATGAGTTTTAATTTGAGAAATTGATTTTCATCTTCAACCATCACAAAGGTGACAAATTTTTACATCCCACGGTTTTAGGAATTTTCCCAATGACCATTGTAGTTATGTAGTTCATGGGAGTTGGTTCTTGTTTTAGTAATGTTGATTTCTTTTTTATACTAGTTAGAACTAAAATATATTTTTGATCTTTTAGAATCGGAGTTACTCCCTCGTAATATCTTGGCTTCCTTTTAATGTCTAACTCTTCATTGCACCACAAATCCTCTTTAAATTTAGATACAATTATATTTTTAATATTGTCTGTATGGGTAGGATGACATCCTGCTATATTCCCTAATGATTAACCAACACATCATCTTGATGCCATCTTTGCTTAGGGTGTTGATAGTAGTCAAATGCAAGGCCTATGAAACTGATGCAATCGGCTTACGGTGACAGTGACGACAATGATGATGATGGAATGATAATGACAATGAAAAGAACTAGGATAGATGCCCCATCTCTGATATCTCAGGGCTCATGCGAAACCCAACCTCCCTCACCTCAAGACTCCAGATAGAGTTCAATTTTTTTTTGGGGATTCTCTTATCATCCATGTTGTTTATCTTGTTCATGTACATTAGGTCCTTAACCATAGTTGAACTATAAACTATCATGGATATTCCACTAGATAGTCCATCAAAACATATATGTTACTTAAATATAAATCTATACTATGAAGGGTTAATTCATTTAGATTCGAGATCCCTTATTACCAATTTTGTTGTTTATGTATGCAATAAATTAAATGTGAAAAATAAAGAAAAGTATTCACAATCACTCACAAACCACAATGAATGCCAATTATTTTCTGGAAAACCCTTTCAAAAGAAAATTCATTCGAAAGGTGAATCTACTATGTCCTCTTTTATCTCGAATTGAAATAATGCAAGTGCAAAGGAGAAGACATTATCTATGTAGTTACCCGAGACATGTGATCCATGGGCTATTACAAAATGTAAACCCTCTCAATTGTGCTCTCTTTGTCTCTATCCACTCTGAGCTACCTAAACTTGACATGTGGCACATATTCTATAAGGTATTGTAAAGTTCAATAGGATACTTAATTTGATCTACCTAATGGAATTTACGTAAGACATTATGTTGCATTGAGTTGTGTACATTATGTTACAGGGCTCCAAAGATAAATAAAGGAATTGTTAATATATATATATATATATATATATATATATATATATATATATATATATATATAAAACTTAAATAATACTACACCGCTTATCAATAAAGTTTTCATCTATAAATGTTAGTAGTTAAGTGGTAAAGGCCCAAATCATTATCTATTTTTGCAGATTTTCTTATATGGCATGTATAGTCTACTTTTCTTTTTCATAAATTCAACTTTAGTTTTCTTTTTCATAAATAAAAAATTAAAATAAATCTAAATCCATATATATGCTCTCTTCATGTACATGATACATCTATTATTATAACTAAGCAAAGTTCCTTGGTAATGATATGTTTTTTCATGCGTGCAACATTGAGTAAGATATAAATATAAAAGTAACTTAACTTGCAAACTTGATAACTTGTAAATGAAACAAATAAATCCATTCTAACTACATTCCTCAAAACTAATGTAACATTGATACAATATAACATCAAATCCACATCATGAATTTAAAAGTCAATGAAGACATTGTCATACACACAAGTTCAAATTCATGTATTTGTATTCCAAATTTGTCTAGTTATACATTTTCCTTTTCTACAAAATGGAACTTCATTCCCAACATAGATAATGGAAGTTCATGCCCATGAATGACACTATGGAAATGCCGCATCACAACTGATCTAGAAATTGGGTGTATAAGTCACCATCGCCACTCTTGGCACTCCCAAGTGCATTTCCAAAGTGATATTGCTGCAAAAATTCAATAACCAATTAGCTGTAAAATCCAAAATGCATATAATCAATTTCGTTAATTAATGATAAGTTTTTGATCAACTACTCATTCTCACCATGAAGATCTAAGGAAATGGAGAAGACTGCCCTTCTTGGGTAGATGGTGGAGCACTTGGTGATGGATATAGGCATGGTTCAGGGGTGATGAATAAAGGCATGGTGGGAGAAAAATTGGAAAAATGTAGTGGGTTGGGGCGATGATACATCCCCATTGGTTGTACGATAGTTGGAATAACCCTAGGGCGAGCGATCACCCTAGGGGGGAAATTGGAATGTTAAGGGTGGATGATTGGAACAATGAGAAGGGTGGATGGTTAAAGGGGAGGGGTGGGAATTGGGAAGGGTTTGGGGAGTCGGTTATAGGCATGGGAGAATTTATGAAGGAAAAAGGTGGTGGGTGTGGCCGACAATACATCCCCATTGGTTGTACAATAGGGGGAAGCACCCTCAGGGAGGGAATTGGGATAGTACTAATTGGAGAAGTGCTCCCAATGCTATAGTTTCTTTCATCGACATGCTCATCAAATAATTGGAGTCGACAAGTTGGCCCGTCAACTGTAACAACAAAAAAAGTTCATATAGTTATGCCTATGCATTGCAAATGATAGTATATCATATTTCACATGAAAAAATGCATAACATCAGATGTACCATTTTTGTGTATAATAGAATGTTGCACTAACTCAAGCATGTGGTCCATAGTTCTTTGTCATTGAGAAGACAACTCCAGCTGTTCATTCATGCTCTTTTTTTTTGCACGAACTCGTCCAACCATTTCAAATTGTAGTTTATCTTTCCCTGCATTTGACTTGTGACCACAACACCTTTTCTTATTGACTGGCTCAAGAAACTATGTTTTCTCTTGGTAGTGATCTTGGATGGAGTTATAGTATTGAAAACCATTTTGTTGTATTCTTGACATACTTTGTTTACCAAGTTGTTTAATGCATATGCCTGTTCCAAATTTGTAGGTATTATGGATCTCAATTTCTCATGAGTTGATGAGTTAACACGTTTCATCTCATCATCTTCAAATAATGCACTATCTGGTCGTACATTGGTCGTTTCAACATTATATGAGAAATTATCTAAATCACCATTGCTTGTTTCATTATGATAATTTAGAATGGGAGGAGAATCAAAGCATGGTAGAAGCTCTGTTTGGATTTCTGGGCCCAATATAGGTGACTCATTCAAATCAAATAAAATTCTAGGAATTTCTGTAGTAGGATTAGTGACATTAGGGAATACATTTTCACCCAAGCTAATGTTATTTGCCAACATCTCAACTTTCAATACATGTTTACAAATGTTTCCATTTAAGGCCCACTTGCAATTACAGAAGTGTAGATTGGAATCTTTATATATGACATTGTACCAAATATCACGAGTAATGTTATTTTGGCTACAAACCCAATAATTTTTGTTACTCTTTTCATCAGGCACATAATCTTCATTTGGGATTTGGTTAGCTCTACACCTGGATGAATTCAACAGTTCCTCAATTTTTTTGGGTCGTACAAAACCAGCTTCTTTTAAACGTTGCATATGATTGTAATATAATACAACCTTGGTCAACAACACATAAATCAACCAATCAACCCGCCTATGGCATGCATTTTTTTTCTCACTTAGGTACCTCTGCTTGATATATCGATGGTAAGATTCATTGCATTATTTGTATTTTGATTGGAATGTGGAAAATTTCTGCACGCTTTTGCCCACATATCTGTAGAAAGAAATTTATTGGTTATGAATTAATAACTATACATATGACATGCAAAAAAGAGTCATTAAAGCCACTTATAAGAAACTCACATATTTTGTTGTTGGCTAACCAAGTTGTTTTAAAATATTCCAAAAACTTTGTATGGTCACTGAATCCTTCAAATAAATTTTCAACTTCCTTTTTTAGAGATTCATCATCTGCACATGTGTGCATGATTTCTCCTAAAGCATGGAAAATTCGGATTTGGTTTTCCCTTCCTTGGACTTTGTTTCCAACATTCTTCAACCATGAACGACGAACATGCCACACACACAATAATATTGTACAGTTGAATGAAGACCTGGAATAACATAATTTTTAGAGAGAATATACATTAAGAATATTTTTATGTTTCTTATAAAAAGAATAAACACATCACCTTAATGCTTCAATTTCAGCAGTAGCATATCTGTAATGAAGGCTTTAACATGCCAATCTGGTTGCTCTTTCTTCCCAATGGCAAAGAGAGTTGACATCGATTTACAAATATCAACTATAGTATTGCGTGATGATATCACCCAAGCTACTGGAACCCCATTGTGATGTTTGTCGAAGACCATTAAAGTGTAAATTTGATACTACATTACAAACAAAGTACATAATTATATTTATATAAGATACAAGAATTAAAATGGTGTTGAATAAATTAATTAGATTTAGGGTAATTTTGTACTCACCCCGTACTTATTTGTACTAAATGTTGAATCCATTGAGATTATATTGTTGTGAGAATATTTTAGCATCATTGAACGTATCCACTTTGTCTGTATGCCTATGATAAAAGGGATGTTTTCAGCAAGATCTTGTTTCTGGTAGAAGAAAAAGCTCTCAGCGTGTTCCTTATACCAACATTCTACACTGATTGGATCACTTTGATCTTTAACATGCTCTAGCCTTATGGTATCATTATAAATGTTTAATATATCTTGTCTTGTCATGTATGTATCTCGAGATGTTCCTGTGTATAACTCACCGAATCCATCCTTCACATCAGAGATGAACTTATCCCATATCATTGTAACATTAAAACCTCTTTGGATTAAATGTTGGACAATAGATCGCATATCCCTTGTTAAATGTGGTGCATAACTGAATCTCATAGGCCTATCGATTGCATATTTTCCATGACAAACATCATTGGATTTATCAATATGCCTACATGCAGTATATATTATTACATCATCATCTGGTCTAAGTTGAAGTCGCCGCACAATGAAGTGACATTGGCAACCAACTTTAATACTTTCATGTTGATTATGTTTTTTGTTTTGATCTGAGGATGCACTCATAATTCTGTTGTTGCACTTCGGACCATATGCACACCAATAACTATATATAAAAAAATTACAACAAATTAGATAGAAAATTTATGCATATTGAAAAGAATTATACATATATTGAAAAAAGATATAAAGACTCACATCATGTACTCTAGATATGTTGAAAAATATGTTTGTCTGATATCCTCTGCTTTTTTACTTCGTTGAGAAGCAAGAAGAAATTGAGTGGGTGCCCGTTCACTCGATTTCTCTCCTCTTATAAAATCATCAAGTCGACAATATGGAATAATTGCAACTTGGTCCCCATTAATCTTTGTCCATGTTAAATCTTCTGCTGAAAATTCAATCATATCCTCTGGGTCTTCAACTTCCAACTCATTAATCCTCTCCCACTTCTTCATTCTTCAAATACCTATAAAAATTGCATCGAAAATAATTTGGTTTGAGTAGATATTATGGTCTTGATTAATGCATATCACTAAGAATAGCAATCACATTTTTAGGTAACTATTTTATACTTTTCAGGTAAACCACTTTGGTAAAGGTAATATTTGGGTCATTAATCAACTTATAGATTTCATACAAATTTAGACTAACCATGTATGACATATGATGTCTTTGTGGAGGTGGTGTCACCATGTTGGTCTCATGGTACAACTTGTGATGAGTGGTTGAGGTGGAAGGGGTCGAAGGGAAATGCCTAACATGAAAATCTCATAAAATCAAGGATGTGCCCAACATTGAGACATGAGATGGTGTGCTAATAGAGGCCCTTCAAAGACGGTTCGAAGGGAGAGACATAACACCTCTCTCAAAGGAGGAAGGTTTTGTAAACTCCTAGATTGACGGTTTGGGTCAAAACTAATGTAGGAATGTCACACCACTTTGAGTTTGATCAAGAAAGAACTAAGTTTACTAAAGGGAGCAAGACTCAACGCATTCTCCATAGTAAAAGTGGGCATTCTGAACAAAGTTGATTTAGAAAATTTAGAGGCTACATCCATATGAGGGAAAAGGTGATTTTGATGCCTCCCCTCAAATAACCTACAAGGAAACCTAACTTTACCCTTTTCCCCAAGAACTTAAGAATCACTAGTCAATGGATCAACCATAAGTTGACGAGAATATTTACACCACACTTCTTAGACTCTAGGTATAGCAGAACAATCCTTAAGAAGGTGATCACCCTTACAAAGCTTGCAAAGGTATTTGGGCATGTGTTGCATGTTGGAGGGTTCCTCAACATTGCCAACACTCACGACCATGGTTGGTTTGTTAAACCCTTTCTTATGTTGCTTCTTCTACTTCTTCCCTATGTTATTCTTATTAGCCTCCTAGTTACCAACATCAAGAATTTCCCCAGGGGAAGAAGAAGAAAGGGTAGAAGACATGACAGGAGAAGAACTGATTTATTCATAGTAAAGTTTTATACAAGATTAATCAACATCCTACTCACTTGGCCCTTATTCTCCTAATGGTGTATTTTGTTAATTTTATTAAAAGTATAAATATGAACATCCGTGTCATATTTTATTAAGTTTTTTAAAAGTATAAATATGAACATTCATTAAGTATAAATGCACTTTCAATTAATCATATAGGATCTGTAACAACCCCTATATCACCCACCACCCCACTCTATAACATGCTAATTAGTAAGTTAAGAAAATTAGTAGAGTTTTTAGAATTTTAATTGAATAATCAATAATTATTAGTGGTAGGAATTTAATTTTTGTGGAATCTTGTAGAATATTTATGTTTTTTTGGTCTTTTTAATTAAATTGATCAATTAGAAAAAAAACATACAACCAAGTATCATATAAAACAAGTTATGGTGTTTGGTCATGTTGTATTGATAAGCCTTCATATTATATGAAAGCTTATTTACATTAGAAAATCTCCATGGTAAAGTGAGTGCAAATCCTCGTGATTAAAAATCTAGATACATGTTTTTATAAATGTATAGATGTTTAATTTATGTATTACTTGTTTTTATAATTAATAATAATAATATAATTTAAAATACAATTATAGATTAGTTAAGTTTTATGTTTTTTTAAATCTTAATAAAATGAGATATACTAAAGTAGTGTCTATTGTTATTGATTATGAATTGATATCTATTATTTACTAGTCATCTAATTTATATGGTTGCAGTAATTTCATTGAACTTTTCTAATCAAACATATTGTTTTTCAAAAACACAAGCTTTGGAAGAATTTTTTTTTACTTTGATATATATTGAGAAAGGCATGTCTCCTTGAAAATTGATATCTACCAATATTTATTAGCCATCTCATTTTTATGACTCCACTAGTTTTATTATTTTGAATTTTTCTAACCGAGCATAAACTTTGCAGCTAGTTGTAAGAATTAGAATCCTACTTTTGTCAGTACATTTGATGAACTTGGTAGGTTATTTATTTATTCAATATGTGTGTGCTTTTATTAAAATGTGTTAGTTGTATTTCTTTCTCCACTTACAAATAAATGTTAAGAACATTGATTTGGCTCCTAAGAAATAAAACTTAATAAACCATAACGGTTCTATATCATTTGGTAACAAATTTCAAAATTTCAATGACAAATACGTGAATTATTTCCATTTTAGTATAACAAAATTTCCATTTAGATATTAACAAGAGTATTTTGGGAACATATTTCAATTTGTACAAAATATATTATGAACTAAGTTTACACTTCTTTTCATTTTTTTAATGGATCATTTGAATTTGATTAAATTATTAAATTTTGGTAATAATAATAGTATATTTTACAGTCCTAATTACATTTCTAAAATAGTTAATGGACAAAAAGGAAACATTATTTATAAGTAATTAGAATGAATGAAATTTAGTTAATGGTTTCAATTTTCTTAATTAATTATAATTTGATTAATTATTTTATTATTTAAAAATATTTTGTTCATAAACTTAAATATTTCGTTTCAATTTTTATTTGTAGAATTTATTTTAATGTATATTTAGGTGAAACCGGAATTGGAATGTTTTGCATTTCATTCTCTTAATATTGTTAATATGAAAAAGTAAGGTATTTATATATTGTTAGATGGATTGCTTGTCATTTCTGTGGTGAGGGAGGGATATGTATACAAAAAAATTACATACATAAAACAAAGTGAAAAATAATTTGTTACTTTCCATTTAAGTTAAGCTATGTGATAAATCAAACAAGAAAAATGGTTTTAGTTTGTTTTGCGTATGATAAAAGATCCTATGAAGACCTATTCGTCCTTTCCACTCTCAAAGTAGCTGGGCCTTGCGGAGATATCTTTTATGATGGGTGCTGGGGCTACGTCTCAAAAGAACTAGTGACGCTTTCAGTAGCCAAAAGAATCAAC
Organism: Pinus tabuliformis; assembly: GCA_031772625.1. Lineage (NCBI taxonomy): Eukaryota > Viridiplantae > Streptophyta > Pinopsida > Pinales > Pinaceae > Pinus > Pinus tabuliformis. The sequence continues at coordinate 564,339,340 of CM062812.1, read as the reverse complement.
CAAGGTAATGAATCAGGCTTTAGTGCTTCCCGCACCTCCACCTATAGTGAAAGATGCCCTAAAATTTGGCCAATAAGATACCTTCGTCCCACGGGGACAGTCGAGTCTTTAGCTTTTTGGTAATAGGTGATCAGTACCGAGCACTATACAAGTCGGGTAGCCCCATATAGTACCGCATGCACTGAGCCTAAGCCGAACCCCCTCTGAATCGGGTCTCTGTGTTGCACGGGTAGTCTTTTCCGTGGGATGATTGAAGGATTTGAAGCACCCTAAAAGGTAACTTTTATGTTTCAAAATGTAACATGACCATGACAGCTTATTTGATGCCTACCCTCAACGGTCCTAACCTGAACTATAAATTATTTTATGGCCCCTGTGGGGAAATTTAGTCTGTTCAAGTTATGATTGCTTTTAGGTGTCTTACTTCACTTATGGCGTGAAAAAGTAAGCTCAAATAAACTATGAACAAAAGCTCTTGAAACTTGATGCCCTTTGTTCAAAGTATAGAGTAGCTTAGTGTGTGTAGTGCAATGTGTGTGTAAGTGACAAAGTGAACATAAAAAGTGGAATGATGTAGATATACGATGATCCTTTACAAAATCCCCTATTTTTACTAAGTTATGCTTGTTCCTTACCTGCAAATAAAATAATTTGTGGTTGATGGGCCACTTACTACCTTCCTATTACACTATGTGAGCCTAAAAAGGGAGATGGAAAACCAAGTGCTTTGAGAAAGCTTTCAGATGCAAGCCCAGGATCGTCTAAAAGACACAAGGGATGCAGGGGCTACTCCCTTTCTTTAATAACTCTCGGTTCCTAGTCCCACTGCTAATGAAGTAAAAATGTTTTGGTTAGTAAAAAAATATGTGTGGATTATGGACCACTTACTCCTTTACTAATTAAGTTATGTGACTTGTGAAAAATAAAAAAACAAATTAAAAACGATGTCACACTTCGTTTCTCTTAAGAGGCTAGATATAAACTTTCATTCACAAATATGAAGTGTTCAATTAAATAAATATCTAATCTCACAGTTATTTTCGAAACCAAAATATGAGTAGATATGCATTTTTTAAACCAAAATCATAACAAATTCATATGTAAAATTAGGCCAAATTAAATTGAAAAATCATGCAACCCAATATCGTTTTGGTAACCAATTTATTTTAACATTGCAAACTAATAAATAGTAACTAATACAAATAAACCAAATTATATAAACAAATATTATTTTGACTCAAAAGTAAATGTAATTAATTTTTTATAGAAAATAATTTATATTCCATAAAATTTAATTATATGTTAAGAAACTCGAACTAATCCATGCTATTGGGCCATTATTCCTTTCAATTAATGATTTTGACTATTTTGAAGAATGTTGAGGTAAAAAAAAAATCTTACATGATTTGAACAAATCAGAAATGGGAGGTCAGATCGTGACTGACCTTACATCTCAGTCACTCTACTGTCTTCCAAGTTTCCTTTTTAAACCATACACAGTAAATTATTAAATCCTTACAAAACACATATCAACTTTTAACAACATAATAATTTAATCACGAATCAACCTTCCTTTAAAATCAATTAAAAACTAAAAAACTTCAAAAATAGGTGCACATAGTTAGTATTTTATCGAAATTCCTCAAACATTCTCTGACATATGTGGAGGCAAAAAGGGACAGTGATACCACTTTTCTGAAGAATAATATTATAAGGTCATGCGTATTGGCATCGAAAATGCCCATTATCATTTCATAAACTAGCGTTAGTAAAGTTCCGCCATTTCTCTCCTGTTTAGGGTTGCGCTTGTAGAATAATGGGTTGGCGCATCGCACTCAAAATGGTATGGTAGGGTTTCCGCTTCATCGCTCATACAATATCAAAGTATGAACAACTAATCACATTATTCTGAACTCTGCGGGGAATAGCAAATCCGCCCTTATATTCTGCTAATCCATGCTATTGGGCCATTATTCCTTTCAATTAATGATTTTGACTATTTTGAAGAATGTTGAGGTAAAAAAACTCAGACAAACCATGCGAAATCGTAATGTTAGCAGAATAAATTTACCTGTCAGGTCTGAGAACGCAGTTATAGGTCTGAGTACGCAGCTTCAGGTCTGAGAAAGCAGGTTTTCAAAACGCAGAAATGGATACTATTGTTCACCCTTCAGCTGTTATATAAAAGGCGGAATTCATTCATCAGACGGCGGGAAAATTATAATTTAGTGCAGGTAGATACGAGCCGATCCGATCGTAAATGGAAGCCGCAAATCTATTGGGGTAAGCCGGAAATCTCGGTCGTATCGGTACATCAGATCAATTCGCACCATTGCATTTACTGCAGGAGGATGCCCATGGCGATACCATGGGGGCGGGGTATGGTGCTGCATATGATGGCATAAGATGGGGGTAAGCATTAATGGCCCAATAGCATGGGATATATTGCTTGCCCGAACTAATGGCACACTAATGGTCTCATAAACTAATTATATCATTTTATTTCTCCTTGAATTTTACATTACAAAATCCAAATATTAGCATATAGTACCTAGTGCATTAATGAAACTATAGCTCATAAAGCCAATGAGTAGTCGTGGATACTACGCTAAGTTTGTCACTTTCAATAGTTGCGTAGCCGTATATGCCAAGCTGGAGCCTGACGTCACATTTGAACTGATAGTCCACATTTAGGTAAAATTAATCCAAATGCAGGACTCTATCAAAATGGTGTTAGATATAGACAATTCCTATTTCATCTCCTATAGAATAGTTAATGTCGCCTGACATGCAGGCATTTAACTATGCCCCCTTTCAGTGAAAGCACGCTCATCGAGATAGCATCATTGAGAGAGGAGGAGGATAGTTAAATGCCTGCATGTCAGGCGGCATTAACTATTCTATAGGCGATGAAATAGAAATTGCCCATAGATATAGGCCAGCCTTATTTCCAAGGCTGTAAGTTATTTACTACCTTAAGAGTATAATGACAGTGACGGTACCCGTAACTCTAGCGGAGGATTCATGCGGATATTCATACATACATGAGCATACAGGAAGGGTGGCTGGCCATTAATGCACCCCACCATTCGTATGCCCATGGCTTACAATGAGGAAGTGAGAGCCCTCTGATAGCGATGTCTGAGGAAGCTGCCTCCATCGCTACCACCAGTCCCCCTCCGAGAGCGATGTGTGAAGAATTTCTGGCTGCCTCCATCACTGCCACCAGACCGTAGGAATAGTAATATGAGGGTATACGATACAATTTACGCATTGATGGCAAGCTCATTTGAATTTGATAACCCCGCTAGACATTTAAAATTTGAATTTATATATCCGCTTAGCCCATGTTTTTTTTTTGCAGCTGTTGTGTTCATTCGCTCAACTATCGAAGGCCATTTTGGTGGTGGACGTTTCTACAGCTTCCAAACACCTAGGATTCACTAAGAAGGTTTTAAAGCATAATGAATGGGAAGAGAAGCAGTGGCGTGAAACAAAGCGAGTTGTGCAGGACAAGAGGAGGATTCTTGGAAATAAGGGTTTCCCTTCACAAGTTTGTCATAAGAAGCGAGCAAGACATGAGTGTTCAAATGATGCAAAAATAATAAAAGGTGGACGGTTGTTGCATGATAGTTATCCCATGGCGTTGCCAGAGAAGATCAATAATATGGATGCTACTCGTGAAGAACCGCATGCTATGATTCAGCTCAAGGACGAGAGGTTGAAAAAAGTCGTGAAATTTTCTGAGGATGGAGGTGGATTGATCGGGCGAGCTGTTCTTATTGATGTGAAGGGTTGTATTGAGTTGGGTTCAATGAAACCGATGAATTAATAGACACTTATTCTGAAGCAATCTCGGTTTCTGACACACTAGGAGACATGCATTCAGAAGGAAATTGACATGTTACGATGATGTTCGGGAAGAGCTCATTTTCTTCGTTGATAATAATGTTGGTGAACTTGGCGTCTCCTTGAAATTTTTTTATGGGTATTCAAAAGATAATATGTATTCGGATCTCGTGTATGGTTCTGTTAAGACTCCCGTAGTTTTCTATGGATCTCTATGGAAAGATTATATTAGGCCGTTGAATGAAACTACAGTATATCAAAATGGTTATGAACAATCGCTGCAAGAAGGATTTGGAGTTAATGTTGTTGAAATCTAATTTCAACTGCGCACCCAAAACCAGAGCAGCGCCAGATGCCTACTCAGCAGCGCGGTGGATTGACCAGAATTCGGCACCGGAATTTTCTCGGAGCGATTTGCCGACGGTGGAATATTCTGGCAAGGAGCTCCGATATAATATGGAGGCGACGCATGTCACCCGCATGACATAATCCAAAGTCATTTTCTCGGGCGTTAAAGTCCTGCTGCAAACTACCTTCCGATATCAATCTCCGCCGTCCGATCTCCTCGTGCGTCCTCAGCCGTCGATCGCGTAAGGTGCATACGGGCCTGCAGCAAATCAATGCATTGCATGGAGTGTTTGTCTTTTTGGTTTGACCGCCGTGGAGGAAAAGCCATGGCCTTTAATGTTTCTACGTAAATTAGGTGTGGCCCTTAAATTTCGTTATGGGCATACGTCCCATATATATTTTTATATATGTTTTACGTAGTGTTTGGTGAAGGCCCTTTTAATATGGGCATGGGCACGTTTTAATTTTTATATATATGTTTTTATATATTGTTATGTTAGTGAGGGCTGTAGTTTTTCATGTATGGGTGTAATTGTGCCTGTGCACGACGAAGGTAGTGAGAGTGGTGGTTGTGCTCGATGGAGCAAAATTTTTGTAAAAGCACAACAGTGCGAGATATGAAACATGTGATGTAATTTTTTTTGGCCCCCATTGTAAAACAGAATATTATGTAATTTTCACAGCAGTGGAGTATGTAATTTTTGTGGTAAATGGGAAACACACAGTAGTGTGTATAAAAACAAGAACAGGGGTGTGAGTTTTTTTGTGATGTAATTTTTTTTGTGTTGGCCATCGTAAAACGGAGGAGTAGCGAAAAACCATGTGTGGTTTTGCACAGCAGTGCATAAGGAAAATGGTGGAGCGCATTTGTATGCATATGTAAATTTTATTTTACAGCAGTAAAGTGTTTTTCACTGCAGTGAATGTAAAAGGGGATTTACAGTAGTAAACCCAACACAGAAATTTCTCATGTGAAAACAGAGTTTTGGTTGAATGTTGTTTTTGGAAAATCCCTCACAGTAAAAGAGGATGAAGTTTGTAACAGTTGTTTTTTAAAGCAATAGAAAATGTTTTTATGGCTGTGTAATACTCTGTTCTGAGATTTTTTTTTTTTAAGTTTCCCTGTGCAAAAGGATCCTGGAACAGTGGAAACAGAGCATTGCCTCTGTGGTGTTAAGTTTGTTTGGTTTTGGTATTTTCCCATTGAAAAATTCCCAACAGTGGTACCAGAGCTAGTCTAGGCTCTTTGAAGACTCAAAGAAGCTGAAGGAAGGTGCTGCTGCAGCAGTCAAACCTCTCCAGCAGTGTGAAGTTTCAGCCAAAAGGGTTAAGGTATTTCTTAAAGCTTTCCTTTGTGTTACTGCTATAGAAATAGTCAGTGATTAAAGAAAACACAGTCAAGTATTTAAAGCCTAGATAAGAATGGCAAGGTCAAAGAAGAAAGCCTCCAAGCCTGTTAAAAATGTGTCTCCCTCCTCTACTAAAATAGAAGGCAATCCATTTGAATACATTTTATTTGAAACCCCAAAGTTTGATGGAAACTTTGATGTATGGGAAATAATGATGAGGGCTTTCCTAATGTCTGAGGGGATTGAAGTCTGGGAGTCAGTGATTGATGACAGCAAGATGGATAAAGAATCCATGGAGTATGATGCACAAGCAGCAAAGACTATCTTGGATGGACTGCCTGATTCTGTGAAGAGGAATCTAGGAAAATACACATCAGCAAAGGATATATGGGACAGACTGCATGACCTTCATGCAAAGGGAGCACTGACCATGAAAATGAGTCAAGAAGAAAGTCATGAACCCATCATAGAAGCTGAGAATGAGAAGCTTGACCTCATCAAGGTTCAAGTAAGAGAAAGGGATGAAGAGCTTGCCAAGCTTAAGAAGGAGCTTGACCAATGCAAGAAGAAACATCATGAAGAAGTCATATCCATGACAAATCAGCTGAATGAAGCAAAGAAGCAGGAAGATGCCTTGACAAGTCAACTTGAACAAAGGCACATGAGAGTGAATAAGCTTGTAGAAGAGATTGGACAGTACAAGGTAGAGGTCTCCTCCCTTAAGTCCGAACTACAAGAAGCCAGGAAGCAGGCACAAGGAGCTGAAAAGAAAATGAAGAGCAGTCAAGCAAAAGATGAAGAAATCTCCAAAATGAAGTCTGATATTATCTCCCTCAAAATAGTAGCAGCTGAAGCTACTCGTAGCAAGGAAGAAACTGAGGGATAGCTTGAAAAGAAAAATAATGAATGTGAAAAGTTGGAAGAAGAGATTGTCCTCCTCAGGAAGAAGGTTGAAGGGATGAACAAGATCATGAAGAGCTCTCAAGCTTTGGATGACATGCTCAGCTATCACAGAGCTCCATCTGATAAATCAGGACTTGGGTATGTAGCTGAACCCTCAAACAAGGATGGGGATGCTTTAAGCGAAGGAGATGCGAAGAAGCCAGAAAGAGATGTTGATGCTCCTAGTTCCAGCAAAGGCAAGGAGAAAAACGAAGGCTGCAATAGAAGAAATCCTACTCCAAGTAGAAAATCAGCTTCAAGAAGAAATGTAGCTGATGTCAAAGAGGCAAGAGGCAATGGTGATCATCAAAGGATCTCAAGGCAGCAAGGCTTCAAAAGTGCATCAAGAAAACCTCCATCTCCCAGGTACTAAAGTTCATTTTATGGTTATTGTTATGCTTGCTCAAACTTTGGTCACATGGCAAAAGACTGTAGAGCATTTCATAAAGATAAATAATGTGGTCTCTGAAAACCTCCAAGAGACAATTTTAGAAGAAATCATGAAATGTCATTCATGAAAAATGTAGAATGTTTCAAGTGTCATAACATTGGGCATATGGCACGAGATTGTAACTTGACATGGGCTCTTACACAAGCTAGACCCATGCAAAAGAAGAAAGTTACACAAGTATGGAGAAGGAAGGTAATACAATCTGAAAACCCCTTGAACTCCCCAATGGATCTAAATTTGTTTTGAGATGAGTCTGCCAAAAGAAGACAAGTATACACTAAAGGGGAGCTTGAATTTTTTGTTGTTGTTTGCTGAACTGTATTAACAGTCATTTGTTGATGGAGGATGTATTGCAGCGCAACAGTTGCAAGTGAAATCTTTGTTAATCCCTCTAAAAGGTAATATGCAGCAGTGATGAAATCAGCAATGTTTTTGCTTTGTGTTTATGCAATATGCACAGAAATGCATAAAGAAGAAAAGATGGCAGCGCTGAAATGTAAAGAGCAGCAGCGAGATAAGAGAAAAATGCAAAGCATGGAAACCCTCACAGCAGTGGGAAGACAGAACTTAAAACAACAGTTTGGAATTTTTTTTTGGAGCATATGGATTAGAATGAACAACAGTTTTGAATTTTTGCATGGCAATGGAAGGTAGTTTCCTTCTATGTAATGTGAGAGAATATACTCACAGCAGAATGAGTGTAATGCACAGCAGATGAAATGTTTTGTATTGGGAATGAAAATGCAAAGCAGTGAGAAGAAAATGAGAAGAAGGCAAAACGCAGCAGAGCGTAAATGCCCAGTGGCTGAGAATGTAATGAAATTTTTGTTACATAGCAGTAAAAAAAATGTAATGTTTTTTCTTCATATGCAATGCAGCATGCAAAGAAACGCATAAAGAAAAACAGGGACAGCAGATTTTTAATGCACATGGGTGAATGATAATGTGTGGCAGCAGAAAAATGAAAGAAATTGCACAGCAGTGCATTGTGTAATTAAAAAAAATGAAACTGAAGATTGTGTGAAGCAAGGGTGTAAAAAGTAACAGCCCGTGTTATTTTTTGTGTGGAGAATGAAGTGCCAAGAGTATGGGCAAACAGCAGTATGAAGAAACAAAAGGCAGCCGCAGTGCAAATTGCAGAGGCACCGCAGCAGCAAATAAAAACCCAGGGATGACAGTCTATGGTTATGGGTATGGACAGTAGTGCTTAAGAAAAGGCAGCAGCGTGATGGCAAGAAGGAGAATCACAGTAGTGAGAAGAAAATGAAACCAGAACTAAGAGAGAATGAAGAAATGTGTTTTTACACAACAATGCAAATAAGAAAATGCAGCAGCATGAAGTTTTTTGAAATGGACAACAGCAGATGTAAAAGAAATTTTTTCTTTACAGCAGTAAATGTAAGAAATGTTCACACACAACAGTGTAAATTTGTAAGGTAGGACAGAGTAATTGTTCCAGAAAAGACAGAGTATTTTGTCTCTGAAGAATGCACAGCAATGCATAGTTTACAAAGAAATGTAAGTGAAGTGCAGCAACACAACAACAATTGTAGACACAACAGTGTGGGGTAGACGCAACAAAGAAGATGGCACAACAGTGTAGCAGAGAATATGCAGCAGCATAAAAGAACAGGGCAATGATTGTTTGTTTTTGAAACTGCATGTAAAGCAGTTTCTCTTTGTAATCCCTCTGTTAATGAGGAAGGTGCTTTTCAGCACAGTGTCATGGTAAATCCTTCTGTCAAGAGGAAGATGCTTTTTAGAATACACGTGGTAAATCCCTCTATCAAGAGGATGATGCTTTTCAGCATAGTCACAGGTGAATCCCTCTGTCAAGAGGAAGGTGCTCTTCAGCACATTGTTATGGTGAATCCCCCTGTCATGAGGAAGGTGCTCTTAAGCATAGTTTCAGGTTAATCCCTCTATTAAGAGGAAGACAACTTTGTTTGTTTGTGAACTGCATCAGAAGTAGTTGGTGAATCCCTCTATGTGAGGAAGATATTCTTGTAACAGCAGTTAGTGAATCCCTCTATGTGAGGAAGTGTTTGGGTAAGATCGAATGCCCAGCAGTTGAAATTAAAGGGGAGTGTTGAAATCTAATTTCAACTACGCACCCAAAACCAGAGCAGCACCGGATTCCTACTCAGGAGCGCGGTGGATTGACCAGAATTCGGCACCGGAATTTTCTCGGAGTGATTTGCCGACGACGAAATATTCCGGCAAGGAGCTCCGATATAATATGGAGGCGACGCGTGTCACCCGCATGACATAAGCCAAAGTCATTTTCTCGGGCGTTAAAGTCCTACTGCAAACTGCCTTCCGATATCAATCTCTGTCGTCCGATCTCCTCGCGCATCCTCAGCCATCGATCGCGTAAGGTGCATACGGGCCTGCAGCAAATCAATGCATTGCGTGGAGTGTTTGTCTTTTTGGTTTGACCGCCGTGGAGGAAAAGCCATGGCCTTTAATGTTTCTACATAAATTAGGTGTGGCCCTTAAATTTCGTTATGGGCATATGTCCCATATATATTTTTATATATGTTTTACGTAGTGTTTGGTGAAGGCCCTTTTAATATGGGCATGGGCACGTTTTAATTTTTATATTTATGTTTTTATATATTGTTATGTTAGTGAGGGCTGTAGTTTTTCATGTATGGGTGTAATTGTGCCTGTGCACGACGAAGGTAGTGAGAGTGGTGGCTGTGCTCGGTGGAGCAAATTTTTTGTAAAAGCACAACAGTGCGAGATATGAAACAGGTGATGTAATTGTTTTTGGCCCCCATTGTAAAACATAAGATTATGTAATTTTCACAGCAGTGGAGTATGTAATTTTTGTGGTAAATGGGAAACACACAGTAGTGTGTAGAAAAACAAGAACAGGGGTGTGAGTTTTTTTGTGATGTAATTTTTTTTGTGTTGGCCATCGTAAAACGGAGGAGTAACGAAAAACCATGTGTGGTTTTGCACAGCAGTGCATAAGGAAAATGGTGGAGCGCATTTGTATGCATATGTAAATTTTATTTTACAGCAGTAAAGTGTTTTTCACTGCAGTGAATGTAAAAAGGGATTTACAGCAGTAAACCCAGCACAGTAATTTCTCAGGTGAAAACAGAGTTTTGGTTGAATGTTGTTTTTGGAAAATCCCTCACAATAAAAGAGGATGAAGTTTGTAACAGTTGTTTTTTAAAGCAATAGAAAATGTTTTTATGGCTGTGTAATACTTTGTTCTGAGGTTTTTTTTTAAAAGTTTCCCTGTGCAAAAGGATCCTGGAACAGTGGAAACAGAGCATTGGCTCTGTGGTGTTAAGTTTGTTTGGTTTTGGTATTTTCCCATTGAAAAATTCCCAACAAATGCATCGAAGTTTCATGACATTTGGAACGATTTTAAATAAATACCTACAACTGTGAATTCCACTCTGGAGGAAGGCCTGCAATTACATATTGGGAAGAAAATTTTCCCTAGCTTCTAAGCAGAAAACATGATCCCATTGAAGCTTTATTCAAAGTATTCCACCGAAGTATCATAATTGTGTGGAGTGTCATGTAGCACAACACTCAAAACTTTAATTTAAGAGTCTAAGGCTTCATTCATTTTTTAATTACTATTTTTTTTTTGTTATTAAAGGTTAAATCTTTATTTTCCTTTACTTATGATTTCTGTGTATAAATATTTTTTTTTGTTTTTTTTCTGGTTTTTTAATATTATTGAACTGATAGAAAATTAGATAATATTAAAATTTGATTCGTTGGAATATGTTTAATTGAAAATCAAGACCAACAGCAGCAACAAAATATTTTATTTTTTTTAAGTTTGTGGTTAGATAAGTTAGAACGTTGAATCCGATCAATTGTTTATTCAGATTTCTAATTAATTTTAGATTAAATGTCCTTCTAATAATAGGATATATAAAAAAATTAGTTATTATTATGCAATATATTAAGTCATAATTGTGGTAAATTTCAAGATGAAATAGAAAAATTATAAATTAATTAAAACAATTAAAAGAATATGGAAATATCAATAGTGCGGAGCTGTTCCTCATAAATGCTAGTTCTTAGACCCTATCCTAATAATGACTTCTATATTTTCATAAAAACATTAAATTTATATAAAAAAATCAAAATATTATATATTAACTTTTAAATTTTTTGGTATCTAATTTACTTCAAAATATTTTGTTAATAATTAGTAAGCATAGAGAACAAAGGGTTCACGCATTTCGAACCTAGATGTAGGTTCGAAACGCGTCGACCGTTTGTTCTCTATGTGAGTTCTCCGTAAAACTCAGCATTATATCATGAATCACAAAAGCATAAAATTTGAAATTAATAAGCAGTTAAATTGAATTTTACCTTCAAATGTACTTAATAAGTTTAATATTAATAATTAACAAAAAATAACAATAATTAAATTAAAATTATAAAATATATTAAAAATACTTATGCTATTCATTAAAAATAATAATTAACGTTTCATCTTATATTAAAGATACTATAAAAAAAGACCAATTATTATGGAATCTATAGCCTAATTTTTCAAGAAAAAACATTTCCCTAGAGAAAATAATTAGACTTTTCTATCAAAGATTGAACATCCAAACATAACAGGATGAAATCATATAACATCCAATTGTATAAAATTTAAACTTTCTTTTTGTGATTAATTCAAAAAGTCATATAATAAAATGAAAAAATTCGATAAAAGAATTATATAGTAGAGTTCTTTCGGTAATGACGATCAAATAAAATCCAAGTTGTAAAATGGTTAGACTTCTCCTTCGATGATTATTTTGTGTTGGGAAAATTTCCTACAAATACGCTAAAATTTTGTATTGGAAAGTATTTTCTCACAAATACAATAAAATCGTGTGCGAAATCCATGAAAAACTTATGTGAGAAAAAAAGAGAGGAGAACCTAAACATGGGAAATGTTTTGTAGGAGCTAGTCCTTGGGGGTTGAAAATGGCCATATAGGGGTTATCACATGATTTGACATGGAAATAACTGAGAGCACTTTATCTTTAGTTTAAAATCACTATTATTCTTGGGAAGCGAGAATTTCATACTCAGGAGTGTACCCTCCTTTGTTGCCACTTTACCAGCCTTTAATATCCATGTACTATATTTTTGGACATTTCTTAAAATCCACTTTTCTTTAACAATTGTCCCTTGGGTTGGTTATCAGTCATTCGTGCCATCCAATTCCTAATAATACTTAAACACTTCTTGGGGTTTGAACCCCCCCCCCCCCCCCCGCGGGTGCGAACCATGCTCATCGATGTCCATCCATGTATGATCACATCCCTTCAAATCCAACTGAACTATGTTGGAAAATTCATCCTTAAGTTGTCTTGATTGGACCTCCTCCCATTCAAAATCCCCCTGGACCACCAGCTCCTTTGCCCCTTTATTCGTTAACGTATATGCCAGTTTGTTGATGGTTCAACAAACCAGGAAAAACTCCAAGTTTTTCATGTCAGCCAAGTGTCTATGAATCCTTTGTATGATATGGCTTAGGTGCTAGTGCTTTGTCACCTTCCCTAAGTTGGGGCCACATTGTAACCTTCTAGCTACCTTGATTTCCAAAGTGGAGTCGTCCTCTATTGTGCAGTGATGGAAATTGGATTTGATCAAAAAGTTTGGCCCTTGTTCTAGAGCCAAGAATTTCACTGCATTGTTTATCGTCGTGCCCGGATCTGAGTAGTAGATTCAGAGGATTTTACTAGTGTTGTCCCATAACACCACTCCCGCACCAGCATCAACCGAGTTTCCCTTCGAGGTGCCATCAAATTTTAACTTCAAAAACCTATCGCCAAAGGTGTCCAAGACTTTTCCAATCCCTTCACTCTTAGTTCCTTTATCCTATGAAGTGGAGGTTGGATTCCTTTTAGACCTAGTTTTTCCAGGATTTGACTTCCTTATTCTGTAATATTATTATTTTCATTTCGCACCCGACAACTTAGGATTATATCATGTATTTGGTGCAAGATTTGGGAGATCAATGAGGAAGTTGGGGAGGATTTGTCTTGGAATATCTGTCGATTTCTCTCTTTCTAACCTGCCCATATCACAAAACCAGGACTCAAGATCAAGGTAAGATTAACCCCTTCATATTTTAGGATTTCTCCACTCCAATTGTTTAAAGTTTCCTAGATATTGTCTCTTTGTCTGCCAAAAGACATAAGCAACCTAGTTCCAGAGCATAGTTGTGTATTCACAATTATTTAGGATATGGTTGATAGTTTCTTCTTTCTTTTGGCATAGGCTATAGCATGAAGGTCTTGACTCAGCCCCTGCAATAGAGATTTTCCCAGGTAAGTATTTTTTTGTGCATCGCCAACCAAATGAACATTTTGATTTTCAACCACTGCTTACATGACCAAATTTGGTTCTAGTTCATTGTAACAACCCCAAGTTAAAAGTTCATGTAGTAAAGTTAATAAAATAAAAATAAGACCAAGGTCATGGGACACTTATTCCAAGCATAATGTTGGGCAAAACATCATAGTGGGGTGTTTAAGAAAATAATTAGACTTTTTCGTCAAAGATTAAGCATCCAAACATAACATAATGAAATCATATAAACATTTGAACATAACAGAAAGAAAACGTATAAACATCCAATTGTATACAATTTAAACTTTCTTTCTATGATTAATTCAAAAAATTATATAATAGAAGGAAAAAGTTCAATAAAAAAATTATATAGTAGAGTTCTTTTGATAATGACGATCAAAGAAAATCCAATCTGTAAAATGGCTAGACTTCTCCTTCGATGATTATTTTGTGTTGGGAAAGTTTCCTACAAATACGCTAAAATTTTGTATTGGAAAGTATTTTCTCACAAATACAATAAAATCGTGTGGGAACTTCATGAAAAGATTATGTGAGAAAAAAGGAGAGAAAAACCTAAACAGGGGAAATGTTTTGTAGGAGCTGGTCCTTGGGGGGTGAAAATGGCCATATAGGGGTTATCACATGATTTGACATGGAAATAACTGAGAGCATTTTATCTTTAGTTTAAAATCACTATTATTCTTGGGAAGCGGGAATTTCATACTCAAGAGTATACCCTCCTTTGTTGCCACCTTACCAGCCTTTAATATCCATGTAATATATTTTTGGACATTTCTTAAAATCCACTTTTCTGTAACAATTTTCCCTTGCGTTGGTTATCAGTCATTCGTTCCATCCAATTCCTAATAATCCTTAAACACTTCTTGGGGTTTGAACCCCCGCAACTGCGAACCATGCTCATCAATGTCCATCCATGTATGATCACATCCCTTCAAATCCAACTGAACTATGTTGGAAAATTCATCCTTAATTTGTCTTGATTGGACCTCCTCCCATTCAAAATCCCCATAGACCACCAACTCCTTTGCCCCTATATTCATCAACGTATATGCCAGTTTGTTGGTGGTTCAACGAATGAGGCAAAACTCCAAGTTTTGCATGTGAGCCAAGTGTCTATGAATCCTTTTTATGATATGGCTTAGGTGCTAGTGCTTTGTCACCTTCCCTAAGTTGGAGCCACACTATAACCTTCTATCTACCTTGATTTCCAAAGTGGAGTCGTCCTCTATTGTGCAGTGATGGAAATTGGATTTGATCAACAAGTTTTGCCCTTATTCCAGCGCCACGAATTTCACTGCATTGTTTATCGTCGTGCCCAGATCTGAGTAGTATATTTAGAGGATTTTACTAGTGTTGTCCCATAACACCACTCCCGCACCAGCATGAATCGAGTTTCCCTTCGAGGTGCCATCGAATTTTAATTTCAAAAACCTATCACCAAAGGTGTCCAAGACTTTTCCAATCCCTTCACTCTTGGTTCCTTTATCCTATGAAGTGGAGGTTGGATTCCTTTCAGACCTAGTTTTTCCAGGATTTGACTTTCTTGTTCTGTAAGATTATTATTTTCATTTCGCACCCAACAACTTAGGATTATATCATGTATTTGGTGCAGGATTTGGGAGATCAATGAGGAAGTCGGGGAGGATTGTCCTGGAATATCTGTTGATTTCTCTCTTTCTAACCTACCCAGATCACAAAAATATGACTCAAGCTCCAGGTAAGATTAACCCCTTCATATCTTAGGATTTCTCCACTCCAATTGTTTAAAGTTTCCTAGATATTGTCTCTTTGTCTGACAAAAGACATAAACAACCTAGTTCCAAAGCATAGTTGTGTATTCACAATTATTTAGGATATGGTTGATAGCTTCTTCTTTCTTTTGGCATAGGCTATAGCGTGAAGGTATTGACTTAGCCCCTGCAATAGAGAGTTTCCCAGGTAAGGATTTTTCTGTGCATCGCCAACCAAATGAACATTTTGATTTTCGACCACTGCTTACATGACCAAATTTGGTTGTAGTTCGTTGTAACAACCCCAGGTTAAAAGTTCATGTAGTAAAGTTAATAAAAGAAAAATAAGACCAAGGTCATGGGACACTTATTCCAAGCATAATGTTGGGCAAACCATCCTAGTGGGGTGTTTAAGAAAATAATTAGACTTTTTCGTCAAAGATTAAGCATACAAACATAACATAATGAAATCATATAAACATTTGAACATAATAGAAAGAAAACATATAAACATCCAATTGTATACAATTTAAGCTTTATTTCTATGATTAATTCAAAAAATTATATAATAGAAGGAAAAAAATTCGATAAAAAAATTATATAGTAGAGTTCTTTTGATAATGACGATCAAAGAAAATCCAAGTTGTAAAATGGCTAGACTTCTCCTTCGATGATTATTTTGTGTTGGGAAAGTTTCCTACAAATACGCTAAAATTTTGTATTGGAAAGTATTTTCTCACAAATACAATAAAATCATCCTTTAATATCCATGTACTATATTTTTGGACATTTCTTAAAATCCACTTTTCTGTAACAATTGTCCCTTGGGTTGGTTATCAGTCATTCGTGCCATCCAATTCCTAATAATCCTTAAACACTTCTTGGGGTTTGAACCCCCCCGGGTGCGAACCATGCTCATCGATGTCCATCCATGTATGATCACATCCATAAAAATCCAACTCAACTATATTGGAAAATTCATCCTTAAGTTGTGTTGATTGGACCTCCTCCCATTCAAAATCCCCCTGGACCACCAGCTCCTTTGCCCCTTTATTCGTTAACGTATGTGCCAGTTTGTTGATGGTTCAACAAACCAGGAAAAACTCCAAGTTTTGCATGTGAGCCAAGTGTCTGTGAATCCTTTGTATGATATGGCTTAGGTGCTAGTTCTTTGTCACCTTCCCTAAGTTGGAGCCACATTGTAACCTTCTAGCTACCTTGATTTCCAAAGTGGAGTCGTCCTCTATTGTGCAGTGATGGAAATTGGATTTGATCAAAACGTTTGGCCCTTGTTCTAGAGCCAAGAATTTCACTGCATTGTTTATCGTTGTGCCCGGATCTGAGTGGTAGATTCAGAGGATTTTACTAGTGTTGTCCCATAACACCACTCCTGCACTAGCATCAACCGAGTTTCCCTTCGAGGTGCCATCAAATTTTAACTTCAGAAACCTGTCATCAAAGGTGTCCAAGACTTTTCCAATCCCTTCACTCTTAGTTCCTTTATCCTATGAAGTGGAGGTTGGATTCCTTTTAGACCGAGTTTTTCCAGGATTTGACTTTCTTATTCTGTAATATTATTATTTTCATTTCGCACCTGACAACTTAGGATTATATCATGTATTTGGTGCAGGATTTGGGAGATTAATGAGGAAGTTGGGGAGGATTTGTCTTGGAATATCTGTCGATTTCTCTCTTTCTAACCTGCCCATATCACAAAACTAGGAATCAAGCTCAAGGTAAGATTAACCCCTTCATATTTTAGGATTTCTCCACTCCAATTGTTTAAAGTTTCCTAGATATTGTCTCTTTGTCTGCCAAAAGACATAAGCAACCTAGTTCCAGAGCATAGTTGTGTATTCACAATTATTTAGGATATGGTTGATAGTTTCTTCTTTCTTTTGGCATAGGCTATAGCGTGAAGGTCTTGACTCAGCCCCTGCAATAGAGATTTTCCCAGGTAAGGATTTCTCTGTGCATCGCCAACCAAATGAACATTTTGATTTTCAACCACTGCTTACATGACCAAATTTGGTTCTAGTTCGTTGTAACAACCCCAGGTTAAAAGTTCATGTAGTAAAGTTAATAAAATAAAAATAAGACCAAGGTCAAGGGACACTTATTCCAAGCATAATGTTGGGCAAAACATCATAGTGGGGTGTTTAAGAAAATAATTAGACTTTTTCTTCAAAGATTAAGCATCCAAACATAACATAATGAAATCATATAAACATTTGAACATAACAGAAAGAAAACATATAAACATCCAATTGTATACAATTTAAACTTTCTTTCTATGATTAATTCAAAAAATTATATAATAGAAGGAAAAAGTTCAATTAAAAAATTATATAGTAGAGTTCTTTTGATAATGACGATCAAAGAAAATCCAAGCTGTAAAATGGCTAGACTTCTCCTTCGATGATTATTTTGTGTTGGGAAAGTTTCCTACAAATATGCTAAAATTTTGTATTGGAAAGTATTTTCTCACAAATACAATAAAATCGTGTGGGAACTTCATGAAAAACTTATGTGAGAAAAAATGAGAGAAAAACCTAAATAGGGCAAATGTTTTGTAGGAGCTGGTCCTTGGGGGGTGAAAATGGCCATATAGGGGTTATCACATGATTTGACATGGAAATAACTGAGAGCATTTTATATTTAGTTTAAAATCACTATTATTCTTGGGAAGCGGGAATTTCATACTCAGGAGTGTACCGTCATTTGTTGCCACCTTACCAGCCTTTAATATCCATGTAATATATTTTTGGACATTTCTTAAAATCCAGTTTTCTGTAACAATTTTCCCTTGCGTTGGTCATCAGTCATTTGTGCCATCCAATTCCTAATAATCCTTAAACACTTCTTGGGGTTTGAACCCCCACAGCTGCGAACCACGCTCATCGATGTCCATCCATGTATGATCACATCCCTTCAAATCCAACTCAACTATGTTGGAAAATTCATCCTTAATTTGTCTTGATGGACCTCCTCCCATTCAAAATCCCCATAGACCACCAGCTCCTTTGCCCCTTTATTCATCAACGTATATAACAGTTTGTTGGTGGTTCAACGAATGAGGCAAAACTCCAAGTTTTGCATGTGAGCCAAGTGTCTATGAATCCTTTTTATGATATGGCTTAGGTGCTAGTGCTTTGTCACCTTCCCTAAGTTGGAAACACACTATAGCCTTCTAGCTACCTTGATTTCCAAAGTGGAGTCGTCCTCTATTGTGCAGTGATGGAAATTGGATTTGATCAACAAGTTTGGCCCTTGTTCCAGAGCCAAGAATTTCACTGCACTGTTTATCGTCGTGCCCAGATCTGAGTAGTAGATTCAGAGGATTTTACTAGTGTTGTCCCATAACACCACTCCCGCACCACCATGAACCGAGTTTCCCTTCGAGGTTCCATCGAATTTTAATTTCAAAAACCTGTCACCAAAGGTGTCCAAGACTTTTACAATCCCTTCACTCTTGGTTCCTTTATCCTATGAAGTGGAAGTTGGATTCCTTTCAGACCTAGTTTTTCTAGGATTTGACTTTCTTGTTCTGTAAGATTATTATTTTCATTTCGCACCCAACAACTTAGGATTATATCATGTATTTGGTGCAGGATTTGGGAGATCAATGAGGAAGTCGGGGAGGATTGTCCTGGAATATCTGTTGATTTCTCTCTTTTTAACCTGCCCAGATCACAAAAATAGGACTCAAGCTCCAGGTAAGATTAACCCCTTCATATCTTAGGATTTCTCCACTCCAATTGTTTAAAGTTTCCTAGATATTGTCTCTTTGTCTGACAAAAGAGATAAACAACCTAGTTCTAGAGCATAGTTGTGTATTCAAAATTATTTAGGATATGGTTGATAGCTTCTTCTTTCTTTTGGCATAGGCTATAGCGTGAAGGTCTTGACTCAGCCCCTGCAATAGAGAGTTTCCCAGGTAAGGATTTTTCTGTGCATCGCCAACCAAATGAACAATTTAAATTTCGACCACTGCTTACATGACCAAATTTGGTTGTAGTTCGTTGTAACAACCCCAGGTTAAAAGTTCATGTAGTAAAGTTAATAAAAGAAAAATAAGACCAACGTCATGGGACACTTATTCCAAGCATAATGTTGGGCAAAACATCCTAGTGGGGTGTTTAAGAAAATAATTAGACTTTTTCGTCAAAGATTAAGCATACAAACATAACATAATGAAATCATATAAACATTTGAACATAATAGAAAGAAAACATATAAACATCCAATTGTATACAATTTAAACTTTATTTCTACGATTAATTCAAAAAATTATATAATAGAAGGAGAAAAATTCGATAAAAAAATTATATAGTAGAGTTCTTTTGATAATGACGATCAAAGAAAATCCAAGTTGTAAAATGGCTAGACTTCTCCTTCGATGATTATTTTGTGTTGGGAAATTTTCCTACAAATACGCTAAAATTTTGTATTGGAAAGTATTTTCTCACAAATACAATAAAATCGTGTGGTAAATTCATGAAAAGCTTATGTGAGAAAAAAGGAGAGAAGAACCTAAATAGGGGAAATGTTTTGTAGGAGCTGGTCCTTGGGGAGTGAAAATGGACATATAGGGGTTATCACATGATTTGACATGGAAATAACTGAGAGTGTTTTATCTTTAGTTTAAAATCACTATTATTCTTAGGAAGCGGGAATTTCATTCTCAGGAGTGTACCCTCCTTTGTTGCCACCTTACCAGCCTTTAATATCCACGTACTATATTTTTGGACATTTCTTAAAATCCACTTTTCTGTAACAATTGTCCCTCTCGTTGGTTATCAGCCATTCGTGCCATCCAATTCCTAATAATTCTTAAACACTTCTTGGGGTTTGAACCCCCTCGGGTGCAAACCATGCTCAACAATTTCCATCCATGTATGATCACATCCCTTCAAATCCAACTGAACTATGTTGGAAAATTCATCCTTAAGTTGTCTTGACTGGACCTCCTCCCATTCAAAATCCCCCTAGACCACCAGCTCCTTTGCCCCTTTATTCTTCAACGTCTATGCCAATTTGTTGGTGGTTCAACGAATGAGGCAAAACTCCAAATTTTTCATGTGAGCCAAGTGTCTGTGAATCCTTTGTATGATATGGCTTAGGTGCTAGTGCTTTGTCACATTCCCTAAGTTGGAGCCACACTGTAACCTTCTAGCTATCTTGATTTCAAAAGTGGAGTCGTCCTCTATTGTGCAGTGATGGAAATTGGATTTGATCAACAAGTTTGGCCCTTGTTCCAGAGCGAGGAATTTCATTGCATTGTTTATCATCATGCCCAGATCTGAGTAGTAGATTCAGAGGATTTTACTAGTGTTTTCCCATAACACCACTCTCACACCAGCATGAACCAAGTTTCCCTTTGAGGTGCCATCGAATTTTAACTTCAGAAACCTGTTGCCAAAGGTGCCTAAGACTTTTCCAATCCCTTCACTCTTGGTTCCTTTATCGTATGAAGTGGAGGTTGGATTCGTTTCAGACCTAGTTTTTCCAGGATTTGACTTTCTTGTTCTGTAAGATTATTATTTTCATTTCGCACCCGACAACTTAGGATTATATCATGTATTTGGTACAGGATTTCAGAGATCAATGAGGAAGTCGGGGACGATTGTCCTGGAATATCTGTCGATTTCTCTCCTTCTAACCTGCCCAGATCACAAAACTAGGACTTAAGCTCCAGGTAAGATCAACCGCTTCATATTTTAGGATTTCTCCACTCCAATTGTTTAAAGTTTCCTAGATATTGTCTCTTTGTCTGCCAAAACACATAAGCAACCTAGTTCCAAAGCATAGTTGTGTATTGACAATTATTTAGGATATGGTTGATAGTTTCTTATTTCTTTTGGCATAGGCTATAGCGTGAAGGTCTTGACTCAGCCCCTGTAATAGAGATTTTCCCAGGTAAGGATTTTTCTGTGCATCGCCAACCAAATGAGCATTTTGATTTTCGACCACTGCTTACATGACCAAATTTGGTTGTAGTTTGTTTTAACAACCCCAGGTTAAAAGTTCATGTAGTAAAGTTAATAAAAGAAAATTAAGACCAACGTCATGGGACACTTATTCCAAGCATAATATTGGGCAAAACATCGTAGTGGGGTGTTTAAGAAAATAATTAGACTTTTTCATCAAATATTAAGCATCCAAACATAACATAATGAAATCATATAAACATTTGAACATAACATAAAGAAAACATCTAAACATCCAATTGTATACAATTTAAACTTTCTTTCTATGATTAATTCAAAAAATTATATAATAGAAGGAAAAAAATTCAATAAAAAAATTATATAATAGAGTTCTTTTGATAATGACAATCAAAGAAAATCCAAGTTGTAAAATGGTTAACTTCTCCTTCGATGATTATTTTGTGTTGGGAAAGTTTCCTACAAATACACTAAAATTTTGTATTGGAAAGTATTTTCTCACAAATACAATAAAATCGTGTGGGAAATTCTGAAAAACTTATGTGAGAAAAAAAGAGAGAAGAACCTAAACAGGGGAAATGTTTTGTAGGAGCTGGTCCTTGGGGGTGAAAATGGCCATATAGGGGTTATCACATGATTTGACATGGAAATAATTTAGAGCGTTTTATCTTTAGTTTAAAATCACTATTATTCTTGGGAAGCGGGAATTTCATACTCAAGAGTGTACCCTCCTTTGTTGCCACCTTACTAGCCTTTAATATCCATGTACTATATTTTTGGACATTTCTTAAAATCCACTTTTCTGTAACAATTTTCCCTTTTGTTGGTTATCAGCCATCCGTGCCATCCAATTACTAATAATCCTTAAACACTTCTTGGGGTTTGAACCCCCCCGGGTGCGAACCATGCTCATCGATGTCCATCCATGTATGATCACATCCCTTCAAATCAACCTCAACTATGTTGGAAAATTCATCCTTAATTTTTCTTGATTGGACCTCCTCCCATTCAAAATCCCCCTAGACGACCACCTCCTTTGCCCCGTTATTCGTCAACGTATATGCCAGTTTGTTGGTGGTTCAACGAATGAGGCAAAACTCCAAGTTTTGCATGTGAGCCAAGTGTCTGTGAATCCTTTGTATGATATGGCTTAGGTGCTAGTGCTTTGTCACCTTCCCTAAGTTGGAGCCACATTGTAACCTTCTAGCTACCTTGATTTCCAAAGTGGAGTCATCCTCTATTGTGCAGTGATGGAAATTGGATTTGATCAACAAGTTTGGCCCTTATTCCAGAGCCAAGAATTTCACTGCATTGTTTATCGTCGTGCCTAGATCTGAGTAGTAGATTCAAAGGATTTTACTAGTGTTGTCCCATAACACCACTCCCGCACCAGCATGAACCGAGTTTCCCTTCGAGGTGCCATCGAATTTTAACTTCAGAAACCTGTCGCCAAAGGTGTCCAAGACTTTTCCAATCCCTTCACTCTTGGTTCCTTTATCCTATGAAGTGGAGGTTGGATTCCTTTCAGACCTATTTTTTCCAGGATTTGACTTTCTTGTTCTGTGATATTATTATTTTCGTTTCGCACCCGACAACTTAGGATTATATCATGTATTTGGTGCAGTATTTGGGAGATCAATGAGGAAGTCAGGGAGGATTTGTCCTAGTATATCTGTCGATTTCTCTCTTTCTAACCAGCCCAGATCACAAAACTAGGACTCAAGCTCTAGGTAAGATTAACCCCTTCATATTTTAGGATTTCTCCACTCCAATTATTTAAAGTTTCCTAGATATTGTCTCTTTGTCTGCCAAAAGACATAAGCAACCTAGTTCCAGAGCATAGTTTTGTATTCACAATTATTTAGGATATGGTTGATAGTTTCTTCTTTCTTTTTGCATAGGCTATAGCGTGAAGGTCTTGAATGAGCCCTTGCAATAGAGATTTTCCAAGGTAGGGATTTTTATGTGTATCGCCAACCAAATGAACATTTTGATTTTCGACCACTGCTTACATGACCAAATTTGGTTCTAGTTCATTGTAACAACCCTAGGTTAAAAGTTCATGTAGTAAAGTTAATAAAAGAAAAGTAAGACCAAGGTCATGGGACACTTATTCCAAGCATAATGTTGGGCAAAACATCCTAGTGGGGTGTTTAAGAAAATAATGACACTTTTTCGTCAAATATTAAGCATCCAAACATAACATAATGAAATCATATAAACATTTGAACATAACAGAAAGAAAACATATAAACATCCAATTGTATACAATTTAAACTTTCTTTCTATGATTAATTCAAAAAATTATATAATAGAAGGAAAAAAATTCGATAAATTTTTTATATAGTAGAGTTCTTTTGATAATGATGATAAAAGAAAATTCAATCTGTAAAATGGCTAGACTTCTCCTTCGATGATTATTTTGTGTTGGGAAAGTTTCCTACAAATACACTAGAATTTTGCATTGGAAAGTATTTTCTCACAAATACAATAAAATCGTGTGGGAAATTCCTGAAAAACTAATGTGAGAAAAAAAGAGAGAAGAACCTATACAAGGGAAATGTTTTGTAGGAGCTGGTCCTTGGAGGGTGAAAATGGCCATATAGGGGTTATCACATTATTTGACATGGAAATAACTGAGAGCGTTTTATCTTTAGTTTAAAATAACTATTATTCTTGGGAAGCAGGAATTTCATACTCAGGAGTGTACCCTCCGTTGTTGGCACCTTACCAGCCTTTAATATCCACGTACTATATTTTTGGACATTTCTTAAAATCCACTTTTCTATAACAATTGTCCCTTGTGTTGGTTATCAGTCATTCGTGCCATCCAATTCATATTAATCCTTAAACACTTCTCGGGGTTTGAACCCCCCCGGGTGCGAACCATGCTCATCGATGTCCATCCATGCATGATCACATCCTTTCAAATCCAACTCAACTATGTTGGAAAATTCATTCTTAAGTTGTCTTGATTGGACCTCCTCCAATTCAAAATCCCCCTAGACCACCAGCTAATTTGCCCCTTTATTCATCAACGTATATGCCAGTTTGTTGGTGGTTCAACGAATGAGGAAAAACTCCAAGTTTTGCATGTCAGCCAAGTGTCTGTTAATCCTTTGTAGGATATGGCTTAGGTGCTAGTGCTTTTTCACCTTCCCTAAGTTGGAGCCACATTGTAACCTTCTAGCTACCTTGATTTCCAAAGTGGAGTCGTCCTCTATTGTGCAGTGATGGAAATTGGATTTGATCAACAAGTTTGGCCCTCGTTCCAGAGCTAAGAATTTCACTGCATTTTTTATCGTCGTGCCCAGATCTGAGTAGTAGATTCAGAGGATTTTACTAGTGTTGTCCCATAACACCACTCCCGCACCAGCATGAACCAAGTTTCCCTTCGAGGTGCCATCGAATTTTAACTTTAGAAACCTGACGCCAAAGGTGTCCAAGACTTTTCTAATCCCTTCACTCTTGGTTCCTTTATCCTATGAAGTGGAGGTTGGATTCCTTTCAGACCTATTTTTTCCAGGATTTGACTTTCTTGTTCTGTAAGATTATGATTTTCATTTCGCACCCGACAACTTAGGATTATATCATGTATTTGGTGCAGGATTTGGGAGATCAATAAGGAAGTCAGGGAGGATTTGTCCTGGAATATCTGTCGATTTCTCTCTTTCTAACCTGCCCAGATCACAAAACTAGGACTCAAGCTCCAGGTAAGATTAACCCCTTCATATTTTAGGATTTCTCCACTCCAATTGTTTAAAGTTTCCTAGATATTGTCTCTTTGTCTACCAAAAGACATAAGAAACCTAGTTCCAAAGCATAGTTGTGTATTCACAATTATTTAGGATATGGTTGATAGTTTCTTCTTTCTTTTGGCATAGGCTATAGCGTAAAGTTCTTGACTCAGCCCCTACAATAGAGATTTTCCGAGGTAAGGATTTTTCTGTGCATCACCAACCAAATGAACATTTTGATTTTCAACCACTACTTACATGACCAAATTTGGTTCTAGTTCGTTGTAACAACCCCACGTTAAAAGTTCATGTAGTAAAGTCAATGAAAGAAAAATAAGACCAACGTCATGGGACACTTATTCCAAGCATAATGTTGGGAAAAACATCCTAGTGGGGTCTTTAAGAAAATAATTAGACTTTTTCGTCAAAGATTAACCATCCAAACATAACATAATGAAATCATATAAACATTTGAACATAACAGAAAGAAAACATATAAAAATCCAATTGTATACAATTTAAACTTTCTTTCTCTGCTTAATTCAAAAAATTATATAATAGAAAGAAAAAAATTCGATAAAAAAAAAATTATATAATACAGTTCTTTTGATAATGACGATCAAAGAAAATCCAAGTTGTAAAATGGCTAGACTTCTCCTTCGATGATTATTTTGTGTTGGGGAAAGTTTCTTACAAATACGCTAAAATTTTGCATGGGAAAGTGTTTTCTCACAAATACACTAAAATCATGTGCGAAATTCATGAGAAACTTATGTGAGAAAAAAAGAGAGGAGAAACTGAACAAGGGAAAAATTTTGTAGGAGTTGGTCCTTGGGGGGTGAAAATGGCCATATAGGGGTTATCACATGATTTGACATGGGAAATAACTGAGAGCGATTTATATTTGGTTTAAAATCACTATTATTCTTAGGAAGCGGGAATTTCATACTCAGGAGTGTACCCTCCTTTGTTGCCACCTCGACAGCCTTTAATATCCACATACTGTAATTTTGGACATTTCTTAAAATCCAATACTTCTGTACAACAATCGTCCCTTGCATTGGTTATGAGTCATTCATGCTATCCAATTCCTAATAATCCTTAAACACTTCTTGGGGTTTGAACCCCCCCGGGTGCGAACCCTTCTCATTGATATCCATCCATGTATGATCACATCCCTTCAAATCCAGCTCAACTATGTTGGAAAATTCATTCTTAAGTTGTCTTGATTGGACCTCCTCCCATTCAAAATCCCCCTTGGCCACCAACTTCTTTCCCCTTTATTCATCAACGTATCGCCATTTTGTTGGTGGTTCAACAAACGAGGCAAAAACCCAAGTTTTGCATGTGAGCCAAGTGTCTGTGAATCCTTTGTATGATATGGCTTAGGTGATAGTGCTTTGTCACTTTCGCTAAGTTGGAGCCACAATGTAACCTTATAGCTACCTTGATTTCCAAAGTATAGTCGTCCTCTATTATGTAGAGATGGAAATTGGATTTGATCAACAAGTTTGGCCCTTTTTCCAGAGCCAAGAATTTCACTGCATTGTTTGTCGTCGTGCCCAGATTTGAGTAGTAGATTCAGAGGATTTTACCAATTTTGTCCCATAACACCACTCCCGCACCAGCATGAACCGATTTTCCCTTCGAGGTGCCATCGAAGTTTAACTTCACAAAACCTGTCGCCAAAGGTGTTCAAGACTTTTCCAATCCCTGCACTCTTGGTTCCTTTATCCTATGAAGTGGAGGTTGGATTCCTTTCATACCTAGTGTTTCCAGGATTTGACTTTCTTGTTCTGTAACATTATTATTTTCATTTCGTACTCGAAAACTTAGGATTATATCATGTATTTGGTGCAGGATTTGGGAGATCAATGAGGAAGTCGGGGAGGATTTGTATTGGAATATCTGTCGATTTCTCTCTTTCTAAGCTTCCCAGATCACAAAAATAGGACTCAAGGTCTAGGTAAGATTAACCCCTTCATATTTTAGGATTTCTCCACTCCAATTGTTTAAAGTTTCATAGATATTGTCTATTTGACTATTTGTCTACCAAAAGAATTAAGCAACCTAGTTCCATAGCATAGTTGTGTATTCACAATTATTTAGGATATGGTTGATAGTTTCTTCTTTCTTTTGGCATAAGATATAGCGTGAAGATCTTGACTCAGCCCCTGCAATAGATATTTTCCCAGGTAAGGATTTTTTTGTGCATCACCAACCAAATGAACATTTTGATTTTCGACCACAGCTTACATGACCAAATTTGGTTGTAGTTCGTTGTAACAACCCCAGGTTAAAAGTTCATGTAGTAAAGTTAATAAAAGAAGAATAAGACCAAGGTCATGGACACTTATTCCAAGCTTAATGTTGGGAAAAACATCCTAGTGGGGTGTTTAAGAAAATAATTAGACTTTTTCGTCAAATATTAAGCATCCAAACATAACATAATGAAATCTGAACATATAACATATAAACATCCAATTGTATACAATTTAAACTTTATTTTTATGATTAATTCAAAAAATCATAAAATAGAAGGAAAAAATTGATAAAAAAAATTATATAGTAGAGTTATTTTGATAATGATGGTCAAAGAAAATCCAAGTTGTAAAACGGTTAGACTTTTCCTTCGATGATTATTTTGTGTTGGGAATTTTTCTTACAAATACACTGAAATTTTGTATGGGGAAGTATTCCCTCACAAATACACTAAAATCGTGTGGGAAATTCATGAAAAACTTATGTGAGAAAAAACTAGAGGAGAACTTGAATAGGGGAAATTTCATGTAGGAGCTGGTCCTTGGGTGGCGGCACTGGTCTCAGCTCCAAAGTGTATTGTGTCCACGAACCAGGCTTCGTTTCCTGAAATGGTCAAGGCACTGACGTGAGGGAAAGGGATCGATACTCAAGCACAAAACAAAGATTTGGGAAATTTTGTGTCAAAAGTGAACTAATCCTAGATGTAGTTAACTGTAAATGCAAGGCCTGACTTGTCTTTGAGAATTTATATGCTTTAAATGACCATAGTCTGCAAGTGGCAATCACCATAAAATCCGGAAATACCAAGTATTATTCATCACTTTCCTCAGCATTTTCTTCTGGTTACCCTAATTTATTCATCCTAGGTTCCACCAACCTAGACATCCTTGAAGTCATCATGGAGAGCTTTCCCTCGTTTATCCTCGTTTTCTATGTGACGACATTCCATATTCCCTAGATTCATCTACATTAAGAGTCTTTATGATAATGAAGAGGGGTGAGTTCCAACAAAAATTGTATGTAGATTATGCATAGTACAAAGATGAAGGTGTATTTATATATAAAATATATATATGTAAAAAATTGAAACTTTCCATTTTTTAATACACCGGTCACTATGACATTTTTAAAAATTATTAAAAAGTCAACGACTACATGTTTATTTTGAAATAACCAGTATTTCATGGTTATAAAAAGGAAAAAATGTGCATACATATGTCAATTTTAAAGCATGGTTGCCCCCGATTGCCGTAGGCTCCACCTCTGCTTCCACTCTGACAGGCTCCACCATTCCAACTTAGCTGCTTCGATACTAGGAGCTATGGAATCGTTGTGTATGAGCATGTATGTGAATAGGATTATGCACTAAGTCAATGATTGGCTTAGTGCATGGCTCTTATTAATTGCTCGAAATACGTACGAGAGAATTGCAACATGTATGAAGTAGTTTTCTGAAAAACCACAATAGATGGAATAAACAAATGGGCATGTTTATAGCATAGTTACCAAATTTTCCTGAATAAGGGCAAATAGTTCGGAAATTATTCGATTCGATCAACAAATAGTTTATGGAAATTCAATTCGATTTGTTCATATTTTTCTTCATTTTAGCCAATTCGTAAAGAAAGAAATTTTAACATAAGATAATACTTCAACATAAGAGTGTTTTTCTACGTTAGAAGGCCAGGCAAGTTAGGAGACCTGGCTTGACTTTCTAGTTGGAAATGAAGCTCATATATGCTTTGGCATTATGAAGGGATGGATTTTCTCAGGATTATTGAGCAGGTCTCAACAATTGTGTGTATTTGAAAAGGAAAATAAAGAAAATAGAAACAATTGTGAAATTGGAAAAAAAAATTAAAAAAAAAAATCCATTCATGTTTTGGAGGGTTGTAAAGCCAAGAAAGCAGGATTTTGGAGGGTTGGAAAACCAAGAAAGTAGGAAAAGGATGGGTGAAGATAGATTATTACTCTTTAAATATATTTTTATTTTGACATCATCTACATAAATAAATCAATTTAGAATTGTGATTTTATAAATATGTATTTATTTATTAAATAAGAATTTTGGACAAATAAGTTTTGATACTAAAAATCCATGTTATACATTTTAGACTTTTTATATTTAAGTTTTTGGAGGGAAGAGTAAGTTTGGATTTTTTTTTTGGCCAGTGAATTGTATTTCTAAGGCTGCTATATGATATAGAGTTATTAGAAATTATTGAAATTTTAAAATGGATTAGGAAAAAATAATCAGAATTAAAAGAATTTCATTCGAATTTTTATTGTATCATATTGAATTCGAATTCGAACTTGGTAACTATGGTTTACAGACACATTCTGCACAGACATTCTTTGGGCATTTTCTGAAAATGTGGAAGTAAGATTGATGCTATTGGTGTTAATAGAAACATTGATATGGTAGATATTAGTTGCCATTTAACTATTCCATTGGCTTAAAGCAAGGTTCTCCATCTTGGTGGTTTTTCTACTATTTTTTGGGTCCTTAACTTTTGGGGCCGTTTTGACCCCATATGTGATGTTTATTTGACATGGTAGGGACCTACAATGTAACCTTAGGCAGAGCCTAGGTCGGTCTTAAATGTGAAATTCTCAGTTAGACGTTTCGAATGGGCTATCGAGGGCACCAAACACATATTGTATACAAAATTTATCTTACTGGGACCCATAAGCCTTTTGAGGTACATCTCCTAAGGGTAAGTTGTTTGGACGTTTAAGGTTTCCTCATGGCTACTGATCAAAATAAACAATAATAAATGAATCTATGAAATGGCATAGTATGTCATGCATTAATGTCATGAATGTGGTTGTATATTGGAACATCCATTTTTCCATGAATTAAAAGTGTGATAGAGAGGAGTATTATTAATTTCTCACATGGCTCTGAAGAATGATCCAAAAGGTATTGAACCGACTAAACATCTTGAATTCGTTAAGTACTACATATCCACACCAGAAAATTAGTTCTCATCGATATTATCACTAAGATTGGGCTTGAAAAAGGTTGTTTTGTATCCTAATCTTTATTATTTATTGGAAAAAGTTGATTTAGTTATCTTGGTCTTATATATAGATGAAATAATACTTATAGGTAGTTTTGAGAAGCTCATTGCATGGTGCAAGACAAAGTTAGCATAATATTTAGTTATGAATGACATCCACCTCATGGATTATTTTTTGGGTCTACAAGTTTGGTTAAGAGAAGTAGAAGTAGATAATATAATTTCTAAACAAATTTCTACTCGTGGAATGTAAACTCTTTGCCACTCATTATTCCAAATCAAAAGTTATTAGTAGATTCAAGTTTAGTTATACAAGAAATTGATTAGTTGGCTTATCTACTTGTTGAATATCAAACCTAATATATGTTTTGAAATAAATGCATTTTAACTAGTTATTAGTTGAGTTGACGCACATTAAATGGAAGGTTAGAAAACACAATTAAAGGGGAGATCTTGCTAATGTTTGAGCTATGTGGAATATGGTGAGTTGGTGCCACATGATTTTGTTTATTTGATTGTACAAGGAATTATAGCTCCAAAAAGAGTACTTTAGTGTCTTGTTGAAGCTTGGGTATAGGGATGATTTCTTGGTCTAGAAGGAATCAGTTTGGCTTTGCATATTGATAATAGAGTTGACTATTGAGATGTTGGAGCCCATTGTATCATTGTTATAATCAAAATTGCATTAAACTCATGGAGATTCATCCAAGTACATTGAGATAAGGTATCATTTTCTAAAAGACAAAGTATAAAGGAGAGAATAGGAAAATACAGGGAAACAAAACTAAGCTTGATTTGGAGCACTCTACTACCAAATGATGATGAACTTATTGAAATTTAAGGTTGAAAATTCCGAGGAATTTTTTTTTTTTGAAAATAAGCAATGGAATTTCTATTCACCAGTTAAAACAAAATTACATACATTTTTTTTTGCAGCTGGTATGTCACACTAGAAACCAGACCAGCTAAAGTATAGCCCTTTTCTCATCAGTCTCCTGGGTATAATACTACAAATATTTTTCTTCCTAGACAAGTTTTTACAAAATTTACAGGCAAAAGGGTAGCTCCAAATTTGTCTATGACTTCTGAAATATTTATTTTCCAACCCGTCGGCTTCGCCCTAACATACTTTAGACACTTAAAAATAATAGACATAATAAGACTATATAAGACTTCGAACCAACATACCAAAAACCATAACAAAGGAACATGGCTTTAGAATAGTTATCAAGGTCGTCACCTGTAGGAGGTTTGGTTCCTCAAGAGGGTCCTAGTCGCTACCTTAGTGTGATGGTTCTCCTCTCATGCTACGCACACACACAATGAATAGTAGCCAGTTGGTCCTCCCCGTTGCAGGGTATAATGTCCAAGTGATGGACATATTGTAGGAAAGTGTCAAACATTTTCACCGAATAATTGATTTGGTCCTTATGATGGAGTTCAATGTTGACCAGAGAGTAAGGGTGGGTCTCCAGCCTCTCCACTCACCTCTAGAGGATGTCTAACTTCCTTGGTTGAGCTCCCTGAGAGTTTGTTTCTGCAATTGTTTTACCCATTGGAATTTTTATGTGCCATACAGTATCCACAATTTTATGATACAAGGTTTATCAGGTCCGAGTAACGCCTGTGTCGATCACCCAATCATCCTCCACCGCCTCGTGGCCCTCTAATTTTTTTGCTCTTAGCTCCCAAAATTCTTGCTCCTTAACTTCCAGAATGGCCTTTCCTGCTTTCAAGACAACGTCTACGTAGGCCTGTGCAGCCTCCTATGCTATAGTCTTGATTTTGGTTCTTTTGCAGGGTTAGTTGATGATTTCGCTCCTTGGGATCTTCCCCTACAATAAACCTTCATGTCCTGTTCCACACTCTGTTACGTATTTGTTCCTCTTGGCACTAGAAAGATACTCTTTTTCTTGAGGAATCGTAACTCTCTATGAATGAGATAACAGAAGGGGGGTAACAGTTGTCCCTTGTGTTGGTTATGAGTTGGTTGTGTCATCCAATTCCTAATAATAATTAAACATTTCTTGGGATTTGACCCCCCCCCCACCCGGGGTGCGAACCTTGCTCATCAGTGTTTGTCCACATCTAATCACCTCCCTTAAAATCCAGCTCAACTATGATGGAACATTCATCCTTAAGTTGTCTTGATTGAACCTCCTCTCATTCAACATCCCCTTGGACTGCTAGCTCCTTTGCCCCTTCATTCACCAGCCTATTTGCCAATTTGTTGGCAATTCAATGAACAAGGCGAAACTCCAAGTTCGGCATGTGATCCAAGTGTCTGTGAATCCTTTATATGATATGGCTCAGGTGCTAGTGCTTTGTCACTTTCCCTAAGTTGGAGCCTCATTGTAACCTTTTGACTACCATGATTTCCAAAGTGGAGTCATCCTCTAATATGCAGTGATGGAAATTGGATTTGATCAACAAGTTTAGCCCTTGTTCCAAAGCCAAGAATTTCGTTGCATTGTTCGTCACTGTGACCATATTGGAGTGTTAGATTCAAAGGAGTTTACCAGTGTTTTTCCATAACACCCCTCTTGCACCAGCATGAACCAAGTTTCCCTTCGAGGTGCCATCGAAGTTTAACTTCAGAAATCCTGTCGCCAAAGGTATCCAATACTTTTCCAATCCCTACACTCTTGGTTCCTTTCTCTTATGAAGTGGAGGTTGAATTCCTTTCTTTTTGCTTTGTGGAATTATGGTTAGCTCTGGCATGGTGGTTTCATCACTGGGTAGTGGTGTTGTCTCAAGATATGTTCCATAATTGGTTTTCCCTTTCCTCTCAACACAAATTTTTTGTACCTTGTTATTTTCATTCATATCAACACTCAAGGTTTCTAGGTGGGAGTAAGCATCCACGTTCTTCATTTTTTTCTTGCACAATATGGGATATGGCCCATATTTTGAGTTGGGCATCGTTCTTTCCCCGACCTCCTTGGAAATCACTGATCCAACCGGTATCTCATTCAATTGTTCGGTGCTTGTCTGTGGGTTTGTTATTCAGGGACCTTTACAATTCAGTTTTAAAATTGTTTTTAAGTGTTCCCGGGTCTTTAAAATTCATTATGTTCTTCAGGTCCAAGTCATATCATTTAGTCTGACTCTTAAGGAACAATTTAAGGTGATTCAGTTATATGTTCATTTTCACTTGCACCATAGGTTCACTCAGTTAAATGATTGTTTGCATTGTCAGGTCTCCCTCGCGGCTCCTATCACCCTCTAGACCTTTATGATATCTCTCTCCTCCATAGTTCGTTATATTGTCAGTACCCACATCAAATTTTCATTCCTCCACTATATTACTGGAAACCCTTTCCTATCATAAGTCGTGTTGGAAAATGTAACTAGGTTTGGTCTTCATTAAATGTATTTGAGTCATTTTTTAATGTACTCATCAAAAGAATAAAGAAAATAACTTTTATTATTGTTATTATGACTTATTAATGCATGGATTTCATGCTTGGGTTACCATGTTTTAGATCAAAGTCCCCATTGAGGACTTATAGGATTTATTCTGAGTCAATAGAGTCATTGTACTTTATAGAGACCCTTCTTGGGCTTTTGAAACATGTAAAAAGGTTTAGTATTGAGTCAAATATATTTTATGTATCCTCCACATAAATTTGGCCTAAGGACATCAATTCGACCTCCCTTGAAGCCTATAAATAGAAGCAAGTCGAATTCATTTGGAGCATCTCATCTCAATAAAGTTCGATATCTCTAAGGAAGCCAGAGAAGTGTGAAGTGCGTCTAAGAAAACCAAAAGAAGTGCGATTTGAGTGGAGTCTAAGGAGAAGAAGAAAACCTAAATTTTTGTGCCTCTCTCTCTTTGTTTCATGCCCTAGTTTTGGAGATCAAAGTCTTCCAAGTTTTGCTAATTACGGAAGCTACCTGATGCCTGAAGCTGCTACATAGTCAAAGTTGCTGGAAGAGAGGTCAAAGATCCGAGAGGCTGACTTAGTGTGGAGGGAAGATTTGGTATTTTTCTAGGGTGAAGAGTCTCAAAGAATACTATTGAAAGGAAGATAATTTTTACTGGGTTTTCCCCTCAAAGGGAGTTTTTCCCTAGCGTAGTGCCCATATCTAGCGTGCATTTTTTTATGTGATTTTTCTTTGGTAACTGCTTGATAAACTAAAATAAAGAAGATATAAAGAAAACTTAATAAGAAGTTGAGATCATCACAAGTAATTATCAAGTATAAAAAAATATTTCTACCTTTCTGATTTTATTACATGGTATTAGAGCTTTGGTGAAGAAAGAAAGAAAAAGGAAGTCTTAAGCACTTGATCAAGGAACCATTCAAAAGTGGATTGACCTCATCCTTGAAAAGAACAAAGTACTTGACTTGGTCAAAGGAAAAATTAAGAAGCCTACATATGACTCCATTGATGCTGACAAGGTAAACTTCAAAGAATTAGAATTTGTGTCCATGACTCTAATGGTATAAGGAATAAATGACAATCTTGTCCCATTTATAGCCAACATCAATCATGTTTAGGAAATGTATGAATCCTTGTCAAATTTATTCACTGTTAAGAACATTTTTCAAGTGGAAAGCTTGAATAATGAACTAAGGACCACAAATATGACTAAAGAAGATACAATGGATTCCCTCTTCGTGAATATTATACAGAGAATCAAAGATGATATTTTGGCTATTGATGAATTTTTTCTAGACAAAGAACTTGTGATCACTGCTCTATTAAGATTGCCAGCTTCTTGGGGTGCATTTGCTACAAGAATTAACAGCTGGAAGGAAGCTCCCACTTGTGAAGAAATATGGACTGTGTGCAGTGACCAGTCAAGAAGAATTGAGGATCTCTCTAGTTGCCAATCCTAAAGGAGTATCAAATGCCTACACTCCTCAACACAAAAGAAATAAATTGAAATAACCAAGGAAGAAAGTAGACATGCCCAAGGTATAATGTTATCAATGTCATAAGAAGGGTCACTACAAAAGTGACTATCCCGACAATCCAAGAAACAAGAAGAGAGAAAGAGATCATGCTAACATTGTTGAAGAACGAGACCTAAAGAAAGTCAAACCTGGAGAATATGATATAAGGGATTTATACTATTAATTTCTTTGCTTTTAGTTATTCTATTTTTCATTTTTTATGTTTAGAATTTATTAGTTTTAACATGTTTTTGGAAAATACTTTTTATTTTGTTTTATAAGTTTATAGGTATTCCTCAAGATTTGGAGGGAGCCCCCAACAACTCCCACATATAAGTGTCTCATTTCCTTTCAGTTTTGGTTTCATGTACCCATTTAGTTTTTAATATATTAAATATTAATCATCATTCTCCCTCTATTCTCTTGATTAGGAAAATATCTGCTATATTCTCAAGGAGTATGAAAGAGGACCTCTCAAGATAAGGTTTGTCAAGGAACAAAGGTATGCTTTAAAACATTGATTTATTGATAATAAATATTTATTCATTTGACAATCTATTACTAACATTGTTGTGTCTAGCTATTCTGAATCATATTGATTCATGTTCTAGGTGATTCATCAATTGATAAATCTACCCCACTCATAGTCTTAACTGATTTTGTAGAACCCTAGACACATTCTCTGGAAAACCCTAACTTAAGGTTATGCTGACAATGTGTGTAACCCTAGCCCGCTTAGGGTTATTGTGAAATGATATTTGAAGTTCTTGTTGATAATGTCATGTTTGGTATTTCAGTATGATCATGAATTATTAACTTGGTAGGGTTGAATGATGTTTTTCTAAGATCTCAAACCTTTGAAATTTTGGAATATTAGGGTTTTCTTTGCTAAGTTATGAAACCCTAGATCTTTAGGGTTTGGTTGAGCCTATAAGAAAAACCTTTTTTATGTGTTAAAAATAAAACCTAGGAATGAAGACCTATATATATATATATATATATATATATATATATATATATATATATATATATATATATATATATATATCTGTGTGTGTGTGTGTGTACATTTGGTCGAAACCCTAGCTTGATCTAGGTCAGTATATGTCTAATGTATTAATTTTGTCTGACATATGATATGCTTATGCACAATAACGAATTCCTAGATATATGTGTTGACCTAATTATTGATGGCCATAAGACTTAGGGTTTAATATAAGTCCTTGCCTAAGATTCTAAAATGATGATATTTGGAAATCTAGGTTTTTGCAGATAAACCCTAGAAGTAGTCAAATTTTCTAGTATGTGTGATATAACAATCTGATATCTATTTATATACTAATTATTGAGATTGTGAAAATGAAATTCTAGGGTTTTGGAGTTAAACCTTAGTCGAAGTAAAAACCTCTCATGTATGATGAAAATGTGATAATTTGAGATTTCTGTAAGATTGTCAAAATCAGAGTTCTAATTGTGATTGATGGTTGGTTGGAAATCTAGGGATTACAACTAACCCTTGTGGAAGTTGGTCATGTTGATGGATAAGTTGTGATTGGTTTTGATTGATTAATACTCTTGTATGAAATCTAGGATTTGTATGAAACCCTAGTGGAAAATCTAACATATGAATTCTGAAAATTATTAGATGACTTGTAGATCTATATTTGTTTGAATTGTTTCTAGGGTTTATGTTGTAGGAGAGTATGTCATACCTTTGGAAGAAACATTGAAACCTTGGATGTAATGAAAGTTTTTATGAATTAATCGAGGGTTTATGAAAAAGTCCCTAGCAAGATGATGAAGAGCATCGCCAATCACCAAATCACCCCCTGTGCCATATTCCAAGCATGAGTGTGGGATCTTGTGGGATAAACCAATCCATAAAAAACCAAGGGAATCGAGAGGTTAAACCACCTCCACCCTCACCATACCGTGATCTCACATAAAGCGGTCCTGAGATCACAAAACCAAATCGAGCTTGGATGCCTCAGAATTCCTTCACCATCACTTGAGGAATTTTACCATCTCTTGTTGAGGGCTTCCAAAAGAAAACAATCTCCACCTCCAACCCTGGGGATTTTCCCGAGAACACCTCACCCAGATCCAAAACCTTGCGGCAATCCAAATCTCAACTGAGAAAGAATCCTATCACACCATGGCTATCTAGAAATGGCAAGGCAAGGTTAAAACCACTACCAAAACCTGACAAAATCCATGCCATGGATAGCAAAGAAACCAAGATACACACATGCATATTCCATGCATGCCAAAACTAGCTAGGAAATCATACATGCAATCTGTTATATGTAAGTATTCATATTGAAGCTACATATTCCAACCTTTCTAGCTTGATTCTTTCTTTTCTTTGCTTTCCTTGTCCTTCCTTTGCTTGCCTTCTTTCCTTCTCCGCTTGGTGTTGTTCTCCTCTCTGATACTAACTCCAAAACTGGATTGAAAAAAAGCTATGAACTGATCCTCATAATTCTTTTTATCATTGATGCCTCTAATTTCTTTATTTTTCTTCTATTTTCCTTCAATTTCCTCCTCACATGCAACTTGTAACCTTTCACCTTCCTTTTCTCTTAATTTCCTTTATTTTCATAAATAAATGACAAATAATTCCTCTTGCCTTTCCAAATTATTTGTCATTGCCTTTACCAATTTCCTTAGTCATAATAAACCAAAATGAACACCCCACTAGGATTTTTCCCCTACATTCAACTTGGAATAAGTGGCCCATGACCTTGGTCTTATTTTTCCTTTATTAATTTTATCATGAACTTTTAACCTGGGGTTGTTACAGCCGAACTAGAACAAAATTTGGTCATCTCAGCAGTGGCCGAAAATCAAAATGTTCTTTTGGTTGGTGATGCACAAAAAAATCCTTACCCAGGAAAATCTCTATCGCAGGGGATTCTCAGGACCTTCACGTTGTAGCCTATGCAAAAACAAAGAAGAAACGATCAACCATATCCTAAATAACTGTGAATACATAGCTACACTGTGGCATTGGGCTGCTCAAGACTTTTGGTAGACAGATAGACAAAGAGACAATATCTAGGAAACTTTAAACAATTGGAGAGGAGAAATACTGAAAGATGAAGGGGTTAATCTTTCCTGGATCCTGATTCCTATTTTCGTGATCTAGGCAGCTTAGAAAGATAGAAAACGACACATATTTCAGGACAAATCCTCCCTGTCTTCCTCATTGATCTCCTAAATCCCGCACCAGATATAGGATATAATCCTATGTTGTCGGTGCGAAATGAAAATAGTAATCCTATAACACAAGAATGTTGAATCCTGGAAACCCTAGGTCTAAAACGAATCCAACCTCCACTTCATAGAAGAAAGGAACCAAGAGTGCATGGATTGGAAAATTTTTGGACACCTTTGGCGACATGTTTTCTGAAGTTAAACTTCGATGGCACCTCAAAGGGAAACTCATTTCATGCTGGTGCGGGAGGGGTGTTATGGGACAATAGTGGTAAAATACTCCTAATATACTACTCAAATTTGGGCACGACGACAAACAATGCAACAAAATTGTTGGCTCTAGAACAAGGGTTAAACTTATTGATCAAATCCAATTTCCATCACTACACAATAATGGATGACTCCACTTTGGAAATCAAGGTAGCTAGTAGGTTACAGTGCTACTCCAACTTAGGGAAAGTGACAAAGCACTAGCGCTTGAACCATATCATACAAAGGATTCACAGACACTTGGCTCACATGTGGAACTTGGAGTTTCGCCTCGTTCGTTGGACCACCAACAAACTGGCAGATAGGCTAGCGAATGAAGTGGCAAAGGAGTAGGAAGTCCATGGGGATTATTAACCGTTAATTATTATCTTTAATAAGTAGTATAAGTATTTTTAATATAGTTTATAATGTTAATTTAATTATTGCTATTTTTTATTAATTATTAATATTAAACTTATTAAGTAGATTTGAAGGAAAAAACCAATTTAACTACTTATTAATTATTAACAAAATATTTTTAAGTTAATTGGAAAACCAAAATAAAAATAAAAATTTAATATATAATATTTTAAATTCCTTTTTTATAAATTTAATGTTTTTTATAAAAAATATAAAAATCATTATTATGATAGGGCGGAAGAATTAGCAATTATGAAAATTAGCTCTACACTACTGATATTTCCATATTCTTTGGATTATTTCAATTAATTTATAATTTTTATATTTCACTTTGAAATTTACCACAACTATAACTTAATATATTGCATAACAATAACTAACTTTTTCTATATATCCATTATTAAATAGACATTTAAGATAAAATAAATTGGAAAGCTTCAACATTCCAACCTATCTAACCACATAAACTTAAAAACAAAAAAACAAAATTGTTGATGTTGTTGATCTTGATTTTCAATTGAACATATTCCAACGAATCAAATGTTAATATGATCTACTTTGTTATCAGTTCAATAATATTAAAAAACAAAAAAAACACATATATACACATAAATCATAACTAGAAGTAAGGAAAATGAAGGTTCAACCTTTAATAACATAAAATTAGTATTTGAAAAATGAATGAGGCATTCGACTCTTAAATTAAAGCTTTGAGTGTCGTGTTACACGACACTCCTCACAACTATGATAATTCGGAGGAAAGACTTTGAATAAATCTTCAACGGGATCATGTTTTCTGCTTATAAACTATGGCAATTTTTCTTCCCAATATGAAATTGCAGGCCTTCCTCGAGAGTGGAACTCACAGTTGTAGGGATTTATTTAAAATCGTTCCAAAATGTCATGAAATGACAGAGTCCTACATTTGGATTACTCAATGATTATTTTTGAGCTATAGTTTTATTAATGTATTAGGCAGTATACGTTAATATTTGGGTTTTGTAAAGTAAAATTTAAGGATTAATAAATTAAAATGAAATGATATAATTAGTCTATGGTATTATTAGTTTTTTTATTTTTACTTTTTTCAATTCAATCATTTTCTTATTTAAATTGATGATGAGATAACATAATTTTCCAACAATCTTCTCCTGAAAAAATAATGTGAAGAAATTTTATATTATATTAAAGTTAATATTATTATATTAATCTTAAATTAATAAATTTAATATTAACATTAAAATATATTAAAATTAAATTTTTATATTAATTTCATTTCATCATTTATTTTAATAGTAATAATAATATTCTTTTAATATTAATATTAAATTTAATAAGGGTTTTACATGATATTATAACAAAAATTCTAATAAAATTTGAAAATTTAAAATGTTTAATTTTAGATAATTCTTTTTTTTTGTATAAAAGCTCGATGGAACTCATGTTAACCACGTAAATGGCTTGATCGAGGGTTTACAAAACCCTTGATCAAGCTATTTAAATTACAAATTTAGGAGCTCGATCAAGTGATTTAAGCGCTTGATCGAGCCTCTTAAGTCATAAAATCAGCGGTTTCATCACCCCTTCTGCAAAAATCCTTGCAACTCCATTTTGTACCTTAGTAGACTTAGGGGTAAATTTGTCGTCAGGTGGCAGAGTTGATCACATTTGATTCATGAAGGAATCCTCTATCCAATGTCATATGAGTTTGACATTTTCAAATTCATATGATATTTTTCATCTAATTTCTTTTAAACATAATTCTTGAATTTTTTTTAACTGTTTTAAAGAGGTTAAATAAAAAATTAATATCGGAAAATATACACAATAAAAAAAAAAAAAAATCCATTGTCTTGGGATTATAAAACCATTAGTATAGTATTAAAACCAAGGGATTAATATTATAAACCCAAGGTATATAAACCCTAAGATAAATATTATAAACCCCAAAATAAAAATGGTTTACCATGGTTAATTTTCATATTAAAACAATATTTGTGGCAATGCAATGTTGGACCATGATTAGTCATGGTTGACCATGTTTGATTTTCATATAAAGAAAATCTTGTCACAATGCAATGTTGAACCATGGTCGATTTTCATATTGAGAAAATATTTGTCACAATGTGACGTCGAAACATGGTTAGCCATGATTATAAACCCAAAGATAAATATTATAAACCCTATGAATAATATTATACCATAGGAATATAAACCCTTGGATTAATAAACATAAGTGATTGATATTATAAACATAAGGGAATAATAAACCCAAGAGATTAATACTAAAAACCCAAGGGATTATAAACCCAAGAGAATACATTTTTTTATTATGTAAACATGGCAGGTCTACATCCTCATCTTGGCCAATATATCACCCCGATTGAGGCGGGGAATTGAATCAATGAATTCACATGGAGGAGTGCCTTAACAAGCACTCGATCATCGTTTATCCAAGACCCCGTGGATAAGGGAATAATTTTAAACCAAAGGGATTAATATCATAAACCCAAGGTATATCAACCCTAAGATAAATATTATAAACCCTAAAATAGACATGGTTGAGCATGGTATACCATGGTTGATTTTCATATTGAGACAATCTTTGTGACAATGCAACATTGGACCATGGTTGACCATGGTTGATTTTCATATTAAGACAATATTTGTCACAATGTTACATTGAACCATGGTTGAAAATGGTTGAAAATAGCTGACCATGGTTAATTTTCATATTGAGACAATATTTGTCACAATGGGACATTGGACCATGGTTGATCATGATTATAAACCCAAGGGATTTATATTAAGCCCTAGGAT
Source organism: Pinus tabuliformis (assembly GCA_031772625.1). NCBI lineage: Eukaryota > Viridiplantae > Streptophyta > Pinopsida > Pinales > Pinaceae > Pinus > Pinus tabuliformis. The sequence continues at coordinate 564,297,735 of CM062812.1, read as the reverse complement.
TAATATATATATATTTAAGGGTGGTTCACGAACATTGAATGATCGCTACATCCAAGAGAAAATCCAATTAGATCAACCCGAAGGGATCTACCCACTGACCAAACTAGCAAGGCCTAACCCCAAGGGCATCGAGGAGATTTGACCCTATGACCTCCCAATAGGCGAGTGCTTAGCAATAGAATCTCAATCAATTGAGTTATCCCTTGAGGCTTACCTTAGAATTAAATATTATAAACCTTATGAATAATATTATACCCTAAGGAAATGAACCCTTACGTTAATAACCCAATGAATTGATATTATAGACCTAAGAGAATAATAAACCCAAGGGATATATACTAAAACCCCAAGGAATTATAAAACCAAGGGAATAATATTAAACCCAATGGATTAATATTATAAACTCAAAAATAAATATTATAAACCCAACAAAATAATATTAAAACCAAAGAATTAATATTATAAACCCAACGTATATAAATCAAAAGATAGATATTATAAACCCAACAAAATAATATTAAAACAAAGGAATTAATATTATAAACCCAAGGTGTATAAACCCAAAGATAAATATTATAAACCATAAAATAAACATAGTTGAACATGGTTTACCATGGCTGATTTTCATATTGAGGCAATCTTTGTCGCAATGTGACATTAAACCATGGTTGATTTTCTTATTGAGACAATATTTTTCACAATGTGACAATGGACCATGGTTGACCATGGTTGATGATGGTTGACAATGATTGACCATGCTTGATTTTCGTTTTGAGACAATCTTTGTCACAATGTGACATCGAACTATGGTTGACCAAGATTATAAACCCAGGGGATTTATCTTAAACCATAGGATTAATATTATAAACCCTATGAATAATATTATACCTTAAGAAAATTAACCCTTAGACTAATAAACCCAAGGGATAAATACTAAAACCCCAAGGGAATTATATTACAAACTCAATGTGTATAAACCTTAAGATAAATATTATAAACGCTAAAATAAAAATGGTTGATCATGGTTGATTTTCATATTGAGACAATATTTGTCACAATGCAATGTTGGACCATAGTTGACCATGATTGATTTTCATATTGCGACAATATTTGTTACAATGCGATGTTGGACCATGGTTGACCATGGTTGATTTTCAAATTTTGACAATCTTTGTCACAATGCAGCATTGGACCATAGTTGACCATGATTGATTTCCATATCAAGAAAATCCTTTGAAAAATTATAAAATAAATATTATAAACCAAGAAATATAAACCCTATGATAAATATTATAAACGATAAAATAAACATGGTTGACCATGGTTTATTTACATATTGAAACAATATTTATCACAATACAACTTTGGACTATGGTTGACCATGGTTGATGATGGTTAACAATTGTTGACGATGGTCAATTTTCATATTGAGATAATCTTTGACACAACGTGACGTTGGAACATGGTTGACCATGATTATAAACCCCAAGGTTAATATTATAAACATTAAAATAAACATGGTCGGCCATGGTTCATTTACATATTGAGACAATATTTGTCACAATGCAACCTTTGATCATGGTTGACCATGATTGATTTTCATATTGAAACAATCTTTGCCACAATTATTTTCACAAAATATGAATATTTGTTTCACAAAGTTTATTTTATTTTATCTACACATTAAAATTACCTTAATTATACATAAAATTTATTTCATGTAAGAAATCAAATTAAAATAATTTTTAGATCGAACCTCAACAAACATGTGCTCTATGTGAATTAAATACAAAGAATCACTAAAAGAAAGTGACAAATTTTTCACTGATAATATTAATAATGCGTAAATAAACCTTGTGGTCACAAGTTTTAATGTTTTAAACATCATTGGATCATGAGATTTACAATTAAAATATCGGTAGAATGTTGTATTCTAAGTAGTGTTTTGTTTTGTTGGATTTGGTTTAAGTTTGTTAAGAGAATTTTTAGAATTGTAAATTAAAGTTGCGTAAATTTCAAAATTTAAGTGTTTAATTTTTTTTTGAATTGGGAAATTTATTTATACATTTAAAAACACATTTAAAATAATGAAAAATTACAATTTCATCAAAACTATATTGTTAAATTCCAATTATAAAGACATATCAATTAAATTGCTAATAAATGGAATATGAACACTTTCATATTTTCAACAAGGGAGAGTTCTCTTCTGAAATTGTCCATAGAAATTAGTGCATCTTTATTTTCCTATAATATTTGGATTATGGTTAGCTCATTTTTAATGTGAAAAATAGTTGGATCTTAAATAAATTAGGTTTTCATTATGGCTAGGTTTCTTTTTAATGTTGAAGGAGAATATATAGTTTTGAATGTGGTAAGTAGTTTAAGAATTTTAATGCTTTATTAAAATAAAATTAAATATGTAAATTTTAATAAATTACTGTCAGGCCAGGGTAACTCCAGAATTAAATGAGCGGAAGAAAAACTGACTGCTTTATTCATTAGCTAACTTTCATTTATATACATAAGTCTGACAGATCAGTTCATCTTCTTGATGACTGTCCAGTTCACCCATCCGTTGAGGATTAGGTGTCAACATTACCCCCCTTAATCTGAAGGGACGTTGGTGAGTCCAAGCATCATTCTGAATCTTTCAAGCTTTTCTCTTCCAAGCGCTTTGGTGAAGATGTCTGCAATTTGCTCATTTGTGGAACAATGACGGAGATGGATTGTTTTGGCTTCCACATGATGTCGGATCAGATGATATTTAGTATTGATGTGCTTAGTACGATCATGGAACTTTGGGTTCTTGGCCAACTTTATTGCAGAGGTGTTATCAATCATGAGTGGAGTTGATTGTATTTGTTTTACCTGCAAATCTTCAAGAATTTTCCTGAGCCACACAATTTCTTTCGTTGCTTCAGCTGCTGCCACATATTCTGCTTCTGTTGTGGAATCTGCTGGTACTGATTGTTTGCGTGATCTCCAGGAGACAGCTCCTGATCCAAGACTCATAGCATATCCTGAAGTAGATACCCCAGTTTCTTTGTCTCCATCGAAGTCTGAATAAGAGTATCCAATCAAGTTGAAGTCGTCCACTTGTGTATACTTGATTCCAAGGTCTTGAGTTCCCTTCAAGTACCTTAGAACTCTTTTTGCAGCAGACCAATGTCCCTCACAAGGCTTTTGCATAAACCTAGAGAGGATTCCAACAGCAAATGAAATGTCTGGTCTGGTAGTAGTGAGGTAGATGAGACTTCCTACAAGCTGTCTATACTTTGTTGCATCCTCAAATTCCTTTCCTTCAATAGATGTGAGCTTCAAGTTTTGTTCCATTGGAGTAGAAAGAGGATTGCACCCTGTCATGCCAAATCTGTTTAACAAATCTCCAATGTATTTCTTTTGAGAAAGAAATATGGACTTTGGATGTTGGGTTACTTTAATGCCAAGATAGTAATGAACATAGCCAAAATCAGTCATTTCAAAAAAATTTCCTTATTCTTTCTTTATGGATGCAATATAGCTTTCATTGTTCCCTGTCATTAAAAGATCATCTCCATATACCACAAGATATATAACTGTTTTGCCAACTTTCTTGACAAATAAAGTTGCTTCATCAAGATCAAAATGATTGAAGTTGAGTTTCAGAAGATGCTCAATTAGTTTTTCATACCAGGCTCGTGGTGCTTGTTTGAGGCCATACAAGGACTTCACAAGTTTGCATACATTATGTTCATGTCCTTTCACAGCAAATCCTTCAGGCTGGGACATAAAAACATTCTCTTTTAGATCTCCATTCAAGAATGCAGTTTTTACATCCATTTGATGGACTTTCCAACCGTTCTGAGCAGCTAGTGCAAAGGGTGTCCGGATGGTGGCCCATTTTGCTGTGGGGGCAAAAGTTTCATCATAATCGACCCCTTCCTTCTGTGCAAAACCTTTTGCCACAAGCCTAGCTTTGTGCTTGTCAAGTGAGCCATCAGCTTCGTATTTTTTCTTGTAGACCCACTTGCAGCCAATTGGTTTGGTTCCAAATGGAGGATCAACCAGCTTCCAAGTGCCATTCTTTATGAGGGCATCATACTCCTTCTGCATCGCTTCTTTCCATTCATCATGAGAAGCAGCTTCTTTGAAGGAAGTTGGTTCAAAATCTGTAGACAAGTTCAATTCACAATCATAAGTAACATCCATATCAACAGGTGAATTAGAGTTATCTACATCACCTCCATCTTGTCGGTTTGTATTTCTGGTTCCTGTTTTTCCAATTTCATCAGGATGAACACTTTCAAGTGTCTTTGTCAGCCACTTTGGGGGACCTTTCTGAGATGGTTCAGGCTGCTCTGTTGATTGAGTTGGGTCTGAATCAAGATTGAGTCTCCCAATTCGATCAATTACATCACTTAAAGCATCATCCATTGTTGGAGTGTCATGCAGGGGAGATTGTTCTTCAGAAGGAGATTCCACATGTTGATCTAGTATAGGAATCCCCCCTTCAAGATGTGGAATCTGATTATCAAACTCTTAGAATGATTTCTGTTTTGTGAATCTATCCAAGCGATCAAGTTGCCGCTCAACAACACTGTCAGATTTGGATGATTCAAGAAAAATGACATCTCTAGATAAAACAAACTTTTTATTTACTTGATCATAGAGGCGGTATACTTTAGATGTGTTTGAATACCCCAGGAAGATACACTTACGACTTCTAGCACCAAGTTTGTTTCTATGTACCTTGGGTATTAAAGCATAACAGGTGGAACCAAAGATCCTGAGATGTTTTACCGAAGGAACATGTCCATACCACAATTCATAAGGAGTCTTGTTTCTTATAGCACTAGATGGACATCTATTCTTTATATATGCAGCACATAGAACAGCATCAGCCCAAAACATTGTCTTTACATTTTTGAAGAAAAGCATGGATCGTACCATATTCAAGATTGTTCTATTCATTCTTTCTGCTACACCATTCTGTTGGGGATTATAAGGTACAGTTGTTTGATGTTTAATCCCATGTTGGCGAAGATAGTGTTCAAATTCATTTGATGTATATTCTTTTCCATTATCAGTGCGAATAGACCCAATATGAGATTGTGCATCATTTTCAATCCACTTATGAAAATTCTTGAATGTTTGAAAAGCATCATATTTGTTTTTCAATAAATAAACCCAACACATTCTGGTGTAATCATCAATAAATGTCATGATATATTTATTTCCATTTGCAGAAGAAACAGGCATTGGACCACATAAATCTGAATGAATGAGTTCAAGCTTCCTATGTGCTCTTGAATGTGAATCATGAAAAGACTATTTGCTATGCTTTCCTAGAATGCAAGCATCACATTGCTTATGTTTTCTAGGAATTGTAGGCAAACCAGCAACACCATTTTTCTTCAACAAGCGGAGACTATCATAGTTTAAATGTCCAAATCTAGCATGCCATAATAAACTTGACGGAAGTGTACCTTCTTCATGATGAGAAATATATGAGAAATGTTGTGCATGAGCAGAGGTTCCTTGCAGTTTAAGAAGTCTTTCTTCTTCTATACCCCTCATGACAAGTGAGTGGTCAGATGCCTTTCTTACCTCAAGCTTTCCATCAAACATGTGAATGGAGTGACCTTGCTGGCGGATGTGGACCAGGGACAACAAGTTTCTCTCGAGCTGTGGGAGATATAGAACATGATCCAGAAGAAAGTCTGGAAGACCAGGCAGTTTAAGCCTGATTGTGCCAAGCCCTGATGGCTTGATTTTTGACTGATCTGCAAAGTATACTGCTCCATCAACATTGTCAGTGAAATCTTCAAAAAAATCTTTCATATGAGTCATATGACAAGTTGCTCCTGAATCAAGCAACCAGTCATTTTTCGAAGAAGCAAGTGAAGCATTAAACAAATCTTCATTTACTCCAATGTTACATTGTGCCTCAATATAGTGAGCGGATTCAGGTGCTTTACCTTTATCTGTGTCATCAGTTTTACCTTTCTGCTGATTTCTTCTCTGCTCAATTTTGTCACATGGTAGCTTGCATGTAGAAGCATCATGTGATCCATTTCGTTTGCAGTGAATGCAATGCAGATCTGCCTTTTCTGCTTGAGAATGTTTGCCCCCCCTGCCTCTGAAGTATCTTCCTCTTCCTCTTCGTCCACCTCTTCCTCTTGTAGAATCTTGAGCATGATGCTTTTCTTTATGATCAAGGGAAACAGTCTCTTCAGAAGATTCAGGGACTGTTTTCTTTCCAAAGGCTTTCTCTCTTTCAGCAAACTTTTTCACAAGAGACTCAAAGGTTATGTCTTTAAGATTTCCATTTTCTTGTAAAGACTCAAGATAATTAGAGTAGGTAGGATAGAGTGCTTTGAGAAAGGCAATAAGAGAGATATCCAGCTCAACCTTAGTGGATTTAATATCATGCATTATAGACTTTATTTCAGATGCAAGAGCAAGGGGATCAATATTTTTCAGTTCAAGAGTGAAGAGTTTAATCATGAGCTGAACAACTTCAAGTGCAGAATGAGAATCATAGAGTTCTTTCAGCTTTTGTAAAGCTTCAAAGGCAGTGGAATAAGATGAAATATGACGACTTACTTCTTCATTTACAGATGCTGCAATCAATGCATAGGCTTTGTTGTTCTTGTTTTCCCAAATGACAAGTTCTTTATCTGATGTAAGCTGCACAGGGTCTGTGTCTTCTTCTCCGACACACACTCCTTTCCACAAGTCATTGTAGATGAGGGTGTGTTTTACCATCCGAGACCATTCAGAATAGTTCTCCTTGCGAGTGAGAACTATTCCGACCATAGAAATGATTGAATGCATTCTGTAAAAGAATATCTCTGCTAAAAAAAAACTTTTGTTGATAAAAAAAACTTCTGCTGAAAAAAAAATCCTTATGCCACAGCCTTATGCACTTTATTTTCTTCTAACGTTTGCATCAGCATTTCTTATATCACTGCAATATTACTATGTTTTGAGAAAAAACTTTCAAGGATCACTTCAATATATATCAATATATCAAATATATATGTAATGCTGGAAACACCGCAATAATACTTTCAAGGATCACTTCAATATATATCAATATATCAAATATATATGTAATGTTGGAAACTGCTCAACGATATATAGAAACCGCCATACTGAAGTTTAAAAAATTAACTGCATAATACTAAAGCCCTTGCAGTCTTTGTAATACCCAGCGTTACTGGCAACTGTTGAAGCTTTTCGCGTTCTGCGAAAATGACATGACATCGGCCTTCTTGCATACAAGGTTAGCCAAACGCCGACAATCAAAGGAGCCGGAGACGAAGTGGATGTAGCCGGAGAAGACACAGGAGCCGGCGATGGCGAACTGCCGGGAGCAGCTGCAGTGGAGACCTTGATGCTCACCTTCTGGCCGGCGGCACAGTGGCCGGAAACTGCACAGATGTAGTAATGGTGGCCGGTGGTGTTGAGAGTAATGGAGGCCGGGCCTGTCTCGTATTTTTCCAGGGGACTAGTCGTCACACACTTGTCGTAATCCGCCTTGCTCACTCGATAAACATTGTGCACATTACCAATGGAAAATAAGTCTAAAAATTTAAATGAAAGACTTGGAATCCGCTATTCACATATAGCATTGAGAAATTTGAGAAAACGGACTGCCAACTAACAAATTTCACGCAAATAAATAGGCCAGCGTTCAATACTCGAGAAGGTTCTGCAAATCCGAACTCATTGAGGGAGAATCCATTGCTTGCGCTCCCAGACTTCAGTCCTTTGGTTTCAGGTGAAGATGAATCAAACAAAGGGACAGATAGGCCAGCGCTTGGATAGAGGGAATCACTGCACAGGTTTGTGCTACACGGCACCTATGCCCTCAACTTTGGTTTGGCTTAGTGAATCCTCGTTGAGGAGATTCGCTGGATTACTTCACAAAAGGAGCGGATGGCTGGAGCGAAAGAAACCTTTCAAGAACCGGTGAAATGTGAGCCAAGCTGGGCAAATGAGAGATCAAACGGAAGCAGAGAGGAGCATGTCAGATGCGTTGGCAGTGCTCAGGGTAGAGGACAACAGTCTCAGCAGTGGCAGCGCTATGTCAGGCATATGCGCAGAGAGACTAACGTTTATGCAGACAAAGGCGTTATAGCCAGGCAGACGTTTCAGGCAGAGGAGTTACAAGGAATCCCATCTGGGACCTGCGCTCTGATACCATGTCAGGCCAGGGTAACTCCAGAATTAAATGAGCGGAAGAAAAACTGACTGCTTTATTCATTAGCTAACTTTCATTTATATACATAAGTCTGACGGATCAGTTCATCTTCTTGATGACTGTCCAGTTCACCCATCCGTTGAGGATTAGGTGTCAACAATTACAATAATAAAAAAATTCTTTCTTTAGTAACTTTTATTATTTTAGCTCAGGCTCTTGTTAAATTGATATATGTAAATTTTAATAAATTACAATAAATTACTTTTATTTTTTTTAATAAATTTTATTATTTTAGCTCAGGGTGTTGTTAAATTGATGATAATCATGATATAAAATATCAATATGTAGATAATGAAATTTAAAGCTCTAATATCTATATATCAAACTAAACAGATTATTTATATATTGCTTGTGTAGATACATATATGTCACTTGCATATAATTTTTTTTTAAATAATATCTGAAAATTTCTTATACTATTTCAATATTGAGGTTTTATTCTACTTGACAACCATTACCAAGACACATCCTTCATATCCACACCATTCCTATGCACATCTTAATATTGAGATTTTGTTACACATCACAATGATTGCTAAAAACATATTAATGTATAAAGCACTTAAATCACCACATATCCGCTTACTGAAATATCAATTTACATTGTTAAATAAATCCAAAAGCATACTTTACAATTAATCAAATCACAATTTTTCATCAAACTAAAATCCCAATTCAGTTAAAAAACCTAACTCCCAAAATAATAAAGCGATATCATAACGCCTTGTCCCAAACAAATCCTTCGTGCCAATGTCGGTTAATTGTAAAACAAGTAACATCTTTTAGTTATTCCATCTATATAGATGTGTACAACAATTGAATGAAAAATCAACATCTTTTAGTAACCACGTCTGTAGATTTTAACAGAAGAAAGAAGTGACACAGTTGTTTGTGGATGTTGCAACCCCTTTTTTTTTTTTTTCAGTAAGGGATGTTGCAATCCTATTCGAACAAACAAAGGAAGTCCTCCGCAAACCACCAACCTGAAGTCATTTCCAACTTTAATAAGTAATTCTTGAATTCTTTGAAGCGTCAACGATTTCTGTAAGTGACAATTTCAATTCAACAAGGAGTAATGGCATAAACGCACAGCAGCATGTTCTAGGTTATCTGGGGAGGCTCTGCCCATAATCCTCTCTAAAACCCTTTTGTTTTCTTACAAATGATTTTTGCATTGTAGTATCCCTTCACACCTTTTGCTATTTGCATGAACATAATAGGCAAGGGATGGTCAGAAATTTAGCCAATTCCATAAACGTTATGTAAATATTTGTAGATGGTTATTTTCGTTGCTGTGCACAATGTTTATCATTATTTTTCCTTTAAATTTTATAATAAACCACAGTTAGCCAAAGCACTCTTCCTCGCATGGCACTGACAGTGAATTACCTTAATTTCGCAGTGATGACGGAAAAATTGCTCAAAAAACAATAAAAATAAGAATGACGTTTTAGCATAACACGTCATGATCATAACTCTAGTGGATCAATTGAGCCAAAATTTTCATTTTACATCAGAAATTTGGAAACAAAAATAACATCTATATACTCTATGTATATCTTGGTGATGGCCAATTGCAGCATTTAGTGTGGAATTTGCATTCCAACACATACTATGCTCGTGATTTCTCGTTGGCTGGTGTGTCTCTTGCTTTAAAGAAATTTCTTCTGCCCTGCTGTAGCTTTAAACGAGGTATTAGCCAAGTCCATGGCTAATTCACCTTCATGGACATGGTTAAAATTTATACCCCTGGGCAGACCTTGAAGCTCGTGAGTATTTCAAATAAAAACTTCTACGTGAACTGAAGATATATGAAACTAAATGTGAAATGAACTCTTTCAGAAGATAAACTGGCAGGCTGGTAGAGCCAAACTTAAACAAGATGTTTCACCAAAATTTTTGACTTTTATTTTCTCGACTGTAATGGCATCTCTTACAGCTGGGGTGAGGAACAACTGCATAAAAAACACGGCAAAATAATTTTCAATTTTAAAAATGATGTATATGATATAAAAATGATAAAAGAAAGAAAAATATCTTAATATCTATATGATGAAGAGAAAAAACGCAAAAACTAACCTTCCTGTACATTATTTTATTGGAGATGTGGATGGGTTCTGAACAATGAAATTGATTATGCAGATACAGTATCTCCTGCACATTTTCCACATTTTATCAGACGTATATTGATGTTGAACAATAAAGTTGATATATACATAAATTGCAAAAGCATTGGATTCAAAGATACATAGAGCTAATGATACTCGTTCAGTTGAATTATACAAATCCAACTGTTCCATTATCACAAACCTTCAAAATGTTAAAGAACTGTCAGAAGCATTGTTACTGGTGGTGCTTTTATTAGCTACCAGGGTCCATATATCTGTTTGGAATTTCGGATCTTCATCGGTTCCCAAAAAAGTGTTTAGTGTGTTTTGCAATGTGTTCACAATATCTGTCATATTAGGCGGTTCCGATGGAGATTCTCTTGTGCAAAGCAAACCCACACTTATGAGTTGACTAATGCAATTGAGTTGCTTATCTTTTTCATAGTTGTTTATATTAGTCCTCTTTCATAGATTCTTATCCACCATTTCTCGAATTTGATGTGGAAAATTGCTGCGCACCCAATTTTGCAAGTTCATTCCTTCCACAAACATGTTGTGAGTGGGTTTTTTTCCGTCAACGTCTCCAATAACACTATTCCATAACTATAAACATCCCCTTTTACTGTAACAAGTCCACCCAATCCATATTCTGCATTTAATTTCACAACCAAATAAAGATTCAGATTCAAATTTATGACAAAATAAAAAACTCATGAAAATGCTTAATATGATATCAACATTCTAGTTAAGATTATACCTGGAGGAATGTAGCCTGCTATCCTTTGACTGCATGTGTGGAAGTGAAAGCTGAAATGTTAGAACTTGCAAAACATATCGTAGCAATGCCAAAGTCTATTAAATATGCACCCAGAAACACATTACTAGGTTTTAGATCACAATGAATCACTTGCACAAAACAATGATGATGAAGATATGCCATACCATGTGCAACATCTATTGCTATATTTAGCCTTTGAATCAAACTCAAGCCACCATTTTCTTGTTCACCATCACCATTGGGATATAACCATTTTTCTAGGCTTCCATTTTCCATCAGGGGAGATATCAAAGCCTTGTAGTGAAGGTCTGAATAAGAGGTTATGGCCTTTATTAGATTTCGATGGTGTACTCTTCTCAAAACATTGCACTCTCTGTAAAAACTCTTGTTTGCCTCTGCATTTTCCAAATTGAGTAGTTTCACAGAAACCAGTGTACCATCATTTAGAACTCCTTTATACACTTTCCCAAAAGCACCAACTCCTAACAAATTGGCATCACTAAATTCATCTGTTGCTTTCATGAGCTCTTTATATGAGACTTTGGTGATCCACTTCTAAGGATTTCACTACAGGTCTCCTACTTGATCTCCATAACATTCCAAAAAACAAACACAATATAACCAGCAGTGTAACTCCTGCAATAGGTATGACAACTCTTTTCAGATGTGAATGGCTTTTATGTTTGCTAGAAAAGCATGGTGGCAATCTGACCCAACTTCCACATAGATGAATGTTTCCTATAAAAGCTGGGGCATTAAGACTTTTAAAAGCTCCATCTTTAGGGACGTCGCCTGATAGCTTGTTATAAGAAAAATTCAAGTGCTGGAGCAATTTGAGCTTTTCCATTGACATGGGTATTCCACCAGTGAAATTGTTGGATGACAAATCCATGTCCGGAAGATTTTGAAGCCTATCAAGTGAAACTGGAATTGGACCTTCAAGTAAGTTGAATGAGAGATTCAAGTATTCCTATGCTATGCAGCTTCCTAGCGTGCTTGGAATGTTGCCCCTGATAAATTATTGCCCCCAAGATCTAAAAGCCCCAATCTTTTGAGTTGCCCAAAATCTGTCGGGTTGTTTCCTTGTAAATGGTTAGATCCTAAATATAACCTCTCCAGCTTTTGAAGCATATTAAGTGCAGGAATTGACCCTGTAAAATACTTATCGTCCAGAGCAAGGAATGTTAAATTAGTTAGATTTCCAATCTCGGGAGGTATTTCTCCTACTAAATCATTTTCTTCAAGGTATATGGCGTACATTTTCGTAGAGAGGTGGCGTATAGAAATGGGCAATCTTCCCCCGAAAGGATTAGAGGATAACACTATTGTTCGTAGGTTGGAACAGTTAGTAAGAGCAGTAAGAAAGGGCAAGGTCGTGGCGCTGCCGCTGACTAGTTGATTATTGTTTAAGCAGAGGCCCTAGAGTTGCGTCAACTTCCCCAACGCGGTCGGCACTACTCCACTGAACTGGTTACTGGCAAATTCGATTAATTGAAGCTTTGTATAATTGAAGATGGAAGCAGGAACCCTGCCAACTAGCTTATTATTAAAAAGATATATTTCTACCAATGAGGCGTGTTTGGTGCACAACTCCGGAATGTGTCCAGTTAATTTGTTGTTTCCTAATTCCAAATGTTGGAGATTTGAGTAGTTTGAGAGCGAAGAAGGAATAGGGCCCGTCAGATTGTTATTAAAAAGATCTATTCGTCTGACTAGATTGAGCATCCCCAGTTCAGAAGGAACGCGTCCGTGAAGGTTGTTAAGCCTCATATTTATGTAAAGTAAAGAAGATACGTTTCCAAAGCAGGGCGGGATTGGACCTGTCAATTTGTTCATTGTTATGTCAATGTACTGTAAACTGGGAAGAAAACACAGGTCGGAGGGAATGCTCCCTGTCAGATTGTTATCGCATGAAGTCAAGTTTGTTAAACTGCGATAGCCACCGAGAGTGGGTGGAATGGAACCTTGCAGTTGATTGCTATATAGGATAAGTTTCTTTAACCGAAAGAGGTTTCCCAATTGATAGGGAATGGGACCATGAAAACTGTTATTATGAATGTCGAGTATTCTGAGAAATGAGAGATTGGCAAGAAGAGGAGAGATTGTACCTTCTAATCCCATGCCCGAAACATAAAGGGAAACCACTCTCTGTCTGCGCACACTGTATGTGATACCAGGCCACCGGCAGAATGAAACGTTAGGGTTCCAAGTAGCGGGCAATGATTGGGTGGTAATTGCAGACATGAATCCAATCAAAGCCTGTTGATCAGTTACATTGCTGGTATGAGGATGCTGATGTGTGATCAAAACAAAGGGATTGACCAAGAGAATCATATAAACGAATAAGAGACGCATTCTCGTAACGGGCAACGAAACAGGAGCATAACATATGTTCATCTTCTCCGATTGCAACGCTAGAATTGTTTGCGAAGGAAAATAATGTGCAGATTTTTTCATACATACACTATATATAGAGTATATCGTGAACTGCATTGATTACATAGAGTCGGTGTGAATCATAGCCATGACCTTTAAACACATACGTCACTGCGGTCACAATCGAAGCATTCAGGCGCGCAGCGTATTTAAAAGAAAAAGTCACTTCTTATTATACAGTCACAGTCACCCACTGACAGGCTTGTGACTATTGGTAATTGCGTAGCCGTAGAGACGAAGCTATGATTTGAACATGCCGTCACATTTGAAGTGATCGACCCCACCAGGCCTGGAATTTGACGTCCCACAGGACGTATTTGGCGTTCCAGAACGTATTTGATTGCTACTAGAAATTTTCCCCCGTCAAATTTGAGGTGTGTTAGAAATCGATAACATATGTCAAAATGACGGCCCATTTCATATTGAACCTGTCAAAATCTCTAATACCTGTTTTAACCTACAAGTGACTCTAAATTGGCAACCAATATTTCCAACAGTCTAGTGTTTAATACAGCTCCAGACAGTACCCTATCTTAACCAGGTTATCTTGACAGTACCCTGCCAACCTATGCCTATGGTTATTCCTAAAACATGTCATCCTGCCATCATATGTTTTGACTTGTATTCCAATTCACAACAAAGGGTGAGTCACTTGACGTTCCAAATTCCAATGCGCTTAACCCAATTTCGTTAACTCACAGTTATGGTATCCTGATTCCAAGTAAGTTGCCTTTGTCCTCGACGATAGAATTTAATGAAGTTGTTGAATTCAAAATTTGAAAATTGAAATGGGGAAAGGATATTCGCGCCATTCACCCAACATAAATCGTCTAAAGTAGCCAGCATGGTCCATCCGAAGTAAGAAGCATGATTGTGGGGTTAGTCCAACATTGTGCAGGAGTCTATGGAAGTAGGATTAGAGATAGAACCATTTGCACATCATCGAAATCTCAATCTCTCCCAGAATTCGAATGAATGGACGAGCTTGCTGTTGCAGAGCAGGTATCGAGACAATGGTTTAGCATCCCGATTGCACGCTGCAAGTAAGTCCACCTACAGAAGGCACAAGCTATATTGTGAATGTGGGTTTTAGGAAGGCTGCAAAGCATAACATCTTGGTGGTTTTTGATACCTCGTCGGACATGTCATGGATAAAGTTCGATTATAGACATGGGTTCTCCTCTTACAAGAAACTGGATTGGAGCTCATGCAATAGAAACCTAGAAGGTGACAGCATATCTTGTAGCGGAAAGAAGTGCATCTTGCAAACCCAAACCAGTGGTGGAAGCCCTGTCACGGCAGAGATGAGTCAGGGGACACTGTGGTTGGATTCTCAGGCCATTGAAAAGTTTGGATTTGGATTCGGAACCGATTTCTCAAAATACCAAGGCAATTCTTCTATTGGGCTGCTGGTGTTTGGCAGAGGCTCCCTCTCATTTCCTTCCCGGGCCAAAAGCAAAAGTCTCTCTTACTACCTGCCCAACTTCTTTGAACCCCAAAGCTAAAGGAAAATTGAGTCTCGGCCAGAATGTGTCGATTCCCTTTGACTCCAAGTTCACCGCGTCAATGTCGAATCGTAAAGCTACATCGCTTTGATATTTTGTGGAACATAAGATTATTACAGTGGGAGACACCACCCTCGAAGTCTCCTCTAATGCTTTCCAGTTCACTTCAACCAGAGGAGTGATGATGTTGGAAACTAGAACTGTTATCAGCCAACTAGTGAAACAACCCTACAATGCTTTAAAAGCATCTTTTGTGAGTCAATTCCATCAAGCTCCTCATGTGCAGTGATCAAAATTCCCCTTAGACACTTGTTTCAAAGTACTCTTGAGACCTTTTGAAGGTAAGACCTTCATCTATAACATACCATTTTCAGGATGGTTTCGATCGGTCTATTTGTAAAGAAGCAATTTTAGCATCATAAGAAGTCTTCAGCAACAAGGTTACACTGTTTCTGTCAAACAAACCAACAAAAAGATCAATTTTGCTCTAGGCACTTCTTAACCTAACCTACTGCTTATTACTTTATTTTCTGTTCTCTTTGTTTATTGGGTCGAGAGGCAGACATTTTTGATATATAATTTTAATAATACTCTTTACAGAAGTGAATTCATATGAGACAAAGATAAATACTATTTACACATTGTTGTTAAATTTTGATTTGCCTTGTCTAAATTGGTGTTTTTGATTATTTATATAGATTCAACACACTTAAAAATCTCTAGGGCACTTCAATTGTGAAGAGTTCACCGATCAAATTTGTGATTTCAATGAATCTCTATTGAATCATAGACAAATTAGATAAGAAAATAAACAGGGAAACTTTTCAAAATTTGACACTAGTCTTATATTCATCCAACCATGAAAGATTATAAAAAAATTGAACTTCTATTACAAAGTGTATGTTAAATAAATTATTCATTAAAAAAATGCCAAAATAAAAATGATAAAAAAAAATTGACACTCAAATGAAAAGCATGAAAAATACAAAACGTCATCAAATTTTCATTTGACCAGCAGAAAAAAATTGAAATTCCAAGCCTGAACCCCACTTAGATAAAATTAATCGAAATACATCTACCCTCTCAAAATAGAGTCACAGTCACCCACTAACAGGCTTGTGATTATTGGTAATTGCGTTATGATTTGAACACGCCGTCACATTTGAAGTGATCGACCCCACTTAGATAAAATTAATCAAAATGCATCTACCCTCTCAAAATACGGAAAGCCCTATTTCCAACCCTATTGCATAGTAAATGCGACCTGACATGGAACCAATATAACACGCCGCTATTTTTTTTTCTCTCATCACCGCACGGCATGTTATATCGTGTCGATCCCATGTCAAATCACATTTACTATACAATAAGATTGGAAATAAGGCTTTCCCTCAAAATATAATCACAGTCACCCACTCACAGGCTTGTGACTATTGGTAATTGCGTAGCCGTAGAGAGGAAGCTATGATTTGAGCATGCCGTCACATTTGAAGTAATCGACCCCACTTTGATAAAATTAATCGAAATGCATCTACCCTCTCAAAATGGTGTTAGATATTTCAAGAGCATTAACCTTTTTTTAAATAAAAACTAGATGACATCATTTTTGTAAACTTATTATTTTTCATTATTTAAAAAGAAAATGGTAGGACTTAATTCATGTAAATTTAATAAATCAATTTAATATCACAATAATTTTAGTAATGTAAATTTAATAAATTAATTTAATATTATAATAATTTTAGTAATATATTAAGAAAGAAGAAAGAAATAATTTTAGTAATATATTAAAAAAGAAGAAAGAATTTATTTTAATGTTCCTAAGGTTAAAGATAGCTTATGGGGCACATTGTTTTTTCATCTGCTTGATGTATTTGGCTTTTTTTTTGTGAAGGTTCAAAATAAATTCTTTCAACTTCTCGACAAACCCCTCACTAAATAGATTATCCCAAGAGTCAGCTCTCAGCATATCTGCATAATTTTCCCAGTTGTCTTTGAAGGTCTCATATTTTAAAATGAAATGTTTTTATGTTTCCACTTTTCCAGAAGAACAAAAAATGCATACTCTTTCCTCCCACTTCTTTTGGTCTTTTCCAGTGCCCTATTTCACAATGGAGTTGATGAGAATTAGTCCTTACCTGAGCAATAAGAATTTTGGCTCTCCAAGAGATATTGGCCTCTATGTATGCTTTTGGTTGATGACTATGAGTGGGATTAAACACTTTGATATAGTACTTTTTCTTTCTTCCTAGCTCTTTATCTCATGTACGCTTGTGGAACTTTTCCATAACAAAAGCTTTAATCTCTTTGTTGTTTATGGGACACACTTTCAAGCGAATACCCCATTTACTAAATCATTTGTTATTTTGTTTCATCCAAGTATTTTTTTCCTTGCACAATCTGTCAGTAAAGACAACTTTAGGCCATCTAACGTCTTCCATTTGCTCAAATTTTTTTAAATACCTTATGACTCGCACCATAACAATTGTTTCAATAGGAGTAGTCCCTGTTTCACTTCACAAGATAGCAAGGAATTGCACTTTTAATCTTGAATTTGTTTGCAATCAAACGCTTCTGAATTTTCTCAATTTGTCTCCAATGCATGTCGGATGTAGTGCTGGCCCATAGTTCACAACCATAGAGAATCGTCGGAATCACTAGAAGCCCAAAAAGAGTTTGAGTGGTTTTCTAGTCCCATAACTCTGCCTCTCTACACCTATTTTGAAAAGCATAGAATGCTTTCCAACCCCCCAAAGTTCTTTTTCTTTCTACAACCATTCCAGCTTAGATTTTTGTTGAAGTCAATTCTGAGATCTCTGAGACCTGCAACTTCTTCCAGAATGTTGCCTTCAAAGTAGAACTTATGTTGGTTATGTTTTCTTTTCTTAGAGAAAACCACTACTTTCGTTTTACTGATATTGACTTGCATCCCCACATTTCTACAAAAATGCTAAGGGTTAGTAAGTGCTCTTGCAAGCTAAGAGCCGATTTAACAATCAGAATATGACCATCTGCATACAAAAGAAGCCTAATAACAAATTTGCCCAAATAGATACCATCACCCTCTTGCGAATTTAACCAATCCTCAAGCTTGTCGATATATAAACCCAAAAGGGTAGGAGACGGTGGGCAACCTTGCTTGACTCCGATATCGCTTCTGAAACTTTCAGAAATATCTCCTGAAGTTCTAATTTTTACTTTCACCTCTTCATACAGCCTATACACAACTGCTCTCAAATGTTTAGGAACCCCAAGTTCCTTCATTCTGTGCCAAAGCTTATCCCTAGGAACCGAGTCAAACATTTCTTCTGAAATCAACAAAGCAACAAAAGACTTCTTCATTTTTCTCCCAAAATTTTTCAATGATGTGCCTTAAAGTTATACAATGATCAAGTATGGAATGTTTAGGTCTAAAACCTGCTTTCCCTTTAGCATGCTTATCTCTTTCTTCTTCCCGCTTGCTAATTTTGTTTTCTAGCATGCTTCCAAATAGCTTTGCAAACAAAGTGTTTATCGTGATGGTCCTATAATTGGAGAGATTATTGACGTCACCGCTCTTGAAAAGAGGTATTGCCAGACTAGTTGTCCAATCTGTGGAGAGCCCCTGTAGTATGACGTTGTTGAATTTTTTTATAATGTGAGGTATCTTTGAGCCCCACTTTAGATAACCTGTTTGGAGTTCAGCTAAATCTTTTTCTTTTCCAACACCCAACTTCTTAATACCCATATCTACCTCTTGCACCGTGAAGAGTTCAGTATCAGTGTTAACCAAGGGGGAGGGTCACCCCTTGGGATCCTACTCATAGAGTTGTCTTGCATAATCAAACCATTTAGAAATTATAATACTATTCAGTAAAAACAAAATATAAAATATTTAAATGTATTCAATGAAAATAAAAAACATTAAATATTTAAATTTTAATGTATCCCATTTTAAACATATAATATTTAAATATATTCAATGAAAATAAAAACATTAAATTTTTAAATTTTAATGTATTAGGAAGAGATCCATTTTAATTTATGTCTTATCAAATATGGAGGGGAGTAAATTATTTAAAATGTAAATATTTCTTTTAATCTAAAATTTAAGAAAACAAAATTTGAAAAATAGATTTATGTTTTTGGAAAGATTTATAGTTTCAAAGTTAAAATAAATTTAATATATAAATGGTATTTTTTTATATTATATATAATTTTAATTGGATATACATTTTTTTTGTCAAGTTGTCTGCGATCCTCCACATTTGACATGCGGTTTGAGGAGCCACCACCCAAGGGCATCTTAGCCGTCAAAGTCACCCGAAAATACATAAAATATTTAAAATTTTAATTTTAATGTATTCAGTAGAGATCCATTTTAATTCATGTCTTATCAAATATGGAGGGGAGTAAATTAATTAAAATGTAACTATTTTTTTAATGTAAAATTTAAGTAAACAAAATTTGAAGAAAAGATCTATTTTTTAGAAAGATTTATAATCTCAAAGTTAAAATAAATTTAATATATAAATGGTATTTTTTTATAATTTATATATATATATATATATATGTTTCTCAAGTTCTCTGTGATGCTCAGACATGACTTGTGGTTTGAGGAGCAGTGACCCAAAAGCATCTAAGCCATCAAAATCACCTGAAAGTACATAAAATATTTAAATATATTCACTAAAAAATTTAATAAATCAAATATAATATCAAAATCATTTTAATAATATATTAAGTAAAACTAATCAAACATATTAGTAAAAACAAAAAAAATAAAATATTTAAATGTATTCAACAAAAAAACGTTAAATATTTAATTTTTTATTAAATATGGAGGGGAGTAAATTATTTAAAATGTAAATATTTTTTTAATATAAAATTTAGGAAAACAAAATTTGAAGAAAATATTTTTTTTTGGAAAGATTTATAATTTTGGAGTTAAAATAAATTTAATATATAAATGACATTTTTTTTTTACATGTTATATATATTTTTAATTTGATATACAATTTTTTTTGGTCGTCAGTAATTTTTTAGGCTTGATCTATGGCGTGAGGAGCCGTGACCCAAGAGCATCTACATCGTCAAAGTCACCCAAAAATACACAAAATATTTAAATGTATTTAGTAAAAAAGTTAATAAATCAAATTTAATATCAACAGTCATTTTGAATAATATATTAAGTAAAACTAATAAAAAATATTTATTAAAAAAAAACATAAAATATTTAAATGTATTGATAAAAATAAAATTAATGTATTCCATAGAGATCCATTTTTATTAATGTCTTATCAAATAGGGAGGGGAATAAATTATTTAAAATGTAAATATTTTTTTGTTGTAAAATTTAACAAAACATTTGAAGAAAATATTTATTTTTTGAAAAAATTTATAATTTCAAAGTTAAAATAAATTTAATATGTAAATGATCTTTTTTTATATGTTATATATATTTTAATTTGATATACATTTTTTGTTTGTTTGTTGTGATTTTCTAAGTTTGATCTGTGGCTTGAGGAGCCTTGACCTAGGGGTATCTAAGTCGTCAAAGTCCCTGACTTTGACCCAGGGGCATCTAAGGCATCCAAGTCGCCCAGGGATCGCATGTGGCCCAGGCCACAAAAATCATCTAAGTTGTCAAATTCACCCCGGGATCACACCCGACCTAGGCCACACCAGCTCTTCGCTGAGGAGCCTTGACCTAGGGATCTAAGCCGTTAAAGTCTCCAACCTTGACCGAGGGGCATCTAAGCCATCAAAGTTACCTAGGAATCGCACCTGGCCTAGGCCACACTAGTCATCTAAGTTGTCAAAGTCACCCAGGAGTCACACTCAACACCCTTTAGAATGTCTCCTCCGCCAAAGTCACCCTGGGATCGCACTCGACCACCCTTTACAATGTCTCCTCCCCCTACCATAGGACACAACCACCCACCATGAGGTTTGATATTGGGTTACTTTGTTGATGAAGCTCATCCTGAACCGGTTATGCTAATGGAACTTGACCAATTTGGTATACATTTAATTATATATACATATATATATATATATATATATATATATATATATATATATATATATATAATTTGATATACATTTAATTATATATACATATCCAGAGTATATTTTTATTAAAAAAATATGGTAAATATTAAGTTCTTATATGTTTCTTAATTAAATTTAAACATAAAATATGAAATATCATAATTATTAATATGAATCTTCATCATTAATTTTTTTTAAATATGTTATACATATTATAATTTTTTCCGAAAAAATAATTTACAATTTTAGTATATGGATAGATATGGTCTATATTACAATTGGCATGAGGTATTTGAAATTTTAAATGTATTGATCATAAGGAATTTCAAATATTTAAATTATAAATGATATAGATCATTTGAGGTATTTAAAATCTTTAAATAAATTGAGCATAAGAAATTCCAAATCTTTATTTAATAATCTCAAAATATTTTTGATCCAACTTACCATGGAAAGTATGGGAATGGTTTTTATGTTTCTTATATCCTTTACTCTCTTTAATTTATTAAAAGAATATTTATGAAAAGTTGCTCTAAATTGGCCAAGGGTTACACTCATATGTTACACTATACATTTTCCCTCCTCAAACTTGGGCGAGTTGTCCAACTAATGTAAAGGCCGGAAAATACCACATGTCGACCTGGTTATGATGATAAGTGAAAACCACATCTTTTATCCCCTGAATTAATTCGGTGTTAGTAGAAAGGAGAGATGGTTGGCACCTCTCCATCACCTCACTTAGGTGGATCTTACCACAAGTTTTTCGCTTTTCGTGTTGTTAAACCATCTCATGAATTCGAATTTTGAGAATGTGATGCCCTTCATCCCAAAATGAATTTTGAATTTCATACGTTCCTTGTTGTATCACAAATGATATTAATTTCAAATTTCATGTGTTCCTTTTCCAATCACAAAAGGTATTGATTTTCCATGTTTTTGTGCGTTAAAAATTTGGGTTTGTTTAAACATTATGTTACTGCTATAAGTCTCCTATGGTTCCCTAGAGAAACGTATTCCTTAAAATCTGAGTTAGACACCACTACAATCTGCGTTAATGGTCATCACAGATAGGGTACAATGTTGTGCCTTCTGGATTTAACATAATTTTTTTCATGTTTTAATGACCTTTCATATTGTTCATGTTTTAACATAATGTTATTATCCCACAAATCACCTTTTAATAATGCCTCAAAGTGTTGCAACGCGTCCTTTTTCGAGGAAAAGATCCGTTCACCTGGAGAAACTTATTGCTTAAAACCTGAGTTAGACACTGCTACAATCTGCATTAATGGACGGGATGGATATGGTACAATGTTGTGACTTCTGGATTTAACATAATTTTGTTCATGTTTTAATGACCTTGTGGAAGAAGTGAAAAATATTACTTCAAATGGTGCCCATATGGGCAACAACTATAATATATACATAAACATACACCCAAGTAGTATTAGAAAAATAGAGAGACACACAAGAATGAAATCAAATCTCATTGATCAAACTGTTTGGACAACCAGTACATTATATAGACACACATAGACAACTTCTAGGACAATCTAGATCCAAATAATTCGGATCACCAACTCACAACACAAACTATGAAGATACAACTCATGACAGATAGACTCAACAGTAAATAAGAGAATACAACTCATCAAATCTATCTGCACATATCATTTCTACATTATTCCAATATCCCCCCTTAATGGAGAAATGGGTTTTCAATAATGCCTAGTTGTTGTCTACATATTTCAAAGTTCATCTTTCCAAGAGCCTTGGTAAATATGTCAGCTACATTCTCACTTGTATTACAATATACTAAATGAATCTCATTGGATTGTATCTTTTCTCTTAAAAAATGATGTTGGACTTCAATATGTTTTGTTCTGGCATGATAAATTGGATTATTTGCCAACTTCATGGAACTCTGGTTGTCACATTTCATGCTTGTTGGTCCTCTTTTCTTTTCTCCAACATCTTCAACAATCCTCCTTAACTAAATAGCTTCACAAGTTGCATTGGTCAAGGCTTTATATTCAACTTCTATGGATGACAAAGAAACATTCGGTTGTTTCTTGCTACTCCATGATACAACCCCCGATCCTAAATTGAATGCATATTTAGAGGTTGATCTTCTATCATCAGGATTTCCAACCCAATCTGAATCAGAAAAACCTGCCAACCCAACATCAAATTCATTAGTATACAAAATACCAAAATAAAGTGTTCCCTTCAAATATTAAAGGACTTTCTTTGCTGCTTTCCAATGGCTTTCACAAGGCTTAGCCATAAATTGACTAAGGATGCTCACAAAATATGTTATATTTAGCTTGGTAGTGGTGAGGTAGTTCAAACTTCCCACCAATTGACGATACAAAGTTCCATTCACTTCTTTAGATCCATCACTGTACAACTTGGCATTTTGTTCCAAAGGAATAGACACTAGTTTGCATTCAAACATATGAAACCTTTCAAGGATTGTCTTTGCATATTTTCTTTGTGTGATGATTGTCTTACCAGATTCCCTCCAAATTTCAAGACCCAAACAACAATGCAGTTCACCAAGATCGTTCATTTCAAAGACTTGTGACAACTGAATTTTAATTTCTTCAATCAACTTGAGTGCACTTCCTGTTATGATAAGATCATCAACATACAAATATATCAAGGCAATGTTCCCATCTTCATCTCTCTTGATTTACAAGTTAGGATCAAATTTCCTTCTCACAAAACCTTTTTCATAAAAGAATGAATCAATTTTCACATACCAAGATCTTGGTGCTTGCTTCAAACCATACAAAGCTTTCTTTAACCTACAAACAAGATGCTCATGTCCCTGCTTTACAAACCCTTCAGGCTGAACCAAATAAACTTCTTCTTTTAATTCACCATTCAAGAAAGCAAATTTGACATCTAATTGATGCATTTTCCAATTTTGTTTTGTAGCTAATGCAATCATGATTCTAATTGTATTCAGTTTAGCTACATATGCAAAAGTATCTTCATAATCAATGCCTTCTTTTTGTGAATAGCCTTTTGCAACCAATCTAGATTTCTGCTTATCAATACTGCCATCAACATTAAACTTTGCTTTGAATAACCATTTTCATCCTATGGGAACTTTATCTTTGTGCAATTATGTTAATTCCCATGTGTCATTCTTCATTTATTGCATCTCTCCATTCTTTATATTCTTTAGCTTCTTCATAACGTGAAGGTTCTAGAAAATTCATTACATGAGACATCAATGCATAATCTTTATACCTTATAGGTGGATGAATTTGACATGATGACCTCCTTAGATTTTTATTTCTTTCATCTTTTTTTTTTG
The DNA here is from genome assembly GCA_031772625.1 of Pinus tabuliformis. Classification (NCBI taxonomy): domain Eukaryota; kingdom Viridiplantae; phylum Streptophyta; class Pinopsida; order Pinales; family Pinaceae; genus Pinus; species Pinus tabuliformis. The sequence goes on along the minus strand of CM062812.1, from coordinate 564,273,296 downwards.
CTTTGTGCAGTCTCTTGTTCTCTTCTTGGAGTGTCATGACTGTTGGATGCTTCATGTTCTTGAACCTGTACCTGTTCTTGTTCCTGTTCAAAACATGCTTCTATTTTGACATAATCTTCAATATCATGCCATACACCTGTGTTATTCATTTTATCACCTTCATATACATTTTCATGAAAGCAATCTATGTGAACTAGGATCAAACAACTTGTATGCCTTTTGATCATCACAATAACCAATGAATGTGCACTTAATTGATTTTGCATCAAGTTTTCTTTTTCTTTTGGAATATGTGCAAATGCCTTGCATCCACAAACTCTTAAATGATTCACTCTTGGTTTATATCAATAAAATTCTTCAAAAGGTGTTGCCAGAAAAGATCAATAATATGGATGCTACTCTTGCAGAACCGCATGCTTACCAACCAACCTTTAATATCCACGTACTATATTTTTGGACATTTCTTAAAATCCACTTTTCTGTAACAATTGTCCCTTGCGTTGGTTATCAATCATTCGTGCCATCCAATTCCTAATAATCCTTAAACACTTCTTTGGGTTTGAACCCCCACAGCTGCGAACCATGCTCATCGATGTCCATCCATGTATGATCACATTCCTTCAAATCCAACTCAACTATGTTGGAAAAATCATCCTTAAGTTGTCTTGATTGGACCTCCTCCCATTCAAAATCCCCCTAGACCACCAGCTCCTTTGCCCCTTTATTCGTCAACGTATATGCCAGTTTGCTGGTGGTTCAACGAATGAGGCAAAACTTCAAGTTTTGCATGTGATCAAAGTGTTTGTGAATCCTTTTTATGATATGGCTTAAGTGCTAGTGCTTTGTCACCTTCCCTAAGTTGGAGCCACACTGTAACCTTCTAGCTACCTTGATTTCCAAAGTGGAGTCGTCCTCTATTGTGCAGTGATGGAAACTGAATTTGATCAACAAGTTTGGCCCTTGTTCCAGAGCCAAGAATTTCACTGCATTATTTATCCTCGTGCCCAGATCTGAGTAGTAGATTCAGAGGATTTTACTAGTGTTGTCCCATAACACCAATGTCGCACCAGCATGAATCGAGTTTCCGTTCAAGGTGCCATCGAATTTTAACTTCAGAAACTTGTCGCCAAAGGTGTCCAAGACTTTTCCAATCCCTTCACTCTTGGTTCCTTTATCATATGAAGTGGAGGTTGGATTCCTTTCAGGCTTAGTTTTTCTAGGATTTGACTTTCTTGTTCTGTAAGATTATTATTTTCATTTCGCACCCGACAACTTAGGATTATATCATGTATTTGGTGCAGGATTTGGGAGATCAATGAGGAAGTCGGGGAGTATTGTCCTAGAATATATGTCGATTTCTCTCATTCTAACCTGCCCAGATCACAAAACTAGAACTCAATCTCCAGGTAAGATTAACCCCTTCATATTTTAGGATTTCTCCACTCCAATTGTTTAAAGTTTCGTATATATTGTCTCTTTGTCTGCCAAAAGACATAAGAAACCTAGTTCTAGAGCATAGTTGTGTATTCACAGTTATTTAGGATATGGTTGATAGTTTCTTCTTTATTTTGGCATAGGCTATAACGTGAGGGTCTTGACTCAGCCCATGCAATAGAGATTTTCGCAGGTAAGGATTTTTCTGTGCATCGCAAACCAAATGAACATTTTGATTTTCGACGACTGCTTACATGACCAAATTTGGTTGTAGTTCGTTGTAACGACCCCAGGTTAAAAGTTCATGTAGTAAAGTTAATAAAAGAAAAATAAGACCAAGGTCATGGGACACTTATCCAAGCATAATGTTGGGCAAAACATCCTAGTGGGGTGTGTAAGAAAATAATTAGACTTTTTCGTCAAAGATTAAGCATCCAAACATAACATAATGGAATCATATAAACATTTGAACATAATAGAAAGAAAACATATAAACATCCAATTGTATACAATTTAAACTTTCTTTCTATGATTAATTCAAAAAATTATATAATAGAAGGAAAAAAATTCGATAAAAAAATTATATAGTAGAGTTCTTTTGATAATGACGATCAAAGAAAATCCAAGCTGTAAAATGGCTAGACTTCTCCTTCGATGATTATTTTGTGTTGGGAAACTTTCCTACAAATACGCTAAAATTTCTTATTGGAAAGTATTTTCTCACAAATACAATAAAATCGTGTGGGAAATTCATGAAAAACTTATGTGAGAAAAAAAGAGAGAAGAACCTACATAGGGGAAATGTTTTGTAGGAGCTGGTCCTTGGGGGGTGAAAATGGCCGTATAGGGGTTATCACATGATTTGACATGGAAATAAATGAGATTGTTTTATCTTTAATTTAAAATCACTATTATTCTTGGGAAGCGGGAATTTCATACTTAAGAGTGTACCCTCCTTTGTTGCCACCTTACCAGCCTTTAATATCCACGTACTATATTTTTGGACATTTCTTAAAATCCACTTTTCTGTAACAATTTTCCCTTGCGTTGGCTATCAGCCATTCGTGCCATCCAATTCCTAATGATCCTTAGACACTTCTTGGGGTTTGAACCCCCTCGGGTGCGAACCATGCTCATCGATGTCCATCCATATATGATCACATCCCATCAAATCCAACTCAACTATGTTGGAAAATTCATCCTTAAGTTGTCTTGATTGGACCTCCTCCCATTCAAAATCCCCCTAGACCACCAGCGCGTTTGCCCCTTTATTCATCAACGTATATGCCAATTTGTTTGTGGTTCAACGAATGAGGCAAAACTCCAAGTTTTGCATGGAGCCAAGTGTCTGTTAATCCTTTGTATGATATGGCTTAGGTGCTAGTGCTTTGTCACCTTCCCGAAGTTGGAGCCACACTGTAACCTTCTAGCTACCTTGATTTCAAAAGTGGAGTCATCCTCTATTGTGCAGTGATGGAAATTGGATTTGATCAACAAGTTTGGCCCTTGTTCTAGAGCCAAGAATTTCATTGCATTGTTTATCGTCGTGCCCAGATCTAAGTAGTAGATTTAGAGGATTTTACTAGTGCTGTCCCATAACACCACTCCCGCACCAGCATGAACCAAGTTTCCCTTTGAGGTGCCATCGAATTTTAACTTTAGAAACTTGTTGCCAAAGGTGCCCAAGACTTTTCCAATCCCTTCACTCTTGGTTCCTTTATCCTATGAAGTGGAGGTTCGATTCCTTTCAAACCTAGTTTTTCCAAGATTTGACTTTATTGTTCTATAAGATTATTATTTTCATTTCACACCCGACAACTTAAGATTATATCATGTATTTGGTGCAGGATTTGGGAGATCAATGAGGAAGTCGGGGAGGGTTTGTCCTGGAATATTTGTCGATTTCTTCCTTTCTAACCTACCAGATCAAAAAACTAGGACTCAAGATCCAGGTAAGATTAACCCCTTCATATTTTAGGATTTCTCCACTCCAATTGTTTAAAGTTTCCTAGATATTGTCTCTTTGTCTGCCAAAACACATAAGCAACCTAGTTCCAAAGCATAGTTGTGTATTCACAATTATTTAGGATATGGTTGATAGTTTCTTCTTTCTTTTGGCATAGGCTGTAGCGTGAAGGTCTTGACTCAACCCCTGCAATAGAGATTTTCCCAGGTAAGGATTTTCTGTGCATCGCCAACCAAATGAACATTTTGATATTCAACCACTGCTTACATGACCAAATTTGGTTGTAGTTCGTTGTAACAACACCAGGTTAAAAGTTCATGTAGTAAAGTTAATAAAAGAAAAATAAGACCAAGGTCATGGGACACTTATTCCAAGCATAATGTTGCGCAAAACATCGTAGTGGGGTGTTTAAGAAAATAATTAGACTTTTTCGTCAAATATTAAGCATCCAAACATAACATAATGAAATCATATAAACGTTTGAACATAACAGAAAGAAAACATATAAACATCCAATTGTATACAATTTAAACTTTCTTTCTATGAATAATTCAAAAAATTATATAATAGAAGGAAAAAAATTCGGAAAAAAAATTATATAGTAGAGTTCGTTTGATAATGACGATCAAATAAAATCCAAGCTGTAAAATGGCTAGACTTCTCCTTCGATGATTATTTTGTGTTGGTAAAGTTTCCTACAAATACGCTAAAATTTTGTATTGGAAAGTATTTTCTCAAAAATACAATAAAATCGTGTGGGAAATTCATGAAAAACTTATGTGAGAAAAAAAGAGAGAAAAACCTAAACAGGGGAAATGTTTTGTAGGAGCTGGTCCTTGGGGGGTGAAAATGGCCATACAGGGGTTATCACATGATTTGACATGGAAATAACTGAGAGTTTCTTATCTTTAGTTTAAAATCACTATTATTCTTGAGAAGCGGGAATTTCATACTCAAGAGTGTACCCTCCTTTGTTGCCACCATACTAGCCTTTAATATCCACGTACTATATTTTTGGACATTTCTTAAAATCCACTTTTCTGTAACAATTGTCCCTTGTGTTGGTTATAAGTAATTCGTGCCATCCAATTCCTAATAATCCTTAAACACTTCTTGGGGTTTGAACCCCCCCAGGTGCGAACCATGCTCATCGATGTCCATCCATGTATGATCACATCCCTTCAAATCCAACTCAACTATGTTGGGAAACTCATCCTTAAGTTGTCTTGATTGGACCTCCTCCCATTCAAAATCCCCCTAGACCACTAGCTCCTTTGCCCTGTTAGTCATCAACGTATATGCCAGTTTGTTGGTGGTTCAACGAATGATGCAAAACTCCAAGTTTTGCATGTGATCCAAGTGTCTGTGAATCCTTTGTATGATATGGCTTAGGTGCTAGTGCTTTGTCACCTTCCCTAAGTTGGAGCCACACTGTAACCTTCTAGCTACCTTCATTTCCAAAGTGGATTCGTCCTCTATTGTGTAGTGATGGAAATTGGATTTGATCAACAAGTTTGGCCCTTGTTCCAGAGCCAAGAATTTCACTGCATTGTTTATCATCGTGCCTAGATCTGAGTAGTAGATTCAGAGGATTTTACTAGTGTTGTCCCATAACACCACTCCCGCACCAGCATGAACCGAGTTTCCCTTCGAGGTTCCATCTAATTTTAACTTCAGAAACCTATCGCCAAAGGTGTCCAAGACTTTTCCAATCCCTTCACTGTTGGTTCCTTTATCCTATGAAGTGGAGGTTGGATTCCTTTCGAACCTATTTTTTCCACGATTTGACATTCTTGTTCTGTAATATTATTATTTTCATTTCGCACCCGACAACTTAGGATTTTATCATGTATTTGGTGGAGTATTTGGGAGATCAATGAGGAAGTCGGGGATGATTTGTCCTAGAATATCTGGCGATTTCTCTCTTTCTAACCAGCCTAGATCACAAAACTAGGACTCAGGCTCCAGGTAAGATTAGCCCCTTCATATTTTAGGATTTCGCCGCTCCAATTGTTTAAAGTTTCCTAGATATTGTCTCTTTGTCTGCCAAAAGACATAAGCAACCTAGTTCCAGAGCATAGTTGTATATTCACAATTATTTAGGATATGGTTGATAGTTTCTTCTTTCATTTGGCATAGGCTATAGTGTGAAGGTCTTGAGTCAGCCCCTGCAATTGAGAATTTCCAAAGTAAGGATTTTTGTGTGCATCTCCAACCAAATGAAAATTTTGATTTTCGACCACTCCTTACATGACCAAATTTGGTTCTAGTTCATTGTAACAACCCTAGGTTAAAAGTTCATGTAGTAAAGTTAATAAAAGAAAAATAAGACCAAGGTCATGGGACACTTATTCCAAGCATAATGTTGGGCAAAACATCCTAGTGGGGTGTTTAAGAAAATAATTAGACTTTTTCGTCAAAGATTAAGCCTCCAAACATAACATAATGAAATCATATAAACATTTGAACATAACAGAAAGAAAACATATAAACATCCAATTGTATACAATTTAAACTTTCTTTCTATGATTAATTCAAAAAATTATATAATAGAAGGAAAAACATTCGATAAAAAAATTATAAAGTAGAGTTCTTTTGATAATGACGATCAAAGAAAATCCAAGTTGTAAAATGGCTAGACTTCTCCTTCGATGATTATTTTGTGTTGGGAAAGTTTCCTACAAATACACTAAAATTTTGTATTGGAAAGTATTTTCTCACAAATACAATAAAATCGTGTGGGAAATTGATGAAAAACTTATGTGAGAAAAAAAGAGAGAAGAACCTAAACAAAGGAAATTTTTTTTAGGAGCTGGTCCTTGGGGGGTGAAAATTGTCATATAGGGGCTATCACATTATTTGACATGGAAATAACTGAGAGCATTTTATCTTTAGTTTAAAATCACTATTATTCTTGGGAAGCGGGAATTTCATACTCAGGAGTGTACCCTCCTTTGTTTCCACCTTACCAGCCTTTAATATCCACGTACTATATTTTTGGACATTTCCTAAAATCCACTTTTCTGTAACAATTCTTCCTTGTGTTGGTTATCAGTCATTCGTGCCATCCAATTCCTAATAATCCTTAAACACTTCTTGGGGTTTGAACCCACCCAAGTGTGAACCATGCTCATCACTGTCCATCCATGTATGATCACATCCCTTCAAATCGAACTCAACTATGTTGGAAAATTCATCCTTAAGTTGTCTTGATTGGACCTCGTCCCATTCAAAATCCCCTAGACCACCAGCTCCTTTGCCCCTTTATTCGTCAACGTATATGCCAGTTTGTTGGTGGTTCAACGAATGAGGCAAAACTCCAAGTTTTGCATGTGAGCCAAGTGTCTGTGAATCCTTTTTATGATATGGCTTAGGTGCTAGTGCTTTTTCACATTCCCTAAGTTGAAGCCACACTGTAACCTTCTAGCTACCTTGATTTCCAAAGTGAAGTCGTCCTCTATTGTGCAGTGATGGAAATTAGATTTGATCAACAAGTTTGGCCCTTGTTCCAGAGCCAAGAATTTCACTACATTGTTTATCGTTGTGCCTAGATCTTAGTAGTAGATTCAGAGGATTTTACTAGTGTTGTCCCATAACAATACTCTCGCACCAGCATGAACCGAGTTTCCCTTCGAGGTGCCATCGTATTTTAAATTCAGAAACCTGTCGCCAAAGGTGTCCAAGAATTTTCCAATCCCTTCACTCTTGGTTCCTTTATCCTATGAAGTGGAGGTTGGATTCTTTTCAAACCTATTTTTTCCAGGATTTGACTTTCTTGTTCTGTAAGACTATTATTTTGATTTTGCACCCGACAACTTAGGATTATATCATGTATTTGGTGCAGGATTTGGGAGATCAATGAGGAAGTCAGGGAGGATTTGTCCTGGAATATCTGTCGATTTCTCTTTTTCTAACCTGCCTAGATCACAAAACTAGGGCTCAAGCGCCAGGTAAGATTAACCCCTTCATATTTTAGGATTTCTCCACTCCAATTGTTTAAAGTTTCCTAGATATTGTCTCTTTGTTTGCCAAAACACATAAGCAACCTAGTTCCAAAGCATAGTTGTGTATTCAAAATTATTTAGGATATGGTTGAAAGTTTCTTCTTTCTTTTGGCATAGGCTATAGCGTGAAGTTCTCGACTCAGCCCCTGCAATAGAGATTTTTCCAGGTAAGGATATTTCTGTGCATCACCAACCAAATGAGCATTTTGATTTTCGACCACTGCTTACATGACCAAATTTGGTTGTAGTTCGTTGTAACAACCCCAGGTTAAAATTTCATGTAGTAAAGTTAATAAAAGAAAAATAAGACCAAGGTCATGGGACACTTATTCCAAGCATAATGTTGGGCAAAACATCCTAGTGGGGTGTTTAAGAAAATAATCAGACTTTTTCGTCAAAGATTAAGCATCCAAACATAACATAATAAAATCATATAAACATTTGAACATAACAGAAAGATAACATATAAACATCCAATTGTACACAATTTAAACTTTCTTTCTATGATTAATTCAAAAAATTATATAATAGAAGGAAAAAAATTCGATAAAAAATTATATAATAGAGTTCTTTTGATAATGACGATCAAAGAAAATCCAAGTTGTAAAATGGCTAGACTTCTCCTTCGATGATTATTTTGTGTTGGGAAAGTTTCCTACAAATACGCTAAAATTTTGCATGGGAAAGTATTTTCTCACAAATACAGTAAAATCATGTGGGAAATTCATGAAAAACTTTTGTGAGAAAAAAAATAGAGGACAAACTGAACAAGGGAAATTTTTTGTAGGAGTTGGTCCTTGGGGGGTGAAAATGGCCATATAGGGGTTATCACATGATTTGACATGGGAAATAACTGAGAGCGTTTTATCTTTGGTTTAAACTCACTATTATTCTTGGGAAGCGGGAATTTCATACTCAAGAGTGTACCCTCCTTTGTTGCCACTTCACCAGACTTTAATATCCACATACTATATTTTTTGAAATTTCTTAAAATCCACTTCTCTACAACAATCGTCCCTTGCATTGGTTATGAGTCATTCATGCCATCCAATTCCTAAAAATCCTTAAACACTTCTTGGGGTTTGAACCCCCCCCGGGTGCATACCCTTCTCATTGATATCCATCCATGTATGATCACATCCCTTCAAATCCAGCTCAACTATGTTGGAAAATTCATCCTTAAGTTGTCTTGATTGGACCTCCTCCCATTCAAATTCCCCCTGGGGCACCAACTGCTTTTCCCCTTTATTCATCAACATATCGCCATTTTGTTGGCGGTTCAACGAACCAGGCAAAACTCCAAGTTTTGCATGTGAGCCAAATGTCTGTGAATCCTTTGTATGATATGGCTTAGGTGCTAGTGCTTTGTGACTTTCCCTAAGTTGGAGCCACAATGTAACCTTATAGCTACCTTGATTTCCAAAGTGTAGTCGTCCTCTATTATGTAGTGATGGAAATTGGATTTGATCAACAAGTTTGGCCCTTTTTCCAGAGCCAAGAATTTCACTGCATTGTTTGTCGTCGTGCCCAGATTTGAGTAGTAGATTCAGAGGATTTTACCAGTGTTGTCCCATAACACCACTCCCTCACCAGCATGAACCGATTTTCCCTTCGAGGTGCCATCGAGTTTTAACTTCACAAAACCTGACGCCAAAGGTGTTCAAGACTTTTCCAATCCCTGCACTCTTGGTTCCTTTATCCGATGAAGTGGAGGTTGGATTCCTCTCATACGTAGTGTTTCTAGGATTTGACTTTCTTGTTCTGTAAGATTATTATTTTCATTTCGCACCCGACAACTTAGGATTATATCATGTATTTGGTGCAGGATTTGGGAGATCAATGAGGAAGTCGGGGAGGATTTGTCCTGGAATAGCTGTCGATTTCTCTCTTTCTAAGCTTCCCAGATCACAAAAGTACGACTCAAGCACTAGGTAAGATTAATCCCTTCATATTTTAGTATTTCTCCACTCCAATTGTTTAAAGTTTCATAGATATTGTCTCTTTGTCTATTTGTCTACCAAAAGACTTAAGAAACCTAGTTCCATACCATAGTTGTGTATTCACAATTATTTAGGATATGGTTGATAGTTTCTTCTTTCTTTTGGCATAATATATAGCGTGAAGGTCTTGACTCAGCCCCTATAATAGAGATTTTCATAGGTAAGGATTTTTCTGCGCATCACCAACCAAATGAACATTTTTATTTTCGACCACTGCTTACATGAACAAATTTGGTTCTAGTTCGTTGTAACAGCCCCAGGTTAAAAGTTCATGTAGTAAAGTTAATAAAAGAAGAATAAGACCAAGGTCATGGACACTTATTCCAAGCTTAATGTTGGGAAAAACATCCTAGTGGGGTGTTTAAGAAAATAATTAGACTTTTTCATCAAAGATTAAGCATCCAAACATAACATAATGAAATCTGAACATAACAAAATGAAAACATATAAACATCCAATCGTATACAATTTAAACTTTCCTTTTATGATTAATTCAAAAAATCATATAATAGAAGAAAAAAAATTGATTAAAAAAATTATATAGTAGAGTTATTTTGATAATGATGGTCAAAGAAAATTTAAGTTTTAAAACAATTAGACTTTTCCTTCGATGATTATTTTGTGTTGGGAATTTTTCTTACAAATACACTAAAATTTTGTATGGGAAAGTATTGCCTCACAAATACACTAAAATCGTGTGGGAAATTCATGAAAAACGTATGTGAGAAAAAACTAGAGGAGAACTTGAATAGGGGAAATTTCATGTAGGAGCTGGTCCTTGGGTGGCGTCACTAGTCTTGACTCCAAAGTGTATGGTGTCCACGAACCAGGCTTCATTTCTTGAAATGGTCAAGGCACTGACGTGAGGGAAAGGGATCGATACTCAAGCACAAAACAAAGATTGGGGAAATTTTGTGTCAAAAGTGAACTAATCCTGGACGTATTTAACTGTAAATGCAAGGCCCGACTTGTCTCTGAGAATTTATATGCTTTAAATGACCATAGTCTGCAAGTGGCAATCAACCATCAAATCCAGAAATACCAAGTATTATTCATCACTTTCCTCAGCATTTTCTTCTGATTACCCTAATTTATTCATCCTAGGTTCCACCAACCTAGACATCGTTGAAGTCATCATGAAGAGCTTTCCCTCGTTTATCCTCATTTTCTATGTGACGACATTCCATATTCCCTGGATTCATCTACAATAAGAGTCTTTATGATAATGAAGAGGGGTGAGTTCCAACAAAAATTGTATGTAGATTATGCATAGTACAAAGATGAAGGTGTATCTATATATAAAATATATATATGTAAAAATTTGAAACTTGCCATTTTTTAATACACTGGTCACTATGACATTTTTAAAAATTATTAACAAGTCAAGGATTACATGTTTATTTTGAAATAACCAGTATTTCATGGTTATAAAAAGGGTAAATGTGCATACATACGTCAATTTTAAAGCATGGTTGCCCCGACTGCCGTAGGCTCCACCTCTGCTTCCACTCTGACAAGCTCCACCATTCCAACTTAGCTGCTTCGATACTGGAGCTATTGAATCGTTGTGTATGAGCATGTATGTGAATAGGATTATGCACTAAGTCAATGATTGGCTTAGTGCATGGCTCTTAATAATTGCTCGAAATAAGTACGAGAGAATTGCAACATGTATGAAGTAGTTTTATGAAATTATTCGATTCGATCAACAAATAGTTTATGGAAATTCGATTCGATTTGTTCATAGTTTTCTTCATTTGAGCCAATCCGTAAAGAAAGAAATTTTAACATAAGATAACACTTCAACATAAGAGTGTTTTTCTACGTTAGAAGGCCAGGCAATTTAGGAGACCTCGCTTGACTTTCTAGTTGGAAATGAAACTCATATATGCTTTGGCATTATGAAGGGATGGTTTTTCTGAGGATTATTGAGAAGGTCTCAACAATTGTGTGTATTTAAAAAGGAAAATAAAGAAAATAGAAACAATTGTGAAATTGGAAAAGAAAAAATCCAATCATGTTTTGGAGGGTTGTAAAGCCAAGAAAGCAGGATTTTGGAGGGTTGGAAAACCAAGAAAGTAGGAAAAAGATGGGCGAAAATAGATTATTACTCATTCTTTAAATATATTGTTATTCTGACATCGTCTACATAAATAAATAAGTTTAAATGGTGATTTTATAAATATATATTTATTTATTAAATAAGAATTTTGGAAAAATAAGTTTTGATACTAAAAATCCATGTTATACATTTTAGACTTTTTAGATTTAAGTTTTTGGAGGGAAGAGTAAGTTTGGATTTTTTTTTACCAGTGAATTGTATTTCTAAGGCTGCTATATGATATAGAGTTATTAGAAATTATTGAAATTTTAAAATGGATTAGGAAAAAATAATCAGAATTAAAAGAATTTCATTCGAATTTTTATTGTATCATATTGAATTCGAATTCGAACTTGGTAACTATGGTTTACAGACACATTCTGCATAGACATTGTTTGGGCATTTTCTGAAAATGTGGAAGCAAGATCGATGCTATTGGTGTTTATAGAAACAATAATCTGGTAGATATTAGTTGCTATTTAACTATTCCATTGGCTTAAAGCAAGGTTCTCCATCTTGGTGGTTTTTCTATTATTTTTTGGGTCCTAAACTTTTGGGGTCGTTTTGACCCCATATGTGATGTTTATTTGACGTGGTAGGACCTACAATGTAACCTTAGGCAGAGCCTAGGTTGGTCTTAAATGTGAAATTATCAGTTAGACGTTTCGAATGGGCTATCGAGGGCACCAAACACATATTGTATACAAAATTTATCTGACTGGGACCCATAAGCCTTTTGAGGTACATCTCCTAAGGGTAAGTTGTTTGGAAGTTTAAGGTTTCCTCATGGCTTCTGATCAAAATAAACAATAACAAATGAATCTATGAAATGGCATAGTATGTCATGCATTAATGTCATAAATGTGGTTGTATATTGGAACATCCATTTTTCCATGAATTAAAAGTGTGATAGAGAGGAGTATTATTAATTTCTCACATGGCTCTAAAGAATGATCCAAAAGGTATTGAATCGACTAAACATCTTGAATTCGTTAAGTACTACATATCCACACTAGAAAATTAGTTCTCATCGATATTCTCACTAACATTGGGCTTGAAAAAGGTTGTTTTGTATCCTAATCTTTATTATTTATTGGAAAAAGTTGATTTAGTTATCTTGTTCTTGTATGTAGATGAATGAATATTTATAGGTAGTCTTGAGAAGCTCATTGCACGGTGCAAGACAAAGTTAGCATAGTAGTTAGTTATGAATGACATCCACCTCATGGATTAGTTTTTGGGTCTACAAGTTTGGTTAAGAGAAGTAGAAGTAGATAATATAAATTCTAAACAAATTTCTACTCATGAAATGTAAACTCTTGGCCACTCATTATTCCAAATCAAAAGTTATTAGTAGATTCAAGTTTAGTTATACAAGAAATTGATTAGTTGGCTTATCTATTTGGTGAATATCAAACCTAATATATGTTTTGCAATAAATGCCTTTTAACTAGTTAGTGGTTGAGTTGAGGCACATTAAATGGTAGGTTACAAAACACAATTAAATGGAAGAGCTTGTTAATGTTTGAGATATGTGGAATATGGTGAGTTGGTGCCACATGATTTTGTTTATTTGATTGTATAAGGAATTATAGCTCCAAAAAAGTACTTTAGGGTCTTGTTGAAGCTTGGGTATAGGGATGATTTCTTGGTCTAGTAGGAAACATTTTGGCTTTGCATACTGATAATAGAGTTGACTATTGAGATGTTGGAGCCCATTGTATCATTGTTATAATCAAAATTGCATTAAACTCATGGAGATTCATCCAAGTAAATTGAGATAAGGTATCATTTTCTAAAAGACAAAGTATAAAGGAGAGAATAGAAAAATACAGGGAAACAAAACTAAGCTTGATTTGGAGAACTCAAGTTCTACTACCAAAAGACGATGAATTTATTGAAATTTAAGGTTGAAAATTCCTAGGATTTTTTTTTTTTTGAAAATAAGCATTGGAATTTCTATTCACCAGTTAGAACAAAATTACATACATTTTTTTTGCAGCTGGTCTGTCACACTGGAAACCAGACTAGCTAAAGTATAGCCTTTTTATCATCAGTCTCCTGGGTATAATACTACAAATATTTTTCTTCCTAGACAAGTTTTTACAAAATTTACAGGCAAAAGGGTAGCTCCAAATTTGTCTATGACTTTTGAAATATTTATTTTCCTACCCAGCGGCTTCGCCCTAACATACTTTAGACACTTAAAAAGAATAGACATAACATGACTATACAAGACTTCGAACCACCATACCAAAAACCATACAAAGGAACATGGCTTTAGAGTAGTTATCAAGGTCGTCACTTGCAGGAGGTTTGGTTCCTCAAGAGGGTCCTAGTCGCTACCTTAGTGTGATGGTTCTCCTCTCATGCTACGCACACACACAACGAATAGTAGCCAGTTGGTCCTCCTCGTTGTAGGGTATAATGTCCAAGTGATGGACATATTGTAGGTAAGTGTCAAACATTTTTGCCGAATAATTGATTTGGTCCTTATGATGGCGTTCAATGTTGACCAGAGAGTGAAGGTGGGTCTCCAACCTCTCCACTCGCCTCTAGAGGATGTCAAACTGCCTCGGCTGAGCTCCCTAAGAGTTTGTTTCTGCAATTGTTTTACCCATCGGCATTTTTATGTGCCATACAGTATCCACAGTTTTATGATACAAGGTTTCTCAGGTCCGAGTAACGCCTGTGTCGATCACCCAATCATCCTCCACCGCCTCGTGGCCCTCTAATGTTTTTTCTCTTAGCTCCCAAAATTCTTGCTCCTTACCTTCCAGAATGGCCTTTCCTGCTTTCGGGACAACGTCTACATAGGCCTGTGCAGCCTCCTATGCTGTAGTCTTGATTTTTGTTCTTTTGCAGGGTTAGTTGATGATTTCGCTCCTTGGGATCTTCCCCTAAAATAAACCTTCACGCCCTGCTCCATACTCTGGTATGTCTTTGTTCCTCTTGGCACTAGAAAGATACTCTTTGTCTTGAGGAATCGTAACTCTCTATGAATGAGATACCAAAAGGGGGGGTTAAAAATTGTCCCTTGCGTTGGTTATGAGTTGTTTGTGTCATCCAATTCCTAATAATAATTAAACATTTCTTGGGATTTGACCGCCCCCCACCTCGGGTGCGAATCCTGCTCATCGGTGTTTTTCCACATCTAATCACATCCCTTCAAATCCAGCTCAACTATGTTGGCACATTCATCCTTAAGTTGTCTTGATTGAACCTCCTCCCATTCAAAATCCCCTTGGATTTCCAACTCCTTTGCCCCTTCATTCACCAGCATATTTGCCAATTTGTTGGCAATTCAATGAACGAGGCGAAACTACAAGTTCGGCATGTGATCCAAGTGTCTGTGAATCCTTTATATGATATGGCTCAGGTGCTAGTGCTTTGTCACTTTCCCTAAGTTGGAGCCGCATTGTAACCTTTTGACTACCATGATTTCCAAAGTGGAGACATCCTCTATTGTGCAATGATAGAAATTGGATTTGATCAACAAGCTTAGCCCTTGTTCCAAAGCCAAGAATTTTGTTGCATTGTTCGTCATTGTGCCCATATTGGAGTATTAGATTCAAAGGAGTTTACGAGTGTTTTTCCATAACACCCCTCTTGCACCAGCATGAACCAAGTTTCCCTTCGAGGTGCCATCGAAGTTTAACTTCAGAAAACTTGTCGCCAAAGGTATCCAAGACTTTTCCAATCCCTACACTCTTGGTTCCTTTCTCTTATGAAGTGGAGGGTGAATTCCTTTCTCTTTGCTTTGTGGAATTATGTTAGCACTGGCATGGTGGTTTCATCACTGGGTAGTGGTGTTGTCTCAAGATATGTTCTATAATTGTTTTTCCCTTTCCTCTCTACACAAATTTTTTGTACCTTGTTATTGTCATTCATATCAACACTCAAGGTTTCTAGGCGGGAGTAAGTATCCACGTTCTTTGTTTTGTTCTTGCACAATATGGGATATGGCCCGTCTTTTGAGTTGGGCATCGTTCTTTCCCCGACCTCCTTGGAAATCACTGATCCAACCAGTATCTCATTCAATTGTTCGGTGCTTATCTGTGGGTTTGTTATTCAAGGACCTTTACAATTTGGTTTTAAAATTGTTTTTAAGTGTTCCGAGGTCTTTAAAATTCATTATGTTCTTTAGGTCCAAGTCATATCATTTAGTCTTAAGGAACAATTTAAGGTGATTCAGTTATATGTTCATTTTCACTTTCACCATAGGTTCACTCAGTTAAATGATTGTTTGCATTGTCAGGTCTCCCTCGCAGCTCCTATCACCCTCTAGACCTTTATGATATCTCTCTCCTCCATAGTCCGTTATCTTGTTAGTACCCACATCAAATTTTCATTCTTCCACTATATTATTGGAAACCCTTTCCTATCATAAGTCGTGTTGGAAAATGTAACTAGGTTTGGTCTTCATTAAATGTATTTGAGTCATCTTGTAATGTACTCGTCAAAAGAATAAAGAAAATAATTTTAATTATTGTTATTGTGACTTATCAATGCATGGATTTCATGCTTGGGTCACCATGTTTTAGATCAAAGTCCCCATTGAGGACTTATAGGATTTATTCTGAGTCAATAGAGTTATTGTACTTTATAGAGACCCTTCTTGGGCTTTTGAAACATGTAAAAAGGTTTAGTATTGAGTCAAATATATTTTATGTATCCTCCACATAAATTTGGCCTCAGGACATCAATTCGACCTTGCTTGAAGCCTATAAATAGAAGCAATCGAATTCATTTCGAGCATCTCATCTCAATAAAGTTCGATATCTCTAAGGAAGCCAGAGAAGTGCGAAGTGTGTCTAAGGAAAACAAAAGAAGTGCGAGTTGAGTGGAGTATAAGGAGAAGAAGAAAACCTAAATTTTTGTGCCTCTCTCTCTTTGTTTCATGCCCTAGTTTTGGAGATCAAAGTCTTCCAAGTTTTGCTAATTCCGGAAGCTACCCGATGTCGGAAGCTGCTACATAGTCGAAGTTGCTAGAAGAGAGGTCAAAGATCCGAGAGGCTGACTTAGTGTGGAGGGAAGATTTGGTATTTGTCTAGGGTGAAGAGTCTCAAAGAATACTATTGAAAGGAAGATAATTTTTACTGGGTTTTCCCCTCGAAGGGAGTTTTTCCCTGGCGTAGTGCCCATATCTAGCGTGCATTGTTTTATGTGATTTTTCTTTGGTAACTGCTTGATGAACTAAAATAAAGAAGATATAAAGAAAACTTAATAAGAAGTTGAGATCATCACAAGTAATTATCAAGTATAAAAAAATATTTCTACCTTTCTGATTTTATTACATGGTATTAGAGCTTTGGTGAAGAAAGAAAGAAAAAGGCAATATTAAGCACTTTATCAAGGAACCATTCAAAAGTGGATTGACCTCATCCTTGAAAAGAAAAAAGTACTTGACTTGGTCAAAGGAAAAATTAAGAAGCCTACATATGACTCCATTGATGCTGACAAGGTAAACTTCAAAGAATTAGAATTTGTGTCCATGACTCTAATGGTATAAGGAATAAAGGACAATATTGTCCCATTTATAGCCAACATCAATCATGTTTAGGAAATGTATGAAGCCTTGTCAAATTTATTCACTATTAAGAACATTTTTCAAGTGGAAAGCTTGAATAATGAACTAAGGACCACAAACATGACTAAAGAAGATACAATGGCTTCCCTCTTCGTGAATATTATACAGAGAATCAGAGATGATATTTTGGCTATTGATGAATTTGTTCTAGACAAAGAACTTGTGATCATTGCTCTATTAGGATTGCCACCTTCTTGGGGTGCATTTGCTACAGGAATTAACAGTTGGAAGGAAGCTCCCACTTGTGAAGAAATATGGACTGCCTGTAGTGACCAGTCAGGAAGAATTGAGGATCTCTCTAGTTGCCAATCCTAAAGGAGTATCAAATGCGTACACTGCTCAACACAAAGGAAATAAATTGAAATAACCAAGGAAGAAAGTAGACATGCCCAAGGTATAATGTTATCAATGTCATAAGAAGGGTCACTAAAAAAGTGACTATCCCGACAATCCAAGAAACAAGAAGAGAGAAAGAGATCATGCTAACATTGTTGAAGAACAAGACCTAAAGAAAGTAAAACCTGGAGAATATGATATAAGGGATTTATACTATTAATTTCTTTGCTTTTAGTTATTCTATTTTTCATTTTTTATGTTTAGAATTTATTAGTTTTAACATGTTTTTGGAAAATACTTTTTATTTTGTTTTATAAGTTTATAGGTATTCCTCAAGATTTGGAGGGAGCTCCCAACAACTCCCACATATAAGTGTCTCATTTCCTTTCAGTTTTGGTTTCATGTACTAATTTAGTTTTTATTATATTAAATATTAATCATCATTCTCCCTCTATTCTCTTGATTAGGAAAACATCTGCTATATTCTCAAGGAGTATGAAAGAGGACCTCTCAAGATAAGGTTTGACAAGGAACAAAGGTATGCTTTAAAACATTGATTTATTTATAATAAATATTTATTCATTTGACAATCTATTACTAACCTTGTTGTGCCTAGCTATTCTGAATCATATTGATTCATGTTCTGGGTGATTCATCTATTGATAAATCTACCCCACTCATATTCTTAACTGATTTTGTAGAACCCTAGACTTATTCTATGGAAAACCCTAACTTAAGGGTATGCTGACAATGTTTGTAACCCTAGCCCGCTTAAGGTTATTGTGAAATGATATTTGAAGTTCTTGTTGATGATGTCATGTTTGGTATTTCAGTATGATCATGAATTATTAACTTGTTAGGGTTGAAAGATGTTTTTCTAAGATCTCAAACCTTTGAAATTTTGGAATATTAGGGTTTTCTTTGCTAAGTTATGAAACCCTAGATCTTTAGGGTTTGGTTGAGCCTATAGGCAAAACCTTTTTTATGTGTTCAAAATAAAACCTAGGAATGAAGACCTATATATATATATATATATATATATATATATATATATATATATATATATATATATATATATATATATATATATATATATATATATATATATATATATTTGTGTGTGTGTGTGTGTACATTTGATTGAAACCCTAGCTTGATCTAGGTCAGTATATGTCTAATGTATTAATTTTGTCTGACATATGATATGCTTATGCATGATAACGAATTCCTAGATATATGTGTTGACCTAATTATTGATGGCCATAAACCTTAGGGTTTAATATAAGTCCTTGCCTAAGATTCTAAGATGATGATATTTGGAAATCTAGGTTTTTGCAGATAAACCCTAGTAGTAGTTAAATTATCTAGTATGTGTGATATAACTATCTCATATCTATTTATATACTAATTATTGAGATTGTGAAAATGAAATTCTAGGGTTTTGGAGTTAAACCATAGTCGAAGTAAAAACCTCTCATGTATGATGAAAATGTGATAATTTGAGATTTTTGTAATATTGTCAAAATCAGAGTTTTAGTTGTGATTGATGCTTGGTTGGAAATCTAGGGATTACAACTAACCCTTGTGGAAGTTGCTCATGTTGATGGATAAGTTGTGATTGGTTTTGATTGATTAATACTCTTGTATGAAATCTAGGATTTGTATGAAACCTTAGTGGGAAATCTAACATATTAATTCTGAAAATTATTAGATGACTTGTAGATCTATATTTGTTTGAATTGTTTCTAGGGTTTATGGTGTAGGAGAGTATGTCATACCTTTGGAAGAAACATTGAAACCTTGGATGTAATGAAAGTTGTTATGCATTAATCTAGGGTTTATGACAAAGTCCCTAGCAAGATGTTGAAGAGCATTGCCAATCACCAAATCACCCCTATGCCATATTCCAAGCATGAGTGTGGGATCTTGTGGGATAAACCAATCCATAAAAAACCAAGGGAATCCAGAGGTTAAACCACCTCCACCCTCACCATACCGTGATCTCACATAAAGCGATCCTGAGATCACAAAACCAAATCGAGCTTGGATGCCTCAGAATTCCTTCACCATCACTTGAGGAATTTTACCGTCTCTTGTTGAGGGCTTCCCAAAGAAAACCATCTCCACCTCCAACCCTGGGGATTTTCCCTAGAACACCTCACACAGATCCAAAACCTTGCAGCAATCCAAATCTCAACTGAGAAAGAATCCCATCACACCATGGCTATCTAGAAATGGTAAGGCAAGGCTAAAACCACTGTCAAAACCTGGCAGAATCCATGCCATGGATAGCAAAGAAAGCAAGATACACACATGCATATTCCATGCATGCTAAAACTAGCTAGGAAATCATACATGCAATCTGTTATCTGTAAGTATTCCTATTGAAGCTACATATTCCAACATTTCCTAGCTTGATTCTTTCTTTTCTTTTCTTTCCTTGTCCTTCCTTTGCTTGCTTTCTTTCCTTCTCTGCTTGGTGTTATTCTCCTCTCTGATACTAACTCCAAAACTGGATTGGAAAAAAGCTATGAACTGATCCTCATAATCCATTTTATCATTGATGCCTCTAATTTCTTCATTTTTCTTCTATTTTCCTTCAATTTCCTCCTCACATGCAACCTGTGACCTTTCACCTTCCTTTTCTCTTAATTTCCTTTATTTTCATAAATAAATGCCAAATAATTCCTCTTGCCTTTCCAAATCATTTGTCATTGCCTTTACCAATTTCCTTAGCCATAATAAACCAAAATGAACACCCCACTAGGATTTTTCCCCTGCATTCAACTTGGAATAAGTGGCCCATGACCTTGGTCTTATTTTTTCTTTATTAATTTTATCATGAACTTTTAACCTGGGGTTGTTACAGCCGAACTAGAACAAAATTTGGTCATCTCAGTAGTGGCCGAAAATCAAAATGTTCATTTGGTTGGTGATGCACAAAAAAATCCTTACCTAGGAAAATCTCTATCGCAAGGGCTTCTCAGGACCTTCACGTTGTAGCCTATGCGAAAATAAAGAAGAAACTATCAACCATATCCTAAATAACTGTGAATACATAGCTACACTGTGGAATTGGGTTGCTCAAGACTTTTGGTAGACAGATAGACAAAGAGACAATATCTAGGAAACTTTAAACAATTGGAGAGGAGAAATACTGAAACATGAAGGGGTTAATCTTGCCTGGAGCCTGATTCCTAGTTTTGTGATCTAGGCAGCTTAGAAAGATAGAAAAAGACAGATATTTCAGGACAAATCCTCCTTGTCTTACTCATTGATCTCCTAAATCCTGCACCAAATATAGGATATAATCCTAAGTTGTCGGGTGCGAAATGAAAATAGTAATCCGATAACACAAGAAAGTTGAATCGTGGAAACCCTAGGTCTGAAACGAATCCAACCTCCACTTCATAGAAGAAAGGAACCAAGAGTGCAGGGATTCGAAAAGTCTTGGAC
Organism: Pinus tabuliformis; assembly: GCA_031772625.1. Classification (NCBI taxonomy): domain Eukaryota; kingdom Viridiplantae; phylum Streptophyta; class Pinopsida; order Pinales; family Pinaceae; genus Pinus; species Pinus tabuliformis. The sequence continues at coordinate 564,252,409 of CM062812.1, read as the reverse complement.
ACCTTTGGCGACATGTTTTCTCAAGTTAAACTTTGATGGCACCTCGAAGGGCAACTCAGTTCATGCTGGTGCGGGAGGGGTGTTATGGGACAATAATGGTAAAATACTCCTAATATACTACTCAAATTTGGGCACGACGATGAACAATGCAACAAAATTGTTGGCTCTAGAACAAGGGCGAAACTTGTTGATCAAATCCAATTTCCATCACTACACAATAATGGACGACTCCACTTTGGAAATCAAGGTAGCTAGTAGGTTACAGTGCTGCTCCAACTTAGGGAAAGTGACAAAGCACTAGCACTTGAACCATATCATACAAAGGATTCATAGACACTTGGCTCACATGTGGAACTTGGAGTTTCGCCTTGTTCGTTGGACCACCAACAAACTGGGAGATAGGCTAGCGAATGAAGTTGCAAAGGAGTAGGCAGTCCATGGGGATTTTTAACCGTTAATTATTATTTTTAATAAGTAGTATAAGTATTTTTAATATAGTTTATAATGTTAATTTAATTATTGCTATTTTTTATTAATTATTAATATTAAACTTATTAAGTAGATTTGAAAGCAAAAACCAATTTAACTACTTATTAATTATTAACAAAATATTTTTAAGTTAATTGGAAAAAAAATTTAATAATTTAATATATAATATTTTAAATTTCTTTTTCATAAATTTAATGTTTTTTATAAAAAAAATATAGAAATCATTATTAGGATAGGGCCGAAGAATTAGAAATTATGAAAATTAGCTCTGCACTATTGATATTTTCATATTCTTTGGATTGTTTCAATTAATTTATAATTTTTATATTTCACTTTGAAATTTACCACAACTATAACTTAATATATTGTATAACAATAACTAACTTCTTTTTTGATATATCCCATTATTAAATAAACATTTAAGATAAAATAAATTGGAAAGCTTCAACATTCCAACCTATCTAACCACATAAACTTAAAAAAAAAAAAAAATGTTGATGTTGTTGTTCTTGATTTTCAATTGAACATATTCCAACGAATCAAATGTTAATATGATCTACTTTCTTATCAGTTCAATAATATTAAAAAACAAAAAAAAATGCACATATATATACACATAAATCATAACTACAAGTAAGGAAAATGAAGGTTCAACCTTTAATAACATAAAATTAGTATTTGAAAAGTGAATGAGGCATTCGACTCTTAAATTAAACTTTTGAGTGTCGTGTTACACGACACTCCTCACAACTATGATAATTCGGAGGAAAGACTTTGAATAAATCTTCAACGGGATCATGTTTTGATAATTCGGTGGAAAGACTTTGAATAAATCTTCAATGGATCATGTTTTCTGCTTACAAACTAAGGCAAATTTTCTTCCCAATATGTAATTGCAGGCCTTCCTCGAGAGTCGGACTCACATTTGTAGGGATTTATTTAAAATCATTCCAAATGTCATGAAATGACAGAGTCTTACATTTGGCTTAATTTTACCTAAGTGCAGACTATCACTTCAAATGTGACGTCAGGCTCCAACTTGGTATATTTTTTTTTTCAGAGAAAAAAAGCAAGATTTGATTATTTAAGATAATATAATTGTCTGTGTTGTACATAAAGGTGGCGTTTGTAGCCACAGTCTATGATATAGAGCATGATTAGAAAAAACATAGTCCAAAAAAAGAACTTCATAAGGCAGATTGACCTGTGATTTAACAAAGACTGAAAAGCATATATGAATCCACATCTTGGATCAGAATTACCAAAATACAAAAAATAGATCACTGTTGGATAGCTATGCTGAGATTGATTCATATAGCGCAATGATGCGGAGGAAAATATTGGAAAAGGGAGCTTTTGAATCCTGGAAGATATTTTGGTTCCTCCAGTTCCAGGCGCACCATATCATGATGATGAAAAGGAAACTCATTGGCTTTTGTTGGGAGCTCCACCAGGCCAAAGCTGCATGAATAGAGTCAAAGACAACATGTGGAAAACCAAAATAAATTGCTAAATCATACCAGATAAGTTGTGAAGATCTGCATTGGAAAAACATATGAAGATTTGTTTATTCGTCAGATTCGCACATCGTGCATCGACTGGGACCTTGCCATCCTCTTCTCCTCAGATTATCCCATGAGAGATTCTTGTTGTAGTAGACCAGCCATGCGAAGAAGATCATCCTGGGGGGGCATCCATTTTTCCAGTAAGACATGGGGAAAATTAGGGTCGCTTGCAATGCCCTTGAAGAGATGATGCCGAGATAGATATCCTTCACGCGAGCAGGGTCTTGGGCCCTTGACCAAACAAGACAATCCGATGTGCCATGTATACGGATTCTGCTACCTTTAAGAGAAGATTGAACAACGATCCATGAAGAGCAGAGGTCATCGGGGAGACGAAGGTCATTCGCGTCCTTCCATTGGGGAATAGAGCCATGCCAATCAGAGATGAGATGGTTCCATGTAAAAAATCCTTTTCTGTGTAGTGCAAATAAGAGAGGTTCAGGGAAAGAAAAAGATCCCCGGCAGCAGGCAATGGAGTCAATACCGATAAAGATACGATGGCCTGAATAAATTTTCCATTTGAGATTTTTAAGGAAGAGACTGTATTTTCCGGAGACTTAACCAGATGGCTAATCCCTGTTTGGTGCCTATGGATCTGGCTCTGAACCATAATTTAAATTTTTTTCCTTTTAGATATTTAAATTTGATAGTGTCACTCCATGGACTTTCTCCAAAAGTCCCACGCCATAGCGTTTTGCATAAGAGGTCCTTTCCAAAAGATCTCATATCCATTAACCCCCACCCACCTAGGCGTTTAGGCAAGGAGATATATTCCAATTTGGAGAGGTGGATTTTCAATCTCTCTGACTTACCACCCTAGATGAACTTGGCCATGATTTTGTTTAGCTCATGAATAATACTTGCCAGGAGAAAAAAGAGGTGCGCCCAATAAACGGTCATCTGCAACAATACTCATTGGGATAAAATGACCCTGCCTACTAAAGATAAGCTTCGATGTTCCCAGGCTGAAATATTTTTATAAAATTGTGTGGTTAACCAGAGCTAGTCTAGCTTAGAATAACCTTTTGCCTTGAGGTGAAAACCCAGATATTTGAGTCCCTCGTATACGGGTTTGGATTCGATTCCAAATAATTTTGAAATTAGTTTTACTATTTCCATATTGTCAGAATTATAATAAAGAGTGGATTTCCTTTTGTTGATATATAGACCCGTGGCCTTTTGAAATCTGTCTAAAATGCACTTCAAGCTGTTCCATGTTGATATACAAAGCATTGCGAAAAGGAGTACATCATCAACGAAGAGATTATGCAATATATCTACTTGTCTGCAGATCTTTATAGGCATACATCTGTTGTTTGCAACTGCTTTGTTGATGTGAGTGCTAAGAGTATTCATGGCCAAAATGAAAAGAAGCGGAGAAAGGGGGCAGCCCTGGCGCAAGCCTCTTTCGGCCTGGAAGAATCGGAGGGGATTCCATTAATGATAACTGCGTAGTTCACATTCTCCACGCACGCCATGATCCATCGAATGGCACAAGACCTCAGACCGATCTTTGCAAGAAGGCATTTGATAAATCCCCAATCGAGGTAGTCGAAAGCCTTCTGCAGGTCTAACTTCATGATAGCCGCCTCAATATTGTTTGTAGCCATGGAATAAAGGCACTCTTGTGTATTTGCAACTGCATCCATGATATTATGGCCCTTCAAAAATGCATATTGGTCCTTAGTTAAAAATGAAGCCAGAGTACCTTTAACTCTTTCTGCAATGATCTTTGTAATGATCTTAAATGAGATATTGCATAAAGAAATAGGTCTGAATTCGCTGAAAGATTCTGCCTCCGTCGTTTTTGGAATTAAGTCAATCAAAGTGAAAGAGATGAGGATGTGAATACCGCCCGACATCCTAGTTGCCTCCACCATATTTAGCAGGTCGAACTTGATGAGGTCGAAGAAATGGGAGAAGAATTCGATTGACTAGCCATCAATGCCGGGGCTTTTGTCTGGCTTAAATGACTTTGTAGTTCGATGGAGTTCCTCTTCAGTAATCAGACTGAACAGTGCTTCATTTTTTTCATCATCGAACATCTGTGGAGCCATCTCAATGCCCCAGAGAATATCCTGGATGGCAGCATCTGGCTTCCTGCTGTACTGTTTTTTGAAATATTCTACTGCCTCTTTTGCGATATCCTGTTGGGAAACCAACAAGTCCCCGTTTCCATTCTTTATCTTCCAGATGGCATTTTTCTCTCGTCTGGCATTAGCATAATTATGGAAGAACTTCGTGTTCTTGTCGCCTTCTTTGAGCCATAAGGCTCTGCTTTTGAGTCTCCAAAATAATTCCTCTTGCTTTAGGAGTTTTAGTCTTTTCTTTTCAAGTTCCATTTTGTTGCATTTCATGCTGAGCGTGCATTTGCCATTGTCCGAGATCCTTTGAATGTCGTCCAGCTCTTTTTGAACTTGTAAGAGTTCCATCCTGTCCTTTTTCCTTTTTTCAGTCTGCCATTTCTTAACCATTTTCCTTATGACTTCCATTTTATCTCTAAAAAGCAATAGATAGGAGCCTGGACCTGTGGATAGCTCTTTCCAAGCTTTTGAGATGTATTCATTGAAGATTGGATCCTGAAGAAGAGCTCTGTTGAACTTGAAAGGATATCCAGTTTTGATTCTCTTGTCTTGCCAGGAGAGTAATATGGGCCTATGATCCGAAACATGTGTGTTTCCAACTGAAGAAGAAGGCATTCCCATATTATCAATGATGCTGATGTGCATAACGAAACGATTGATTCTTTTAGCTATATAGGCATTATCAGAGCGGCCATTTGTCCATGTTGGCTTCATTTTTTGCTGGGGCGATGTCTATCAAATTGTTGTTTAGAAGCTGGAGTTTAATTTTTTCTCCAAGTGCATCGATTTTTTTACAGTTTCCCCAACATTCATCTGGACTTAGCGTTAGATTCAAATCTCCTGCAATCATCAGATTTTCAATATGAAATATATCTGATGCAAAAAATTTGTCCCATAAGGGAGCTCTATTTCTATATGGCGCGTACAAATTTAGAATGTTGATTGGGTGTTTTTTGCCCCTGATGGAAGCCGCGATGATGATTCCTGCAAAACACCTGTAGGCTTTGGCTCTGATTCTGAGAGGGTCCCATAGAGTCGCTAAGCCTCCTGACAGACCTTGTGCTCCAGTGGCCACCATATACCACGTTGGGAGAATTTTCCTGAAGTATGAAATAGATGCATCACTGCTATGCATGGTCTCCTGGATGAGAATTATTCCCGGGTTTGAGGAATAAAAAATATCCTTCAACGTTATGAATTTGGGGACAACGCCAAGGCCCCTGATGTTCATGGAGATAATGTGGGTCATTTGGAAGGCTGACCAGCCGTACATGCTCTGAGAGGCTGTGATTCCGGCATTCCATGGATGGGAACTTCAACCAAAGAAAGGTTCCAAATCCCTTTCTCTGTCATAGTAGTCCTTCCTCTGAAGTGTCTGTTTCCACCTTTACCCTTTTTTCAGACAGTAATGTTTTTAGCAGAATCCGGGCTTATGAGGGGGGAAGATTGGAGCCGAGGCTTGTGAATAGTTAAAGGTTCCAATTCAAGAGATTTTCTACTGAGGAGGAAATCTAGGTCAGAGTCGAATAAGTTGACCGGTGAAGTTGCAGGAGAGTTAACTGGTGTGATCGACCCACAAGGCAGTTTTCCCTTATTATGGGATAAGGGGGGGTTATCAGGGGAAGAGGGGGAGGACGAAATGGGGATGGGATGAGAGCCAATAAAGAGATTGTCGATTCAATGAGGGGTGAGGGAAGGAACAGGCTTATCGTCTTCTGGCTCCGGAATATGAGGGCAATGAAGAACTGGAGGGCTGCTGCTCGGAACTTCGAAAGAAAAATCCGGGATTCCAGGTTGTGTTCATGTATGCTGGGAAGTGTCCCGCAGGGGAGAAGCAGCGTGTAATTGTTCATCAAGCAGCTCAGTGGCAGAGATGCTAGCCGATGAGGATAGATTCCTATCTTTGCGGCTGAAGAGTCGGCTCTTTGGAAACCTTTTATGAGGGTCGTTTTTGATGAGATGGCCCGTTTTGTGGCAAGAAGCGCACCTGAATGGAATTCCCTAGAAATCTAACCGTTGCTTTATGGACTGGTTCCGCCAGGCAATTTCAATATGGTCTGGGTATCCACCTTTATAGGTCTTCTCAATGAGGATCCAAGCTATCCTCTTGTCCTTTTCACCCAAGCACCATGGGTCGACATAGATAAATCGACCAATAGAGTTTCCTATCATCTCGAGGGTTTCCTTTGACCAGAGCTCAAGCGGGAGATTTGGGAGCTTTACCCAAATGAGACTGTTTGAGGGGGTGTTTTTTAATGGATCATATCCGATATACCATCTATATAAAGCAAGAAAACTCCGATTGAAAACCCATGGACCTTTTAGAATGGCCTCAAGATCAGCAGGATGAAGGAAGTGGAAACAATACCACTCCTTCATGAGGCTGGAGATGACAGGGGTGTAGCCTATGACCGGTTTCCAGTGAATTGTCAGCCATTTCCTCATCTCTGTGTCGTTCATCTCAGGGAAATGCCATCTCCCGATCAGAGCTAGATTTTGAAGACTTTCGATCCTTTCTGTTAGGAAGGGGCTGTCAAGGTTAATTGCTGAGGGCGGGGCCGCAGTTTTGACAGGATTCTTCGACCTATTGTAACGGTTCTGGAGAGGGTGAGGTGCCTTCTGCGCAGCCACCTTATCATCTTTCAAGGGGGATGAATGTTTTCTTATCCTGTCGGCCTTGATTGAGGTTGGTAGGACCAATACCTCGTCTAAAGTTGAATGCCAGCTCCCCGGGAACGTGGCATTGTTCCGCGCCTTCTCAGCCTCCAAGGTGGCTTTGATTAATGCCTCCGTGGCATCGGCATCCAACCTGTCGTCCATTTTAAAATCTTCCAGGGAATCGAGAAAATCCGGTTAAGTACCAAGGAAAAGGCTCACTGTCATCTGTCAGGAGGAAAGGCCTGGATGGAGTAATTGCCTGGATATGATATGGATTTGTTCTGACAATGAAAGGGCATAAAGAATGATCGAGAAAACGGAAGTGAACCGAGGAAGGACAGATCTGAATTGATTAATTCAGAGGATGAAAGAGAACATTAAATAGAGCTAGCAGCCGGCCGCCGATTTGGTTTAAAAAAGGATAATCTGAGGATATTATGATAAGATGGCACAAGTGGAAATAAAGGATGGACGTCAGACTCAATTTCCAAAGAGTTTTTTTTGAAAATTGTTGTAATGCCGGAAAAGGTATGACGATCACCGAGTAATTTTTCCGGTGATAGGAGGGAGAGAGCCAAACCAGAACTTGTGAGTTCTGAGGATTCGAAACAGGGGTCTCAGAGGCATGTAATACAGCAACAGTAGACCTCAAAGACACACCACCACTGTCCAATTCTGAGCCTAAAGTCTGTGCATGGCTTGTAAACATAGAAAAAATTACTAAGTTTTTGAAAAAACGCTTTGAACATTCTGGACAGGAAGAAGTTTACCGAGGCTGGCTAGAAGGTAGGTTCTCTTAGGGGGAAAATATCAACCTAAAAACAGACAGATTACGGAGCATTACGCTGAACTAAAAAACACTCAAGGCACAGATTCATAACATAAATCATTGTAAATTCTATAATAGGAAAAGAGAGCATTTACAGAAAAAGTCGATAGACTGACCTGATATAGAGATGTAGCCCACGGACGAGAACACCTGTAGATGCGCACGAGCAGCAAAACCGTTTGTCTCAAAACAGGCGTGTCCAAGCCACGCGCAGACGAGGACGGTGAACAGCGGAAAGCGAAAAATCCCGCAGCAGACGGAGGAGGAGAGCTTAAAAGAGGATTAAGGAATATCGACGTAGAGGCAGATGTCCGAGGAAGGCGCACAAACATGCATGTTCCTCAAAACAATGCCAGGTGGATAGTCGGATGAGCGAGGTAGCAAGATTTCTGAAAAGGATGTTTGTCGCGGTGAGGAGGCCGAAACGTGTCATGGACGGGCTGGAATGTCGAAGAGGTCTAAGCTTGGAGGGCTATGGCAGCTTGCGAGGGCTGGTTCATCCATCGGCTAGGCGGTCATTCCAGAAGGCAGTCGTGTTGGCGAGCTTTGGTTGCTCTCGTCGCAGGCGTGCTCTCCGCGGGCTCCAGAGCTCGAAAGAAGTGACATGGAAAAAAGTTTCAGAAGAAGCGACATGGAGAAAAGTTTCAGAAGTGACTACGCAACTATTAAGAGTGACAATTAACAGCGACAAACTTGGCGTAGTATCCACGGCTACTCAATGACTATTTTTGAGCTATAGTTTTATTAATGTATTAGGCAGTATACGTTAATATTTGGGTTTTGTAGAGTAAATTTTAAAGATTAATAAATTGAAATGAAATGTTATAATTAGTCTATAGCATTATCAGTTTTTTGATTTTTACTTTTTCTAATTCAATCATTTTCTTATTTAAATTGATGATGAGATAGCATAATCTTTCAACAATCTCTTGGTTGAAAAGATAATGTCAAGAAATTTTATATTATATTAAAGTTAATATTATTATATTAATCTTAAATTAATAAATTTAATATTAACATTAAAATATATTAAAATTAAATTTTTATATTAATTTCATTTCATCATTTAATTTAATAGTAAGAATAATATTCTTTTAATACTAATATTAAATTTAATAAGGGTTTTACATGATATTATAACAAAAATTCTAATAAAATTTGAAATGTTTAATTTTAGATAATTCATTTTTTTTTGTATAAAAGCTCGATCTAGCACTCGATGGAGCTCACGAGGTAAATGGCTCGATCGAGGGTTTACAAAACCCTTGATCAAGATATTTAAATTACAAATTTAGGAGCTCGATCAAGTGATTTAAGCGCTTGATCGAGCCTCTTAAGTCATAAAATCAGCGGTTTCATCACCTCTTCTGCAAAAATCCCTGCAACTCCATTTTGTACCTTAGTAGACTTAGGGGTAAATTTGTCGTCAGGTGGCAGAGTTGATCACATTTGATTCATGAAGGAATCTTCTATCCAATGTCATATCAGTTTGACATTTTCAAATTCATATGATATTTTTCATCTAATCTCTTTTAAACATAATTCTTGAATTTTTTTTAACTGTTTTAAAGAGGTTGAATAAAATATTAATATCGGAAAATATACACAATAAAAAAAAATACCACTATCTTGGGATTATAAAACCATTAGAATAATATTAAAACCAAGCGATTAATATTATAAACCCAAGGTATATAAACCCTAAGATAAATATTATAAACCCCAAAATAAAAATGGTTTACCATGGTTAATTTCCATATTAAGACAATATTTGTGACAATGCAATGTTGGACCATGATTAGCCATGGTTGACCATGTTTGATTTTCATATAAAGAAAATCTTGTCACAATGCGACGTTGAACCTGTAGGTTTTAACCCTATACAGAAAATTACTTGCATACGAATTCTTAAACAAAGAAAATAAACAATGCGAGAGCATAACCCATAAAACACATATGCACAGAGATTTTTCCCTGGATCCCAAAACCGGGACTACCAGCTTGATTTTTCATTATATTCCTTTCAATGTTACAATACATATTTATACATGCCGAAGCATCCAATACCATGGACCGAAAAACCATCGCGTCCAATACCATGTGCGAAAATCATGCACAAAACCATAGGTAGGTTCGCCCAACCTAATATAGGGTCCAAAAAAAAATTTCTCGGGGCGCTGCCCCGGACCCCGTAGAGGGGGGCTACCCGCCCCCCGCTGCGCAATCGGCGCAACGAAGGGGGGCTACCGCCCCCCTCTAACCCCCCGTTTAACTACGTAGGTTAGTCGTGGAAAGAATATAACACAACCCAACAGAACCATGGTCGATTTTCATATTGAGAAAATATTTGTCACAATGTGACATCGAAACATGGTTAACCATGATTATAAATCCAAAGATAAATATTATAAACCCTATGAATAATATTATACCATAGGAATATAAACCCTTGGACTAATAAACATAAGGGATTGATATTATAAACATAAAGGAATAATAAACCCAAGAGATTAATACTAAAAACCCAAGGGATTATAAACCCAAGAGAATACATTTTTTTATTATGTAAACTTGGCAGGACTACATCCTCATCATGGCCAATATATCACCCTGATCGAGGCGGGGAATTGAATCAATGAATTCACATGAAGGAGTGCCTTAACAAGCACTCGATCATCGTTTATCCAAGACCCCGTGGACAAGGGAATAATTTTAAATCAAAGGGATTAATATCATAAACCCAAGGTATATCAACCCTAAGATAAATATTATAAACCCTAAAATAGACATGGTTGAGCATGGTTTACCATGGTTGATTTTCATATTGAGACAATCTTTGTGACAATGTGACATTGGACCATGGTTGACCATGGTTGATTTTCATATTAAGACAATATTTGTCACAATGTTACATTGAACCATGGTTGAAAATGGTTGAAAATAGTTGACCATGGTTAATTTTCATATTGAGACAATATTTGTCACAATGGGACATTGGACCATGGTTGATCATGATTATAAACCCAAGGGATTTATATTAAGCCCTAGGATTAATATATATATTTTTAAGGGTGGTTCACGAACATTGAATGATCGCTACATCCAAGAGAAACTCCAATTAGATCAATCCGAAGGGATTTACCCACTGACCAAACTAGCAAGGCCTAACCCCAAGGGCATCGAGGAGATTTGACCCTATGACCTCCCAATAGGCGAGTACTTAGCAATAGAATATCAATCAATTGAGCTATCCCTCGAGGCTTACCTTAGAATTAAATATTATAAACCCTATGAATAATATTATACCCTAAGGAAATGAACCCTTACGTTAATAACCCAATGGATTGATATTATAGACCTAAGAGAATAATAAACCCAACGGATATATACTAAAACCCCAAGGAATTATAAAACCAAGGGAATAATATTAAACCCAATGGATTAATATTATAAACCCCTCGTGTATAAACTCAAAAATAAACACTATAAACCCAAAAGAATAATATTAAAACCAAAGAATTAATATTATAAACCGAACGTATATAAATCCAAAGATAAATATTATAAACCGTAAAATAAACATGGTTCAACATGGTTTACCATTGTTGATTTTCATATTGAGGCAATCTTTGTCACAATGTGACATTAGACCATGGTTGATTTTCTTATTGAGACAATATTTTTCACAATGTGACATTGGACCATGGTTGATGATGGTTGACAATGATTGACCATGCTTGATTTTCGTTTTGAGACAATCTTTGTCACAATGTGACATTGGACTATGGTTGACCAAGATTATAAACCCAAGGGATTTATATTAAACCATAGGATTAATATTATAAACCCTATGAATAATATTATACCTTAAGAAAATGAACCCTTAGACTAATAAACCCAAGGGAATTATATTACAAACTCAAGGTGTATAAACCTTAAGATAAATATTATAAACGCTAAAATAAAAATGGTTGATCATGGTTGATTTTCGTATTGAGACAATATTTGTCACAATGCAATGTTGGACCATGGTTGACCATGATTGATTTTCATATTGAGACAATATTTGTTACAATGCGATGTTGGACCATGGTGGACCACGGTTGATTTTCATATTAAGACAATCTTTGTCACAATGCAGCATTGGACCATAGTTGACCATGAATGATTTCCATATTGAGAAAATCCTTTGAAAAATTATAAAATAAATATTATAAACCGAGAAATATAAACCCTATGATAAATATTATAAACGATAAAATAAACATGGTTGACCATGGTTGATTTACATATTGAAACAATATTTGTCACAATACAACGTTGGACTATGGTTGACCATGGTTGATGATGGTTAACAATTGTTGACGATGGTCCAATTTCATATTGAGATAATCTTTGACACAACGTGACGTTGGAACATGGTTGACCATGATTATAAACCCTAAGGTTAAAATTATAAACATTAAAATAAACATGGTTGGCCATGGTTCATTTACATATTGAGACAATATTTGTCACAATGTGACCTTTGACCATGGTTGACCATGGTTGATTTTTATATCGAAACAATCTTTGCCACAATTATTTTCACAAAATATGAATATTTTTTTCACAAAGTTTATTTTACTTTATCTACACATTAAAATTACCTTAATTATACATAAAATTTATTTCATGTAAGAAACAAATCTGTGCTCTATGTAAATTAAATGCAAAGAATCACTAAAAGAAAGTGACAATTTTTTCACTGATATTATTAATAATGCGTAAATAAACCTTATGGTCACAAGTTTTAATGTTTTAAACATTATTGGATCATGAGATTTACAATTAAAATATCGATAGAATGTTGTATTCTAAGTAGTGTTTTGTTTTGTTGGATTTGGTTTAAGTTTGTTAAGAGAATTTTTAGAATTGTAAATTTAAATTGTGTAAATCTCAAAATTTAAGTGTTTAATTTTTTTTTGAACTTGTAAATTTATTTATACATTTAAAATAATGAAAATGTACAATTTCATCAAAATTATATTGTTAAATTCCAATCATAAAAACATATTAATTAAATTGCTAATAAATGGAATATGAACACTTTTATATTTTCAACAAGGGAAAGTTCTCTTCTGAAATTGTCAATAGAAATTAGTGCATCTTCTTTATTTTCCTATATTGTTTGGATTAGGGTTAGCTCCTTTTTAATGTGAAAAATAGTTGAATCTTAAATAAATTAGGTTTTCATTATGGCTAGGTTTCTTTTTAGTGCGGAAGGACAATATATAGTTTTGGATGTGGTAAGTAGTTTAAGAATTTTAATGCTTTATTAAAATAAAATTAAATATGTAAATTTTAATAAATTACAATATTTTTTTAAAGTAATTTTTATTATTTAGCTCAGGCTGTTGTTAAATTGAAATATGCAAATTTTAATAATTTTTTTTTCTTATTTTTATAGTAAATTTTATTATTTTAGATTACGGTGTTGTTAAATTGATGATAATCATGATATAAAATATTAATATGTAAATAATTAAATTTAAAGTTCTAATATCTATATATCAAACTAAACAGATTATTTACATATTGCTTGTGTAGATACATATATGTCACTTGCATATAATTTTTTTTAAATAATATCTATCACCAAAAAATTCCTTATACTATTTCAATATTGAGATTTTATTCTACTTGACGACCATCACCAAAACACATCCTTCATATCCACACCATTCCTATGCACATCTTAATATTGTGATTTTGTTACACATAACAATGATGGCTAAAAACATTAATGTATAAAGCACTTAAATCACCACATATCCGCTTACTGAAATATCAATTTACACTGTTAAATAAATTCAAAACCCTCCAATTAATCCAAAAGCATACTTCACAATTACTCAAATCACAAATTTTCATCAAACTAAAATCCCAATTCAGTTAAAGAAACGTAACTCCCAAAATAATAAAGCGATATCATAACGCCTTGTCCCAAACAAATCCTTCGTGCCAATGTCGGTTAATTGTAAAGCAAGTAACATCTTTTAGTTATTCCATCTATAGATGTGTACAACAATTGAATGAAAAATCAACATCTTTTAGTAACCACATCTGTAGATTTTAACAGAAGAAAGAAGTGACACAGTTGTCTGTGGATGTTGCAACCCTATTCGAACAAACAAAGGAAGTCCTCCGCAAACCACCAACCTGAAGTCATTTGCAACTTTAATAAGTGATTCTTCAATTCTTTGAAGCGTCAACGATTTCTGTAAGTGATAATTTCAATTCAACAAGGAGTAATGGTATAAACGCACAGCAGCATGTTCTAGGTTATCTCGGGAGGCTCTGCCCATAATCCTCTCTAAAACCCTTTTGTTTCTTACAAACCCTAGCTTGGATTTGATTTTTGCATTGTAGTATCCCTTCACACCTTTTGCTATTTGCATGAACATAATAGGCGAGGAAGGGATGGTCAGAAATTTAGCCAATTCCATAAACGTTATGTAAATATTTGTAGATGGTTATTTTCATTGCTGTGCACAATGTTTATCATTATTTTTCCTTTAAATTTTATAATAAACCACAGTTAGCCAAAGCACTCTTACTCGCATGGCACTGACAGTGAATTACCTTAATTTCGCAGTGATGACGGAAAAATTGCTCAAAAAACAACAAAAATAAGAATGACGTTTTAGCATAACACGTCATGATCATAACTCTAGTGGATCAATTGAGCCAAAATTTTCATTTTACATCAGAAATTTGGAAACAAAAATAACATCTATATACTCTATGTATATCTTGGTGATGGCCAATTGCAGCATTTAGTGTGGAATTTGCATTCCAACACATACTATGCTCGTGATTTCTCGTTGGCTGGTGTGTCTCTTGCTTTAAAGAAATTTCTTCTGCCCTGCTGTAGCTTTAAACGAGGTATTAGCCAAGTCCATGGCTAATTCACCTTCATGGACATGGTTAAAATTTATACCCCTGGGCAGACCTTGAAGCTCGTGAGTATTTCAAATAAAAACTTCTACGTGAACTGAAGATATATGAAACTAAATGTGAAATGAACTCTTTCAGAAGATAAACTGGCAGGCTGGTAGAGCCAAACTTAAACAAGATGTTTCACCAAAATTTTTGACTTTTATTTTCTCGACTGTAATGGCATCTCTTACAGCTGGGGTGAGGAACAACTGCATAAAAAACACGGCAAAATAATTTTCAATTTTAAAAATGATGTATATGATATAAAAATGATAAAAGAAATAAAAATATCTTAATATCTATATGATGAAGTGAAAAAACACAAAAACTAACCTTCCTGTACATTATTTTATTGGAGATGTGGATGGGTTCTGAACAATGAAATTGATTATGCAGATACAGTATCTCCTGCACATTTTCCACATTTTATCAAACGTATATTGATGTTGAACAATAAAGTTGATATATACATAAATTGCAAAAGCATTGGATTCAAAGATACATAGAGCTAATGATACTCGTTCAGTTGAATTATACAAATCCAACTGTTCACTTATCACAAACCTTCAAAATGTTGAAGAACTGTCAGAAGCATTGTTGCTGGTGGTGCTTTTATTAGCTACCAGGGTCCATATATCTGTTTGGAATTTCGGATCTTCATCGGTTCCCAAAAAAGTGTTTCGTGTGTTTTGCAATGTGTTCACAATGTCTGTCATATTAGGCCGTTCTGATGGAGATTCTCTTGTGCAAAGCAAACCCACACTTATGAGTTGACTAATGCAATTGAGTTCCTTATCTTCTTCATAGTTGTTTATATTAGTCCTCTTTAATAGATTCTTATCCACTACTTCTCCAATTTGATGTGGAAAATTGCTGCTCACCCAATTTTGCAAGTTCATTCCTTCCACAAACATGTTGTGAGTGGGTTTCTTTCCAGTCAACATCTCCAATAACACTATTCCATAACTATAAACATCCCCTTTTACTGTAACAAGTCCACCCAATCCATATTCTGCATTTAATTTCACGACCAAATAAAGATTCAGATTCAAATTTTATGAAAAAATAAAAAACTCATGAAAATGCTTAATATGATATCAACATTCTAGTTAAAATTATACCTGGAGGAATGTAGCCTACGGATCCTTTGACTGCATGTGTGGAAGTGAAAGCTGAAATGTTAGAACTTGCAAAACATATGGTAGCAATACCAAAGTCTATTAAATATGCTGTCATATCATCACCCAGAAGCACATTACTAGGTTTTAGATCACAATGAATCACTTGCACAAAACAATGATGATGAAGATATGCCATACCATGTGCAACATCTATTGCTATATTTAGCCTTTGAATCAAACTCAAGCCACCATTTTCTTGTTCACCATCACCACTGGGATATAACCATTTTTCTAGGCTTCCATTTTCCATCAGCGGAAATATCAAAGCCTTGCACTGAAGATCTGAATAAGAGGTTATGGCCTTTATTAGATTTCGATGGCGTACTCTTCTCAAAACATTGCACTCTCTGTAAAAACTCTTGTTTGCCTTTTCATTTTCCAAATTGAGAAGTTTCACAGCAACCAGTGTACCATCATTTAGAACTCCTTTATACACTTTCCCAAAAGTACCAACTCCCAACAAATTGGCATCACTAAATTCATTTGTTGCTTTCATGAGCTCTTTATATGAGACTCTTGGGTGATCCACTTCTAAGGATTTCACTGCAGGTCTCCTACTTGATCTCCATAAGATTCCAAAAAACAAACACAATATAACCAGCAGTGTAACTCCTGCAACAGGTATGACAACTCTTTTCAGATGTGAATGGCTTTTATGTTTGCTAGAAAAGCATGGTGGCAATCTGACCCAACTTCCACATAGATGAATGTTTCCTATAAAAGCTGTGGCATTAAGACTTTTAAAAGCTCCATCTTTAGGGACCTCCCCTGATAGCTTGTTATAAGAAAAATTCAAGTGCTGGAGCATTTTGAGCTTTTCCATTGACATGGGTATTCCACCAGTGAAATTGTTGAATGACAAATCCATGTCCTGAAGATTTTGAAGCTCACCAAGTGAAACTGGAATTGGACCTTCAAGTGAGTTGAATGAGAGATTCAAGTATTCCAATGCTATGCAGCTTCCAAGCGTGCTTGGAATGTTGCCCGTTAACAGATTAACAGAAACATCTATAGCTTGAACCTTAATCATCTTGTTTAATGTAGAAGGTAAACCACCCTCTAATAAATTGTGTGAAAGGTTGAAATAGAAAGCTAAATTTGGAAGACCTGCAACCTCTGAAGGTATGTGCCCACTGAGCCTATTATATGATAGGTCTAACTGTAATAAGTTCACACATTTTCCTAAATTTACAGGAATATCACCTGATAATTGGTTCTGATTAAGATTTAGATATATTAACTGGAGGGAAACAAAAGAGGCAGGGATTCTTCCTGATAAATTATTCCCCCCAAGATCTAAAGCCCCCAATCTTTTGAGTTGCCCAAAATCTGTCGGGATGTTTCCTTGTAAATGGTTAGATCCTAAATATAACCTCTCCAGCTTTTGAAGCATATTAAGTGAAGGAATTGACCCTGTAAAATAATTCCCGTCCAAAGCAAGGAATGTTAAATTAGTTAGATTTCCAATCTCGGGAGGTATTTCTCCTACTAAATCATTTTCTTCCAGGTATATGGCGTCCATTTTCGCAGAGAGGTGGCCTATAGAAATGGGCAATCTTCCCCCGAAAGGATTAGAGGATAACACTATTGTTCGCAGGTTGGAACAGTTAGTAAGAGCAGTAAGAAAGGGCAAGGTCGTGGTGCTGCCGCTGACTAGTTGATTATTGTTTAAGTAGAGGCCCTGGAGTTGCGTCAACTTCCCCAACGCGGTCGGCACTACTCCGGTGAAATTGTTACTGGCAAATTCGATTATTTGAAGCTTTGTACAATTGAAGATGGAAGCAGGAATCCTGCCAACTAGCTTATTATTAAATAGATATATTCCTACCAAAGGGGAGTGCTTGGTGCACAACTCCGACGGAATTTGTCCAGTTAATTTGTTGCTTCCTAGTTCCAAATATTGGAGATTTGAGCAGTTTGAGAGGGAGGAAGGAATAGGGCCCGTCAGATTGTTATTAAACAGATCTATTCGTCCGACTAGATTGAGCATCCCCAGTTCAGAAGGAACGCGTCCGTGAAGGTTGTTAAGCCTCAAATTCATGTAAAGTAAAGAAGATACGTTTCCCAAGCAGGGCGGGATTGGACCCGTCAATTTGTTCATTTTTATGTCAATGTACTGTAAACTGGGAAGAAGACACAGGTCGGAGGGAATGCTCCCTGTTAGATTGTTATCGCATGAAGTCAAGTTTGTTAAACTGCGACAGCCACCGAGAGTGGGAGGAATGGAACCTTGCAGTTGATTGCTATATAGGATAAGTTTCTTTAACCGAAAGAGGTTTCCTAATTGATAGGGAATGGGACCATGAAAACTGTTATTATGAATGTCGAGTATTCTGAGAAATGAGAGATTGCCAAGAAGAGGAGAGATTGTACCTTCTAATCCCATGCCCGGAACATTAAGGGAAACCACTCTATGTCTACTCACACTGCATGTGATACCAGGCCACCCGCAGAATGAAACGTTAGGATTCCAATTAGCGGGCAATGATTGGGTGGTAATTGCAGACATGAATCCAAGCAAAGCCTGTTGATCAGTTACATTGCTGGTATGAGGATGCTGATGTGTGATCAAAACAAAGGGATTGACCAGGAGAATCATATAAACGAATAAGAGACGCATTCTCATAACAGGCAACGAAACAGAAGGAGCATAACATATGTTCATCTTCTCCGATTGCAACGCTAGAATTGTTTGAGAAGGAAAATAAGGTGCAGATTCTTTCATACATACACTATATATAGAGTATATCGTGAACTGCATTGAGTCGGTGTGAATCATAGCCATGACTTTTAAACACATAGGTCACTGCGGTCACAATCGAAGCATTCAGGCGAGCAGCTTATTTCCTAGGAAACCGGATTCGTCCTAAACCCCCTGCGAATCTCGAATCCGGCGAATCCGACACGATTCGGTCCGGATTCGTGTCTAAATCACAGGACACGTCGTGTCTGTTTCAGACACGTCGTGTCCGAGGGCGTGTCGCGATTTCCGGATTCGTGTCTAAATCACAGGACACGTCGTGTCTGTTTCAGACACGTCGTGTCCGAGGGCGTGTCGCGATTTTTAGGGGCGTGTCGTGATTTTAGGACACGTGTCCGGTTTCCAGGACTCGCTAAGCTCAGCGCGGGTATGAAAAGGGCGTGTTTGCTCATTAATATTTTCATTTGGTAAGTGATTTGTGTTGTTGTAGCAAGGAGTAGAGCATTTTGGCAGCTTCATAATCAAGTCTAGGCCCTAGTATTGATATGCTATTCATGGTAATGTTAAATTCTTAAAGTAAAAGTAAAATTCTCCTTAATCTTCATTTTCATCCTTTTACTTAAAATTTTACCATTACCATGAAATGACTCAGGATGTTTGAGAGTGGTTCCGACCTCATTGGATTTCATATGGAGAAAGTAGAATTTTAGATTTCATTCAAAATCCAGCAGACTTATCAGTTTTTCGGGATTTTAGGATTCGGGGATTGCAATGTTTCCATTGAATTTTGTCATGTATTAGGGTATGGAACTCGTATTTAATCAAGAGCACCAAACCAAGAGCTTCTGAATATGTCGCTCCCGCTCCCGTTTTTGCTCCCGCTCCCCGCTTTCGCTCCTGCTCCCAAGTAACACTGTTCCTGATGATATGGGTCTGGACACCATTGTTGAGTTGGCATTGGCCAACATGGATCTCAATGATCCAGTGCTAGAGCCTGTTAGATTTGATGACTTAGAGGGGTCAGCCTCCATACCAGTAGATGCAAAGGCGACTATGGATACAGGGGAGGAGGAGGATGTAGAGGAGAGCAGTGGGGACCATGATGATGGGGACAGTGATGTTGATTCTGATGCTGATTGATGCCTTGAGGCTTGTATACCTGTAGTTGTTTTATATTTTATATTTCTATTTTCCATTGGCATTGCACCAACACTACCTATGTAACACATTTTGATTTGATGACTTAATGAGAAAACTACAGTTGTGTGTTTATCTTACTATCTTGTAGTTGTAAGTTGTCTTTCAGTTATGAATTATGAATCATGATTTAAATTTTTAATAGATTTATCATTTATGTGACCAGTACCACTGACATTTATTTGAATTTTGTATGTACTATGCATGCTAATAGCTATAGATGAAGATCTATGTTTGAAATCAATAAATTTGTATCATTAATTAAAATTTGTGTAAGAAATATGATAATATCTAATTTTTAATATATATATATATATATATATATATATTATATATATATATATATTTTTTAATAAAATAATAAATAACGTGTCCTAATGTGTCCTGTCCCGGGGGGTCAGCGTGTCCCGAATCCGACACCACGAATCCCGAATCCTACGTGTCCCAAATCCCCGTGTCAGATGACTTAGCTTATTTCAAAGAAAAAGTCACAACTTCTTATTATACAGTCACAGTCACCAACTGACAGGCTTGTGACTATTGGTAATTGCGTAGCCGTAGAGACGAAGCTATGATTTGAGCATGCCGTCACATTTGAAGTGATCGACCCCACTTACATAAAATTAATCGAAATGCATCTACCCTCTCAAAATGGTGTTATTGCGTTGCCGTAGAGACGAGGCTATGATTGAGCATGCCGTCACATTTGAAGTGATCGACCCCACTTAGATAAAATTAATCGAAATGCATCTACCCTCTCAAAATGGCGTTAGATATTTCAAGACCATTAACTTTTTTTAAATAAAAACTAGGTGACATCATTTATGTAAACTTATTATTTTTTATTATTTAATTCATATAAATTTAATAAATCAATTTAATATCACAATCATTTTTAGTAATATATTAAAAAAGAAGAAAGAAATTATTTTAACGTTCATCAATTTAAAGATAGTTTATGAGGTTAAAGATAGTTTATGGGGCAGATTGTTTTTTCATCTACTTGATGTATTTGGCTTTTTTTCTGTGAAGCTTCAAAATAAATGCTCTCAACTTCTCTACAAACCCCTCACTAAATAGATTATTCCAAGAGCGAGCTGTCAGCATATCTACATAATTTCCTGGTTGTCTTTGAATGTCTCACATTCTAAAATGAAATGTTTTTATGTTTCCACTTTTTCGGAAGAACAAAAAATGCATACTCTTTCCTCCCACTTCTTTTGGTCTTTTCTAGTGCCCTGTTTCACAACGGAGTTGATGAGAATAGTCCTTAACTGAACAATAAGAATTTTGGCCTCTATGTGTGCTTTTGGTTGATGACTATGAGTAGGATTAAACACTTCAATATAGTACTTTTTCTTTCTTCCTAGCTCGTTATTCCGAGTATGCTTGTGGAACTTTTCCATAACAAAAGCTTTAATCTCTTTGTTGTTTATGGGACACACGTTCAAGCAAATACCCCATTTACTAAACTATTTGTTATTTTGTTTCATCCAAGTATTTCTTTCCTTGCATAATCTATCAGTAAAGACAACTTTAGGCCATCTACCCTCTTCCATTTGCTCAATTTTTTTTAAATAGCTTATGACTCGCACCATAGCAATTGTTTCAATAGGAGCAGTCCCTGTTTCACTTAACAAGATAGCATAAGGAATTGCACTTTTAATCTTGAACTTGTTTGTAATCAAACGCTTCTGAATTTTCTCATTTTGTCTCCATTGCATGTCGGATGTAGTGTTGGCCCATAGTTCACAACCATAGAGAATCATCAGAATCACTAGAAGCCCAAAAAGAGTTTGAGTGGTTTTCCAGAACTCTGCCTCTCTACACCTATTTTCAAAAGCGTAAAATGTTTTCCAACCCCCCAAAGTTCTTTTTCTTTCTACAACCATTCCAACTTAGATTTTTGGTGAAGTCAATTCTGAGATATTTGTAATCTGCAACTTCTTCGAGAATGTTGCCTTCAAAGTAGAACTTATGTTGGTTATGTCTTATTTTCTTAGAGAAAACCACTACTTTCATTTTATTGATATCGACTTGCATCCCCACACTTATACAAAAATGCTAAGGGATAGTAAGTGCTCTTGCAAACCAAGCGCTGATTTAACAATCAGAATAAGATCATATGCATACAAAAGAAGCCTTATAACAAACATGCCCAAATAAATACCATCACCCCCTTGCGAATTTAACTACTCCTCAAGCTTGTCAATATATAAACCAAAAAGGGTAGGAGACAGTGGGCAATCTTGCTTGACCCCGATATTGCTTCTAAAACTTTCAGAAATGCCTGCAGAAGTTCTAATTTTGACTTTCACCTCTTCATACAGCCTATGCACAACTGCTCTCAAATGTTTAGGAACCCCAAGTTCCTCCATTCTGTGCCAAAGCTTATCCCTAGGAACCGAGTCAAACGCTTTTCTGAAATCAACAAAGCAACAAAGGACTTCTTCATTTTTCTCCCAAAATTTTTCAATGATGTGCCTTAAAGTTATACAATGATCAGGTGTGGAATGTTTAGGTCTAAAACCTGCTTGCCCTTTAGCATGCTTATCTCTTTCTTCTGCCCACTTGCTAATTTTGTTTTCTAGCATGCTTCCAAATAGCTTTGCAAGCAAAGGGTTTATCATGATGGTCCTATAATTGGAAGGATTGTTGACGTCACCGCTCTTGAAAAGAGGTATTGCCAGACTAGTTGTCCAATCTGTGGGGAGCCCCTATAGTATGATGTTGTTGAAAATTTTTGTACTGTGAGGTGCAAGAATATTTGAGCCCCACTTTAGATATTCTGCTTGGAGGTCAGCTAAGTCTTTTGCTTTTCCAACACCCAACTTCTTGATACCCATCTCTACCTCTTGCACGGTGAAGAGATATTCTGCTTGGAGTTCAACGAAGTCTTTTGTTTTTCCAACATCCAACTTTTTGATACCCATCTCTACCTCTTGCACTGTGAAGAGTTCAGTATTAGTGTTGACCAATGGGGGAGTGTCACCCCTTGGGATTGTGCTCATAGAGGTGTAGTTATAATACTATTTAGTAAAAACAAAACATAAAATATTTAAATGTATTCCATGAAAGTAAAAACATTAAATATTCAAATTTTAATGTATGAGGAAGAGATCCATTTTAAACATAAAATATTTAAATGTATTCAATGAAAATAAAAACATTAAATATTTAAATTTTAATGTATTAGGAGATCCATTTTAATTTATGTCTTATTAAATATGGAGGGGAGTAAATTATTTAAAATGTAAATATTTCTTTTAATTTAAAATTTAAGAAAACAAAATTTGAAAAATGGATTTATTTTTTTGGAAATATTTATAATTTTAAAGTTAAAATAAATTTAATATATAATTAGTATTTTTATATGTTATATATATATATATATATATATATATATATATATATATATAGTTGGAAATACTTTTTTTTTGTCAAGTTGATTGTGATCTTTTCCTCCACACTTGACATGTCCTTTGAGGAGCCACCACCCAAGGGCATATAAGTCGTCAAAGTCACCCAAAAATACATAAAATATTTAAAATTTTAATTTGAATGTATTGAGTAGAGATCCATTTTAATTCATGTCTTATCAAATATGGAGGGGAGTAAATTAATTAAAATGTAAATATTTTTAATGTAAAATTTAAGAAAACAAAATTTGAAGAAAAGATCTAATTTTTTTAAGAAAGATTTATAATCTCAAAGTTAAAATAAATTTAATATATAAATGGTATTTTTTATTTGTTATATATATATATATATATATATATATATATATATATATATATATATATATATAACTAATAAAAAATACCATTTATATATATATATATATATATATATATATATATATATATAGATATAGATATATTTTGTCAAGTTCTTTGTGATGCCCCAGACTTGACTTGTGGTTTGAGGAACTGTGACCCAAAAGCATTTAAGTCGTCAAAATCACCTAAAAATACATAAAATATTTAAATGTACTCAATAAAAATAAAAAATTATTAAATATTTAATTTTTTTATTAAATATGGTGGGGAGTAAATTATTTAAAATGTAAATAATTTTTTTTAATATAAAATTTAGGAAAACAAAATCTGAAGAAAAGATTTATTTTTTTGAAAGATTTATAATTTTGAAGTTAAAATAAATTTACTATATAAATGACATTTTTTTACATGTTATATATATTTTTAATTTGATATACAATTTTTTTTGCTAAGTTGTCTATAATCTTTCAGACTTGATCTATGGCTTGAGGAGCCACGACCCAAGAGCATCTATATCGTCAAAATCATCCGAAGATACATAAAATATTTAAATGTATTCAATAAAAAGATTAATAGATCAAATTTAATATCACAATCATTTTTAATAATATATTAAGTAAAACTAATAAAAAATATTTAGTAAAAACAAAAACATAAAATATTTAAATATATTAATAAAAATAAAATTAACGTATTCCGTAGAGATCCATTTTAATTAATGTCTTATCAAATATGGAGGGGAATAAATTATTTAAAATGCAAATATTTTTTAATGTAAAATTTAAGAAAACAAAATTTGAAGAAAATATTTATTTTTTGAAAAGATTTATAATTTCAAAGTTAAAATAAGTTTAATATATAAATGATATTTTTTATATATTATATATATTTTTATTTGATATATATTTTTTGTTTGTTTGTTGTGATCTTCCAAGCTTGACCCGTGGTTTGGGGAGCTTTGACTTAGGGGCATCTAACTCATCAAAGTCCCTGATCTTGACCCAGGGGCATCTAAGGTATCAAAGTCACTAGGGATCGCATCTGGTCTAGGCCACAACAATCATCTAAGTTGTCAAATTCACCCCGAGCTCACAGCCAACCTGGGCCACACCAGCCCTTTGCTAAGGAGCCTTGACCTAGGGGCATCTAAGCCGTCAAATTTACCCAGGGATCGCACTCGACCACCCTTTAGCATGTCTCCTCCCCCTACCACAAAACACAACCACCCACCGTGAGGTTTGATACTGGGTTGCCTTGTTGACGAGGCTCATCCTCAACTGGTTGTGCTAGTGGGACTTGACCAATTTGATATACATTTAATTACACACACACACATATAATTTTATATACATATCCAGAGGATATTTTTATTGAAAAAATTATTTTAAGTATTAAGTTCTTATATGTTTATTAATTAAATTTAAACATAAAATATGAAATATCATAATTATAAATATGAATCTTCATCATTAATTCTTTTTAAATATGTTATACATATTATAATTTTTTCCCAAGAAAAAATAATTTTATGAATAGATATGATCTATATTACAATTGGGCATGAGGTATTTCAAATATTTAAATGAATTGATCATAGGGAATTTCAAATGTTTAAATTATAAATGATATAGATCATTTGAGGTATTTCAAATCTTTAAATAAATTGAGCATAAAGAATTTCAAATCTTTAAATTATAAATGATATAGATTATTTAATAATCTCAAAATATTTTTCATCCAACTTACAATATGGAAAGTATGGGAATGGTTTTTATGTTTCTTATATCCTTTACTCTCTTTAATTTATTAAAAAAATATTTATGAAAAGTCGTTATAAATTGGCCAAGGGTTACACTCATTTGTTACACTATACATTTTCCCTCCTCAAACTTGGGTAAGTTGTCCAACTAATGTAAAGGCCGGAAAATACCACATGTCGACCTGGTTATGATGATAAGTGAAAACCACATCCTTCATCTCCCGAATTAATTCGGTGTTAGTAGAAAGGAGAGATGGTTGGCACCTCTCCATCACCTCACTTAGGTGGATCTTACCACAAGTTTTTCGCTTTTCGTGTTATTAAACCATCTCATGAATTCGAATTCTAAGAATGTGATGCCCTTCATCCCAAAATGAATTTTGAATTTCATACATTCCTTCTTGTATCACAAATGATATTAATTTCAAATTTCATGTGTTCCTTCTCCAATCACAAAAGGTATTGATTTTCCATGTTTTTGTGCGTTAAAACTTTGGGTTTGTTTAAGCATTATGTTACTGCTATAAGTCTCCTATGGTTCCCTGGAGATACTTATTCCTTAAAATATGAGTTAAACACCACTACAATCTGCATTAATGGTCATCACAGATTGGGTACAATGTTGTGCCTTCTGGATTTATCATAATTTTGTTCATGTTTTAATGATCTTTGATATTGTTCATGTTTTAACATAATGTTATTATCCCACAATTCACGTTTTAATGATGCCTCAGAGTGTTGCAATGCATCCTTTTTGGAGGAAAAGATCTGTTCACCTAGAGAAACTTATTGATTAAAACCTGAGTTAAACACTGCTACAATCTGCATTAATGGACAGGATGGATATGGTACAATGTTGTGCCTTCTGGATTTAACATAATTTTGTTCACGTTTTCATGACCTTGTGGAAGAAGTGAAAAATATTACTTCAAATGGTGCCCATATGGGCAACAACTATAATATATACATAAGCATACACTCAAGCAGTATTAGAAAAATAGAGAGACACACAAGAATGAAATCAAATCTCATTGATCAAACTGCTTGGACAACCAGTACATTATATAGGCACACATAGACAAATTCTAGGACAATCTAGATCCAAATAATTCGGATCATCAACTCACAACACAAAATACGAAGACATAACTCATGACAGATAGACTCAACAGTAACTAAGAGAATACAACTCATCAAATCTATCCGCACATATCATTTCTACATTATTCCAACATCCCCCCTTAATGGAGAAATGGATTTTCAACAATGCCTAGTTGTTGTCTACATATTTCAAAGTTCATCTTTCCAAGAGGCTTGGTAAATATGTCAGCTACATTCTCACTTGTATTACAATACACTAAATGAATCTCATTTGATTGTATCTTTTCTCTTACAAAATGATGTTGGACTTCAATATGTTTTGTTCTGGCATGATAAATTGGATTATTTTCCAACTTCATGGAACTCTGGTTGTCACATTTGATGCTTTTTGGTCCTCTTTTCTTTTCTCCAACATCTTCAAGAATCCTCCTTAACTAAATAGCTTCACAAGTTGCATTGGTCAAGGCTTTATATTCAACTTTTGTGGATGACAAAGAAACATTTGGTTGTTTCTTGCTACTCCATGATACGACCCCCGATCCTAAATTGAATGCATATCTAGAGGTTGATCTTCTATCATTAGGATTTCCAGCCCAATCTGAATCAGAAAAACTTGCCAACTCAACATCAGATTCATCAGTATACAAAATACCAAAATAAAGTGTTCCCTTCAAATATTAAAGGACTTTCTTTGCTTCTTTCTAATGGATTTCACAAGGCTTAGCCATAAATTGACTAAGGATGCTCACAAAATATGTTATATCTGGCTTGGTAGTGGTGAGGTAGTTCAAACTTCCCACCAATTAACGATACAAAGTTCCATTCACTTCTTTAGATCCATCATCACTGTACAACTTGGCATTATGTTCCAAAGGAGTAGACACTGGTTTGCATTCAAACATATGAAATCTTTCAAGGATTGTCTTTGCATATTTTCTTTGTGTGATGATTGTCTTACCAGATTCCCTCCAAATTTCAAGACCCAAACAATAATGCAATTCACCAAGATCCTTCATTTCAAATACCTGTGACAACTGAATTTTAATTTCTTCAATCAACTTGAGTGCACTTCCTGTTATGATAAGATCATCAACATACAAATATATCAAGGCAATGTTCCCATCTTCATCTCTCTTGATGTACAAGTTAGGATCACATTTCCTTCTCACAAAAACTTTTCAATAAAAGAATGAATCAATTTTCACATACCAAGGTCTTGGTGCTTGCTTCAAACCATACAAAGCTTTCTTTAACCTACAAACAAGATGCTCATGTCCCTGCTTTACAAACCCTTCAGGCTGAACCAAATAAACTTCTTCTTTTAATTCACCATTCAAGAAAGCAGATTTGACATCTAACTGATGCATTTTCCAATTTTGTTTTGTAGCTAATGCAATCATGATTCTAATTGTATTCAGTTTTAGCTACATGTGCAAAAGTATCTTCATAATCAATGCCTTCTTTTTTTGAATAGGCTTTTGCAACCAATCTAGAGTTCTGCTTATCAATATTGCCATCAACAATAAACTTTGGTTTGAACAACCATTTTAATCCTATGGGAACTTTATCTTTGCGCAATTCTGTTAATTCCCATGTGTCATTCTTCATTATGGAGCTATATTCTTCATTCATTGCATCTCTCTATTCTTTATATTCTTTAGTTTCTTCATAACTTGAAGGTTATACAACATTCATTACATGAGACATCAATGCATAATCTTTATACCTTATAGGTGGCTGAATTTGACATGATGACCGCCTTAGATTTTTATTTCTTTCATCCTTTTTTTTGCTTTGTGGAGTCTCTTGTTCTCTTCTTGGAGTGTCATGACTGTTGGATTCTTCCTGCTCTTGAACCTGTACCTGTTCCTATACCTTTTGTTGTACCTCTTCCTTTTCATGTTCAAAACATGCTTCTATTTTGACGTAATCATCAATATCATGCCATACACCTGTGTTATTCATTTTATCACCTTCATCTACATTTTCATGAAAGACGGCATCCCTACTTGCAAGCAATCTATGTGAACTAGGATCAAACAACTTGTATGCCTTTTGATCATCACAATAACCAATGAATGTGCACTTAATTGATTTTGCATCAAGTTTTCTTCTTCTTTTGGAATATGTGCAAATGCCTTGAATCGACAAACTCTTAAATGATTCACTTTTGCTTTATATGAATAAAATGCTTCAAAAGGTGTTTTTAGAACTAAAATTTTGCTTGGACTCCTATTTTTCAAATAAACAACGGTATTAATGGCTTCAGCCCAAAAACCATTAGAGGTATGTTTACCTTGAAGCATACTCCATGCACATTCCACTAGTGTTTTATTTTTCCTCTCAGTGACTCCAATTTTCTGAGGTGTATGAGGAACTGTAAATTGTTGTAGAATCCCATGACTTTTGCAATATTGATTAAAATCTCTTGACTTGTATTTTCCCTCCAGATAAAATCTGAGAATTTTGATGTATTTTCTAGTTTGGTTTTCCACCATGTTTTTGAATTCCTTAAAGTATTCAAAAACATCAATTTTCTTTCTTGTGAAATAGACCCAAGTGTATCTAGATCTATCATCAACAAAAATAAGAAAGTACAATGCTCCTCCAAGAGATCTAGTTTGCATAGGTCTACATACATCAGTATGAATTAATTCAAGTATTTCTCTTTGCCTTTTCTCTTCATGTATAGGAAATTCCTCTCTATGTTGCTTGCCAAGTGCACATGCTTCACATTCAACATGATTATTCTTCATAGCAGGAAGACCTTATCCATTGTTTTTCTTTGAAGTAACATTAAATCATTGCGATTTAAATTCCCATACTTTTGATGCCATAAATTTTCTGTTGACATTGTTGTAGATGCCAATGCTTGATGCCTTGTCTTGGTCACATCTAGCTTATACAAGCCTCTTGTTCGAAAATTATATATTATAGAGAAATGGAAGACATGAAATATTGTAGAAATATAAACACAGAAAATGCATAAAACAAGAGAGACACAGATCTACGTGGTTCACCAAATTTGGGTTAAGTCCACGGAGAAACAACCAGTCCTTCCTTTTATATTATCCAGCAAAATGAAGAGATACAACTTACAGCAGATCGGTATAATTCCCTCTTCTATCTCACACAATCTCCTCTCTCTATCTTGCTCAGAATACACATCTACATAGCCGCAATACAATTCCCTCATATATAGTGAGAGTTTTCCTTCTAGAGCAAGAAATGCTAAATTAAACATAACTTCTACCATCAAATTTATGCATAATGAACAACCTAGATTGACTACGAAATAACAACTTTTTACAAGGAAATTTGACATCTATTTTTAGGATCCGGGGCATTGCCCCCGATCCCCTGCAAGAGGGGGGGGGGCTCTAAATAATCGATGTCACCCCACTTGGACCCCCTAGCGGCGCACAAAAACAGGTGGCGTTGCCACCCCATTATGAACTGGGGTCCAATGTGGCAATACCCTTGAATAATGAAGATAATCAAGCTCCACACCCAACACCTCCAACTTTGGTACCTGTGGCAATAGCCTTGTAGAGATCCTGGATATATTTAACAACACGTTGTGATTTGACAAATTCCACCTTTAAATCTTGATCAGTAATAGTAGAAACAAAAATTAAATTCTTTTTTATACTAGGAGCATACATCACATCATGGATCTGTCTCTCTTTTCCATTAGGCAGCATCGCACCTATTATTCCATAACCTTATACTTGAAGGGATATGTTATCTCCTAGATAAACACATGTTCCATCAATGTTCTCATGATATTCATCAAACCAACCCTTATTACAAGACATATGGAGTGATGCACCAGAATCAATGAACCAAGCATTCACATCATTAGTCTCAACAAACAATGCAACATCAGAAACAAACAATTTGAGATTTTTAAATCCATCATTGATTGAGGTGTCTTTGTCCACAAAATTCCCATTATGCCTTCTGTTTCTATGTTTAGACTCATTATATTTCCCTTTATAGCAATCTTTAGCATGATGTCCAAGTTTGCCACAATAATAACAATCATCATTTTTCTTATCATGAACTAGAAATTTAGATTGTGTCATACCTTTTTACATTGCTTGAAACTTTCCTCCTTTTCTTTTGTCTCATGGCTTGCCTTTGTATGGTTTCTTACCCTTTCCTACCAATGTCGAATCTGAATTGTTTGAGCCCAAATTGAAGTTTTTCATCCTCTCTTCCTCTAGTAGAAGAATACCTGTCAATTCATCAAAAGTAGGAGGCTTCTCTCTAGCTAAAAGACTTGAAACAAAAATTTGATAATCTTGCACTAAGCCATTTAATGTGATAGAGACCAAGTTAGTATTAGACACCTTTTCATCAATGCCTCCTAAATTATCACTTAGCTCTTTGACACGGGAAATGAAATTGCTTATACTTTCATTGGCCTCCATTTTAATTGACAAAAGCTTAGTCTTCAAGAACAAAATC
This sequence comes from Pinus tabuliformis, assembly GCA_031772625.1. Lineage (NCBI taxonomy): Eukaryota > Viridiplantae > Streptophyta > Pinopsida > Pinales > Pinaceae > Pinus > Pinus tabuliformis. Next base: position 564,221,612 of record CM062812.1, on the reverse strand, counting down.
TGGTTGGTATTAGATGTTTCATACAAGCTTTTGAGAACATCCCATGTTTCTTTGGATGTTTTACAATCCCTAATATGAGGAATGATGTTGTCCTTAACTGACATTCGTAGAAACACCTTTGCTTTTGTTTCCCTTTTTCCTAATCTGGAATAGTTGCAGCAATAGGTGGTTTTGGGCTCTACCCCACTCACTATGGGCCACAAATTATTTTCCTCTAAAACTGTTAATACCTTGAATTTACAATTTGCATAATTTCCTCCATCAAGCCTTGTGGACTCATTCAAATAAGTTTCAACCAAAAAAATTGTCTCCAATCAACAAAATGCACCCAAATCCACTAGATCTACACCCAAATTCACTAGATATACATTCAAATTCACAAGATCCAAAACTAAATGCATAGGATCTAAAAAAACAAGACTTAATATTGCTTCAAATAAAAAGCAAAGCCAAAATTACTTCTTATTTCTCCTTTTTTTTACCAAACACTATTTCCAAAACTTTAATTTCCCTTTTTTAATCAAAAACACCCAATTTTTAACTTTCACCCAAAAGAAAATATTTAACTGCTTATATCTGGTAATTTTTGTTTCACCATAAAAGAAAAGTTTTAATCCCTTATTTCTCCATTAAAAAACCTTCACGTTTACAAACAAAATTTCCTTATGAAAACTTTATACACAACGTGACTTAAAAAATAGTGAATTGGTTCAAGGTGGAAAGTGAACTCTTCAACAGCGGCAAACACTAGTTCATTTCACAAAACAACAATTACTTACTCCATGCTTCACTTTATTATTCCATGGTTTCATCTGAAGCACAATGTTCAACGCTCTGCCTTGACTTCTTCAATCAGTACGCAGTTTCTGAGTTGAAGCACCTTTAGCTGAAGATTTATACATGCTCCCTTCGATTGCCTTTCAAACACTGAGACAACTCCTCAGCAGCTCACACTCAACTCGACATTCAAATAAAGGGTACAAAACATGACCACCGTCCTCCAATCTACCACGACGCCAACAACCATAGGCCCTTCTCTACAATCAACGATCACATCCAGATCACACACAAACAATACACTGCAACAGATCACTGCATAAGAATTATGTGGCCACCTCAGATTTTACTGCTATTCACTATTTAACCATAATGTAACAAACCTCTAAAATCTCTAAACAACAGATCTTTCAGTTCAAACCACCCTAAGCTTCAATACCATATTAGAAAAATAGAGAGATACACAAGAATGAAATCAAATCTCATTGATCAAACTGCTTGGACAACCAATACATTATATAGACACACAGACAGCTTCTAGGACAATCTAGATCCAAATAATTCAGACCACCAACTCACAACAAAAACTACGAAGACACAACTCATCATAGATAGACTCAACACTAAATACAAGAATACAACTCATCAATTCTATTTGGACATATCGTTTCTACATTATTCCAACAAGAATACACCATGTTTTTTATGTTGTGTGCTGCAATTGTTGAAAGAAATGAATTATAAGTAGTTAAGAGTCACAACCTAGTTCATGACACGAGACAATAGTTCCTCTAAGCATTTTCTGGCAGATACAAAATATGGACTTTTAGGCGTTGCAGAGACATTTGTATTAGCAAGGCATTTGGATTTCTTCTATGAGGCACCTAATTCCATGTGTACCTTGTGTAGTACTCTATGCCACATTCATAGAGGTATATACATACAACGACATTTCTTAGAACTTGTCCCTACTCAATAAAAGTGTTTCCATATATATGTCATTGCCACAGAGTATATAGTGTTGCATACACTTTTTTGAATGTGATTTTGGATCCATGCATTATCTGCATTAATGTCATTATATTGATTATAGTTTTTTTTATTCAACACATGTAAGGTCAATTTTTTTTTTGTGAACTGATACTGAGGATTTTTATTAACATAAAACAAGAACTTACATTGAGAGAATGTAGACAAATATTTTAGAGGATAACAACATCATGCTCACCGAAAACATCTTCAAATGAAGAGATAAACACTAGAAGCTAGACTAAAATAGCAGGTGGGCGAAAGCATGGAGTTGGGTTACACCTTTTGGTGAAAAAGGGAAAGTTTAGGAGGAAAAAAAATGGCTTGATTGGGCCTTTTTTTTTGCACTCCCTCGAGCTCCTTGGGCACTAAAATAGAAGCTTGATTGCGGGTTAAAAACTAACCCTTGATCGAGCTATAACACTCGATTGTGCCATAGTACTCAATCGAGTTTTATGGCTCGATCAAGATTTAAGGCTCGATCAAACATTAACGATCACCCTCTTTTTTATATATATACTACTCCCACGATCTACGCACCCCATTTTCACAAATCACAGGAGCTCGACCGAGATTATTGGAGCTTGACCCAACAATGGAACCTTCAAACCAATCTCACCAACCACCCCACCAACATGGTAGAGGCTCAAACGAAGTTAGGTACTTTATTCTTTGTCTTTCTTATTTAATTTATTTTTCAAAATGTAACAAATTAATTAAAAAACAACCATATACAAAAACCATGAAACAATACAAAAACTACAAAAAAGAAACCCTTCAAAAAAACTTAGAAAATCATAAAACTAACCAAGAAAGCCATTAAAAAAAACAAAAAACAAAAAACCTTTAAAATATAGACCAAAACCACGAAACCAGCCTAGAAAACCATAGCAAAACCCTTCAAAACAACTTAGAAAACACTTCCAAACCACAAAAAAACACTATAATTTTGGTTTTAAATTTGTTTTTTGCTTGCAATGTTTTGCTTATTAAATGCACATTTTCTTATTTTGAATGGTAAAAACATTTTTTTTTCTAATTATTTTAGGTTCTAAAGTTTTTCTTTAGGATTTTGTGAAACAAATTTTCATTTTTTTTTGTTATTTTAAATGCATTTTAAATTTCTAGTAAATTTGACCAAAAATATACCCCAAAAAACTCCAAACATAAAACAACAAAACTATAACAATAAATAACTAAATTAGGACCTTGAGATTGACATGATGAATATGTTTGCTCATAGCAAACCTCTATTTATAAAATAAGAAATTTTATTATTTTAAATTTAAATTAATTTATATTTTAAATATTTTTTTAATAATAAATAAATTACAATTCTAGCTTAAAAAACTAAAATATTAATCTTTAAAGTTATATATAGATATATATATATATATATATATATATATATATATATATATATATATATATATATATATATATATATAACATAAAGTTATTTAACATAGCACACATATAACATAACTATAACTATTTCATAATTACGTAACTATATAATTATTTAAATATAACTATATATATTTAACTGGATTATAAAGTTATAACATATCACATAGTTGGATATATTATAGTTCTATATATATTGTGTATAACATAACATAACATTTTCTATAAGTATTTAACATAACATAACTTGTTAAATTTAACATTTAAAACATAACATAAAACTAGTTAACATAACATAACATAGTTTTATAGTTATTTAACATAACATTATGTGTGTGTGTGTGTGTGCGTGTTTCAACAATGCATTATTGATAGATAAATTAAATCCATCATAAAAATTGCATTTGGTCTAGTGAGTAAAAGCATTTAGACTTTTTTTTTTAATTTGTACCATATTGTTACATTATGTAGTGTGTTGTACAAGAAACATTGTCCTCATGTGCTTGCACCTAATACATGTTATATGTCAAAGTTCAACATTAAGAATGTAAAGTCTATTGTAGTACCTGGTTGGCATGAAATTTTATTAGTTTTTTAAATAGTTTTATTTCAATTTTTTACATATATATTTACATATAATTGTGCTATGAATAAAATGCATTATTTAGAAACGAGAAAAAGTGTGAGGGTAGATTTGATCACTTATTTCTATTTTGTTTACATAGAACTCAATGTACTTTGGTTGATGAATTATCAAGAAATGGACTCTAAAGTTTAGGACTTCAGGCTAGATTATTCTGCTTGAGTTTAGAAATGGTTTTTTCGTGAACATTTTTTTCTTGGATTAGTTTATATGTATCATATGTAATATGTTGAGACATCCCATATACGCGCTCCAACTGCAGGCAATCGTAGTGGGAGAGGGTCTGTTATACATAGTCGGGCTCATGATAGATCACATATCCTACCAAGAGTTCGTGTTCCCCTAGTAGATCCTGCCTCCAACGCTAATAGAAGTGTCAAAGGCAGTGTTTATGTCTCTATTGATGACCATTCTTGTACATCTAGTGGGACATCTTTGCCCATTTCAGGTACACCTCCTGCATTTTTAAATCCTCTTTAAACTTTATGTGTTTATTTCTTGAAATTATCTTTAAGTTTTAAATTGTCTTCAATTGATGTGTTTCAATTTAATGTATATGTTATTATTCTTCTAGTTTGTTAATTATATACATGTTAAATTATGTTAATCATTTACAGGTCCTCAACAGACCGAAGATGAGGATTAAAGTGCAGCATTGATCCCTCTGTGGGTGATGCTACAACTTAGATCACCTTAGATGATGTTATGACCCATCATACATGGATCACAACAAAGATAAAAAATATCCCTATCAATTCACCAACTCACCTTGCATCTCTTTAATGTTGGATAGCATGAATAAGTTGATCGAGACATACCAGAGGTTGGGTTCACATAGCCACATATTACAGTTCATACATAGGGTCAGGACACATGAGGTTAGAGACCCAGATTATTGGGAGGCGTTTAAAGAGGCCACCAAGGACATTGATGTCCGTGGGGAGTTGTTTAACATCCCTCCAGATCACCCTGCTAGGCATAAAGTTCCAATCCCATTGAAATATTTTAGTAATGTTCATGCATCCCCCATTGAACATGATAGATTCATTGGAGCGTAGGGAAAGTTCCCCAACCATGACTAGGTTGTAGTTTATTTTGCTAGTAATTTATATGTTGAGTTTGTGTTACATATGAGGCCAGATTACATTGATACCAGATCTCATTTTTATGGTACCAGTAGGGGATGTACCTAGGAGCATGAGGGGGCTTGTAGGGACCTTGGGCATCTAACACCACCTTTGAGATTCTTACCACTACCGTCTCAGAGCATGGTATTACCTGGAGATCTAGAGGAGTTGTCGCAACTTGGTGGTGAGACGTGGGAGCTTATTGCAGATAACATGCATGCATCATTGGCTAGTGCACATCTTGCATTGCATGGAGAGATACAGAGACCACCACCACTGCCTCGTGACCCACAAGTGCCCTTATATGATGATGCATTTCTTGCAACTTTAGCCTTTGATTAGCTTTTGACACATACATGTATGTATCATGATTCCATTCATGAGACTTGAAGGGTGCATGGTCTACATGACACAAACCTAGTACATATTTCTATGAAACTTTTGACTCATATTGTCAAATTATGCATAATTATTTATATTAAAATTTCTAGTTCATATTAGATTGCATAATTTATATTAATAAGTTCATGATAAAATGTAGACACATCCCAGCTACGTGGATGAACTTACGAAGTCATCCAAGGGGAAAGTTGATCAACCAGGGCATCCTTGACCAGAGCACATTTCCATGGAGTCGCCGCCACCTCCACCTCCCCATTATATGTTCACTAATGTGGAGGAGAGTTAGTATGCACAACCACATGGACCAATAGTTGAGGTAAACTTATTTATTCCCAATATTTCAGCATCTTCTTTTTTTAAGTTACATAAGTATGGTAATTAATTTGTAGACTAATTATAATTTGTCCTTGTCATTTTGTATATAGGCCCATATGCAGAGTGGCATTGATGCCACTGTTATGTGGAGACGTGAGTGGGATGTTGGGTTTAGAGGCACTGATGATTCAGTTCCATCGATGCAGGCCCCAATCATCGAGCCACATGCAGGGGAGCACCAAACCCAGATTCATGATCAGACCCCCATCCTATCGGACTTGCATTTGGACTCGACTGAGGTTAGTAGATTCATGTATATATGTTTACAATTAAAAATGTGGTTCAATATATTTTATTTCCATATTGTTTATTTTGTACAAATAATGATCTAATTAGTTTGAATTTGAATGTGTTATATTACAGTACTAGCTTATGGACACTTACCTTGCATGGAAGAACTCACATAGGAGTTTTGGTGGTACTTAGAGTGTCATAGTTTGTATATTTTCAGGCTCATTTCATAAAGCATATCCACATGTGTGATATAGAATTTGTATATTTTCATATATGGACAATTTATGGATGTACATCATGGACATTATTTTAGTTTATGGATACTTATTATTTCAGTTTATCGATATTCATGTGATATTTGTAATTTGTATATATTTTCACATGGACAGTTTATTGATACATGTATTCATTATTTTAGTTTATGGATTTGTATTAATCATGTTTATGGATGCTCATTAATTTTTGAAGTTTAAATGGATCTGTTAAAATTATTTCGCTAATTTAATAATTTTTCTATATACTATAATTTTTATTAGTAAAATATATGTTCAATTTTGATTTCCAGTTTCATAGACTAAGAAAATAAGTAAAATCTTAATAGTTAGGATGCAAGTCACTTTGATACTTAAAATGAACTAAAATATATTATTATCAACTTAATATTTAACATGGAAATAATTTCAATCATGCTTAATATTGGCTTGTAGAAAGTGTCTTTTAGTGCAATCAACATGTATGCTATTACAATTCTATTTTAAAAATAAGTTATTTGAATTATAAAGTCATATATATAAGAAATATTTTGTGACCCATCCATATAACACAATGCATGATTTCTTTTTTTAAAGAATTTCAATCAATTTCTTATCTCAAGATTCAATTAACAAACACAAATATGATTGAAATAATTTTTATTCAAATTTAATATTAAAAGATGTCATGTAAACAACAAATAGGTTTTATTCAACATTATTTATTTTGAGATTATCTACAAGAGATTAGTCATAACATGATATAAGTAAATCGTATTGAAACTTAATATATAGTTCAAACAACAATATATGGCAGCATTTCTATAATTTTATTGGGGTGGCTGGAGGGGGAGGTACTCTCATTAATCACGAAGGAAACATCGAAGACATATATGCTTGGGGCATCGGTAGGAAGGAAAACAATCAAGTTGAGGCTTATGGTATGTTTCTAGGACTATCCTTGGCTCAAAAAAAAGGGCATAAGAAAGATCTAAGTCTTATGAGACTCAATGTTAATCATAAAACATATGAAATACAATTCATCAACAAAAAACATGAATCTAAATCAAATCATTCAGAGATCCCAAGGTATGATTCCCTTCTTTGATTTGGTGTCGTTCTTTCACATCCTAAGAGGGAATAACCAGGAAGCAAATAATCAAGAAAATTTGGCTTGTCGGTTGAATGAAAAAAGAAGTATACTGAATGAGATAGAGGAAATGCTATGCATTCCCTAATCTTAGTCACGGGTTCCAAATTTTGGATTTAGGTTGAAATTCTTGGCTCAACCAAGAGTTTAGGAAGGAAAATCAATTTCTAAATATTAGGAAATGTAAACTATTATCCCCTACCAACTCCTCTCTCCATTCACTCTCTATATAATCTCCCTCGACCCTTCCTCCCTCTCCCCTTATCTCCTATTTCCCCTCTCCTCCCTAGCCCTCATCACCCTTCTCCTTCCAATCTCATTAAGCCTCCTTTCCATTTCATTCCTCCTCCACTCCATTCATTTATCACACCCTTCTCCATTTCATTCCATCTCCCACTCCTCGGTACCTGTCTCATCGACCTTTACTTGGCCCAACCCATCATTTTGCCTCGTGGAATTGAAAAACTCACCTTGCTCCAACAACGTGGCTGTGTCCATCATGAAGGTACTACACTTGGTTTAGGGAGATATCACAACATGAGAACCCAACCCCCATGACATAAAATCTTTTGCAATGGTCAATAATCCATCATAGGAGACGATAAGTTAATGGGTGAGCATGAGAAACATTTAATCCCTCTGCTTCGAACTGCTCAGACCACGAGTGGGAGGAGGGCGTGGGTTAAGATGAAGGATGAGGAGAATAGATGGGAAATTATGGTGGATAGATGGGAAATTAAGGTGAACATTGGGATCTCGCTTCATGAGTACCAATCTCCAGTATTGCATCAAAATGCAGACCTACTCCTTTTATAAATGGGGTAACAGATTGATATGATGTCATGGTTTATGGTTAATCTTTACTTAGGTGGTCTCTACGAAGGCCCAATGGCTGAAGCTGGAGTCACTGAGAATTTTTTGTGGGTTTCAGGTCAAAGCACTGGCCATCAGGGTGGTATCTGGTGGATTATGTAGTTGCGAGGGAAAGCTGGGTGCTGATATGTAGAGTGTTGGTCGGCTAAGTGAGGTAAAGAATTTTTTTGGTAAGCTGAGTGAGATAGGGGAGTTGGAGCAGAAAACCACGGGCTCGAGGTTAAGTGTCTGGAACATTCCTCAATTGGGGGTTTATAATATCTTGGAGATAAGGCTTTCAGGTTGTTCCTTGGTGAATATCATGAGCAGGAACCATAATTCAGGGGAGGAAAGTTCTCTGTCCGGTTCCTAGGGGGCCACCAACCTAGGACAGGGGGGTCGAGGGAGGGAAGAGCTTGGGAAGGTGGCAACAACATTAATACTTGTAAGGAATGTGTGCAAGAGCATTTGGAAATTCGGGAATGTATGGCTATTTTGAAAAGGTGTATCCAACAGTAGCCAAAGGAGGCGTTGGCCATACAAGAGCAGTAGCTCGAAAATAAGGAGCACATCCAGCAACTGGAGGATGAGGTGGATGCACCAAGACAACAAATTGAGCATATGAAGCTCAAAATGGATGAGAACAACCTGAGGGCTGAAGAAGAATTCACTGGACTTGATCTTAACAATCCAACACCGATGGAGGAGTAGTATGTTCTCTCACTTAGTTTAAAAATGTTTTTGTTAGGCCCCTATACTACTAGTGTAACCCCTTATTGTTATTAGTATAACCCACTTATTATATTGATGTACCCATGTAGTGCCCATATTGTTACTATTATGCCACATAGAAGCCCACCATTGTTACTGTTGTGCCCTACAATATTATTGTTATGTAGGCTTTGATTGTATTGGGACCACTTAGACTCCTATATATAGAAAGGAGGTATTTTCATTTGTATCATCCAAGAATTTTTCATTTATGTAATGTAAAGGAGGTTTCCCCCTCGAAGAGGCTGAATTCTAAGGCGTGGATCTTTCTTTTCTATCTTTTCTTGAGTTGGTTTCATAACATTTGGTATCAGAGCTTTGGATTCTAGGGTTTCGCTGCTCCAAACAAGTCATCGTGGAATTTTCGCTATAACTTTTTTTCTGTGACGTTTCCGAAGTCAAAAAAACAACCCATTTGAGACGAATTGACGCTGAACCTTGGGACCAAATTTCAGAGATTTTTATGTGATATTTTCGGAGATATGATCTGAGGAAGTTGGTCTTTTTGCAGACTCCTGAATTACACTCAAAACAGGTGACCTGGGGAAAATCGTCATAACTTTCTTTCTGAGCATCGGATTGAAATTTCGTAAGAAGTTACAGAAAGAGGACGGACTTTAGTTTCTGTTTATATGTTTTTTAGAGTCAAAGGTTGAAACAGTGACATGTGGCACTTCCTACAAGTTCAATCTACTGAACTAGTCTATAATCAGGTCACTGCGGGAGATTGTGCATAACTCTTTCTTGGAGAATCCAATTTCGATCAGACTTGTGGCATTGGAAAGAGGACACAGAGGGCTACTACAGATCACAATTTCAAAACTTAAAGATCCGAAAGTACAAAGTTACAGTCGTTTCAAGGTAGAGCTCCTAAAATCAAGAAAAAGCAAGATGAAGAAGTTTGATGGCAAGGATCCGGTAAATTGGATACTTCAGATGGAGCAATATTTTGATATACATGGTGTACAACTGTTACAAAAGGTATGTATTTCATCTTCATATTTAGAACCAGATCAATTTTTATGGTACAAAGGGCTTTGTTCTCGTAAAAAACTTGTTACGTGGTCAATTTTCACGGAGGAAATGATAGCACATTATGAGGATATAAAGAGCAACACCTTCTTTAGAGTAACACCACAACAATTGGAAAGAGTAAAAGGGTTTTGTGACATAATGGAAAGAAAAATTATGGAAATCAGGAAGCATACCCCTCACAACTATAAAGATGGAAGTGTTGTTTCTCCCAGCCTTCCACAACCTACAAGGGTTACACCACAACAATTGGAAGAAAAAAGAGAAAAAGGGCTTTGTTACAATTGTGATAGAAAATGCACTAAAGGTAATAGGTGTGCTGAGAAGAAATTATTTTACATAGAATATGAAGAGGAGGAAGAAAAGGATCGAGAAACATCAAAAGAAGAGGATATACGTCAGGACACCACCCCAGAGAAAGAAGAAATGAATCAGACCATATCTTGTAAAGCATTGGCAAGAATTACCACTCCTCAAACTCTCAAGATAGAAGGACATATCAAGAAGAAAAAGGTGCAAGAAGTGAAAGATCACATCAAGAAAGAAGAAATGAATCCAACCATATCTTGTAATTCAATGGATGAAATTACCACTCCTCAAACTATCAAGATAGAAGGACACATCAAGAAGAAAAATGTTCAAGAAGTGAAAGATCACATCGAGCATCAAGAAATGAATCCGACCATATCTTGTAAAGTACTGGAAGAAATTACCACTCCTCAAAAGATAGAAGGACATATCAAGAAGAAAAAGGTTCAAGTAGAGAAAGACCATATCGAGCATCAACAACAAGTTCTCCAACTTTTAAAGGATAACGCCACTTCGGTGCAAAATCAAATGAAACAACATGTAGATCAACATCGTAGTGAAAAATGTTTTTATGTGAGTGATTGGGTATTTTTACTGATACATCTCAAGCAAGCTATTTGTGAGAAGGAAATGTTGGCAATACTACATGCACTTAAAAAATGGCGACCTTACCGAATGGGAAGACGCTTCAAGGATGAGGATGTGGAAGCATTGTTTTGTGCTATTTATATTATCCAACCAAATTGGATAAACGGAGCAACGGATGAATGGAAGAAGAACGAAGAAGTATGGCCACTTATTCAAAAGTTGCAAAAGATCCCAATTCAAGCAATATTGCCAGAAATTGAAGAGGAAGGAAAAATCATATTGGAACCTGGAGCAGTCACAGAAACAAGAACCCGACAGCTACGAAATCGATCAATTTCAGAGTATCTCATCAAGTGGAAGAACTTACCCGCTGAATATTCCACATGGGAGGACAAGAATTTTATATAGAAGCATCAAGAACTACTCAAGTGTTGAGGACAACGCTTTTTGAAGGAGAGGGGCATGTTAGGCCCCTATACTACTAGTGTAACCCCTTATTGTTATTAGTATAACCCACTTATTATATTGATGTACCCATGTAGTGCCCATATTGTTACTATTATGCCACATAGAAGCCCACCATTGTTACTGTTGTGCCCTACAATATTATTGTTATGTAGGCTTTGATTGTATTGGGACCACTTAGACTCCTATATATAGAAAGGAGGTATTTTCATTTGTATCATCCAAGAATTGTTCATTTATGTAATGTAAAGGAGGTTGCCCCCTCGAAGAGACTGAATTCTAAGGTGTGGATCTTTCTTTTCTATCTTTTCTTGAGTTGGTTTCATAACAGTTTTTGTCTCGCAAACTATAAGTGTAAATATTTACTATTTTAGTACTGTAGAATCTATAGCCACAACCTAACAGTAATGAGATATTTTTGTAGCAAGCATGGGGAAAACTCTCAGGGAAGTGATGGGGAACAAATGAAGTTTCAAATGCCCTTAGTAGGCTCGAAAATATGATATAAATCCTCATTTTGAAGGCGAATGGGCGCAATTTATATATATAGATATACTATTCATTCTAGTTAAAAAAAAAAACATTTCTATAATTTTATATAATGTTATCATCTTTCCTAAATTTACAAGTAGTTATCCAAGTATTTCTATTAATTCCTTATGATGGAAATTTAAGTTTTATTCAATTTTTAAAAACTCAAATATGATTGAAATAAGTTATATATTCAATTTTAAAAGATGTGGAGATGTAAAAGTTATTAATACAATTTTTATTGATTTTATTTTGTTTGAGGTTATCTACAAAAGCTTAGTCATAATGCACATCGTCAATAATGTTTTTGTGCTTACACTGAAATTAATGCATAATGTTAAACTAATTACCTTGAAATTAATGTACACCATATATCTAGTTACATAATTTATCAGAAATCAACATCTTCATTGAAATCAATGCATCTAATGTAAACAATCAAATAGGATGAGAAATCAACATCTACACTAAAATCAATGCATCTAATGAAAAAAAAGGATTATAAATCAACATCTACACTAAAATCAATGCATTTAATGATGCAAGCAATCAAATAAGATTAGAAATCAACGTCTACACTGAAATTAATGCATCTAGTGCTAGCAATCAAATAGGATTAGGAATCAACATCTTCACTAGAATCACTGCATCTAATGCAAATTCAATCAAACAAGATTATAATTAACATCTTTAATGAAATGAATGCATCTAATGCAAAAAATGAAATATAATTAGAAATCAACATCTACACAAAAATCAATGCATCTAATTGCAAGAAATCAAATAGGATTAGAAATAAACATATGTACACTAAAATAAATGCATCTAGTGAAAGAAATTTTCTTCCCTTTCTCTCCCTCCTCCATCTATATTGATCTCTCCCTCCATCTCTCCTTATTTATCTCTCTATCTCCCACCCAAAAACACGCACTCTCTCTACGTATCTATCTCTCCCTCCCTTCCTCCCTCTATCTCTCTCTTATTCCTTCTCTCCCCCTTCCATCTATATCTCTATCTCCCTCTATCTCTCCTTCTTCATCTCTCTATATCACCCCGCAAACATACACATTATTTGTCCAAATCTATCTATATCTCCCTCCCTCTCCCTCTCCCTCTCTCTCTCTTCTCATTCTCTCCCTATGTTTCCCGTTCTATCTCTCTTCTCTCCTACTCTCCTCACTCCCTCTCTCTCGATCTCCCTTGTCACTCCCTCTCTCTCTCTCTATCTCCTGTGCCATTCACTCACTCTCTTTCTCTCCACCTTTATCTCTTTACATGTCTTTCTTCTTATCCCCCTCTCTCTCCCACTCCAAACTCATCTCTCTCTCTCCCTCCCTCTCAATTCCTCTCTCTCTTCCTTTCTCTCTGACCTCCCTCTGTCTCTCCCCTACATCACTCTCTCTCTCTCTCTCTCTCTCTCTCTCTCTCTCTCTCTCTTTATATTTGTCCTGCAACTCTGTTAACTATCTTCCTCCCTCTCTTATTCTCTCTCCCATTCTCTCCATCTCTCCCTTGTCACTCTCTCTCTCCCCCCTATCTTTTCCTCCAACTCCATCTCTCGAGCTCCCTCTCTTTCTCGGAGACTCTCTCCTCCTCTCCCTCTCTCCATATTTTTGTCCCCCCCTCTCTCTCTTACCCTTCTCTCCCACTCTCTCTCACTCTATATTTCATAAATTTTAAAATACCTTGACAATTAAGATATTATGTTTATATATATATATATATATATATATATATATATTGATGTCATAAAACAATTTTTTTTTTATATATATAATACATATTTAAAATGAAAGATTTAAAATGTGTGTTGTACATTCACCTGGAGGGAAAATTATAAAATTTCATGGAAATATTATCTAAAATTTCATGGAAATATTATCTAAAATTTCATGGAAATATTATCTAAAATTTTCCAAAATATTAATGTTCCACATACCTCCATCAAAGATACATGGAGTGCTTCATGTCTTGCAATTGAAACTATTTAGGTTTTATATCTTTAAAGATAGCTTTACATTTTGGTTACTTCATGATTTTAAAAATATTATATATTTTATTATGTTAGATTTATAAAACAAATAGGTTAGATAAAATTAACATATATTGAGTTAGTTTGTATGACTCTTTTTGTGTTAATGGTCATCTTTTTTGTTAATGCCTGTGATGTATATCAACCACATTTATTAATGTGGTTGTGCTAATATATATATATATATATATATATATATATATATATATATATATATATATATATATATATATATTGCATGTGGTTCACGAGCACCCTGGTCAGTGAGTGAAAGCTACGTCCACGGAAAAATCTGGGCGATAGCTAGGCTAAATCGCCCCTCGGCCTACTGCAAGACCTGACCCCAAGGGCTTCGGGTGGATTCGACCCTGTGACCTCCCGATGGCGAGGCATGGTTTTTGACCAACTGAGCTAACCCTTGGGGCTGTTGTGCTAATATATATTATAATATAAGGAATTTATATTATATTAAAGTTAATAATATTATATTAATCTTAAATTAATAAATTTAATATTAACATTAAAATATATTAATATTAATTTTTTTATATTAATATCATTTCATCATTTAAATTAATAATAATAATAATAATGATATTCTTTTAATTTTAATATTAAATTTAATAAGGTTTTTACATGACATTATAACAAAATTCTAACAAGATTTGGAATTTTAAAAAGTTTAATTTTATATAATTCATTTTTTTTAATAAGAGCTCCATCGAGCTATTAGCCATAGCGCTCGATCGACCTCTTGCTAACCACGTAAATGGCTTGATTGAGGGTTTATGAAACCCTCGATCAAGCTATTTAAATTTCAAATTTAGGCGCTCAATCGAGCGCTTTAAGCGCTCGATCGAGCCTCCTAAGTCCTAAAATCAGCAATTTCAACACCCCTTCTGCAAAATTTCATGCAACTCCATTTTGTACCCTTGTGGACTTAGGGCTAAATTTTTCCTCAGGTGGCAGGTTTGATCACATTGGATTAATGAAGGAATCCTCTATCCAATGGCATGTGAGTTTGATATTTTTGAATTCATATGATATTTTTCATCTAATTTCTTTTAAACATAATGCTTGAAATTTTTTTAACTGTTTTAAAGAGGCTGAATAAAAAATCAATATCGTAAAATATAAACAGCGAAAAAATTTCAAAAAATACCACTATCTCCGTTTATGAGTCCTCTTCAAAAGGGTAGTTTTGGTTTTTTTTTTTTTTTTAAGTAGTTGAGAAAACCCTTGCGTGAACACGTGTCTGTAAAATGAAATTGAAATATTACTTTGCCAACTTCGAAAAATAATAAAAAATACTTTTTTGCATAAAAAAAAATTAATATGAAAAACTTAGCTATCTTCGTGTAGATCATGCTCATATATATATATATATATATATATATATATATATATATATATATATATATATATATATATATATTAAAAATTACACATTTTATTTTATGTTATGCTACGTGAACACACACATACCGCTTAAGATGTGTGAAAATTTGCAAGGACAATCATTTCATTTAATGGAAAATTGACATATAATATGACACTAAATATTTTTTGTAGAAACTATCATTAGGACAACAACATAATTCTCCATAATTTGTCTTTTTATTCCAAATCAAAATTCACAGTGCTTATATGAATTTTGAGGGCTTTAATTCAATAAAAGAGGAAAAAACTTTAAATTTCATCGCCACATTTAGACCAAAAGTGTAGCCCATCTTCATGCTTTCAATCATGTTCATCATGAATTTCACAAATATTAACTAACTAAGAAATAGATATTAGAGTCCAAACTGAAACCAACAACATAAAGATTATAAACTCATTGTTTGTTTCACCGAATCTAGAGACATGAAACCACATTAAGCCTGTCAAGGCTAAGAAAAAAACCAAAACAAACAAAAACCATTTGTGATAAGGCTGTGAGCATTTTGTTTGAATATCTAAGGCGTTGACTTCCAACAAAAGGAGGGCCTTAGAGAGTTAGGCCTCAAACCACAAACACAGAGACTATAAACATGTGGCAAGTCACACGAAAGCCTGAGAGACGAAAATAAAGTGAGCCTGTGAAGGCTAAGTCCATAACAAAAACAAAATAAGACATCTAAAATAAAGTTGCAAGCGCCATGTAAGAGAAACTGTAGGAGTATATCAAAAAGTCTAGTAACCTGCAAGAGATTTAGTTAAAAGATATAACTATGAAATTAGGAGGATTGTGAACAAAAGGAACCATAGCACTGTTGGGAGGGTTAGACGAGTTTCTTGATGCTGAAGCAGATACCACACAACCTTTCACCCCAACCAATCGAGTGTTTATGTCATCCAAGAAATAACGAATATTATGAATAATTTGTTTAATATCCTCCTGGCCAACAAATAGTTTGTAGTTGTCCACTTGTTTATCTCATAATACCATTATAAACAAAGTGTACAGTTGATGGTTGACTAATAGGGAATGAAGAAAATATAACCTTCATTTCTGTTACCTTCCTGAAGCTGGATCCATTGAAGGCCCTTGTCTCCAATTTTAGAATCAGAGAAATATGGGTGTTCACCAAATTCCTGAGATTCCACTTGTCAAATGTCTTTCCATATCTTTCGAGGCACATAGTCAAAGTATGAAGCCACTGAATCCCATGTGAAAAGTTTTTGGCGCTGCAAATGTGCTTGGTTAGCCCCTCCTCCATGGCTTGGTTGCCTTTGGTGGTGGAATTGACACAGCTGGAAAGGAAAAAATGATCCCCCCAACACCCCAAAATGAAGTTAAGACATGGAAATATTTTGAAGGGACCAATGGCCGTCAGAAACAAAAGAGGCATATACCTAATAATAATGATAGGATAATCCCACTCTAAGACAATAACAAAATCCAAATTTAACCTACCCCATGAACAACACTCAGAGAATATATCCAACAGAGGAATTAAATGTATAACTTGATATGGAAACAAAGAAAGACAAATTGCACCAAAACTAGCAAACACTCGATTCCTCAACACATAATATTACCTGGAATTGCAAGAAGGAAAAGATCATAATACCTAGAATTGATTGACTCCCAATAAGCAAGACTCTAAAACCCCTTCACTAGTACCAAACAGAAAAATTTCTAGGGTACCAACACCCACATACCAATACATGGAAGGGAAAAGAGATACATGTTGATTCTTGAACCAGGAGGGCTGAACTAAAGAGAACGACCACAAGCTCAAAAACTAGGTTGCACTCAGAATTATGCAAGAAAAGTACAAAAACGTGGAATGCACACCGTCAATAGTATAACTAAAACCATAGTGAAGCATAACCTTTTCACCACCGAGCAGGATCAAAGTGTCACCACACCCCACCTCAAAGGAAAACAAGTATCCACATAGTGAAATTGTGTCTCCCTCAAGTCCCCAAACTGATATCTACCCACCGTTCTGATGCAATTGGAGTTAAAATTGCCTCCTTCTATTGTAAGACATCTCAAGCATGACCTCACACCAGTTATGATTACTAGAAAACCATCGTCACAAGGTGAGGAGGATACCTCACCTTCGTTGTGTTGCATGATGCTAATCCACCACCCCATTTGCGAGAGCATGCAAGTATTTAAAACCAAGGGACATAAATTGGTCGAAGCATGTGAATTAATCACATTGTGCCATGACGCGTCTGGTAAAGGACAAGTGGGTTCCAAAACATCGTTAAACATTTAATTCTCTCAAAGTGTACACCCCCATCAAGGAATAAATTATTATTTTTTAATAATGACAATTAATATAGTTACAATTTATTTAAACTTTAAATTAGAAAAATTACAGTTTAATTATTTAAATATAATTTTATTTGTTATTTTAATTTAATTCTTTTTTATTTTTTAAGAATATATGTTGTTGTAGGTAGATATTATTTTGTTTATAAAAAACACTATTATAAATATAAAATTTACTATTTTGGAATGTTTTTAAAATATTTTATGAATTTTGAATTGCTTAATGATATATTATATTAATAATATAGAATATTAAACTACAATATATTAATGTACAGATTAATATATGCCTAAAGATGTATATCAACCACATTTATTAATATGATTATTATCTTTATCACCATTTTAATTATATTTCTAAACTTTATTTTGTAAATTAAATTCACATTATATTTTATTAGTTTTAATCTTAATTGTTAATACCACATCTCATTGATAATGTAATCCCAACTTCTCCTTCCAACTAAATTATAAAACATCTCTCTAACACAATTATACAATCAATTAACCATAAAATAAATATGTTAAGTTCTCGTACCAAATCATGATACCAAATCTTCAAAACTTGTGGCAACCATCGCGACTCCCAGATCGTTCGCTTATGCTCATATGAGTCAAAAACAAAATTGGCTTATAGACTCTACAACCATCGCAAATGAAGACAGACATTACAAACTCGACAATATCTTAATACATGACTCACGACTCAATATCCTAAGAGCCTTGCAACTATAGGTTCACACATACACTCTCATGCATATGCGTAGGCTTGTCGAGATATGAACTAAGAATTATCTTTGAATTTACTCAATATGCATACATGATCAAACTGAGCACAGTTGTAGGGAAAGAGTAAACCAAAGACTGAATCTCACTCTGAATGAGGAGAAGAGGCTTCTCTTCTATTATTTATAATTCCTCGAGGGAGCATAAGGCATCTCCTCAGGCTTTGACAGTTTGACAAAGTACATGAAAATTGTCCTAAAACAGATACTACAGGCCATGATTTTCTATAGATTCTTTAAGATGAAAGTCAATCTGCACCAAAAGTCATAGAATTCCTCCAAGTCTCAGAGATTCATCTGGTAAGATCTTACACAGTGGATATTTCTAGGAATCCCACAAAACCCTTAAATAGTAAATAGTGGATGCTTTTGCTGAAATCCCATGAGAACATACTGACTCTATATGAGTCGGCCAATATGATATGGTACAAATTTACTAGTCATCAGTGAAAAAGACGCACATGGGCTCTCTACATGAGCACCCTATTGGTCTATCATAATCATATGAATAATCTTCTGCAGAATTAGCCTAAGTACTTGGTCCTGAAGGATCTGCACTTGTTGGTTCTGTGTTATTGTCTCGAATTGGGTAAATATTCTCTGAAAAACATTGTTCAACATCAGATCCCTTCATGAGGGGACAAGGGCCACAAACAAATTCCCCTTGGAAGAGGGATTCTACTTGGAGGTTTAGTTCTTCTATTTCTGTTACAGTCCCGACCACTTTGCCTTTAGTATTTATGACATGATTTTTATATTGGATCTATTTTAAAGGTTCTAGTAGTGCGACTTTCCCGTCAAGACGCTTAAGTTTGAATTTAAACCATAATTCTTCTTAGGCAGCTGCCTTCATATCTTCTTGCAAGTGGAGGATGAAATTGTTGCGTCTTTGTACCCAATATTTTCTTGGACAAAATTTATCAAGAAAAATTTATGTCCAACTAGTCCATGGATGTCTTACCATATTATCAGGGTTTGTGCAAATTATGACATTTTCTTTCTCCCTGACCATTTGAAGGATTAGAGAATAAGTGGTCTAATTCATTGTGCCAAAACCTAGATCACAATAACATTGGTTATCTTCTTCATCAATCCAAGCTCCATGTTTTTCTTTGACCAGTTGACTGTAAGAATTGTTGATTTACCAAAATGCCTTTCTTTCCCATTTTTCTAAGATATTTATCTTTAAGGGATTGGATATAATTTCTTGGACAATGGATAATTTTTTCATAGAAAATTCTGCAGTCGTATGGATGCAAGCTTGTGCATGCAGCTAGAGGGTTTCAACTGCATGGAGGGCTTATCATGAGTGATACTAGGGCTCTAGTTCAGTCAGAAAGAAGGTTAACTCAGGGATTTGGCACCTAGAGTGGTTGGTTGGCCCCTAGGAGTCCTCTAGCCTCTGATGAAGGTCAGTTTGGTTTTTTATTTGTCGATTCCACTTCCTTAACTATACTTGGGGAGTTGAATCATATCATAGTAACTCTTCGTCACATGTTTACCCCTGTGAACTAGTTAGATTGGGTATATGTGGGAGGAGGGTGTTAGGGTGGTATTAGGGCATGGTTCACTGCTTGGAATAGATGGGTGAAATGTGGTTGTCATGCATACATGTCGGTTGCATATTCGTTCATTATGCTTGTGGTATATGTATTTGTTATGTATGCATGGCGGTAGTCATTGTTGCAGTGGTGTTGTCACATAGAAGTTGATGGTGTTATTGTAGGGATATGTTTGTCATTAATGCATGTTGGTTGAATATGCATTTGTTTTTTATGTCGGTTTATGTGGGAATATGCATGTAGTGTTATGGTGATGACTGTCACTCATAAGTTCATGATATGAATTTGGTGTTGTCACTCATGATGTTGATATATTGTTATGATTATGGTTATACATATATCATGCTAATCTAGTTGACCTTGCAGAGGATATATCCTCCCTGGACTATAATGAGGTATGTTGGTTATGTTATATTTTGGTTTATATGACATCGTATACTTGCAGGAAGAAGATCAAATATGAATAGCAAGATGGTAGACTACAGTTCACAAGATTCTCCCTATAGATCCAATGAGCAGCATGGTGATAGGTACTCTCCTCATATAGTAGACATTTTGAGAAGTTTGAAGGAAAAAATAAGAAGATGCAAGGAATATAATGATAGGATCTGATTCAAGCATAGGAGAAACAAGCAGAAGTTAACACAATAATCCTTCAAAGTTTGTCATATTTATAGAGACATGGACCTCTTAGAATCATTCATGGACAGGAGGACAAGATTAATGGATCATATGGAAGCCAGTATCATGGTGGTCATAGGTTGGATATAGATGACATGATCAAATATGGAAGGTTCTTGGATACACCAGATAGGAGAGGTGATGCACATAGGTTCTATTCTAGTTCTTGCTCTAACAGGTATCATGGTCATCATTACCATCATCCTTATAAGAGGAGTGTGATGGGGATATTTTCTAGATGAGTTAAAGAAATCCAATCCACCTACATTTGATGGATATTTGAACAAGCCAGAAAATGCAGAGGCATTGTTACCTGGGATGAAAAAATTCCTTCAGTTGCATGATTACATAGAGAACATGAAGGCTAGAATAGCTATCTTTAGCCTCAAATGGAAAGCAGACATCTGGTGGGAAGAAGTGAAGCATGTTTGAGACATTAGGGAAAAGGAGTTGAGTTGGCATGAATTCAAGAGACTCTTCCATGTGCATTTGAGTTGGGCATTAATTTCAAGCTTTTTCATTGACTGTGGTATGCGCTAATTCACTCCTGTAATACACTGAGATTATTTTTGAATGTTGCGTTGAACTCCTGGTATGTTGGTCGTTCCTGCATTGTGTTGGCTCGTACTCATCTATATGCGATGAAGCTATAAACTCTGGAAATTGTGTGTGTGTGTTTTAGTGTTGAATGTTAAGACCATGTTGAACTGTTAAATGTCGTGAATGGTATTGCGCTATATGTAGAATCTGTGGTATGTATATTCAAATCCTTTGCTGGTGTAGTGAGTGTGGATCAAGGTATCCTGGTCATACATATATATGAGGTATGGTTCATAAATTGAAATCCGAACCTATTCTTTGTGTCAAATGGTCAAGCTGCAGCTGATTGTAAAGATTGTGACTTAACGTTGGTGGAAAGTCCTACAAATTGGTTGAAAATTTGATTGAAATCATTACTGTGCACCGGTGGTGTCAAGTCAGATGCGATGAACTAGGCATGAATTTGGTTGGTATGTCAACATTACTGTGAAATGACGTGAGTTGCATTGAATTTTTTTATGGATGTGTTAAACAACTTCTTTTGAATGATGTATTGATATGAACACTGATTGATATTTTGAATGATGTATTGATATGAAGACTGATTGATATTTTGAATGGTGAGGTGTGATGGAACGTATGGTGTTTTTTTTTAATGGTGAATAGTCATATATTAATGCATGAGGTGCTTACATATGTTAAGTGGATTAGAATGAAGAGCCCTTTATGTGTTGGTTATGTTTCATGCATTAAAAAAAATATTTATATGTTGAGCCATATGTAATGGACATATGATATATGAAGTGCGTTGAATGAAATAGATATGGAACATAATATATTAAGGAGTGGTGTCATATTATATTTAAGAGTGGTCAAATGTTATATATGCCTACATTAAAATATTTGTCTTTTATATGTTAAATCAATTTCTTACCTTATCAAGAAGGCATAAAATAAGGCTGTAATTATTTTGGAAACCAAAAGCAAATGATTTTTTTTATACACCCACTCATCTCCATTGTGGGATTAGTTCTTTTTGGAAAAGAGAACTATCATGAATGGTCTAGGAAGATAAAAAAAACCTTGATATTCAATCAGTTGTGAAAAGGAGTTTGTGAATGAGAATGAGACAATGCATCGGAAAAGCCCACTTCAGACAAGGAGCTTGTCATTTAGGAAAAAAAGAACAACAAAGCCTATACCTTTATTGCAGCGTCAGTAAATGAAGAGGTAAGTCATAATATTTCACTATTTTCAAATGCCTTTGAAGCATTAAATAAGTTGAAGGAATTATATGACTCGCACTCTGAGCTTGAAGGTGTTCAATTGATGATTAAGTTGTTCAATCTTGAGTTGAAAAATGATGACCCTCTTGCCTTAGCATCAGAAATAAGATTCATTATGCATGACATAAAGGCCATTGGTGTTGAAATACATTTTCCTGTCATAGCCTATGTCAAGGCATTATATCCCACTTATTCACATTATCTTGAGTCATTGCAAGCAAGTGGAAAACTTAAGGAGATTACCTTCGACTCTCTTGAGAATACGTTTTTTGAAAGAGAGAAGGATTTTGGGAATAAGAAAACTCCTCAGTATTTTGAAGAAGTTGTATGCCTTGCATAGCAAGAGAAGAATCATGAACAAGATTCTTCTAGAGGAAGAGGTAGTCGAAGAGGAAGAGGAAGGAATAATTTTAGAAGTAGAGGGGAAAAACATTTCCAAGTAGAAAGGTTTGATCTTCATTGCATATGATGCAATAGAGATGGAAATGGTTCTTCTACATGCAATAAATCTTGGGACATAATTGAGAAGGAAATAAATGAAGAAAATGGTAAAACTCTTGGTAAAGGGAAAGGAAAAGCACCTGAGTCTGTGTGTTATGTTGTGGCACATTGCAACATTGGAGTAACTGAAGAGTTATTCAATGCTTCACTTGCTTCATGGAAAGATGATTGGTTGCTTGATTCAGGAGCAACTTGTCACATGAATTTAAGAAGATATTTATTTGAATATTTCACTAATAATGTTGATGGAGTAGTATAATTTGCAGACAAGTCAAAACTCAAGCCATCAGGGCTTGGCACCATCAGGTTCAAATTGCCTATTCTTTCAAATGCTCTTCTGCATGATGTTCTATACCTCCTGCAATTGAGGAGAAATTGTCGTGTTTGGTCCACATCTGCCAGCAAGGACACTCCATTCACATATTTGATGGAAAGGTTGAGGTCATAAAAGCATCAGATCACTCACTTGTCATGACTGGGATAGAAGAAGAAAGACTTTTAAAGTTTCCAGGAACCTCTACTCATGTACACAAATTTTCATACAGTCCTCACTATGATGAAGGTACATTTCCATCAAGTCTTTTATGGCATGCTAGATTTGGACACTTGAACTATGACAACCTTTGTTTGTTGAAGAAAAATGGTGTTATTTGTTTGCTTACAATTCCTAGGAAGCTTAAGCAATGTGATCCAAATAGTATTTTCATGATTCTCATTCAAGAGCACATAGAAAAATTGAACTCATTCATTCTAATTTATGTCGCCCAATGTTTTTTTCCTTCTCCAAATGGTAATTAATGTATGATGAAATTTATTAATGACTACAGCAAAATGCGTTGGGTTTATTTATTGAAGAAAAAAATTGAATCTTTTGAAACATTCAAGAACTTTCATGCATGGATTGAAAATGATGTACAATCTCATACTGGCTCTATTATTACTAATAATGGAAAATAATATACTTCAAATGAATTTGAAAACTATCTTCGCCAACATGGTATCAAACATCAAACAACCATGCCCTATAATCCCTAAAAGAATGGAGTGGCTGAAAGAATGAACATGACAATGTTTAATATGTTACATTTCATGATGTTTTCCAAGAATGTTAAGCTGAGGTTTTGGGTTGATGCAGTTTTATGTGTTTTATATATAAATAAAAGGTGTCCATCTAATTCTATAAAAAATAAGATTCCATATGAGATATGGTATGGCCACATTCCTTTGGTGAGGCATCTTAGTGTTTTTGGTTCCACTAGTTATGCCTTGATACTGAAGGAAAAAAGAAGCAAACTCAGTGCAAGGAGTCATAAATGTTTCTTCTTTGGGTATTCAAACACCTCCAAAGCATATCGTCTCTATGATGAAGTTAATAAGAAGTTTATAATATCTAAAGATGTGATCTTTCTTGAATCTTCCAAAACTGGCAATGTTGTTGAGAGACAACTTGATCACTTGGATAGATTCAGTCATGTAAAGTATTTTCAAGAGTTTGAGAATCAGATTCCAAATCTTGAAGGGGGGATCCCTATACTGGATCAATCTGTGGAATATTCTTCTAAAGCTCTCTCTCCCCCTGCATGAAGCTCCAACCACTGATGACACTGTTAGTGATGTGATTGATGGAATTGGGAGACTAAATCTTGATTCATTCCCATTTTATTCAACTGAGTAGCCTGGGCCATCTTACAAAGGTTTTGGAAAACTGGCTCACAAAGGCACTTGAAAGTGTTTGTCCTGATGAGGTTGGAAAGACAGGAACAAGAAGCTCAACCAGACAAAGTGGAGGTGATGTAGAAAATCTTGATTCACTGGTTGATATGGATGCTTCTTATGATTGTGAACTAAATTTGACTACAGATTTTGAACCAACTTCCTTCAAATAAGCCACTTCTCATGATGAATGGAAAGAAGCGATGTAGAAAGAATATGATGATTTGATAATTAATGGCACCTGGAAGCTGGTTGATCCTCCATTGGGAACGAAACCAATAGAATTCAAGTGGATCTTCAAGAACAAGTATAAAGCAGATGGCTTACTTGACAAGAACAAATCTAGGATTGTGGAAAAAGGTTTTTCACAGAAGGAAGGGGTCGACTATGAGGAGAATTTCCCCCCACGACAAAATGGGCTACCATCCAGACAATCTTTACCTTGGCAGCTCAGAAAGTTTGGAAATTCCATTGAATGGATGTAAAAACTACTTTATTTAATGGATATATGAAAGATAATGTTTTTATTACCCAACCAGAAGGATTTGTTGTGAAGGGTCAGGAATGAAAAGTATGCAAGCTTTTAAAATCCTTGTATGGCCTCAAGCAAACATGACAAGCTTGGTACGAGAAGTTAACTAAGCATCTTCTGAAACTCAATTTCAAACATTATGATCTTCATGATGCAAATTTGTTTGTCAAGAAAGTTAGAAAAACAATTATATATCTTGTGGCGTATGTAGATGATCTTCTGATGATAGGGAATAATGCGAGATACATTCCATCCATAAAGAAAGAACTCAGGAAATGTTTTGAAATGACAAATTTGGGCTATGTTCACTATCTTGGTATTGAAGTAACCCAACATCCAAAGTTTATATTCCTCTCTCAGAAGACGTACATTGGAGATTTGGTTAACTTGTTTGGCATGGCTGAGTGCAATCCTTTGACTACTCTAATGGAACAAAACTTAAATATCACATCCATTGACGGAAAATAATTTGAGGATGCAATGAAGTATAGACAACTCATAGGAAGTCTCAACTACTTGACTATTACCAGACCATGCATTTCATTTGTTGTTGGAATCCTCTCTAGGTTTATGCAAAATCCTTGTGAAAGTCACCAGTCTACTACAAAAAGAGTTCGAAATTAGTTGAAGGGAACTCAAGACTTTGGACTCAAGTATACACAGGTGGGTGATTTCATCTTGATTGAATACTTTGATTCAGACTTTGATGGAGATAAAGAAACTAGAGTATCTACTTCAGGTTATGTTATGAGTCTTAGATCAAGAGTTGTCTCCTAGAGGTCATGAAAACAATCAGTTCCAATAGATTCCATAATCGAGGCAAAATATGTGGCAGTAGCTAAACCAATGAAGGAAATTGTGTAGCTCAGGAAAATTTTGGAATATTTGCAGGAGAAACAAGTGAATTCAACTCCCATTTTGATTAACAACACTTCTACAATAAAGTTGGCCAAGAACCCAAATTTCCATCATTGAACCAAGAACATTAATACAAAATACCATCTGATTTTACATCATGGTGAGGACAAAACTATCCACCTACAACATTGTTTGACAAATGAGGATTGTAGACATCTTCACCAAAGTGCTTGGAAGAGAAAAGTTTGAAATATTGAGAATGATGCTTGGACTCAAAAGCATACCTTTAGATTAAGGGGAGGGGGTGATGTTGACACCCAATCTTTGGGATTAGGTAAATCCATGTAAATAGTGTAAATAGAAAAATAAAGGGAATTGGAAGATGAAGAGACATTGGGAGATGAAGCCCAATAGTCTTGCTCTCCATGTATATGTGCATGTTCTTTCCTAATTCAAAATAACAATTCAATTCATGGAGTTACTCCTGTCCTGACAATAAGAGAAAAATCATCCATATAAAGCTCAAGCCCATCATTAATTAGATCATAAAACATAATCATAATTTCTCTTTCAAAAGTAGTTGGTGCATTATGAAGCCTAAATGGTTAGAATCGATATGCAAATGTTCCCCATGGAAAATTGAACATAGTTTTGTCTTAATCCTCTAGAGCAATCTGAATTTGATTGTATCCTCTGAATCTATCTAGGAAGGAGAAGTATTTCTTCCCAACAAGGGTATCAAGGAATTGATCTACAAATGGAAAAGGAAAATGGTCTTTTTGTGTGACCTTATTTAGTTCCCTGTAATCTACAAAAATTCTCCATTTTCCATTCTTTTTAGGGACTACAACCAATGGCGAAACCCACTCGCTGTCAGATATAGAGTATATAAAGTTGACATCAAATAGTTTCTGGAGTTCTTGTTTGACTATGTCCCTAAGATGTGGATTCAATCTCCTTTGTTCTTGACGAATAACACCTTAGCATCTTTTTCAATGTAAATGTAGTGTGTACATAAATGTGGATCAATTCCTTTCATGTATGCATAATCTTAGGAAAAGCCTTGTTTGTATTTTTGAAGGATTTGTATCAGTTTATCATGTTGCAGGTTATCAAGATTGGCATTAGCGTTCAACGGTTTTCCTGGTTCAATCTCAACAGGATATTGTTATGAACTGTTGTTATGGGTATGTGATCATTGTTTGGCTCTTCCATTGGATCACCTTTGGCTTCATTATCGAGTATGAATTTCAACATTTGACATGTTTGATGTCCTACAGTGGAGGGTTGACTGATAAAACTACTAATTGTGTCATCCTCAGTATATCTCTTGAAAATAAGAACCTTGTAAATAGTAAGTGGAGAACACAATCTTCCTTCACCGTACTCAAGAGGAAGCCACTTAAGATTATTAGGTAGTATGATGGGTTTAGTAGATGGATATAGAATAAGGCTCTTAATGGTGGTTCCTTCAGCAATAGTCATGCTACTAGTTAGACACCCAATGGATAAATCAACAATGGCAAGCCACAATCTGCCCAATATAAGAGGGTGTTGTTCCAACTTATTTCTAGGATTAAGGACTAGAAAATCTACAAGATACTCCCAGGACTCTACTAAAACAATGATATCATGCAGGGTTCCTTCTGGATTTATCACAAATCTATCAGCTAACTCCAACATAGTTGGCATTGGTTTTAATGTGTTGATTCCAAGGTGGGCACAAGTTTCAAGTTTTATGATGTTTATAGCGGCTCCTAAGTCCACTAGAGTATTTGGAAAGCTGAGGCCTTGAATCTGGATAATGACCAAAGGGTTTCTGGGATCATCATACTTAATGGGTATCTGTCTTCCTAAAATAAGGTCAGAAAGTTTTCCAATGACATGGATTGTAGGAGGGTCTTTTGTTTTCTTCTAGGTTTCTTGACACATAAATATTTGATAGTTTTAGTGTAAATAGGTATGTCTCTAATAGCCTGGAGGAGAGGAATTTCAATACATAGGTTTTGTAATTCCCCTACAAGATCAAATTCAGGATATGTATATGGTCTTACTATGGCCAATATCTATGGGATTGGAGGAGAAACATCTGTAACTGTATTGGGTTCTTGAATTTTAGTGAATTTACCAGGTGATTCGAATATAAAATGGCATCGACCCATGGTATTCATCTACCCATTTTATTCATCCACCCATGGAATTTACCCATGGTATTGTAAGTGGCATCCACCCATGGTATTTATCCACCTATGGTATTCTAAGTGGCATCCACCCATGGTATTCATTCACCCATGGTATTCATTCATCGATGGAAATTACTTGTGGTATTGTAACTGAAAAAGGCTATAAGTAACAAGTCGCATGTTGTAAAAGGACAGATTGTCCACCACAATGTAGTTTTCACAGTTATTCTCCATTTTAATAAAAAAAATCTTTGTGGTTTTATTTACTGTGTGTTCTCTTGTTTTCTTTCTGACATTGCAATTTTTCAGATCTTGGGGGACTCCCCCCCAAGATCCATTTCAATTTTTTAGATCTTGGGGGCCTCACCCCAAGATCCAGATCAATGGTATCAAATTAAGGTTATGATTCCATGGGAATGAGGGTTTGATGCATATTTTAGTTTCAAATTTTTGCAGAAGTAATCAACAAACTTCAGGCACATGCTATGTCCTCCACATAACATTTTCTTGGGCCAAGAGAGACAAATTTTTATTTTTTCATTTTTTTGCAGGAATGTTTTTGGGTGGCGAGTTTGCAAATCAGATATGAACGTTTTTTCTAAAAAATTGATAAAATAAAATAACATATCTAGATTCCTTGTAGAAAGATACTCAAATTCAAAAAAAACATCGGCCGAATCGGAGATCAGATGAGGGAGATATCACTGATTTAAAATCAACTATTTTTTTCTGAACTTTTATGATGGTGGAAGAGTTGCAGCGCGAAACTGAGATTCCAAAGTGTCCAGATAAGGATTTCTAACACACGAAAGATGCAAAATGGTCATTCTATTTCAGAAAACAGGTTATAATAAATATTCTGAGTTATATTGACCGAGTTATGTCCATTTTAAATTTGGAGAAGCATTCGTAGTGGGTTCCCTTTGGGGATGTGCTCCCCACCCCACTTTAGTAGGCACCTGCTTCACATTCATCAATTCCAGCATAGCAGCATTTGGCTTGGGTTCTTTGGAAACGTTCTCTCCCACCCCAGGCTATGTAGGCACGTGCTACTTCATCAACAATCAACATCATGGTTATGGGACAACCGCACAAAATCCTTGTCATCGAAGTCCATTTGCTAGGCTGCACACTGTTAGTATCACAGTTGGTCATAAGCATTACAGGACATCTCTATCCTTGGATCTTCGTTTATCATGGTTATGGGTCATCCACAAACCCACACTTCATTGAAGTCCATTTTCTAGGCTGCACATTGTCAGTATCACAGTTGGTCACAAGCATTACAGGGTATCTATATCCTCATATCTTCGTTCATCATGGTTATGGGTCATCCACAAACCCACACTTCATCAAGCTCCATTTGCTAGGCCGCACACTATCAGTATCACAGTTGGTCACACTAATTACAGGGTAGCTCTATCCTCAGATATTCATTCATCATGGTTATGGGTTAACCACATAAAACCCTTCTCTTGAGTGGCTCTTCATATTCAACAAAGGCTTCACAGGAGGGAACTTCAGGCAATGGGGACCATTGTTTCTTAAGGAGGGAGGAATGATCTGGATAGAAAATGGCATCAACCCATGGTATTCATCCACCCATGGTATTGTAAGTGGCATCTACCCATGGTATTGTGACATCCACCCATGGTATTCATTCACCTATGGAATTTAACCATGGTATTGTAACCGAAAAAGACTATAAGTAACAACTTGCATTTTTTAAAAGGACAGATTGTCCACCACAATGTAGCTTTCACAATTATTCTCAGTTTTAATAAAAAAAATCTTTGTGGTTTTATTTACTGTGTGTTCTCTCATTTTCTTTCATTTTCAGATCTTGGGGGCCTCCCCCCCAAGATCCATTTCAATTTTTTAGATCTTGCGGGCCTCCCCCAAGATCTGGATCACCAGGTGATTCTGTTTTAGTGATAGTCACGATCAAAGGGGATTTTTCTGACTAATGCTTCTCTTTGGCATAATTTTCATCTTTTGATTGCTCTAAGTTCCTTGGGGGTTCCTCTGGAAAAATGGTCCTCCTAAATCTTAAGTGTAGCTCACTACATTCTAAGGAAGGAGGACAACAATCAAAAGTATCAAGGATTTCTAGAAGTTGTAGAAGCCTATTATTTGTATTTGGATTTGGTTATGCAGGTAGATGAGGGCAGTGTAACAAAGGTAGACCATTCGAAGATAACTGAAATTGTAGTTGTAAAGGTTGTAGTGATGGTTGTGATTCACACAATGTAGCCAATGATTGATTGATTGGACTAAATGGGTGCTGTCAGTTTTGGGACAACATTATCCTTTGAGTATGTTGGTTTGACCATTATGAGGGATATGAATTGCTTTACGAATTCTGCCATGGTGGTGTAGATTATTGTTCATTCAACCAAGAAGGTCCAGGAAATGGTTGATTTAATTGTAGTGATGGGGGATATTTCTAATTTTTCCTGGCGGTATTGGAATGTCATTGACCTTTCCAAGTTAGTCCAGGAAACTATTGTTGATTATAGTGTCCAAAAAAAAACATGGAAGGGTCTTGAAATGTACCTATAGGATAGGTTTGCCACTATTTCCACTTTTCTATGAAATACAAAGGTTATGGCTATTCTTTAGATTCCTCAAATACAACCTTCAATCTAGGAAGAGAGGGACAATCATCAGTCGAGTGTTCTTTTGTATAGATAGCACAAATATCAACTGTATCCAATGGGCATTCCCTATGACCATGCTTTTGTCGACAATGAGGGTAGAAAATTGTTAATGTATGTTCTCCTTTAGCATGCTTCTGCTTCACCTGCAAGACATCCAATTGGGTAGTCAATTGCTTAATATATCAATTTTAAAATCTTCTAATGGACTACCAATTTCTACACACATGACTCCTACGCCTGTAGTTCTACTCGTTCTGCTGAGTGGATCACGATTTCCAATCTTAGTCCTTGTGCTCCCACGTGAACATCTGATATAAAATTTCACAATATAATCATACTCTTCTTTAGAAATATCGCCCTACCCCATTAGGTTAATTGTTTCTATCCACTCATACTTCATTTCCTAATTAAGGTAATTTTTAGTACTTTTATAGGCAGAGTGGTGTATGAAAACCTTTGCAAGTTATATTGGAACCTCTATATATATTCTTCTAAGGTGTCATCTTCCTTTAATGTCATTGTAAATATTTCTTCCTTTAAATGTTCAAAATCGACAATAATCTTGATATTTGGTAAGAAAGGGTTGTTTCATCTGATCCCATGAGTCAATAGTATCACCCCTTAACCCCATGAACCAATGTAGTGATTCTCCTTTTACAGTAGAATGAAAAAACTTTAGTTTTTGGGGATCAGTGGTGTAGTCATATCTCCAACATAGAATATCAAATTCAAATAAGAATGTGTCCGAGTCTCTGGAGGTCATTCCATGAACGTTTGGAAGGTTTTGAAGTGGAATAGCCTTCATGGATGCATTGGCTTGTGGATCGACGATAGGATACTCTATGTTCAAAGTTTGTGTTCCTAATACCTACCCCACTATTTGATTAAAAATATACCAATAACCCTCAGGAATCCCAAAATAAGGAGGTACTAACTGAAAAAGCTTGGTATGGTGGTGAGACTCTGAACCCTGTCTAGGTTTGAAAACACTACTTGAATCAAGAATTTCAATTCCCTCTTTCACAATAGGTGTTGCAGGAGGCTCATGCTTAGGAGGTTGAAGGTCTATATCACTCGTTTCACCTCTTACTTCCTTTAAATTATGAGAGTACCCCTCAATCTTTCTAAATGCTTTCTTGATAAGTCTTGAAAGCTTTGCTCAGATCCCACTATTTTTTTGTGAATCTTAGTGTCAGCTACAATAAAAGTTTTTGCTACTGGAGGGGCAATAACAATAGAGCCCTACCGGATACCATTTGGGGGCATACTAAGTCTTGAGATCTAAATTTTCAAATGATTTCTTCTATAAATTTCATTCTTCCAAGGCCAACTTGACCTTGGCTTTTGGTACTTTTGGAAGCGTATTTTTGATGTATTTCTGTCTGATTCCTACCTCTAATTTTCTTCCTAGTGATGCATACTAAATAACCTAAATCTATCAACCGATGGTAGACACCACCACAAGTTTCTTTTTACCAGGGTGTGTGTGTAGGTTCTTACCTTCCATCTTTAATATCCAACCCTCATGGAGTCAAGTATGCAACTAAATACAATAACACTCTCTTTTGACAACCTCCCCGACAATGATGCCAAAATATTGGGTGAATTATTTTTTTTAAAGAATCAACTAACTACCACACATTAAATTATCAACCTGAGGATTCGTCTGGTTATTTCAAGGTTGTCTGCAAAGTATATGCAAGAGATGGTTCTAAAACTAATGCTAACTAATTCTTTAACAACAAACAAATTAACTAGAATGAAAGAATCAATTCCTAACTTGAAGCATGCATTCAGAAGATCTATCTTTTAGGAAAACCATATTCTCTAAAAACCATTCAAAGGCATCGAATTCTGATCACTCCTAAATAGGAAACAACAAGAAGATTTGTAGAATGTTAAGCTACTACTTAGGAAATAACAATTGCAAAATTAAAGGAACAACACTAGAAAACCATACTCATGAAACAGGAAAGAAGAAATAGCAAAAGGAAAAGAAAAAATAGTATTAAAGCACCAACAATTAAGAGATAACCTCTAGGAAACAACAATAAAGAAACAACAATTATAAATTAACTTCTAAAGGAACAATATCTACAAATCAAGATTACAACTATCAATCATTAAGGGAATTTTGAGGTCTAAAATGGGCCTCCCAAGAAAATGTATGACAAAAATAAACTTTATAAGAACCAATAGGATTCAAGATGATGATGTCAACCATGGGGGATGATTCACCATTTTTGGAGTAAAAAAGTAAAAAGATTAAAAAATAATAAAATAATAAAACTATTTTTTCAACTCGTATTTTCAACTTATCTCTCTAAGTTTTTACTCAAATTTTGAGTGGGAGTACTCGTTGGATGCAAAATTTAATTCCTCATCCAAGGAGTACCCATGTTGCATACTTTCGATGGACCCTGCTACATGAAAAATGAGAAATACATGGAAAACTGTGATTGCAAAATGGTTTTCGTGTAGCAAGACCCATCGAAAGTATGCAACATGGGTACTCCTTGGATGAGCAATCAAATTCTCCATCCAACGAGTGTTTCCACTCGAAATTTGAGTAAACCCATAGGGAGAGACGCTGAAAATACGAGTTAAAAAAAATAGTTTTTTTTTTTTAATTTTTAGTTTTATTTTTTCCCTCTAAACTTTGATGATGTAATATAATCTTATTTTATTATTTCCACTATTATTTTATAATTTCCTTAGGAGGCCCATTTTAGACCTCAAAATTCCCCTAATGATTATCTTTTCTCAGAGGAAACACACAATTTACGACTAATCTAGAAGATAAATGATCGATGAAAGAAGATAAAATGCAAACTTAATAATATAAATAAAGACAATACCTCATCTAGGAGTGGGCCTGAACTACTAGAGTCAGACTACCTTGTAGAAAATATCAGAACATCAGATTAATTCTCAACATTGAAAACTTTGTATTATATTATGAAAACGATTATAGTCAATTCTTTTTAGCAAGTCTATCAGATAGATGAAAAAGTTAGAAAAAACTCTTCTTTCGAGACACAAGCCCTTTGTCTTTATACTACAGTTGAGGGATATAAAATGGTAAATATTTTAACAAAGAGTGATCCTAAGAATCTAAATATTCTCAGAATTCTTGTTTTGAGTTACAAAGAGTCTCAATATTGCCTAGACAAGAAAATCAAGGGCCTTTCCACTAACAATTTTTCTTAAATAAGAATCAACCTTGCTTGATCTACCATGATTCGTTGGAAACATCATCACATTATACCAATTTTACCACGGACAATTTGGAAACAACATCAAGTATTGGTTGTCCTTTCAATGTCACAAAATATGTGTTCATAATGAAGTTTCAACCATGAATAATTAACACTTTTATAATCAAAATAACAAATTTAGAAGGAAAAATAATAAAGGTGAACTAATTCTTTCTGGGTCCTATGTTATACCAATTAATATATCATAAATATGAGAAAAATACAAGAAAAAAACATTAAAACTAAGGAATAGGATAAGAAAATCATGACAATTGTGAGGCCCAACAATTGGGATTAAGAAAAGAGTGTTCATGAGTGACTGGGAATTTGTGCAAATTTCCAGAGTTCTCAGATGAAGGAATGGGTACAACAACTCTAATTCTGCATTATCAAATACAAACTAAAGATAAATGTCCTTTTCAATGGATGGTTTTGTTTCCAGTTTCTTCATTTTGAGGACGTGGAGAAAATTACAACTCTTCCATGGGTAAGGGGCCAGGGCTTACTATCTCTCAAACACTAGTTCACATGTTTCAATCTATTTAAGGAAGTCCCAAGGAGGAAGTTATTATGTGTAAAAATTCTTAAACTTCCTTTGGAGTTGTGGTCTTGTTAGGAAATTATGGTGACTATGAATTCCATAGGAAAGTTGTTTTTTTGGAGGAAGATAGCTTGGGGGTTTTGGATAAAACAATTGCATGGGTTTTGGTTGATGTCGATTTCTTTGGTGGTTTCCCAACAAATATTGATCTCATTTGGGGTTCTAATTATTTTTATCAGTCGATCAATTTTTTGGGTATCCCATTTCGGTGTTTGGGATTCCACTTGACAAGGAACCTCATTATAGCTTTCCCCCAAAGATATAGGGTAGCTTGATGACCACAAGTTCTTCATGGTGTTGCGAGGTATGACTTTCCAGATCCCACTAAAATGGAGACATCTCCAGTTGGGAAATCTACTATGAAAGGATGTTCAAGTCTAGTTACTGATTTTCATGATCCATCATCCCCTCCTAATGATGTCATTGTAGAATTTTTTATAAAGAATGTGGATTTATCTGTGCGAAATTGTTAGGATAGTGAGATTTTTTTCTGTATTTCTCAATTGAACCATATGATTAGGGAGGGTAATCATGGGGTTTCTACAATTTTTTATTCTTTTCCTTTTTCGAGTTTAGTTTCTTGGTTCTCATACTCAAATTGTTTAGAGCTATTCTTGGAGGCCCTAGTTATTGACTTTGGGGCTGGGCATCATAACCATTCTAAAAATATCCTATCTTGTCCTATTTGTTTCAGATCCTTTTCGGGGGTTCCTTCTACTCCTAATTTTATTGATTATGATATTGAATTTTTGAAACATAATTAGTCTCTAGAGTTGGAATCACTTACTATTCAAAATTCATTTTTCCCTATGAAGGGTTTACACATTAAACATAATTCTAGGAAAAACATCATTGTTAGGAAGAAATAACGGACCAAATATAAGAAGGTGTTTTCATGCTCTCATTTATCATCTTCCTTGGCCAAAAATTTATAGGAGGTTCGAAACGATCCTTTACTATTTGTTTCCGTGGATTATGTTTCTAATGTTGTTGATTCTCAAGTCCTTAGAGGGAAGTCAACTATATATAACCCACCTTCATGATTATTATGTAAATTAACATGCAGGGATTGGGGAATGTCCCTAAAATATTCTCCCTATGCCATCTTATTCAACTATAGAGGCCCACAATCATCCTATCTAGGAGAATATGGTGACTTAGAAGAAGGATTGGGCCTATTTGTTAAAATTATGTCTCGGTTGGAAGGTTTGTTTGACAAGTGCAACTAGACATTCTAGGGGATTATTTGCGGTATGGGACTCTTGAGTCATTAATTTTCAGGCGTATAACTCTTTTGCAGGGATGATTCTTTTAGTCTTTACTAGAGGCTCTAAATTTAACCTTCATATTCTCAACATTTATGCTCCTTATTCTTTGAAACTAGTCTTCTATAATTGCTTGGACGATTGTGCTTTGTTTAAGATTGACTCCCTCATTATGGTGGGAGATCTAAATTTGGCAGTGGTTGCAGATAAAATATGGGGATCAAAATATAAGATGGATAAGATGGGGGCCTATTTGAAGGAACTTTTTGGACAAAATATGTTAGTGGATATCAATCTAGATTCGAAAATGCCAACTTAGAGGAGTGGTTGTATTAGATTAGATGGGATCTCAAAATGGTTGGATCATTTTTTAGTGCACACAAGTTCGATAGAAAGTCTGGGAAATATGCAATCATGGGTTTACCCTTCCTTTATTTCAGGCCACAATCCTATTGGCTAGAACCTTTCAAATTTAACCATTATTGGCTTAAGGACAAGGCTTTTGAAGGGTTGGTATGATATACATGGATAAATCCTATCATTTATTCTAAGACTACTAGGATGGATTTGGTATGCTACAAGTTATCAAATTTGAAGCAAGTGGTGTGTAGGTGGGAACGAGGAAAAAAAGAGAATATATAAGAATTAATTTCGATTGACATTAAATTGAAGGAATTATTTGATCCATCTGAAATATAATATTTTTCCAAAGAAACGAATCATAAGATCATGGTTCTTGATGGTCGTAAGTGTTAAATATTAAGGTATCAAGACGAGGAATAACGATTGAAAAGTCGTGTCGTCTGGATTGCACAAGGGGACAACAATACTAATTGTTTTCATAATAATGCCACTAAAAGGAGGAAAGAGAATTTTATTTGGGGTCTATTGGATGGCGAGGGAAGGTATATTACTTCAAAAAATGACTTACAACATGATGCTATGAATTATTTTGGCAACCAATATCGAACCAAGAAAGGTGCCAGTATAGAAATCCAGTTGAGATTCATCCAATCGCTTCCGCAAATGTTCAATGTTGATAAAAGTGATTATAACTGTAGCCCAATCTCATATGATAAATTGATAGTGGTTTTAAATTAATTGGACAATGATAATATCCTGGTACTAGATAGGTGGATGGTTGAAGTATTCGTTCACTTTATGGACATCATGGGTCAGGATCTTATTTATATGGTAGAGGAGTCAAAGACTCTATGTTCTATCGCTAGTTCTCTTCATGCTACATTCATTGCACTTATTCCAAAAGAGCCTAACACATCTACTTTTTCAGATTATATGTCCATATTTCTCTGAGACAATACATATAAAATTATTTCTAAGATCATTTCCTTACGGATTAAAGCTTTATTGTCAAAATTCAATTCTCCATAGCAGTTTGGGTTCCTGGCCAACAAACAAATACAGGATGCGTTGGCTATTACCCAAGAATGCTTACACTCTATCAAGGTAAGAGAGAAGGATGCATTCCTAATGAAAATTTATTTGATTAAAGCATGTGATTGTGTTGATTGAGACTTTTTAAGACTGATTTTGCATAGGGTTTGTCTTTTAGTGTGAGTAGTGGACTATATAATGGCATGTATCACTTTGGTAAATTGTGTTGTCTTAGTTAATGGGGTTCCTGCATGGTTCCTTAAAGAAACGAGAGGCTTAAGATAGGGATATGCACTCTTCCATCTCTTAGCCCTGTTGGTCATTCAGATAGATTGAATAGAAAGATATCAAAGGCATGTTCTAGTGTTATAATTTCTAGATGTAGGATCACTAAAAATATGTCCATTATTGACATCATGTTTTTGGATGATGTCATTTTATTAGGGGATATTTTTGTTTATGAATGGAAAATTTTATATCATATTCTTTTCTCCCTTGGAGGCACTTTGAGCCTCTATATGAACAAATCTAAATATACTTTGATTGCAACATCCCTAGATGAGGTATTGATATTGGAAATTTCTAAATTTTTTGATATAAAGGCTATTCCAATGGATTGTGGTTTCAAGTACCTCATACTTTTTCTAAAACCTAACAAATATGGTATTAAATATTGGGAATGGATGATCAAAAAATTTGAGAAGAGATTGTTGTTGCCGTCTCATAAATGGCTTACTATGGGAGGGAGACAGGTTCTGATTCAATTAGTGATGCAAAGTATCTCAATCTATTGCATCCATCCATTTATGTTGCCTAAAAGCATCATCAAGTGAATGAATTATTACATCTCAAAATTCATATGGGAAAGAACAAGGGATCTTAATAACATCAATCTTCTGTGACTCGAGGAGATTTCTTGGTGAATACAAGCTAGAGGATGGGGTATAAAAACTAGTAGGCAATTTGGATGGGCTATGCTGATAAATAATTTGTGGTGAGCTTTGAATGGAAATGGAATTTGGCAATAGATCATGAAAGAAAAATACCTATGAAATAAGCCTTTGTGTCATGTATTAAAGAAGGGTCTCAGGTACACAATTAGATTTCATATATCTGGAAGAGCATGATAAAGATAAAACACTAGTTGATATGGAATCTAAGATGGGAGATTGTCTTAGATTCTATGGTGGATATCATTTTGGATCCTATTAAAGGTTTTATTTGAGATTACTCATTATCTACCCCACTCATCAGGTACATTCATGGGAAAGGGCTCTATTTCTTAAATCAAATATATGTGGCACATGATTCCTTTTCTATGACACATTTATGGATTGAATTAAGGGAGTTTGGCTTATTCAGGGAGTTGGTTGATGCTTGGGAAATGTATATTCACTCTATCAGATAATGTCGATTTCCTTACACGGGATGGAAAACTTAACAAAGGATACATATCGGTCAAAGATGCATATATTTATATATCTCCTATTCGACATGCTTTATTGGATCATATTTGGTTTCAAAAAAGATTGAAGTGGGAGCTAGCCCTTAACCTCAAGTGCTTCACATGGCTAGTTCGGCAGGACAAAATCTTAACATTGGACAATTTAATTATGAGAGGCTTCATAAGACCCATGAGGTATGTCTTCTATAAATAAAAAAACGAATGTGTGGTGCACCTTTTCCTTGTCTGTCCTTATGTGGCCTTAGTTTGGTCTAGGGTTTTGAGCATTCTTCATATTTTTGTTGAATGGGATAATAGTTCAATAGAGGCTTTCTTTTTGTAGTGGTTCTCGAACTATGAGGAATTCTTTCCCCTCCCCTTTTATGTTATTTGGGGAATATGGAGACGTTGGAATGCACTTATTTTTATGGTGTTTCAAAAGAAATCAGAAATGCATGTTTGAAGATAGCCGCATGTTGGGACAGGGTCTCCTAGGGTCAATTTTGGGGCAAAAATCCCAATTTTTGTTGTATAAAATGTAAATTTTTCGCAAGTTGTGGTCACGGAGCATGTAGATATTAAAGTGTCATAAAGGGTTTTACCCTTCTTTTATGTAAGTTGAGTCAGCTTTTGAAGATCTATCCATGATCCGTGGACCATGGGATTGTACAAATAGGTGTGTCTTAGGATGTCTATTATATATATCGATGATGAATATGAATGTAATGGGTCAGTAGAAGAAAGAGCGAAGAAGTCTTAGAGTAGAAGAGAGGCTCTGTAGCTGTGTGCACAGAGGCATAGAGTAGAGTCCGCAGCTGAGTGCGCAGGGAAGTCTTGAGTCTGTAAACAGAACTGAAGTATTAATAAAGAGATTATCCCAGAAATTCCTGTGCTTTGTCCATTTACTTCTGTTATGAATGAATGTGCTTTATGCCATAATGATTGATGGGTTTATGAATTAATACTGTATTGATGAGCGACTTTACATAATTGATGTTGTTGTATGAACGCACTTAATATTAACTGTTTACGCGAAGCATATCTTATTGCATGTTAAAGTTATCCAATGCTTAAACCAATCGGAGAATTCTTGGGTCAAGAGTAATCTATGAGGTGCGTAAGTAGTTGATCTACCTATTCAGGGTCTGCAAAAGATAGTCATAGACCTTCACGAAGGTCTAGAGGTTGATTAAAGGAAATTATATCGATAACCCTTAAAGGCTTATCAATCCGTGTGAAGGCAGGTTTAGGGCATAAAACGACATTACACTAATCTCTAGGTGCAGAAACTTGGTTCCAACATCCCCCCATACTGCTTCGAGTGAGACTTTAGGCCGTGCTCCGCGGATTGATGCCGAAAGGGCCAGTAGTGTAGGGATTAGTTTGGAAAAACTAACTCTGAACCTAGGTCAGGATCCACTAGGCCAACATCGCATATTATAATGACATTATGCCTAAATCAAAGAAGATCTGAATGATAAATATCCAACTCTTGGAAACTTGGTCTAGATATCCTGTTGGTTTCTTTGATGGGGTGACATCCAACAATGTTTGTGGAAGTGGGGCATATATTATTTTGGAGTCTAGTAATTTTATTACTTCGATTGGAACAATGGAGTTGGTTCCAATAATTGAGCTAAAACTATTGCTCTTTGGGGGTCTTATTCTGTGTAAAATGGTTGTCCATTGAGACCTTGGATGTTTATGCAGATTCAAAAGTGGTTATTGATTGGTTGCTAAGAGGTCAACTTTTGTGCTACCCATGCTAATAAATTTGTTGAAGCACATTAGAGTATTGATTAGTGTTTTTCAGAGACTGACATTTTCACACATTTAGAGTGGGAAATTCTGTAGCAGATACACTATCTAAGGAGGGGTGCAACAAGTTGTAAGGGGATATCACTT
The DNA here is from genome assembly GCA_031772625.1 of Pinus tabuliformis. Classification (NCBI taxonomy): domain Eukaryota; kingdom Viridiplantae; phylum Streptophyta; class Pinopsida; order Pinales; family Pinaceae; genus Pinus; species Pinus tabuliformis. Next base: position 564,180,700 of record CM062812.1, on the reverse strand, counting down.
TCTCAACATATTCCAATGATACTCTTCAAAGAATAGGGAGAATATATGTTTCATAGACAACCTTATATTTTTTGTATTAGTCAACATATTTTTTTTTTTTTTTTTAAGATATTGATGGAAACATTTTAAATGCTAGAAAGACAAACTACATAGTGTGATAAAATGGTATATCTTATAGGAATTTTATTTTTGAAAGTAGATGGAGATTTACAATTATAGGTGTATAAATTGAAAATTGTAGAAGTGTCTTTTGGTGTTGAGGTATTCCAAAACTTAGATATTTTGAGATATAGAATACATCTCGGAAATTACGCATATGCAAACGAATTTTATTTTAATAGAAGCTTGTTGGTTTTTTTCTTCTTCTAATGAAAACAAAAAAAACAACAACACTATATTTTTATGTAAATACAAATTTCAGAATATTTTGAAAATCAAGTAAACATGTGCAAACAAATTTTTATGACTACATAATTCAATAGAAACTGTGTTTGTATGTATTAAAATGATCATGGAACACAATTTGGGTGTTTTTTTCAGGAGAAAAAGCTGAATATTTGTATTATATAAGTCAAAAGATTCGGTACATGCTGTGATTGAGTACATAACAGAACAACTGATACATTCCAGCTAGTGAAAACAACATAGAAATATCAGAAAACAAGATTGTTTTCTTTATGAAGTTCTGGACAAAAAAACTGGATTTAGAGTCTCATTTATATTCTAAGACAGCTGAAGAAAAGAAGGGAGCTAGTCCTTTATACAGGATAAAAACGGATTGAAGGCAAGTGATCAAAATAAACAAACCTGCAAGATGAGAAGCTACTAAATGCCGGGCATTTTGAAAGGATGTGGGCAGTAAGTAAAGGAATCCACAGTGATGCTCAGGTGCCACATACCTGGAGAGGATAGCAAACCTTTTTTTGAAAGATCATCGGCCTCCAAATTTTGCGAGCGCCTGATATGGGATATAGGAAAACGAGTTGGTTCCCAAAGATCAGCAATTCTGTTCATCCACCCCATAAGAGAGTCACTATTTATAGATAGTTTTCCAGTAACCTGCTCTATAATGACTTTTGAGTCACCATATAATTGAATTGAGCCAATTCCCAAAAAGGTGCAGAAGATGAGCAGTCCATGGAGGGCCATTGCCTCGGCTCGGTTGTTCGTTCCCATTCCTCCATTCCAGTAGATATAGTAGCTCTGTTCCTTTGCTAAGTGTATATATACTCCACAGCCGCATATTCCATTCTTTGATGCTCCGTCGAAGTGCGCCCGGGGAGTGGAGAGAATTTTTGTTTTTATTATTTGCTGATATTTTGGCTGCATGGGAGAAGCCGGTAGGATAGAAGAATAAACAGGAATGATTTTGTCGAATATGAGACCGAAATCCTCTCTCCCATTTTCAATTTTTTTTTTATTTCTCCATTTCCAGACAAACCAGAAAACTAGTAGAGGAATAGGTCTCCACTCGATTTTCTGGGCGCTCCACCAGTGAAAGGCCTCCGTTATAGTGGTGGGATAGAAGATAGCAAAACCGAAATGAAGAGCCAAACGATTCCAAAGATTCCGGGTGATATGACAATTTAGGAACATATGATAATTGTCTTCTGTATTTGCAAAACAAATAGAGCATATAGCTGGTCCCTGCCAGTTTCTTTTTTGCAAATTATTCCAAGTGAGGTTCTTATCATGGAAAACTAACCATGCAAATAACGTGATCTTGAGAGGTACACCAGTTTTCCAGAAGGACACCGGGAAAATACAACGGGAGGCATCCATATGATTTGCAATCATGGTAAGATAAATATCCTTTACCTGTACATTTGAATTTCCTTCCTTTATTTGTAGAACGATGCTGTCATTCACTTCAGACTTGTATAAACCTGCTAATTTCATATCCCAGATTATCTTATTCCAACTATCGGTTAGAGAAGCCTCCAACCCAAGCTCAATTGTTGTTTTCCACGTGGGAATAGATCCCTGCATAGTGCTTTACTTTCTGATGACTTGTGTCTAAAACCATTACGAACCCATCATTGGCTTTTACCATTTCAGATAATTTTGAAATTACTTCTTAATGAGGAAATCCTCTTCACAAATAAATAGCAGTACTACATTTTGATGTTTATTTACAACTAATGTAATTAAAATATTTTAAGTCCATTGAAGTGAAAAGAAAGGATGCATTAGACTTCTTTCAAATTGGAAAGATTTATATATAGATAATATAAATGTCTTGGGAATTAACATATTTATTGTAATATTTATAGATTTTTTGAGTTGTATAGATGCATAACATTCGTATACACAATTTATCTTGGTAGTAGTAGTTTTCATTTCTTAAATTTAATTTTTATTCAAAGTAAACTAAGAATCGTAAAAATAATTGAGCCAAGATAATATAATAATATCACCTATGTCACAAAATTATGGTATTTATCTAGTGTATTAATGTAGTAGTTTTCAAATTATTTTTTTTTCTCAAAATAATTAAGAATTGCAAAAGTAAATGAGCCAATAAAACATAATGATAGTGTTTATGCTTGACACAGAGTTTTTTTTTTGGATATAAGGAAACATGATAACGGCCCAAGACCTAGAGGCATCTAGTAGGAGTGAAATCCTGCTCTCTTACAAACCACCAACAGATTATTCTAGGAGATGTAGTTTTCCTTGAATAATAATGATGATTCAACCTGCATTCATGGACAATAGCCAATAATAGTTGTTTCCACAGTTGGTTTGACAACTGAGTTATGATAAGTTTTATATATTCTACGAGATGTGGTTTCCCTTGAATAAAAATGATGAGTCAACCTGCATTCACGTACAATAGCGAATGATAGTTGTTTCCACTGTTGGTTTGACAATTGAGTTATGATAAGTTATATATATATCACAAAACTATGGTATGCTTTTAATCTGATGAAAGACATTCCTATTCCAATATTTCCACCTACAAAAATGTAAAACACATATATTGATGATAATTAGAAGGGAAATACCTATAATAAAATAATTGGTTGGCCACATTTCTTATTGATAATAATCTTTGCACCTCATTATTTCGCTATCAATTCCATGTTCTTTTTTAATAATAAATTTGTTATTTAAATGTGTAAAGATAGAAATTAAGTGGAGAATTCAAGAGAGGGAGAAAAGGAAGATTTTATATGATAGTCAACATTTTTAATGTTATCTAGGGATCAAGTTCAAATAAACAAAGGAACATACAAGGAGAAAATGGAGTGGGAAAACAATGCCTGCAAAAATTTACAATATTGTTAAACATATACATGGAATAGACAGGATATGAAGGATAATTGTGAGATACATTCTATTAACAAGATTTACATATAAATACAATTCCTTATGACCCTTGGTTTTCACATTCCAAGTGGTATTTTGGACTCTAGTGATTTTTCAACTTCCACACAATAACCCTTGGAAGATTAGGTATCCAACATTCCCCCCCTTGATCTGAAGGAGTATATACGAGTTAAAGAAGAGATTTGTAATACAAAAGTGGCAACTAATGGTTGAATGTGCACTCATAAAATATTTTTAGGTGGGAGAACTCAAGGTCTCAACCAGTAGTGGTTTAAGCATGACCACCAATGCTGGAATGCTTAGTGCAATTCTTGGAACTCTTCCAAATATGGCAAGGAGCTGAAGTCTTCTGCTAGACAAAATTGTGCTCCCATTTTTTTTCAAAGGGAGACCTTTGGGTCTCAACCTGGGATTCTTAGTGTGATTCCCAGAAATCTTCCAAATCTGGCAAGAATTTGAAGCCTTCCACTAGACGAAGTTCTCCTTAATGCTCTGAAGAGGGAGACCATCAAATTGGAAAAGGGAGGTCTTCAACCTACGGAAAAAAAAGGGAGAACCTCAACCTGAAATGGTAGATCTCAACTTGTCGTGGTTTAAGGAAGGCCACCAACCATAGTCTTGCTCAAGGGCTTCTGTGTCTTTGGCTAGAACTTTGAATTTGGGTATGGATGTCTTTGGCTATAGGCCCAGGAAGCAGGTTCAGGTTGTGGCTCAGGCTCGCTTGATTTATATTTGAAACTTGTAGATGATCATCAATTCCCCTCCTGTTAGATACAAGGTGAGAATATGAAGATAACTCAACTGCAATACTTTTCGATACTCGAGAAGAAATTATATTATATGATAAGAATATCTTCTTGGCAGTTGAAGCCCATTGCCAAGAAACAATTCATCCAAGTAAAATGGCAAGTAAATGCTGCAATATTAGTTTAGTTACTACCAATAAAAATTATGTACAACTAATATTCAAGCCTTTGACATACCTATATGGTTTTTTCAATCTTCTAACATTGTTGTATCTCTCCTTGGTCGCAGTATATTCTTTCAAAGCATCGAATTTGTATTTTAGTTGCGTTGCAACTCTAAAAAGGTCATGGAAACTATAACCACAGTAGAAGACTCCGCTTGAGAAACTAGGCTCATAAGATTTTATAGAGTTGGTAGAATTTTATGTTGATCAGAGTGGAAGTTGAACTCAAGTATCCCACAATCAAAATCACTAATGCCCACACCCATGAAACAAGGAACATGCTAAAAAAATGACAAGTAAAGTGGAATTATAGTCTGGCAATCACAAAAAAATGGAAGCATTGTTGGAGTAGGCAAAACGCTAAAGTGCTAATACTAGGAAACTCATATGAGAAACACTAGATGCATATTGTATGACCCTATCTCATGGTTCATATGTAGTAAAGAGAAGGACAAGGACATGGTCACAATGGCAATCAGGGGAAGGTGTGACTATTAATGTCAATTTGTAGCAGGTCCTTTGGCAGTGATGGAGGTGAAATTGTTGTACATGACTTCACATATGCAATACCATGCATTGAAAAGAGGGGTATTGTTGTCGAACAAGATCACAATCCTCTTTCAAGGCCATAAACGAGCACACAAATACATTGCAAAAGTAATCATTTCTTCTAAATTAACACTTCTGAAAAGAATATTCTACCAACACATGACAACGAAAATCCAATCACAAGCAATCTCTTGTAAGAATGTTCGAAGCTAACTGAACCAAACCTTGAAATAGTGAAATGATGTCTATGAATTTGGGAAGATTACCTCAAATTTTATGACTATTTTAGAATTAAAACAATCCTTTCGAGTGGAAAATTCTTGTGCCTTCTCCTCCCTTGCAATCTCATTAGTGAAGCACAACAAATTATCCCTTGAGCATCGAGCCACAAATCAACCTAGCATAGGTATGAAACCGACAAAAACCAAAAATCCTTGAGCCATTATAGTCATATGAACTTCCTTTATTTTTTCTTCATGAAATAAAATAGGACAAGAATCTCAGGCGACATAGCGTAAGAAGAGTGATGATTCCCAACATTACTGTTGCATCTTCGACAAAGGCGCATAGAGATGACATATGTGAGAATGGACGGGTGATACATGCAACCTAATCATGCTTCAATATATTCATAATCACAATAGTAGTCAAGAATTGGTAGAATTGTTAGTTGAGCATGGGGTGCGCAGTAAGAAAAAATGGTCAGAGGATTTCAACAAGGAAATACATAGGCACACTAGACTGGTGTATTAGGGAAAAATAAGGAGCAATAAAAGACAAATATACAGGTCTACAACTTGGTTAGGGAATCCACAATGAAGGATTTAAGGGGTAGGTTTGACAATTTGGAGTCTTGAAAGTTCATAGGTCTGGCCTAGAGGATACTTTCATATTGTTAACAAATAAAATTTGACTTTTGAGTAGTGAGGGTTCTTAGGTTAGGCCACAAAACTAGTGGCTTCAATTTGGGCCGGGCAAGAATACACCTGCTTTGATAACATGTTAAACACATACATGGAATAGAAATGATATGAAGGATAATCGTGAGATACATTCTATTAACAAGATTTACATACAAATATAATTTCTTATGACCCTTAGTTTTCACATTCAAAGTGGTGTTTTGGACTCTAGTGATTGTTCAACTTCCACACCATAACCCTTCGTGGATTAGGTGTCCAACAAATATGTTGAACATATGAGATAAAGGTATTATTTAGACTCTACCAAGTTTATAGATCCATTATAATTTAAAGATTTAATAACCCTATAAACTTACATCAAATAAGAAATATATTCTATAAAAAAAATTCACTTTATTTTTCTAGTGAAAAATCACTTAGAAACATGGAAAAAATCCTAGATAGTGGAAAATTTAATGGAATATGTCATGGCTCAAATTAGCATCTAGTGTGCACTAGGTGGAAATGCATATTATTGTCAAAGTATGAATAGTAATAAACATATTGTTGATGGATTTATCATAATTTTTATGAGGATGTTGTAGAAGCTAAAACAACTCTAACATTTGACCTATTTCAAAATTTTGGAACTCCCCCATGCTAGACTCCTAACCTTTTTCTATGGAATTCCATGGAATTTCATGCTCTCTTTCACCTTCGAGTTCTTCTAGGACTTGAATAAATCTCATGCTAGAAGATATAACTTAATTTTTCCTTCTAAGTCTCTAGTCATACTAGGAGACGTTAGTTTGAGCCCTAATGATGTGACTTGCGACCTCCCTCCTCTTAGTTGCATGTGACCCTCAATCTGCATTAGCTAATATTCATATTCATGTAGTCGCATGGTCACACTGGAAGAAATCAATAACCTCACAACCCCGTTTGACATGCGAACTTGTGACCTTGATCTTGGCGTGGCTTGCGACCACAAGAATTTTCACCTCATGTGTGTACCTTACATAAGACACATGCGAGCCTCTCCATTCTCACCCTCAAGGTGCGACCTCCCCTCCTCACATGTGCACTTTCATTTATAAAAAATATCCTTTCGATACTCCATATCATTTCTGCACGTGAAGCTAGTGGAGCACCCCCTAAGTTCGAGACTTTATGACCACCACGTAGGTGCCTTTTCGACTCCCTCACAATCATTAATTTTTCCACCTCGAAGCTCTCCTTGTACCCAACTTTTCATCTTCCCCCCGAAGTCTCTTGGTTTCTCCCAAACACATCAATTTTAAAAGGTCTTGATGACATAAGGTAACTACACACCCACCAGTATTCCCATGTGCTAAAACTATTGAGTGGATATTACAGTCTACAGATTTCAGTCAATGGGCCATCAAAAGGCATGATGGAGAGATTTTAGCCTCTTTTATTGCTGCCAATATTTCCAGCTACTACAAGCCGCCTGAGCCAAAAGAAAATTTCAAAACTAGATGGCTAGTAAATTTCAATGAGACAACCAATGATACCAAATATATATTGAAACCATCGTGGTAGGATCCAACCAAGTTCAGGGTTAAACCAAATTAGATCTATAAGATAGAAGGCTTGAGAAAGGTGTATCAATTGATGGATGTTCTGATGAGTAAATTGTATGGGAGAGCTGATATAGATACCTTCCTTGGATCATGGGTAACTTTGATGCACTTGGTTGCCACTAAAGGTACCATATTTAATTAGGTTATTATATTGGAATATGCGCTCAAGATGAATATTCAAGTATCCAAGATCTAGAAAAGGGTAAACCATCATAATTCTACATGGATTCATATCTTCTCGGTGCAATTTACGACAAATGCAAATTTGAAGGATGGAGTTTGAGATGGATCCTAGAGATACCAAAACCAATACATATCTACTATAAGTTATTTTTGAACCCAAGTTACAAGGCCTCATTTGAAACTACCTCAGAATATTTTATTTCTCCTTTATATCAGGCACTCTTTGGTTATGATCCACCTTGTATGTCAGATCAAGCTCGGAATACCCTCATCAAGGTGGCAGATTTGTTCCCTATTAGGGAAGCAACTTATATCAAGGTTTTTGGCACATACAAGCCTCCTCATGCTCTCCCAACATTAGCGACATATAAAGTGCTCTTGCAAGAGGTATTTTACCAGCTAGCTACCATATTATCCAAAACATTATCAAAGATAAAAAAGGGACCTTGTCTTGTATTTCCTTTAACAATTAGATCATATTATCTTGAAAATTTCAAAGAAACCGAAGCCAAAGCTAAGGAAATAAAATGTTTTTGTTTCATTAATCTGGAACTTCGGAATTATGACCCAAGGGTTATTGCAACCACACATTCTAAAGCAGTTAGCTTTGGATGGTCTTATAGACATGAGTAGCAGAACGAAGAGGACAAGATTAAGAAATCTTATAATGTCCCTAGGGAATTGGGTCCAAATTAGCAACAATAAGAAAAAAAAGAATAATAAGAGTATTCACATGGTGAGGACATGGAAGGCATGAGCCTTGAGTACCATAGAGCTTTACTTAAGAGGAAGAAAGAAAAACAAAACAAGATTGGAAAACAAAAGAAGCAAAATGGTGACCAGCTAGAAAACCTAAAGGATCAACAACAAGAAGATGAAGAAGGGGGAATTATAGAAGAAAAAAATGCAAAAATAACCAGAAGAAAACAAAAGATGAAGAGGAAAAGAGAGGAAGAGTAGTGTAAAAAAACAGAAGAAGATGACGAACTTCAAAAGAAGCGACAATATGACGAAAGGAGAAAGAAGTTGGAAGCGAAATAACAACTTAGGAAGGAGAAGGAAGAGTGGAGAGAATAGGAAGCTAAATAAATGAAGAAACTAGAGGAAGAGGAAACCCGGAAAATAAAAGATGAGGAGGAATAAAATAAGAAATAAGAAGAATAAGAAATAAAAAGAGAGGTTGAGGAAGAGAAAAGAAGAAAAGCCTAAGAAGAAAGAAAACAATAGGGAGAATAGGAGGCCACAAGGAAATAAGAGGCTCTTTCTAAGAAGAATTAACATGATCAACTTAAGTAACAACAAGGCAACATTGTATATTCTTAGCAGGGTCAAGGGTTTGAGATGTAATTAGATTTTTCTCCTCTGGATGTTCCTCCTTCCATTCTGACTACTGGTGTACATCTTCCACTATGAGAGCTAGGCATCCCATATGAGGAAGAAGAAGAGGAAATACTAGATATCACAAGGATAAATTTTGACCAAATCTAGTGCAAAATAATGCAAGAAAGGAGAAGGTGTTATACAAAGAACCCAGCTAAGCCAATATTGTTGGTCACAGAGAAAGAATTTTTCATAGACACCACGATGAACCCAGAAATGATTGCTTCAGCCAGGACAACTTTCATGACCACAATGGAATTAAATATGAGTAGATTTAACAAACAAGTTGTTGATCTACAAGCCAAGCTTACTACCTTTGAAAAAAAATTCACAATTATAGAATGAGAACCAAGCCTTGCACATGACTCATTCAAGCAATACAAAATTGGAACCATGTATTTAGGAGGAAGTGGCAATGTTAGAAGATGTTACGGCCCTGGTCTTTCAATAGATGATGAAGTTGTAGTAGGCTACAACAACATTTACTACCATACAAGAAAAATCAAAAGAAAATGAATTTATGCTCAAACAAGCCACAATAGGAATTGATAACATACATGAACGGACCACTCAATATCCAGATGTGCCATAAAAGCTCCCAAGAAAGGACTAGATAGCCGCGGAATATGATAAAGTTCATATTCACATCAAGTTCCACTCATGTGACTAGTTAACAAGGGATTTGGATAAAGTGTTAGCTTCATATAGGAATTTTTCGAGTGGGATGGAATCTGTAATTGAGGTGCACAAAGTTCCTTCTATTGGATTGGTCAATGAAATAAGGCCATAAGAAGAAGTTCTTCAACAAATCCAAGAATTCCTCAATCTTTTCAAACAAGATTCTATCATGGAAAACTTATAGGTTACAAAATAAACAATTACCCAATATGTGGTGGAGCCTATAAGGATATACACCAAGCTCATGACCCTATCTAATCAAATCAAGGTAAAGAAGAACATTATGTTGCCAGGTGCCCTAGAATTTATTCACAGACATGGAGATGAGAAACAAAATAAGGTCATCAATTTTAAGGAGGAATTAAGGCTGTAGAAGGAGAGGAATTCCATAAAAGAATTTCTGCTTGTTTTCTTAAAAAAAAACACACACACAGTTTTTCTCTGTTTCCTATGTCTTCAAATTTTTTGTCTCCATCTCTACCTGGGGTGTTCCAAAAGGATATAAGCAAAATGGTAGGGGGTTTCATGAGGAAGGAGCCCACAAATACAACCAACCTCCATGAACATCCTGAAGTAATAGCCATTTTCACCAGAGAAAATTGGATGCCATTCTTTGAAAAATTCTGAGGGTATGATGAAGAAGTGGTTCAGGATTTTGCCCTCTCTTTAGTCCCTCACTCAAGGACCCATGCCATTGTTACTTTGAGAGGTATCTCCATGGAAATCACCCCAGAATTCATCAACAGAGTTACCACCCTACCTATGGGATTACCTTGGAGCAAGGATGAAAAGCCTCTAGGACAGGTTTCCAAGAAAACCTTTTTCCAAAACAATGAGCATCCTGTAGAGGACAAAAATGGCATTAGGAGGACTGGTATACCTTACCCTTGGAATGAGGTTAGTTACCAGATTATCAAATATATTTCTTGTGAAGGGAGGTATATCATAGTTTATGGCTACCATTTCAGACTTCTCCATGAGCTGAGATATGGTATGGACACTCCCACACCCTAGAAACTCAACATCCCATATTTTCTCCTATAGTCCCTCATAGAATCCAGCATTAAGTTGAAGGCAAGAGTTCTAGATCAGTTGGCTCACCATGGGCTAATTAAACTGTTAGTGGAAGAGGCTCTACATACCTTCACAATTTCCATAGCATGGGAAACCTTCTGAAACATGACAGCAGAAGACAACATAAAGGCCCTCACATATGATCTCAGTCCTTCAGATAATGAAGAAGAGGGAGACAACAAAACAGATAAGGAGGAAACTAAAATAGAGGAGGAAGAGACCAAAACAAGGCAAGAGAAAACCAAGCCAACAGAGACAGAGAAGACAAAAGAAGAAGAAAAAGGGGCAGAAAAGACAGAAGTGTCTCCTGAGACCCTAGAGAGAGAGGCAGCAGCTGCTCTCACTGCCCTCAACACCCCAATTAAACCAAAGCAAAAGAGGAAGAGACAACCCTCAATGTATTTCAAAGCTAGGAAGAGCACAAGGATCAAAATAGGGAAACCCCAGCCTCCTTCTAAGGTGCCTATTGTCATTGAAGATTCACCCACTGTCGAAGAGGGAGAATCTCCCTCTAAAACCCCCATCACATATGAAAGAGGAAGTCCCAGATCTTCCACATGGAGGGAAAGAGTGCAACTACAGGACTCAAAAACTGCTTTACAGGAGGCACAGACTGTTCTATAGGAGACCCTAACTAAACTACAGGAGACCGAAAAACTTGAGAAAATGGTAGAAGAACAACAAAAGGGGAAGGAGGATGCAACAGAGGCTCAAAAACTTGACCCCCAACCTAGTTTGGGATCTTACTACAATCTTCTCGAGGGGGGGAAATCATTCCACAGAAATTTGCAGTCCACTCTTCTTTGAGTTAGAGAAAGAAAGGATAAGGAGCCATAGATGGATGCAAATCGCCAAATCCAAGGGGGTAGAGGATATTGGCCATATGGAGAATCAACTCAGAGAAATGGGAAGAGAACTAAGTGTTTCCAGAAATAGAGAAGCAATCACAAGAACTCACTTTCAAATAGAAAATGAAGTGTTAAAAAGACAGCTGCAAGAAAAGGAGACACAATTGGCATGCATGGCCAGTTGGTCTATGGAGGCACTACAGTGTAGAACACCAGCAAAATAATATGGATTATATCTCAAGGACCAATGGCTGCAGTTTTAGATAAAGACTTTGGCACAGAGGGGCACCATGCCTTTCTAAGATTATAGACAATTTATGGACCTATGTGACCAGAGTTCAACAGAAGACAAGGCAAAAATAGTAGAATTCTATTTGCATAACATGGCCCTCAAAGACATGAATGTGTGGGAAGCAAATTCTAGGCTAGGGGACATGCAGCTAATGGCCATGGCATCATGGATGAATCATGAGGAATTAAGGGCAACAGAGATCAGGAAGTTAATGATAAAGGAGCAGACTGAGCCCCTAATGATTAGAGCAGAGCCATCAGATCCCATGGCTCTCATCAGCACACATCAACTGCTTGCCAATAATCCTCAAATCACCCCAAGATATATCAGTGACCAAGCACAAGCATTGCACATTTTGAAGATATGGAAAGATTACTTGGGGATGACTGTGTACATGCTCGTATGAGGAGGTGGAACTCCTTACCACATAGTTTGCAAATCAGGGAGTATCACTCCCCAACTAGGATGAAAGAGGCACTAAGGAGAGTGCCAATGTACAAGCGCTCCCTGCAGAGTTTAAAGGTCAATTGGTTTGGCCTCAAATTGAGTCCCCCACTGCTGCTAGGCCTGCTGGAAGGCAGAAAAGAGGAAGAGGAGCAACAACAATGGGAGGAGGTGGATAGAAAGGCAGGATTCCATGACAAAGAAGAGGATATCACAGCAGAAGCATGGGATGTTAGGGAGGCCACCCGGGCCATCAAAGATGAGGAGATGGATTGAGTTGCTCAGAGGATGAGCAACACCTTCAGTAGGGGGTGATGATGAGCCCCATAAATGGGTAATTATATGGGCTCATTTTTCCTCCTAACTTAGCTTAATCAACCATTCTCTTAGCTTATTGCATGTTTTTTTATTATATTTATGCTAATAGAGTGAGTTGGGTTGGTCATTATGCCATGGAAGTCTAATGTGTGTTTAATGCAAATTTTTGGTCAATTTTGGAGACAAAGTCAAAGACTTAATGGACATTTGGCAGAAAATATTCAAAGAAGACAAGGGAGAGGATTTATAGGAGGATATCACCCTCATTTATGAATGCCCATTTCGAATTCTCCATCATGCAGCTCGGAGCACAAGCAGCCACATCAATGCACCAAAGAGGCAGCCGAGCAAGTGAATGATAACTTCTGTCTATCTCAAGTTTTGGGAGCCGAGCCTCCTCGATTTTAGGGAGGCTGTTGGGAGCTTCGATTTTATAAGTAGAGAGGCCTAGGGCCTCATTAGGTTGTTGGAAGTTAGTCAAATTTTCGAGTTTTGTTGCAGCTCAACTTCGAGCTTACTTTTGTTGACAGTTTCATGTAGTCTTATTATTTTTTGTTAATGAAGATGAGACCTTTCTTGAGCTACCACTGAGTTACCTCAGAGGTTTGAAGCTCTTGGGTTAGGGCCCAATCCAAGAAGCCAAGCTCCTCTTGTTTGTACTTATATGCTTTGTTTCAGTTCATGAGTTAGTATTGTTAGATAAATTTCTTTCTTGGTTAAGAATATGTTGTATTTGGTAATTTAGAAGGTTGTTTACATTCAAGTTTTCTGTAGCAGGTTGAATATTGATAGAAAGAAGATACAAAAAGGCCATCAATAGAGCCTTGGCCTCCTTTCCTCCCTTTGGGACCATGAACTGAGGCCAAGACCCTCTTGCTGCCATGAAAAAACACAGATTTGCCTTTTTTCCATAGGATCTCTAGTGTTGCAGTTGTTAGAAGGTTGATGCTTTGCTTTAGATTTCTTTTACCATGCTCAGTTTTGTCTTGCAATAAGTTTCCTTCCATGCTTTCTCATTGTAGCATTCTCCAACATTTACTTTCTTAGATCAGAGTTTAGATTAGCTTGATGCAAAGTTCTGTTTTGATATAGCTAGTTTCCTTGCTTTCTTAAATCTCACTGTTTGAGTTTCAGTTCTCTTGCAGCAAATCCCTTCTCACAATAAGTCAGCCAATCATCCATCACCATTCCTCATTGATCTATGTTCCATAGGTCACCCAAAGTCCCTCACAAATCTGCCTCAATTTTCTGCACTTTTCTCATAAACTTTTCTCTTCTTTCTTGAACAAGTTCAACCATCTTTCTCTTCCCTAATCCTCCTTGATGAACCTTAGACACCTTAACACATCCTCCTAGCCATCAGCTACCCTTTCCACCCATTTTCCCACCTTCAAAACCCCTAAAAAAGCTCTCGGCATCCTCCTGTAGAGCCTCCTGTAGACCTCTTGTAGATCCCCTGCAACCTCCTGTAGAATTTCCTGTAGGTTCCTGTTTGAGATCCGATTGCAGGAAAAGCCTCTAGAAGGCCTCTTGAGGACTCCTAGGGCCCATCCACACCATCCTACACCTCTACAAATCCCAAAGTCACCCTCCATCGCCACCTAATTGCTGCCACATCCACAAACAAATAAATTACATGCATAAGAATTTCACATAAAAATCTATAAAAATCCAAAAAGATGTTTGTTTCTCATTTCCTCCTAGAAATAGCTTGAATATATGTTGTTCACTTCCTAGATTAAGTAATGGCATTCATTTCATGGTTTTTCATCTCTCTTTCTGCAAAAGTAGGATTAGTTGGTTAAGTAGGATTTCCTTGCTTTACTTTACATTTCAGTCTTCTTTTCCTTTCTGCAAGTAGAGTAGCCCCTGTAGAGTAAGATTCCCTTTCTTTCATCACATATAAAAGCTTCTTCTAAATTCATAGAAGTTGGCTTGAGCTCCTAGTGATCTTGCACCAGCTGACCAAGTGACAGCCTGCAGTAAGAACTAGTACTTGTGCATACAGCACCGTCGCTTCCAAGTTTGTTACGAACTACCGGGTTGATAAAAGTAAAGTAGGAAGCCCATGCGTTGCAGCATTATTGCTGCAATACTGGTGCGCACCAACCACTGATATGGATTTAAACATGAATGCAACAAATTACAAATATAACCATAAATACAAAGATGCAGCAGAAATAATACTTCATTTCATTAATGTAAAATACTAAAATATGCTTACAAACAGAAATGGAAATAAACCAGCTAGGGCGATGGTAGCTTATCTCTGAGAAGAGATGTGGTGGATACATTCCTCTGAAGTGTGTTACAATGAGGATCGAAGGCCTATTTAATGCTGAGAAACAATGGAAAACCCTAAACATTCAAAAGCCTAACCCTAGGAGATGAAGCGCTAAACTATGGGCCTCGTTTGGGTAAATTCGTACATCAACTTCTCGGGGTCGTAACTTTGGCATATGATCTCCATTTGACGTGCACAATATATCGTTAGAAATATCTATCCGAGGAATAAAACTTTTGAGTGAGAAAAATTGGTCCATGGATCCATGCTGCTCCTAGTTTTCCCAAACAAATTTCGTTTAGGGTCTCAAAACGGCTCCAGAAGTTCAGGACCCGAAAAACTGCTAAAAATAGTAAATTGTGCTATAAATAAGGAAACTAAAAAACTGAAAGAGACAGTTGTGGGGGTCTAAGTGGGATAGGTGGGTGGCCACCAACATCCACCTGGATCATCTAGGTTCAATTCTATCCCTGAGAATAGTCATTTGTCTAGGTCTAACTCTCTTCCAGAGAAGTTTGAAACTATTCAAGACATAGGGTTTGATTTTCCTTTCCATCATAGTTTGTTGAGGACAAAATATGAGAGCTTTGTAAATCAGACTGTCATTGATAAATCTTTACTGCAACCATATATACCCAAATCTCAACCTCCTGAATTATATCCTGATCTAGAATACCTACAACAATTTAATAAATTACAAGATCTAGTTTTGGTTTTGAACCAAGCCATTGATGAAGCTTATATTCAACAATCTGTTGAATTTTTAGCTTTAACAGTTGCATCAGCTTCTTTTTCCACCCAATCTTCCCAGTATATTAATCTACAACCCCCTAGTCTACTCATTCTATAATCTCTACTTTTTTACCTGTAATATCTCAGACTGTTGTTCCTACTATCCCTGTAGTTTTCACAACTACACCTACCATAGGTCCATCTTCCAGTCAAACTCTCAGACCAGCTATGGCAGGTAGGTATGCACCTTTAGTGTTACCAAGGCAACTAAATTCTATGCCTACAGATTATTAGTCCAAAATTCTAACCTTTGATAACACTGGTTCTCATACCACTTAGCAACATGTGGATAGAATGAATGATGCTTTTGACCTTCAGGAAGTAGATGAGGCTGATATAAAGATGATACTATTTGCTCAAAGTCTAGGAGGTGATGTCAAAAAATGGTTTAGGATTTTACCTATAGGAAGTATAACCAACCTTGACGCATTCCATCAAACTTTCTTAGCTAGATGGGAAATCAATAAAAATCCACTTCAACTCCTGAATGAATACAAAAGACTGAAAATAAATCCAAATGAAACTGTGGAGGAATATTGTGAACAATTTAACATTGTTTACAATGCAATTCCTATAGACATCAAACCCTCCCTGGCCTAGCTTTAATTGATTTTCCTGATGGTTTTGATGTAGACATGGAGTATCAACTTAGAGAGAGAGACCCTACAACTTTAGAAGAAATGTAAGCCAATGCTATAAAAGTTGAAGCTAACATCCTAGCCAAGAAAACCAAACTAAAATCTGAATGTAGAGTTACCATTAAAGAAGAGCCTTCCACTTCTGCCTCTGATCAAAAAATTGATAACCTAGTGAGGGTAGTGGAAAATATGATGCAAAGAGTAAACATAAATGATCAAGCTCAAATGAGAGAAACTCAAACTTCTCCTCACAATAGGAATCAAAAATTCAGAATAAATGTTCCCCAAATCAAACAATGAGAGTAAAAGGGTCTAGACCAATAGGTTCACCCTCCTTTTCAGGAAAAATATACTGATGATGAGGGTAATATTATTGAAGATTTAGATGATAGTCAAATAAATCTGATGGGAATAAATGATGATGAAACTATTTTTCTCACTCAAGAGGAGCAAGAACTTTTCCTCCTAGCTCAAACTGAACTTGACTCTGAGGAATTAGATGAATATAAACAAGGTTTTGAAAATGCCATAATGGAAGTTCATAGACAATACAACCTTAAGAGAGAAAAAAATTCAGACACTCTCAACAACAAAAACTCTGAGAATCCTGCTAAAAACTCCTCTGAAACTGATCCTAGGAAAACCATAGATAGTTATCCTAAGAAGACTATTGATAATTCTGGCAAAAGGAAAGTAGAAACTCCTGTCAAAAATATAGTTGATAATGTTTCTAAAATTACTCAAACCGATATCCCAACCACAAGTCAGAGAAAAGAGCCTATATCAAAATAAATAACAAATCAATCTGATCTTCTTAACCTGCTTAAGATTCAAACGTTGTTCAACATTGAGAATGAATTAGAAAAACAAAAAAATCCTATTCCCCTAAGTGAGTTAATGAACAAAAATATGTACAGACCTTAAGTGATGAAGGCTCTAAACATAGGGGAAAATACAGATTCTGTTAGTTTGAATGATGACCAACTTGAACTCTTATTTGGGCTAGATGTTGAGGGCAAACCACAGGAAGGGGGTGTTCCTCCATTCTATGTTAGCCTAAATATTCATGATAAGATCTTCCATATTGCTATGCTAGATTAAGGTGCTTCTCACAATTTAATGCCTAAAGTTGTTCAGGAGAAACTAGGACTTGACATTACCAAACCTTATAAAGACATATTCCTTTGATTCCAGCAAAGTGAGATGCTTAGGTCTCATCAAATACCTGTGTGTTACTTTAGCTCAAATCCTGACCAAAATCCTAGTAATGGATATAGTGGTTGCATATATACCCCGTAAGTATGGCATGTTGTTGTCTCGCTCATGGGGAGAAAAGTTACAAGGGAACCTACAGATGGATATGACCTTTGCTACCATACCAGTTTTTGGTCAGCAAAGAAGATTATATAGGGAAACCTTGATGAAATTCATGGTGAGTAGTCAAGAGAAGCCTCACAACTATCCTCTTTACTCTGTCCACTCAGATTTAGATTCTTTCATTCCTTATAATGATGGAGACATTGACACTTAGGTGATCAAAGCAGAAACTGAGATTTCTAAAATAGATCCAAACCAAACACAAACAATAGAACAAAACACTCTTCCTGAACCTCTTTGGAACATGAGCTTTGATGGCTCTTGTAGAAAAGATGGTTCTGGAGTAGGAGTGTGGGTGGTAAACACAGGAAACAATCATGATGAAGGTCATTCATACAAGCTCAATTTTCAATGTACCAATAACATAGCCGAGTATGAAGCCCTTATATTAGGATTGTAATTGTTAAAAAAATTGGGTGCCAAGAGAATCTCCATTCAAGGGGATGCTGAGTTAATTATAAAACAAATTAAAGGAGAGTATTTAGCTAAACACCCTAGAATGAGATAAAACATAAATGATGTGCTCTATTTTCTAAAGATTTTTATGGAATATGACCTTTTTGTAATTCCTAGAAAACAAAAAATCATTCCAAATAGTCTGCCTTTTTCAGCCAGCTCCTGTAAAATGCCTTACCCTAATCGACAGTATACAATGGAAGTGAAACGTCGACCAGTTGTACCAGATTATATGAAGTATTGGCAGGTGTTTGACAATGATAAACAAATTGAAATTTTTCTGCAATCTAAGGATGAATTTGAAGATGATAGTATAGACTTGGAATCTGAATTAGAAAATCAAATAGTTGTACATTCTAATCTAGAAAGGAAGTTAGAAAAATCAGATGTAAATATACACAAAATAAAGTTGTAAATAAATTAGAATTTCTTGAGATAGATCCAGAAGAAGAAAAGTTTGAAACACTTTAGTTAAAGGATAATGTTTTACCTAGAGGTCTAGTTCCAATGGAAGAATTATTTGATTTCAATGATGTGGCTAAAAAACGTAAGATTGAGCCCACAGAGGTAGTAGTGGAAGACTGCAACATAAGTAGTGAAAAAGATCCTAAAATTATAAAACTGTCCAAATCACTGCCAGCTGCTAAAAAACAAAAATACATTGCTTTATTCAAGGAATTCAAGGATGTTTTTACTTGTATCTGTGAAGATCTAAAAACTTATGATACAAAGATTATACAACATAAAATTACAATTAAAGAGGATCAGAAACCACTTAAACAAAAACTTCGAAGAATAAATCTAGTGCTTATGCCTTTGACTGAGAAAGAAATTAAAAGAATGTATGACTCTAAAATCATAGTCCCTCTTAGATACTCTAAATGGGTTTCCAACATAGTGCCAAATAGGAAGAACACAGGTGAAATCATATTATGCATAGATTTTAGAAACCTTAATAAAGTTTCCTTAAAGGAAAACCACCCTTTACCAAAAATGGATCATATTCTACAAAGGTAGTTGGGTCTTCTAGGATTTCTTTATTAGATGGTTTCTTAGGATACAATCAGGTTTTAGTTCACCCTAACGATCAAGATAAAACAAAATTTACTACTCCATGGGGTACCTTCATGTATGTGAAGATTCCTTTTGGGTTAATGAATTCTGGAGCCACATTTCAAAGAGAAATGGATATTGCTTTTGCTGATGAAATTGATAGGTTTATTGTGATCTATCTAGATGACATTATTGTTTATGCCAAAACTGATGAACAACATTTGTTACATTTGATAACAGTATTTGAGAAATGCAGAAGGTTTTGGATTTCACTAAATCCTAAGAAAACACTATTTGGCCTTGAAGAGGGAAAACTTCTCGGTCATATCATCTCTAAGGAAGGTATTAAAATTGATCCCAAAAGGATTGAAGCTATTTTGAAAATAAACCATCCTAGAAACATTAAGGAACTTCAATCATTTATTGGCAGAATAAACTTCCTAAGGAGATTCATCCCCAACCTTGCAGAACTCACAAACATAACTAATATGCCAAAAAGAGATTTAGAAATCAAATGGAACATTGAAGCCTGAGGGTGGTAAGAAGTGGACTTCTTATGCTTGATCTAGGTTGGATTAACAAATTCTCAATCATGTGTGAGGTGAATTGAGTGCCCTGATCAGTGACTAGCTCTCTAGGGTATCCAAACTTGTAAAACACATTCTCCCTCAAGAAATCAACAACTTTCCCTTTTGTGGCGACCTTGGCAGCTTTGGTTTCAACCCACTTTGTTAAGTAGTTAGTGCAGACAATGATGTACTTTCTCTATCTTGATGGGGGATCAATGGGCCCAATGAAATCCAAGCCCCACTTGTCAAACGGCTCAAAAGAACTTGAGGTTGCAAAGGCATTTCATCCATGGGAGTAGGTTTCCCCATTATTTGGCACTGGTCACATTGGTTGGTATATCTTCTTGCATGTTGGTGGAGAGTGGGTCAATAATAGCCGGCTTGTAGTACCTTGAAGGCTATCGTTTTGGCTGCAAAGTGACATCCACAAGGCCCATCATGACAGGCTAGAAGGATGTCAAACAAATTCTCCTCCCTGACACATATTCTCAGAATTTGATCTGGGCCCAGCTTGAAGAGATTTCCCCCAATCCAAGTGAATAGGTCGCTTTTCCTTATAATTATGCTCTTTTCCTTGGAGGATAGATTTGGAGGGAACTATGTAGCTACTAAGTAGTTGGCTATGTTATCAAACCATGGAGAGAGAACTAAAATGGAGAATAGATGCTCATTTGGTAGCTGGTCATCAACCATTCCTTCCTCACCTGTAGACAAAGCCAATCTGGACAAAAAATCTGTAACTACATTTTCTCTACCATGCTTATCAATAATAGTTAGATCAAACTGTTGTAACAAAAGTAACCATATAATAATTTGGGCATTCACATCAGGTTTGTTCATCAAATATTTAATGGAAACATGGTTAGTATGTACAAAGGTCTAGTAACCGGTAATGTAATGTTTAAATTTATTCAAGGAATGGACAAGAACTAGGATCTCCTTTTTAGTCATAGTGTAGTTCAACTTAGCTTTGGAAAAAATTTTCTGATGAAGTAAATGGCATAAGGTAGCTTGTCATCTATCTAGCCGATAGCTGCTCTTATAGCTTTGTCAAAGGCATCAACATGTATGTGAAAAGGAAGAGCCCAATTTGGGCCTCGAAGTATAGATGGAGTATGTTGGGCATGGAATCCCTCGCAAGGCATGTTTTGGGGCTTAAGGCCCATGTTTTGACCAATCCTTTGTAAAAGCTCCGTGAAGTGCAGGCGTGGAGCGCGAAAGTATAATAGAGTCATAGGGTTGTTCGTCCTTACTTTTGTAATGTAATGTCGGCCTACCCATGGTCCGTGGACCATGGATTGTATAAATAGAGTGAGGCTCTAAGATGTAAAAGACATCGATGATGAAAGGAATATGAGGGATAAGATGAAGGCATAAGACTTAGTCCAAGTGTGTAAGTGTGTCTTTGGGTCGTGGAGTAGGAGAAGGCTCTGCAACTGAGTGCACGGAGCCCTAGTAGTCCGCAGCTGAGTGCGCGGACCCCTGCAGCTGAGTGTGCAGGGAGAGTCGAGTCTGTAACCATTCTGAAGAATCAATAAAGAGAAGTTTTGCTACATTTCTATGTATCTTTTCCGGGTTTAATGCATGATTGAATGATAATTACAAGTATATTGTTTCTTTACTATGCAAACCTGCATGAATGTGTTGAGTAACTAATTATTATTCAAGGCATTCAAGTAAGGTAATTCATTAAGAGAATAAGTAAGATAGCTTGGGGTAGTGCGGAGCTCTACAGTCCCTGGTTAGGGCTACACGAAGGCAGTATATCAGGGTGCATACCGTGGCTGGCATGCAAAGTCATCCAGTGAGTCGACCACCTCAGACATCTCAAGGGTGTAGAAACTTGGTTCTAGCACCCTCCCATACTACCTTGGGTGAGACCTCAGTCCGCGCTTCGTGGACTATTGCCGAAAGGGCAAGTAGTACCAAGATTTGTTTAGCTAAATAAATCCGAACCTAGGTCAGGCCCCAATAAGCCAACAAATGGTTTTGTTGCCGGGACTGGGATCTACATAAGAGATGTATGATGTCAGATCACTGGAATCCAACAAAGAAAGTAATTGAAAATTGGTTGGACAGGAAGATTCACGAGTTTGCGACGCAGGAAAACAGGAATCTGCGGTTATAAAAAGAAAAGTGGCTAGACTGCTACTTATATACAGAAATCCACGAAATTTTCTTTGTGTCCTTCCCCACTGAGTTGTATGAGTGGATCGCGAAGCTAGCGGGCAACCAAGGAAGGTATAAACCCGAAAAACTAATTGTGTGGACTCCAGAATTGGTGCACAGACTGGAAGCATCGGAGGATAAAATTGCACGTGTTATCAATCATTGGCTCGATCGAATCATAGGAGGATTCATCACCGAATTTGTGGTAGATACTTTAGTCAGTTATAGCGAGGCGGAACGACGCTTCCTCAAGGGACCACGAGGTAAGTACGTTAAAGCTTTAAACACTTGGATTAAAATGCTACTATGTGAAAAGCGGGTTATGTGAATAAATTGATGTTTGGGGCTACACGAAGCGGGAAAATCTACAGAAATGAGGGTAGCGTAGAACTAGAAACCAGCCCTTTGATTTCACCTCTGCGAGGGGGCGAAGAAGTGCTCGTGAGAGTCTCACCAAGAAGTGTGATCAATCTGATATGACAGAGAATTCCACGCCTACCAACTCCACCTACGCCACCTCCAGTTTCACCAGTTTCACCCCCGTCTTCACCCATACCAACCCCGCCACCACCGTGAAGCATATGGAAAGCACGATAAAGCTACCAGTATTCAAGGGAGTAGGAAATGAAGATCCAGACCAATTTTGGTTTGTCATAAAAGCTGTATGGGAAGCGCAGGGAGACACGGATGACAATATAAAGAAGGCAACGTTGGTCAGTGCTTTGCAGGATCGCATGCTGACCTAGTACATTAAGCATTCCAGTGACAACTCGAATGCAGGGATCACGGATATCCAAGCAGTTCTGAATAAGGATTTTAGCAGGCCAAAATCAGAGGCACAATCAATCATTGGGTTCAAGAAATCATGATGCTACCAGGTGAAACCCCATGGGATCTATACCAAAGACTGAAGTGAAAAATTCGCGAAGCAAACATGACACTAACAGATGGGCAACACTGCGCGTGGTTTGTAGCATCATTAACACTGCACCTACGGAACGTGCTGTCACAACAAAACATGACCACTCAGGTCGAGGCATTGGAGGCCGGGATGAGATTTCATAAGACCCCGATACAAGACACTAACCTGGGAGTTTAGCAGATCCACGTGCAGTTGCAGAACTTGTGCCTGGAAATGTAGAGTTTAAAATAGGACTGAACAGCCTGACCAGAGGTGCGCGATGAAGTTTGGTGCATAAAATGCAGGGGTCAGGGGCACGACAAAGACCATTTCCCAGTATTTGTGAATTACCTCGCGGGAGGCAGACCAATTCGACTAAGACTGGAGGCACAAGCGGGACCGAGCGCGAAGCCTACATTATGGTGCACGATTTTCCAAATAGGAGGAAAGCATGCTACAAATAATTGCCATCTATTACAAAAGTACACTCAGAATTCACAATAGTTGTTCTGCAATTTCTGTAGATTTGTAGGACACGATGAGTGCAATTGTAGGAGTTATGAGTTGATGATGGACTGAACCCCCACCTATAGGGTGCAGGCTGAAACGTGGCCCCTTGACTAGAATGCAGGGTTAGCGCGAACCGTGTTCTAAGGACGCGATCGAGGCCTAGGAGGAGGAAGACCAGGGAGAGGTCACAGACAGCTAATATGTTACAATTGCAGAGGGCTGAGACATTATGCCCATGATTGCATAAATCCAACACGGCCCTCATGTGTGTATTGCATAATATTTGACCGTGAGGCACAAGATTGTCCCACACTAATAGCAAGGCTACACGATAAGGGAAGACTTCAAACTCCTTTGACACAGAATTTGCAGATGATGAGGTATGAGCTGCACGAGGAGGACCCTAATGTAAATATCGTGCTCGGAGTGGAATGATGACAGGGGATGACAAAGGCAAGCAACCTAAAGAAAGTACCTGGGTTCGCAAGGCTCCGACAAAGGAACCAAAATTTGATTTGGAGTGTGCTAAGGAGACTTTCATGGAAGCTAAGAAGAACTTTGCGGAGGCCTCCACTTCAGGAAGTAAAGACAGACTGGAGCCTGAACTGGATCCATCAATGCTTACTACATTCTTGGAGACATGTATGAAGCTGTTGCATGATAGCAAGGCTATGAAAGGACTGCAAGAACTCATAACTAGATGTACTGGGACCATGCCAGGAGAACCGCGTGTAGTGTGGAAGCTCAGGAAACACACGACGCGAACAGGAAGAGAGATGAGGTTGACCGCGCAGATTAGGGAATATGAGATGGACCAGGTAATTTTGGATCTAGGATCAGACGCGAACGTCCTGCCGAAACAGACATGGGAGCGCATGGGTAGGCCTCCTTTGCAATGGTCTCCTATCTAGCTGTGAATGGCCAATCAGCAAAAGATCCTACCAATGGGGAGATTGCAGGGAATCATAGTAGATATTGAAGGAGCAAGCGCGCTAGCTGATTTCAAAGTGATAGAGATTGTGGATGATAGTAATCCATACCCTGCGCTCTTGGGAATAGATTGGGCCACTCACATGAATGGAGTGATAAATCTAAAGAAGCGCAAGATGATCCTTGAGAAAAAGGCACTGCGTGTAGTGGTACCTCTAGACCCTGCAGATTGATCATGCTACATAAAAATGGTGCATGACTACGACAACGAAAATGATCTGGACTGCATCTACAAGATAACTGTGCACGAGCAAGATTGGGTAAAAACAAACACTGATGGCTGAGCCTCTTGGGAGCGTGAAAGCTACTGCACATCGGAATCTGATGAAGAGATGGAACGATGGCAGAACCGGTTACACGAAGTAACTATGCTCAACTATAACATGATGATGAGATCGTTGCACTGTGTAGTGACGGAGGTCAGAAATTTCCTACGTAGGACAGGTCAAGCGAGGTAGATGACTTCTTGGCCAAATTTGAAAAAGAAGTACCCGAATATTAGCGTTTCGACGCACTGAGGTGGGAACTATGCGCTACGCCCGCAAGATGGTGGGGTACGCACCGACAAAGTTTTTAGGACTAGCGCGAATGCAGAAGGATGATGCACACATGGTTCAGGAAGCTACCAAGGCTACTCACAGACGAGATTGTTGGACGAACCGGCCTGCAGTCCCACTTATCTAGGTGGATACAAGCATTTGGTATGATAAAAACAAGATCGGTAAGCAGGGGCAAGTAAGGCGATGGGGTGAACGACCCCTCTGGTTGGAACTAGGGAGTATGGAAGGACTCAATGCGTCGAACGATATCCACACAAAAGCCTTTAACAAAGTATGCCAAGCACTGAACAAGGTATAGAGCACGAAATTAACTGACTGGGACCTGTGCGTACCTGCAGTACTATGGGCTTACAGGACAACGTCTAAGAAATTGACAGGACATACAACTTTTTGGTTGGTTTACGGCATGAAAGTTGTCATGCTAATGGAATATATTGTACCTAGTTTGTGCATAGCAGTGATTACAGGTATGATGGACCGCGAGGCCCTAGAAGAAATACTTGTGTAGTTGGAAGAACTTGAGGAGGAACGGTTCTTGGTTGGCTTTCAGCAATAGGTGCAAAAGCAACGTGAGAAGGCCTGGCATGATCGCCATATTAAATTACGTCCTTTCAAGGTCAATGATTTGGTACTAATATATGATAGTAAGTTTGATAAGTTCCCAAGAAAGTTCCAAATGCACTGGCTGGGACCATACATTGTTAATGAAGTCACCGACGGAGGCACGGTACAACTAGTCAAACTAAATGGCGAACCTTTCCCAGGCAAAGTGAATGGCAGCCGGTTAAAGCCCTACATGGGTGGCCCGCCTATCTGACTAGCCAGCCAGAGCACAGTCTTCACGCCACAAGGATTTGGAAGATGACACGGGACTATAAACACATGCAAGGGGTATAGATACAAATGTAGAGAAGCACTTCCGATAGAACAATGAATGCCGCAGATTGAGGGAGAAGAAGCTCAGTGCGCCACCGACCTTGCAGAAGTTCGGACACAGTTGGAGGGATTCCGCTCCAAGATCTTCGTGCTGACCAAGTGGCTCGAGGGCGAGTCTTTGGGGCCTGTTGGGCATGGAATCCCCCCCAAGGTATGTTTTGGGGCTTAAGGCCCAAGTTTTTACCAAGTCTTTGTAAAATCTCTGCAAAGTGGGGGCGCGGAGTATGAAAGTATAATAGAGTCATAGGGTTGTCCGCCCTTACTTTTGTAATGTAATGTCGACCTACCCATAGTCCGTGGACCATGGGATTGTATAAATAGAGTGTGGCTCTAAGTTGTAAAAGACATCAATGATGAAAGGAATATGAGGGATAACATGAAGGCATAAGATTAAGTCCAAGTGTGTAAGTGTGTCTTTGGGTCGTGGAGTAGGAGAAGGCTCTGCAGCTAAGTGCGTAGAGGCCTAGTAGTCTGTAGCTGAGTGTGCAGACCCTTGCAGTTGAGTGCGCTGGGTGAGTCAAGTCTGTAACCATTCTGAGGAATCAATAAAGAGAAGTTTTGATACATTTTTGTGTATCTTTTCTGGATTTAATGCATGATTGAATGATAATTGCAAGTACACTGTTTCTTTATTATGCAAACCTGGTTGAATGTATTGTGTAACTAACTATTATTCAACGCATTCAAGTAAGGTAATTCATTAAGAGAATAATTAAGATAGCTTGGGGTAGTGCAGAGCTCCACAGTCCCTCGTTAGGGCTGTGCGAAGGCATTATATCAGGGCGCATACCGTGGCTGGCACGCAGAGTCATCCAGTGAGTCGACCACCTCAGACATCTCAAGGGTGCGGAAACCTTGTTCTAGCACCCTCCCATACTACTTCGGGTGAGACCTCAGTCTGTGCTCTGCAGACTGTTGCCGAAAGGGCCAGTAGTACTGGGATTTGTTTGGCTAACTAACTCCGAACCTGGGTCAGGCCCCAATAAGCCAACAAAGTAGTCAACTTGTACTTTAGGGTTTCTAGGGCCTCTTGGCAGCTTTATGACCATAAAAAAGCAGAGTCCTTGGGAAATAGTCCAAACAAAGGTGAGTCTACCTTGCTGAAGTCTTTTATGAATCTCTTTTAGTATCCAAATAAGCCTA
This sequence comes from Pinus tabuliformis, assembly GCA_031772625.1. Classification (NCBI taxonomy): domain Eukaryota; kingdom Viridiplantae; phylum Streptophyta; class Pinopsida; order Pinales; family Pinaceae; genus Pinus; species Pinus tabuliformis. The sequence goes on along the minus strand of CM062812.1, from coordinate 564,153,747 downwards.
AGAAAATTCTAACATCCCTCTTCTGATGAGGAGTAGGGACCCTCTTTATGATAGCTATCTTATTTGGTTCTACTTGCAGTCCTTCCTGGGATATTGAGTGATCTAGAACAGTACCTGAAATCATCAAGAACTCAAACTTCTTGTGACTAAGGGATAGGTTCATTTCAATGCATTTTTTTAATACCTTTCCCAAGTTATAGAGAGCCTATAGGAAATCACACCCATAGGGGGTGAAATCATCCATATAAATTTCCATAGAATCATGGACTAGCTCTGGAAAGATCCTCAAGACTGCCCTCTGAAATGTGGTAGGGTCATTCCATAAACCAAAAGGAAGGACCCTATAATAAAAGGTACCCTAGGGACAGGTGAAGGTAGTTTTATTCTAGTCCTCTGGGCTAATTTGGATTTGATTGTAACCACTGAATCCATCCAGGAAAGAGAAGAACTTCTTTCCTCCTAGACCATCTAATACTTCGTCAATGAAAGGTAGTGGGAAATGGTCCTTTTTCTTGGCTTTGTTTAGCTCTTGGTAATCCACATAGATCCTCCACTTTCCATTTTTCTTTGGAACCAGAACCAGAGGAGACACCCACTCACTATCGGAGGCATTTCTTCTTTGACTATATCCTTGAGGGCTGAGTTTATTCTGCTCTAAGGTTGGAACACTAGCTTGCAACTGTCCTTGATGTAAATGTGGTGAGTACACACCGAAGGGTGAACTCCCTTCATTTCCTTGTGACTCCAGGTAAAGGCATCCAGATGCTTTCTTAACATGTCACATAACTCCTCTTCCTAATGTACAAAGAGAGAGGGTTTTATTTTGAATTTTCTTTCTGGGCCAAATTCTATCATCTTGACATGTGCAGGGCTTGAGTTAGCTAGGCATAAATCAGTCCAAGGGTTATCTTTGGCTTCCTTCACTAACTCCTCAAGAGACATGGTGTTGGGGGGCTGATTCTGGAGGATTTTCTCAATCAAGTCATCTTCATTAGGTTGCCCCCCTCCTATAGTAGCATCTAGGGTACAGATTGGGGAAGAGTAGACTTCATCTTCTTCCTCCTCTTCTAACCATAAAGGTAAGTCATGCTCCAGAGATGGTTGAGCAGGAGGGTACAAGACCAATTGTTTGGACAAATGCCCATTTTTAATGGTCATATTCCCAACCCTGCAACTTATGTAAGCATCGACAGTGGCTAACCATGGCCTCCCAAGGATGAGAGGATAACCATTGAACTTGGTCTTAGGTTGGAGAACTAAGAAGTCAATAGGGTATTCCTAGGAATCACTGGAGACCATCACATCCTCAACAACTCCCTCAGGAGCTACTGTGGACTTTTCTGCAAGCTGGAAGATTGTTGTGGTCTTTCTTAATGATCCATGGAGATTTAGTTTAAGCATAGTCTCTTTAGTCATCACATTGATGGCAGCGCCAAGATCGATCAAGGTATGGGGGGAAATGATGCTATTAATGTGTACATCTACTACAAGACTTCCAGGATCTAGATACTTTGGGAAAATCACTTGCCCCAATATTAAGTCAGACAATTGTCCAATGACATTAATGGTAGGGGTGTCTTTGTTTCGCCTTTCTGGATGTTTGAAACACTTCTCCTTGATTAACTTTTTGTAGATGGGGACATCCTTGATAGCTTGGAGAAACGTGGTTTTAACACATAGGTTTTTCAATTACCCCAGAAGTTCAGTCTTTTCTGGGGTGTGCTGAATAGGATGGGTTAATCTCTCAGGAAAATGAGGTGTATTTACTTGAGGGACATTTTCCACCTTTTCCTTTTCACACTCCTCAAGTGGAGATGGAGGTTGATTATCCAGAAGCACTCTTCTAGACCTGAGGTTAATTTCTTGAATTTCCATAGTATAGGCAGGGTAGGATGCTTCTCCACTATAGACCCGCTGTGCCTGTCTATTGTTCGGGTTCGGATTTGGTTGAGCAGGCATCTAAGGTTGCTTAGGTGGAGCAGGGTGTAGGAGTTGTGGTTGAGATGGAGGTGGAGGCAGTAAAGCTGGAGCTTGGTTGTATGGAGGCCTCCACCCCCTAGGATGGTGCATTTCGTTGGGGTTGTGGAGGAGCATATGGTTGACATGGTTGTTTGGCAGGCTGGGAATGATATTGCGGTGCAAAAGACCAGGGAGAAGATGTGGACCATGAAGGATGACTAGGAGGGCACCAAGGGGGAATGGATGTATTCTGGTTAGGATTGTAATGTGAATAGGGTGCCCCTTGCATGCCTTGCTGGTATGGTTGAGGTCCTTGAAGCCTCCTTTGGTTGATGTAGTAGAGTTTTTCAGTCATCCCTTTAGTTCCCTGATACACGAATTTTAATCCAGATAGAGAAGGGTAATTGTTTGTGGAGTGGTTTTCCTCACAGACCGAGCATATTTCTATAATATTTAATGGACATTCATTCCTACGGTGTCTTCTAGTGCATCTAGGGAAGAAGACAGCTAAGGTTGTCTCTGCTTCCTCCTGCTTCCTCTTGATATGCATGGTGTCCATTTGTAGAGCAAGGGTATGCAACATTTCACTCTTAAAGTATTCCAACATGTTCCCAATTTCTCTTTTTATGGATGTGTTGGAGGAGGATGATCTGGCCAAAGCTTGACTAGCCCTACCCTTCTTTCTAGTTGCGCTAGAATGATTCCTAAAAATGTATTGATATCATCATAGGGTAACTGATAGATGTCCCCTCCTGATAGAAGTTTTAGGGTTTCTAGGAGATCTTCCATGATCCCCCTAAGAAGGACTAGCTTAAGTGATTCAAGATCAAGGGTGCAACTAGCCCTTTTGTAGTTGAGTTGGAATCTTTCCTCATAATCTTCTAAAGATTCATCATGTCCCAAGGTCATTCTAAAAATTTCCTCTTTGGTATCTTTGGATCTGCAGTGGTCCCTATAATTATTGTTGAAGGCTTGTTGCATCTCAGCCCAGGTGGTGATATTGTCCATAGGTAAACCCATGAACCAGTGCAAGGCTGCATCTTTGAGAGTGGATGGGAACAATTCAACTTCTAGTCATCAGAGGTGTAATCATAAGTTCTTCATATGAGAAAAAAATCAAGCAAAAAGGTATCCAAGTCTTCTGAGGTAAGGCCATGGAAGTGAGGAAGAGTAGAGGGGCTTATTTTTTTCAATATAGCATCCCCATTAGTTTCTCTAATGGGAAAAGAACCCTCAGCTCTATTCTCAGCTCCTTCTCTGTCTCCAATTCCATTTATATTTTTAGCCATGGTGTAAGTTGGTGGACTGGTCTCTTCTTCTTCCTCGATAGGCTCTTCAGAAATATCTGGTTGTTTTCCTAATGGGTCCTATTATTCATAGCCACTGAAGAAGAGGGAAGGTTGGTTGTTTGATGCGGTGGGGGTATTTGGAAAAAATTTCCCTAAGCTTTCTCTACTCCTACGAGGCATGAAAGGAGTTTTTTTTTTTATCTTTAGGGATTTTTTAGAACTACTTGCAGAATTGGAAAGAAAGAAAAACCAAATAGCAACTACTTGCTGAATGGAACTATTTGTAGAAATGGAAAGAAAGTAAAATATTGCAACTATCTACTGCATGGAACTATTTTCAAAATGAGAAAGAAATAAGGAAATAAAGAAAGCATAAATCACATCTACTTAGACACCTCCCCAGAAACAGTGCCAAAAAGTGATGACCACCAGTATTGTAGCAAGAATGCTACAACTCTTGGGGCTACCAACTTTAATTCATCAACCCGGGGTTCGTACAAACTTGGAGGTGAAAGTGTTGTATACATAGTAGATGTAATGGTATAATCTTGTCGCTTTTGAACTGGGGTGATAGACCACTAGTGTTTCTCAAACCAGTCTTCTATTGACTAGAAGAAGTCTTACTACCAAATGGAGAAGGGAAAATTATCCTTAATGAAAGAAAAGGAATGAAACCTAATTTAAGGAATGAAAGGCTGAATTGGAAGATGCTTGTAAAGTGACATGAAATCTTCTAGCTACTCATTGACACATTTTTCTTGCAAAAGAAACCAAGCTTAACCTTGTTTATAACCTATGATGATCTAGACAAACTGAGCATGGAATATGACCTAAGAAGTATGATCCGGATTTAAACAGGAGTGCAACAAATTACAGAGATAACCATAAAACAGATATGAAACGGAAATAATACTTCATTTCATCAATATAAAATACTGAAATATGCTTACAAACAGTAATGGGAATAAACCAGCTAGGGCAATGGTAGCTTATCTCTGAGAAGAGATGTGGTGGCTACATGCCTCTGAACTGTGTTACAATGAGGCTTGAAGACCTATTTATTGTTGAGAAACAATGGAAAACCCTTCACATCCCAAAACCTAACCCTAGAATATGAAATGCCAAATTGTGGGTACTGTTTTGGGTAAGTTGGTGCATCAAATTCCCGGGGTCGTAACTTTGGCATACGATCTCCATTTGTCGCGTAAAATAGCTCGTTAGAAAGATCTATCCAAGCACTACCAGTTTGGGAAGGGCAACACTGGTCCATGGACTATGTTTCCCCAAGATTTCCCAAAAAACTTCGTTTATGGCCTCAAAACGGCTCCGGAAGTTCAGGACCCGAAAAACTACTAAAAATAGTAAACTATGCTGCAATTTAGGAAATTGAAAAAGTTGAAAGAGATAGTTGTGGGGGTCCAAATGGGATAGGTGGGTGGCCACAAACATCCACCTGCATCATTCCTCCCTCCTTAGGAAGAAATGGTCCCCATTGCGTTGAGTTCCTCCCTGAGATGAGGAAGCTTTTTCTGATCTGGGTCTCTGGTGAGCTGTTCTGCAATCTCTGATGTGTCTAGAAATGGTGGGAAGCAGGGTCGACGACGGTCCACATTGAACACTCGGTGCAAGCGAAGGAATTGAGGAATGCTATGCTTCAAAGCATTGTTTCCCGTAGCCTTGGTACTAGTGTAAGGACTGTGTCGGAGTGGTCTGAGTCTCTGATGGGTTCTAGTAAGGCGTTCTCTCTACAGATGTAACCAAACTTTGTCGCCCACCTGACACTTGTGTGGTACCCCTGTGGGTGAGGAGAAGTTGTTCCTATGTTCTGTCATGACCGTATCCCTTTGTTGTTGCTGCTGCGTGAAGGAACCCTTTGCGGGGGTCATGGATGTAGCAATGATCTTTCCCTTACTTTGGGAGTGAACTAGACAGAAAATAAATTTCCTATTATGTGATATGAGCTTGCTTCCTTTCTTGGCAGTGATCAAAGAGATGGCAGTAGGTGGGGCTACCTACAGTATCCTGTATAATGAATTATCGAAAGAAATAATGACAGTGCGAGGCCTTGACTCATACAAAACATGTCGCCTCCACAAGTATGGTTGGCCTAATAGTACATCACAAACATCCAGAGGTGTAACATCACACAATACCTCGTCTGTGAAGGGCTTGATGCTGTAGGGAAGGCGGCATTGCTGGCGAACTTTGAGATCTCGTCCTTCATGAAGCCACCCGATACTATACGGTTGCGGGTGTGGTGTAGTTGGTAGGCCCAACCGCTTCACGATCTTTGCTGAAATGAGGTTGTTTTTGCTGTCACTGTCGACAATGAATTTCAGTGGCGAACCCTTCTCCCACATATGTGAGTGGAAAAGACATTCCCCCTCCTCTGGATCTTTGGGCTCATTTTTCTGGATCTTGGCAGTGGAAATAGTGGCGCTCGGATCCGCATCAATGATCTACTTCCCTTTGCCATTCCCCTTGTTGGGTTCTAGCTTAGGGTCAAAACATGTATCTGATTCGGAAGCCTTCAACTCAGCCACCAGCGACTGCTTGGTTCGACACTCACTTGTGTTATGAGTGGGACTCTTGTGGAACTCACACCACTTTCCTGTGTCCTTATTTGGCTTCGTGGTGTTGTTCTTTTCTTGCGGCTTCGACGGGTTGTCTTGGGTCACCCCGCCTTGGCTTTGTCCTTTGGGCTTCGAATTAGCAAATCCAAAGTCTTGCTTCTTCTATTTGAACTTTTGCTCCATTTTGACAGCATATCGGTACGCCGTGCCGAGTGAGGAGATGTTCAGGAACTCCATCTCTTCCTGGATGTATCTATGTAGGCAGCAGCGGTATTTGAGTACCAGATGTAACTCATAATATTTGATACCCAACTGTGTGCGAAGGATATGAAAAATGTTGATGAACTCTGGCACATCTCAGTCCCGTCCTTGTCGCAACGTGGTCCACTTGATGTATTTGTCCTCATAGCTTTTGATAGGGTAGTACTGCTCCTTGATGGCATCCCGGAATGAATCCCAAGTGGGTGCGGCTGAAAGTAGTGAGCCTGTGCTTTCATCCTTTTGCTCGCAATAGGTTTCCCACCAGTCCTTAACATGGGGGGATGCTTTGAGAAGAGCGAAAACAATCTTTTCCTGACTTGAAAATTCATGAACAGAAAAATACCCATCTAGCAGATTTAACCATTTATCTACAGCATCTACGTCTATTTGACACTTGAAGATGGGGATTTCAAAATTAACTTGTACCTTAAATGGCGTGGCATTTCCAGAGTCGTTGTTGGAAGACGATGCGTCGCCTCTGGGTAGCTGCTGAAGGATCTGTGCAAAGCTATCCATCATCACGTTCCTTTGTCGCTCGAGGGCTTCTTCGAGCACAATTTTGATAGGATCTCCTACCCCCTCATCTTTCCTCTCATCTACCATGGGAGGCCGTCGGGATTTGTGAGGTTGGTCTTGCGAAGGCTCAACCAATTCAAGCCCTAACTCCTTATATCTTGACCTCGTTGGGGACATGCAAAGAAAAACAGAGAAAAAGCAGACCGCTCTGATACCACTGATCCTGACTTAAACAGGAACGCAACAAATTACAGAGATAACCATAACACGGATATGCAGCGGAAATAATACTTCATTTCATTAATATAAAATAATGAAATATCCTTACAAATAGTAATGGAAATAAACCAGCTAGGGCGATGGTAGCTTATCTCTGAGAAGAGATGTGGTGGCTACATGCCTCTGAACTGTGTTACAATGAGGCTCAAAGGCCTATTTATTTTTGAGAAACAACGGAAAACCCTTCACATCCCAAAACCTAACCCTAGAAGATGAAACGCCAAATTGTGGGCCCCGTTTTGGGTAAGTTGGTGCGTCAACTTCCTGGGGTCGTAACTTTGGCATACGATCTCCGTTTGATGCGTACAATAGCTTGTTAGAAAGATCTATCCAAGCACTACCAGTTTGGGAAGGGTAACATTGGTCCATGTTGATAGACCTATGTTGCCCTTAGATTTCCCAAAAAACGTCGTTTAGGGCCTCAAAACGGTTTCGGAAGTTCAGGACCCGAAAAACCGCTAAAAATAGTAAACTGTTCTACAATTTAGGAAATTGAAAAGCTGAAAGAGACAGTTGTGGGGGTCCAAATGGGATAGGTGGGTGGAAACCAACGTCCACCTGGATCATTCCTCCCCCCTTACGAAGCAATGGTCCCCATTGCGTTGAGTTCCTCCCTGAGATGAGGAAGATTTTGTTGATCTAGGTCTTTGGTGAGCTGTTCTACAATCTCTGATGTGTCTAGAAATGGTGGGAAGTATGGTCGACGACGGTCCACATTAAACACTCGGTGCAAGCGAAGGAATGGAGGAATGACGTGCTTCAAAGCATTGTTTCTCGTAGCCTTGGTACTAGTGTAAGGACCATGTCAGAGTGGTCTGAGTTTCTGAGGGGTTCTAGTAAGGCATTCTCTCTGTAGATGTAACCAAACTTTGTAGTCCACCTGACACTTGTGTGGTACCCCTGTGGGTGAGGAGAAGTTGTTCCTATGTTCTGTCATGACCATATCCCTTTTCTGTTGCTACTGCATGGAGGAACACTTTGCGGGGGTCATGGATGTAGCAACGATCTTTCCCTTACTTTGGGAGTGAACCAGACAGAGAATAAATTTCCTAGTCTATGATATGAGCTTGCTGCCTTTCTTGGTAGTGATCAAAGAGGTGGCAGTGGGTGGGGCTACCTCTGGTATCCTGTATAATGAATTATCCAAAGAAATAATGACAGTGCGAGGCCTTGACTCATACACAACATGTCACCTCCACAAGTATGGCTGGCCTAATAGTACATCACAAACATCCAGAGGTGTAACATCACACAATACCTCGTCTCTGAAGGGCTTGATGCTGTAGGGAAGGCGACATTGCTTGCAAACTTTGAGATCTCGTCCTTCATGAAGCCACCCGATACTGTACGGCTGTAGTTGTGGTGTAGTTGGTAGGCCCAACCGCTTCACGACCTCTGCTGAAATGAGGTTCTTTTGGCTGCCACTGTCGACAATGAATTGCAGCGACGAACCCTTCACCCACATCTGTGAGTGGAAAAGTCGTTCCCCCTCCTCTGGATCTTCCGGCTCATTTTTCTGGATCTTGGCAGTGGCAATAGTGGTGCTGGGATCCGCATCAATGATCTACTTCCCTTTGCCATTACCCTTGTTGGGTTCTGGCTCAGGGTTGGAACATGTATCTGATTTGGAAGCCTTCAACTTGGCCACCAACGACTGCTTGGTCCGACACTCACTTGTGTTATGAGTGGGACTCTTATGGAACTCACACCACTTTCCTATGTCCTTCTTTGGCTTCGTGGTGTTGTTCTTTTCTTGCATCTTCGACGGGTTGTCTTGGGTCACCCCACCTTGGCTTTGTCCTTTGGGCTTCGGATTTGAAAATCCAAAGTCTCGCTTCTTCTGTTTGAACTTTTGCTTGATTTTGATAGCATATCGGTACGTCGTGCCGAACGAGCAGATGTTCAGGAGCTCCATCTCTTCCTGGATGTATCTGTGTAGGTAGTCGTGGTGTTTGAGTACCAGATGTAGCTCAGAATCTTTGATACCCAACTGTGTGCGAAGGGTATGAAAAATGTTGGTGAACTCTGGCACATCTTGGTCCCGTCCTTGTCGCAGTGTGGTCCACTTGATGTATTTGTCCTCATAGCATTTGACAGGGTAGTACTGCTCCTTGATGGTGTCCCGGAATGAATCCCAAGTGGGTGCAACTGAAAATAGTGAGACTGTACTTTCATCCTTCTGCTCGCAGTAGGTTTCCCACCAGTCCTTGACATGGGGGGCTACCTTAAGAAGAGCGAAAACAATCTTTTCCCGACTTGAAAATTCATGAACAGAAAATTACCCATCTAGCAGATTCAACCATTTATCTACGACATCTGCGTATATTTGACCCTCGAAGATGGGGATTTCAAAATTAACTTGTACCTTAAATGGTGTGGCATTTATAGAGTAGCTGTTGGAAGCCGATGCGTCGCCTCTGGGTAGCTGCTGAAGGATTTGCATAAAGCTATCCATCATCGCGTTCCTTTGTTGCTCGAGGGCTTCTTCGAGCACAATTTTGATAGGATCTCCTGCCCCCTCATCTTTCTTCTCATCCGCCATGGGAGGTCGTCGGGATTTGTGAGGCTGGTCTTGCAAAGGCTCGACCAGTTCAAGCCCTAACTCCTTATATCCAGACCTCATTGGGGACATGCAAAGAAAAACAGAGAAAAAGTAGACCGCTCTGATACCACTGATCCGGACTTAAACAAGAATGCAACAAATTACAGAGATAACCATAACACAGATATGCATCGGAAATGATACTTCATTTCATTAATATAAAATACTGAAATATTCTTACAAACAGTAATGGAAATAAACCAGCTAGGGCGATGGTAGCTTATCTCTAAGAAGAAATGTGGTGGCTACATGCCTCTGAACTGTGTTACAATGAGCCTAGAAGGCCTATTTATTTTTGAGAAATAATGGAAAGCCCTTCACATCCCAAAACCTAACCCTAGAATATGAAACGCCGAATTATGGGCCCCGTTTTGGGTAAGTTGGTTCATCAACTTCCCGGGGTCGTAACTTTGGCATACGATCTCTGTTTACGTGTACAATAGCTCGTTAGAAAGATCTATCAGAGCACTACCCGTTTGAGAAGGGCAACATGGTCCATGGACCCATGTTGCCCCCAGATTTCCCAAAAACCGTTGTTTAGGGCCTCAAAACGGCTCCGGAAGTTCAAGACCTGAAAAATTGCTAAAAATAGTAAACTGTGCTACAATTTAAGAAATTGAAAAAGTTGAAAGAGATAGTTGTGGGGCTCCAAATGGGATAGGTGGGTGGCCACCAACATCCACCTAGATCATTCCTCCCCCCTTAGGAAGCAATGGTGCCCATTGCATTGAGTTCCTCCCTGAGATGAGGAAGCTTTTGCTGATCTAGGTCTCTGGTGAGTTGTTCTGCAATTTTTGATGTGTCTAGAAATGGTGGGAAGCATCGTCGACGAAGGTCCAAATTGAACACTCGGTGCAAGTGAAAGAATGGAGGAATTTTGTGCTTCAAAGAATTGTTTCCCGTAGCCTTGGTACTAGTGTAAGGACCATGTCGGAGTGGTCTGAGTTTCTGATGGGTTCTAGTAAGGCGTTCTCTCTGCAGATGTAACCAAACTTTGTTGCCCACTTGACACTTGTGTGGTACCCCTATGGGTGAGGAGAAGTTGTTCCTATGTTCTGTCATGACCGTATCCCTTTGCTATTGCTGTTGCGTGGAGGAACCCTTTGCGGGGGTCATGGATGTAGCAACGATATTTCCCTTACTTTGGGTGTGAACCAGATAGAAAATAAATTTCCTAGTCTGTGATATGAGCTTGCTGCCTCCCTTGGAAGTGATCAAAGAGGTGGCAGTAGGCGGGGCTACCTCCGGTATCCTGTATAATGAATTATCCAAAGAAATAATGATAGTGCAAGGCCTTGACTCATACACAGCATGTCGCCTCCACAAGTATGGCTGGCCTAATAGTACATCACAAACATCTAGAGGTGTAACATCACACAATACCTCGTCTGTGAAGGGCTTGATGCTGTAGGTAAGGCGGCATTTCTGGCGAACTTTGAGATCTCCTCCTTCATGAAGCCACCCGATACTGTATGGCTGCGGGTGTGGTGTAGTTGGTAGGTCCAACTGCTTCACGACCTCTGCTAAAATGAGGTTCTTTTGGCTGCCACTGTCGACAATGAATTGCAGCGGCGAACCCTTCACCCACATCTGTGAGTGGAAAAGACACTCCCCCTCCTCTGGATATTCGGGCTCATTTTTCTGGATCTTGGTAGTGGCAACAGTGGCGCTGGGATCTGCATCAATGATCTGCTTCCGTTTTCCATTCCCCTTGTTGGGTTCTGGCTCAGGGTCGGAACATGTATCTGATTCGGAAGCCTTCAACTCGGCCACCAGCGACTGCTTGGTCCGACACTCACTTTTGTTATGAGTGGGACTCTTATGGAACTCACACCACATTCCTGTGTCCTTCTATGGCTTCGTGGTGTTGTTCTTTTCTTGCGGCTTCGACGGGTTGTCTTGGGTCACCCCGCCTTGGCTTTGTCCCTTGGGCTTCGGAATTGCAAGTCCAAAGTCTTGCTTCTTCTGTTTGAACTTGCTCGATTTTGACAACATATCGGTACGCTGTGCCGAGCGAGGAGATGTTCAGGAACTCCATCTCTTCCTGGATGTATCTGTGTAGGTAGCCACGGTATTTGATTATTGGATGTAGCTTAGAATCTTTGATACCCAATTGTGTGCGAAGGGTATGAAAAATGTTGGTGAACTCTGGCACATCTTGGTCCCGTCCTTGTCGCAGCGTGGTCCACTTGATGTATTTGTCCTCATAGTTTTTATAGGGTAGTACTGCTCCTTGATGGCATCCCAGAATGAATTCCAAGTGGCTACGGCTGAAAATAGTGAGCTTGTACTTTCATCCTTCTGCTCGCAGTAGGTTTCCCACCAGTCCTTGACATGGGGGGCTACTTTGAGAAGAGTGAAAAAAATATTTCCCCGACTTGAAAATTCATGAACAGAAAAATACCCATCTAGTAGATTTAACCATTTATCTACGACATTTGCATCTATTTTACCCTCGAAGATGGGGATTTCAAAATTAAATTGTACCTTAAATGGTGTGGCGTTTCCAGAGTAGCTGTTGGAAGCTGATGTATCGCCTCTGGGTAGCTGCTGAAGGATCTGCGTAAAGCTATCCATCATCGCGTTCCTTTGTCGCTCGAGGGCTTCTTCGAGCATGAATTTGATAGGATCTCCTGCAACCTCATCTTTCTTCTCATCCGCCATGGGAGGCCATCGGGATTTGTGAGGCTGGTCTTGCAAAGGATCGACCAGTTCAACCCCTAACTCCTTATATCCCGACCTCGTTGGGGACATGCAAAGAAAAATAGAGAAAAAGCATACCACTCTGATATCACTGATCTGGACTTAAACAAGAACGTAACAAATTACAGAGATAACCATAACACAGATATGCAACGAAAATAATACTTCATTTCATTAATATAAAATATTGAAATATGCTTACAAACAGTAATGGAAATAAACAAGCTAGGGCGATGGTAGCTTATCTCTGAGAAGAGATGTGGTGGCTACATGCCTCTGAACTGTGTTACAATGAGTCTCGAAGGCCTATTTATTATTGAGAAACAATGGAAAGCCCTTCACATCCCAAAAGCTAACCCTAGAAGATGAAACGCCAAATTGTGGGCCCCGTTTTGGGTAAGTTGGTGCATCAACTTCCCGGGGTCATAACTTTGGCATACGATCTTCTTTTGATGCGTACAATAGCTTGTTAGAAATATCTATCTGAGCACTACCAGTTTGCGAAGGGAAACATCGATCCATAGCCTCGTGTTGCCCCCATATTTCCCAAAAAACATCGTTTAGGACCTCAAAACTCCTCCGGAAGTTCAGGACCCGAAAGACTACTAAAAATAGTAAACTATGCTACAATTTAGGAAATTGAAAAAGCTGAAAGAGACAGTTGTGGGTGTCCAAATGGGATAGGTGGGTGGCCACCAACATCCACCTGGATCATTTTTCCCCCCTTAGGAAGCAATGGTCCCCATTGCGTTGAGTTCCTCCCTGAGATGAGGAAGCTTTTGCTGATCTTGGTCTCTAGTGATTTGTTCTGCAATCTTTGATGTGTCTAGAAATGGTCGGAAGCAGGGTCGACGACGGTCCACATTGAACACTCGGTGCAAGTGAAGGAATGGAGGAATGCTGTGCTTCAAAGAATTATTTCCCGTAGCCTTGGTACTAGTGTAAGGACCATGTCAGAGTGGTCTGAGTTTCTGATGGGTTCTAGTAAGGCGTTCTCTCTATAGATGTAACCAAACTTTGTCGCCCACCTGACACTTTTTTGGTACTCCTGTGGGTGAGGAGAAGTTGTTCCTATGTTCTGTCATGACCGTATCCCTTTGCTGTTGCTGCTGCATGGAGGAACCCTTTGCGGGTGTCATGGATGTAGCAACGATATTTCCCTTACTTTGGGAGTGAACAAGACAGAAAATATATTTTCTAGTCTGTGATATGAGCTTGCTGCCTTTCTTGGCATTGATCAAAGAGGTGGCAGTGTTGGGTGTGGAGCCTGATTATCTTCTATAGTACCGGCATTTTGGACCCCAGTTCAAAATGGGGCGGCAACGCCGCCCGTAAAATGATCGCTGCCGTGGGGGGTCCAGGGGGGGCGGCAGTGACTTTACGGAGCCCCCCCCTGGCGGGGGGTTTCGGGGCCAGCGCCCCCAAAGCTAAAAACAGCTGTAAAATTGCCTTGTAAAAGTATAGTAATCTCTAGTCAATCTGGGTCGTTCATTAGGCGGATGATCTGACGGTAGAACTTATGTTTAGTTTAGGGTTTTTTTCCCTAGAAGGCAACCCCTCTCTTTATATGAGGGCATTGTATTTGAGGCTGTGATAGATGTGTATTCGGTGAGCGAGAAACATAGAGGTGAGACTGTGAGAGAAAACAGAGGATATTACAGCGGTTTTGCTATAGGTTGTATCTCTTCATTTTGCTGGGTAATAGAAAGGAAGGACTGGCTGTTCGGGGTGGACGTAGCCCAAACTAGGTGAACCACGTATATCTGTGTCTCTCTTGTTTTGTGCGTTTTCTGTGTTTATATTTCTGCAATATTTTATGTGTTCCATTGCTCCGTAATATATAATTTTCTAACAACTGGTATCAGAGCCGAAGGTCTATTTGGCTGATAAACTCGCAGGAAAGAAGGGTTCCTGGTTCGAGTGGGAGCAGTGGCGGAAGATGGTAAGTTTAGGGTCGAGAAATTTAACAGCCAAAACTTCTCGCTGTGGAAGATGCAGATGGAAGATTATCTGTATCAGAAAGATCTATACCTACCATTGGGCGGAAAAACAAAGATGCCGACGGGTATGAAAGATGAAGAATGGAACCTTCTGGATAGAAAGGCACTCGAAACAATACGGTTGTGCCTTGCTGCGTCAGTCGCCTTCAACATTTCGAAGGAAACCACGACAGAGGGTTTGATGCAGACGTTGTCGAAACTATATGAAAAACCCTCGGCCTCAAACAAGGTACTTCTTATGAAACGGTTATTTAATATGAATATGTCGGAAGGTGGATCTGTTGCAAACCATTTAAATGATTTTAATACAGTTACAAGTCAGTTGAGCTCTGTAGGGGTAAACTTTGATGATGAAGTTAGAGCTCTCTTATTCTTGTGCTCATTACCAGAAAGTTGGAATGGTTTGGTAATGGCCATTAGTAACTCCGTTTCTGGATCTAGTACTTTAAAGTTTGATGATGTTGTCGGTGCTATCCTTAGCGAGGAAATGCGACGGAAAAGCTCCGGTGAGACATCGGGAAATGCTTTGAGTGCAGAGTCTAGAGGAAGAAAAATGGAAAGAGGAAAGAGCTCAGGATATCGCAGTAAATCAAGGAAAGGCAGATCCAATTCTAGATCGGGGATAGTGTGCTGGAAATGTGGAAAGAAACGACACCTAAAGAAAGACTGTAGATCTCGGAAGGGAAAAGAAGGAGATGCACAACAAGAAAACAATCATGAAGCAAATGTGAAAGGTGAGGTGTTACAAGATGCTTTGATTCTTTCTTTCGAAAATATTACTGATTCCTGGGTGGTAGATTCAGGGACTTCATTCCATGCCACACCTGATAAGAAATATTTTCATGACTATGTTCAAGGAGATTTTGGACAAGTTCGTCTGGGTGATGATAAACCCTGTAAAATCATTGGAATGGGTAAGGTTCTTGTAAAACAGCAGAATGGAAACCAATGGCTATTAAAGGAGGTAAGGCATGTTCCAGATCTAAAGAAAAATCTGATTTCAACAGGGCAGTTAGGCGGTGAAGGTTGTGTGACAACTTTCACAGATAAAACTTGGAAGGTTAGCAAAGGAGGCCTGGTAATAGCAAAAGGCGAAAAGGTTGGTACATTGTATTTATGCAATGGTATTTCTAACTCTGTTAATGCTTTAACTTCCAAAGGAGCAGATGCAGCATTATGGCATCATAGGCTCAGACACATGAGTGAAAAGGGGATGAAGATTCTTCACTCAAGGAATTTGTTGCTGGGTTTGAAGAATGTTGATTTGGATTTCTGTGAGAACTGCATTTATGGAAAACAGAAGAGAGTCAGATTTCTCAGAGTTGGGAAAGAAAAGAAGAACGAAAAATTAGAGCTTGTGCATACAGACGTATGGGGACCTGCTCAGGTATCATCTCTTGGTGGCTCTCGTTATTATGTTACTTTTATTGATGATGCAACTAGAAAAACTTGGATTTATTGTATTAAGAATAAATATGATGTATTTGATACTTTCAAGAAATGGAAAGCTTTGGTTGAGATTGAGACAGGAAAGAAATTGAAGTGTCTTAGATCATACAATGGAGGTGAATATTGCAGCAAAGAGTTTGATAGGTACTGTTCAGAGCATGGAATTCGCAGAGAGAAGACAGTTCCAAGAACACCACAAGAAAATGGTGTGTCAGAAAGGATGAATAGAACAATCATGGAGCATGCAAGGTGCATGAGATTGCATGCAGGATTGCCTTTACAGTTTTGGGCAGATGCTGTAGATACTGATGTTTATCTAATAAACAGAGGGCCTTCAAGTTCCTTGGATGGTGGTGTTCCAGAGGAAGCATGGACAGGTAAAAAGGTAAACTACTCTATTTTAAAGCCTTTTGGTTGTGAGGCCTTTGTCCATATTGATAAAGAAAATAGAACAAAGCTTGAGGCAAAGTCAAAGAAATGTACCTTTATTGGATATGGTGTTAATGATTTTGGTTATCGCTTATATGATTACGAAAATCACAAAATCATTAGGAGCAGAGATGTAATATTCAATGAAAAGGTCTTGTATAAGAATCAGTTGCAGGAAAAGAAACAGGAAAAGGAAAACAAGGAATACGCAGTCCTTGATGAAATCACTGAAAAAGTAAAGGTGCCTGAAAATAATAATAATCAACCACCACAACAGCAACAGGCACCCCAAACACCTGAAAGTGGTGTTAGAAGATCTACCAGGACAAGTAGACCTCCTGAACGATACTCTCCTTCATTATATTATTTATTGTTGACTGATTCTGGTGAACCTGAATGTTATGAAGAAGCAATGCAGGTTGAAAGCAAGAAGAAGTGGGAGGTAGCCATGGAAGAAGAGATGGACTCCTTAATGCATAACCAGACTTGGGATTTAGTCAGGTTGCCTGCAGGAAAAACTACATTGAAGAATAAATGGGTTTACAGGCTGAAGGAAGAAGATGGAGGAAAGCAAAGGTACAAAGCTAGACTTGTGGTGAAGGGGTTTTCACAGAAGAAAGGTATTGATTTTGATGAAATATTTTCTCCTGTTATTAAAATGACTTCAATCAGAACTATTTTAAGTCTTGTAGCAGCTGAAGATTTGCATCTTGAGCATTTAGATGTAAAGACAACCTTTCTCCATGGGGATTTGGAGGAAGAGATATATATGCACCAGCCACAAGGATATGAGGTGAAAGGGAAGGAGAAACTTGTGTGCAGGTTGAAGAAGAGCTTGTATGGTTTAAAACAGGCTCCAAGGCGGTGGTATCTAAAATTTGACAAGTTTATGTCTGAACAAGGTTATACTAGATGTCACTCTGATCATTGTGTTTATCTGAAAAAGAAAAATGATGGCAGCTATATTATATTGTTATTGTATGTAGATGACATGCTTGTTGCAGGATCTAACATGCAGGAAATAAATGTGATCAAAAGAAAATTGGCAAATTCATTTGCAATGAAGGATTTGTGTGCTGCAAAACAAATCCTTGGTATGAGAATAACTAGAGACAGGAAAAATAGAAAATTAACATTGTCTCAGAATGAGTACATACAAAAGGTGTTGAAAAGATTTAACATGCAAAATGCAAAACCAGTTAGTACACCTTTTGCTAGCCATTTCAAACTTAGCAAAGAAATGTGCCCAAAGACCCAAGAAGACATGGATTATATGTCTAAAGTTCCATATGCATCAGCAGTTGGAAGTTTAATGTATGCAATGGTCTGCACAAGGCCTGATATTGCACATGCAGTGGGAGTTGTAAGCAGGTACATGAACAATCCATGAAAGGAACATTGGATGGCAGTGAAATGGATTCTCAGATATTTGAGAGGTACCACAAATCAGGCATTATGCTTTGGTGGTTCAAACATATCCCTACAAGGATATGTTGATGCAGATATGGCAAGTGACAGAGATAATAGGAGGAGCACTACAGGATATGTATTTACTGTCGGAGGAACAACTGTCAGTTGGGTTTCAAAAATCCAAAGTGTTGTTGCACTTTCAACAACAGAAGCAGAGTATGTTGCTGCTACAGAGGCTAGTAAAGAAATGATTTGGTTACAAAGGTTTATGGGTGAATTGGGTAAGGAGCATGATATGGGCACGTTATACAGTGATAGTCAAAGTGCCATTCATCTTGCAAAGAACTCAGCATTTTATTCCAGGACAAAACACATACAGCTCAAGTACCATTTCATACGACCAGTGTTTGAAGATGGAGAGTTGAAGCTGGAAAAGATACACACTAGCCAGAACCCTGCAGATATGCTAACAAAAGTTGTAACCAGGGAGAAACTGAGAATATGCTCAGTTTCAGTTGGTCTTCAAGGATGACGATGAAGATGAGAAACATCCAAGTCCAAAGAGGAGTCATTGTCCAGAAAATGGAGCAGCGGTGATAGATGTGTATTCGGTGAGCGAGAAACATAGAGGTGAGACTGTGAGAGAAAACAGAGGATATTACAGCGGTTTTGCTGTAGGTTGTATCTCTTCATTTTGCTGGGTAATAGAAAGGAAGGACTGGCTGTTCGGGGTGGACGTAGCCCAAACTGGGTGAACCACGTATATCTGTGTCTCTCTTGTTTTGTGCGTTTTCTGTGTTTATATTTCTGCAATATTTTATGTGTTCCATTGCTCCGTAATATATAATTTTCTAACAGGCAGTAGGTGGGGCTACCTCCGGTATCCTGTATAATGAATTATCCAAAGAAATAATGATAGTGCGAGGCCTTGACTCATACACAACATGTCGCCTCCACAAGTATGGCTGGCCTAATAGTACATCACAAACATCCAGAGGTGTAACGCCACAAAATACCTCGTCTGTGAAGGGCTTGATGCTGTAGGGAAGGCGGCATTGCTGGCGAACTTTGAGATCTCATCCTTCATGAAGCCACCCGATACTGTACGGCTGCGGGTGTGGTGTAGTTGGTAGGCCCAACTGCTTCACGACCTCTGCTGAAATGAGTTTCTTTTGGCTTCCACTGTCGACAATGAATTGCAGCGACGAACCCTTCACCCACATCTGTGAGTGGAAAAGACGTTCCCCCTCCTCTGGATCTTCGGGCTCATTTTTCTGGATCTTGGAAGTGGCAATAGTGGCGCTAGGATCCACATTAATGATCTGCTTCCCTTTTCCATTCCCCTTGTTGGGTTGTGGCTCAGGGTCAGAACATGTATCTGATTCAAAAGTCTTCAACTCGGCCACCAGCGACTGCTTTGTTCGACACTCACTTGTGTTATGAGTGGGACTCTTGTGGAACTCACAACACTTTCCTATGTCCTTCTTTGGCATCATGGTGTTGTTCTTTTCTTGCGGTTTCGACGGGTTGTCTTGGGTCACCCCGCCTTGGCTTTGTACTTTGGGCTTCGGATTTGCAAATCCAAAGTCTCGCTTCTTATGTTTGAACTTTTGCTCCATTTTGACAGCATATCAGTACGCCGTGCCGAGCGAGGAGATGTTCAGGAACTCCATATCTTCCTGGATGTATCTGTGTAGGCAGTCACGGTATTTGAGTACCAGATGTAGCTCAGAATCTTTGATACCCAACTGTGTGTGAAGGGTATGAAAAATTTTGGTTAACTCTGGCACATCTTGGTCCCGTCCTTGTCGCAGCGTCGTCCAATTGATGTATTTGTCCTCATAGATTTTGACAGGGTAGTACTTCTCCTTTATGGCATCCCAGAATGAATCCCAGGTGGGTGCAGCTGAAAATAGTGAGCCTGTACTTTCATCCTTCTTCTTGCAGTAGGTTTCCCACCAATCCTTGACATGGGGGGCTGCTTTGAGAAGAGTGAAAACAATCTTTTCCTGACTTGAAAATTCATGAACAGAAAAATACCCATCTAGTAGATTCAACCATTTATCTATGGCATCTGTGTCTATTTGACCCTCGAAGATGGGGATTTCAAAATTAACTTGTACCTTAAATTGTGTGGCATTTCCAGAGTAGCTGTTGGAAGCCGATGTGTCGCCTCTGGGTAGCTGCTGAAGGATTTGCGCAAAGTTATCCATCATCGCTTTCCTTTTTCGCTCGAGGGCTTCTTCGAGCACGATTTTGATAGGATCTCTTGCCCCCTCATATTTCTTCTCATCCGCCATGGGAGGCCGTTGGGATTTGTGAGGCTGGTCTTGCAAAGGCTCGACCAATTCAAGCCCTAACTCATTATATCCCGACCTCGTTGGGGACATGCAAAGAAAAATAGAGAAAAAGCAGACCGCTCTGATACCACTAATCCGGACTTAAACAGGAACGCAACAAATTACAGAGATAACCATAACACAAATATGCAGCGGAAATAATACTTCATTTCATTAATATAAAATACTGAAATATGCTTACAAACAGTAATGGAAATAAACCAGCTAGGGGGATGGTAGCTTATCTCTGAGAGGAGATGTGGTGGCTACATGCCTTTGAACTGTGTTACAATGAGTCTCGAAGGCCTATTTATTGTTGAGAAACAATGAAAAGTCCTTCACATCCCAAAACCTAACCCTAGAAGATGAAACACCAAATTGTGGGCCCCGTTTTGGGTAAGTTGGTGCATCAACTTCCTGGGGTCGTAACTTTGGCATACGATCTCCATTTGACGCGTACAATAGCTCGTTAGAAAGATCTATGCTAGCACTACTAATTTGGGAAGGGCAACATCGATCCATGGACCCATGTTGCCCCTAGATTTCCCAAAAAACGTCGTTTAGGGCCTCAGAACGGCTCTGGAATTTCAAGACCCGAAAAACTGCTAAAAATAGTAAACTGTGCTACAATTTAGGAAATTGAAAAAGCTGAAAGAGACAGTTGTGGGGGTCCAAATGGGATAGTTGAGTGGCCACCAACATCCACCTGGATCAAATTATTATGACTGCTGCATGCATGTGCTAATTTAGGAATTGTAGAAAAAGGCCTTTTTTGATGTTTTAATTTTATGAATGCAAATGGTAATCTTCGCTTGTTCTTTGGCAGGCGCGACAGGTATGGAGGAATAGGTATGGACTAGTCTCAAGGGTATGGAAGCTAAGGAGAGACCTAATCTAAGCTTAGATGACAATTTTTCTAAATCCAGGCTTAAAACAGGCTGTCCAATCCATAAATCTGTCCATTAGCCCAAATCGTTGAAATGTTTTGCATGGGTAAAGAGGCAAGTCCTAAGTGGCCTTTAGTCTTCCATAATAATTTATTTAGAGCCTAGGGGTCTTGATTCAACCCTAAGGGACAATAACCAAGCTTCTTGAGCGAATTTGGGCAAGTATATACATGTTGGAAGGATGCTACAGGGTTTCCTGTAGTTTACTACATGAAACAACAAATTTGCTATAGGGAGTTATAATTCACCGAATGACCAACGAAATAAAATCCAAATTGAATGGGAATTTTTTTTTTATTGACTAGGATGTATTAGGTCTCCATTCCAAGTGGAATCACCCAAAAATACCATTGTTAACCCATGCTAAAAAATGATAGAAAATTACTAGTCTAAAATCTAGAAATTCGATAGCTAGTGAGATAGTAAATCTACCAAATGCCTAACCTAATCAAGTGAAAATTAAATCGGGTAATTTTTGTTGTGAACTAGAATTTTTTTGTGATATTATGCAAGTGGAATCAACTCAATTGAAGCTCGTTATCATGCTCCAAAAAAATAGCATAAATTTACTGTTATTTGCCACAAGGGACTTCTTGAACTCTAGATTTGGGAATAAGAAAGCTAATCCAAGTAGCTTAATGATTACTATGAACTTTCAAAGATGTTACAATGATTAAATTATGCTCTTCATCCTACAAAATAGCTTACTTCAACCATTTAACCTAATACTACAACGAGAAACCATTAATACTAAATGGATAAATAGAAAACAAGAACAAGAGATGCATGTGAATAAGAAGTGAAAAGAAGAAAAGTAAATGATAAAAAAGGGCTCTGAGGCTCCTTGGATGGCCAAGCCCAAGGAAAATCAAAGTCCTATGGAGGATACCAAGATTTAGAAGCTGAACATGGCACAAATATTCATTATTTCCATCAATACAATTACATCCCTACAGAAAATGAAAGTGGAGCTGCAAAATATGAGTTTTCTCCACAAGAAGGCTAAGAAAAATCCAACCCTAAAGGAAAATTTGACTTGGTACTTATAAAATATTATTAGGAATCATTCCCCATGAAAGGAGGAAGCTTTCCCCACCAAAATCCCTTTATTAGTGGATTTGGTTGCCAATACTAGGGATCTGCATTAAATCGCAGGGAACACATTCCTAGATTTTATCAATCATTGGAGCTCCACAATATGTGTCATAATTCCAAAATATATTGTTGATTTATTATTTAATGTTGATCCTCTTGTAGTAGGGAGAAAGTCCCTAAATTATCTCCTCCAAATCTTCATAATTTGCCTAATATTCTCACAATATTCCACAAAAATAAATAATATTAGGCACAAATATGCAATTATCCATAAACCTTCCTAATGAACATATTAAAGTTAAAATTACATTATCTAATGCAAAAAGAAAGGTTTAATGTGCTGAAGGATGGTCAGATGGGCCTTAGTATATGTTTAATTTAGAGGCATGGGCATTAATTTATGTCTAATCTAGAGGCCCATGATACCCTCTGCTGAAAGTGTTGCTCATCCTTTGAGCAACTTAGTGACCTCGTTATGCCTCATTCATGGGCCTGTTGGCATCTCTCTTGTGCATTTATCAATCCTTTCTCTTAAGAATCTTGGCTATAAATTCTGCAAGGACAAGCACAAAAATGTAGTTGTTATTTTCATGATTGTTTAACAGACTTTCAAGCAAAAAAACATGACTTTCCTCTTTTCAAGTGAACTTTGTTGGCTTGTACATCCATTTTATTCATATCCTCTCCCTTGAAACCTTTATTCAATTTTTACTCTTTTTTCCAAAATTGTTTGTGCATAGAAAAAATCACAGTGTTTCTTGAGACCATTAGCCTACCTTCTTCCCCTAATTCAAGATGGGTTCTTGAATATTTTTTCAGTTTGGAAAGGTCTTCTATATATTTTTCCAACCTCCTACTACCTTTTTACACCATTTGGACACCTCTGGAACCTTCGAAATGCCTCTATACCAGAACTAGGACATCTTGTAGTAATTTATGTAATAATTACATGAAACATTGTAGCAGTTCCTATAGTACTACAGGGAACCCTGTAGTAGTTTCTGTAGAATTATAGGAGACTCTGTAGCATCCTGTTTAAATCTATTTTGTGTAAAAATGACAGTTTGAGCCTAGGGCTGGCCCTCAATTTGAATTCCATGCCTTTATCCCCTTTCTATAACATCTTTTAGGCCTTGGATAAAAGCTACAAAGAGATTAGAGACCTCTTGGAAAGCCTATTTTCATCACTGCAGTTTGAGTTCTATTTTGATGGTGAATGACTTCTTTCCTTTTGTTGCCTTCGTCTTCTCTTTTGTGACCTAGATGATTGCCTAATGGCCTTGAAGTTCTCTATCATGATTAGGTCTCTCTTAGGCACTACCATTTTGGGTTTTAGCACAATTTGTTCATTTCTTCCTTCTTGTAGCAACATTTTGCCTTCCTATAACAGTCATTCCTTCTCTTTCAGGGTCTTCTTATTGTATGGGAGTGATGAAAAATGATGTAGAGGGTTTGGAGGATGATGTTAGGGCTCAGAGGGAGTAGTGTAGGTTTGTGAAAATGGAGAGGATGTGTTGTGTGTTTTTTTTTTCAAGAAATTTTCAGGGTGAGACAAAGTGTAGGGTTTGTTCTTGAGAAATGTTAATTTTTTTTTTTATGAAATGGGATGGATGAATGATGGATAGATAGTGGGTATTTAGTGGATGGAGGGCTTGGAGTGCTATGGTGATATGGCGTTTCCAGAAATTTCTTCTTTTAATTGTTGTCCCCATTCATTGAAATCATCACCCTTCCTAATTTGGCTTTTCGCATTGCATGAGTGAAGGAGTTGTTGGGTTGTGTTATATTTTTTCCATGACTAGCCCACCTACTTAACTAGGGGGTTAGAGGGGGGGTGGAGCCCCCCTTCATTGTGCTGACTACACAGCAACGGAGTCACCGGGGTGTTTGAGGGGGGTGGTTAGCCCCACCTCTATGGGGTCCAGGGCAGCGCCCTAGGGAAATTTTTTTTTGGACCCTGTATTAGGTTGGGTGGACCTACCTATGGTTTTGTGCGTGGTTTTCGCACATGGTTTTGGGCACGATGGTTTTTGGTCCATGGTATTGGATGCTTCGCCATGTATAAATATGTATTATAGCATTGAAAGGAACATAATGAAAAATCAAGCTGATAGTCCCGGTTTTGGGATCTAGGGGAAAATCTATGTGTATATGCATTTTATGTGTTATGCTCACACATTGTTTATTTTCTGTGTTTTAGAATTCGTATGCAGGTAATTTATGTATGGGGTTAAAACCTACATTTCGTATCAGAGTTGTTTTGGCTTCAAGAGGACGCCTTTGTTGCTAAAGGGTTTCGCTTGGACCTGTAGTAGACCCTGTTCAGTGGGAGATCTGCGGAATCGATTTTAGTGGTGAAAGAAGATGGAAAGCAGTGGAAAGATAGAGATCGAAAAATTTAATGGTCAGAGTTTTGAGTGATGGAAACTCAAGATGGAGGATCTGTTGGTGGATAAAGATTAGTGGATTGCGGTAGATCCAGGTACTAAACCAATGGGAGTGTCCGATGAAGAATGGAAGAAGTTGGATCGGAAGGAAAAGAGCACAATACGATTGTGTGCCTCAGATTCGGTATTGCTGAATGTATCAGGGGAAGCTATGACGAAGGATTTGTGGGACAAGTTAGGGACTTTGTACCAATCTAAGTCTCTGGTGAATAAATTGTTCCTACAGACAAAGTTGTATAACCTGAGGATGAAAGATGGAGACTCAATGACAGAGCATCTGAATGCATTTAATACTGTGGGAAGTCATTTATTGTCTCTTGATATTAAAATTTCAGATGAAGATAAGTGCAATAGTTTGTTGTGTTCTCTACTAGATTCGTGGGATAATCTGGTTATTGCAATAGGTAGCAATGCAATTGCCTTGCGCTTTTATGAAATAGTCTCATCCTTGCTGACAGAGGAGATGAGACGAAAAAATATGGAGAGCCAGAATGGCGATGCCTTTTCTGTACGAGGAAGGTCCCAAAACAAAAACAAAAATAAGTCATTGAGTGGGAGATCTAAATATAGAGGGAGATCTAAATCCCCAAGAAAACCTGTAAAGGTGGTGTGCTGGAAATGCGGAAAGGAGGGGCACTACAAAAGGGACTGTAAATCTAAAGCTCCTGACAAAGGAAAGGGATCTGATGATGCTCCTTCTGCAGAGGTGAAAACCACCTCAGATGAAGGTGGGGATGTGTACTTGGCTTCTTCAAGTACACATATAGATCATGAGGCATAGTTGATGGACTCAGGTGCATCCTTTCACTTCACTCCTCATAGAGAGTGGTTCTGCGAGTATGAGAAATACAATGGTGGTGATGTCTTCTTAGGGGATGATAGGAAGGCTTGAATCGTTGGTCATGGAAAATTAAAGTTGAAGTTGTAAGGTTGAAGGGTTAGAACACTTTCAGGTGTTCTGCATATTCCTGCATTGGCCAAAAATCTTATTTCTATAAGCAAGCTGGATGATTCAGGTTTAAAAACAGTGTTTGAGAAGGATACCTGCAAGATGGTTCGAAGAGCACTAGTATTGATGTGGGGAGTTCGGATTGGAACTCGGTGGTGAGCACCAGAGTTGCAGCAAGAATGCTGCAACTCTTGGGCTTCCAACTTTACTTTTATAAACCCGGTAGTTCGTAACAAACTTGGAAGCATCGGTGCTATATGCACAAGTACTAGTTCTCACTGCAGGTTGTCACTTGATCAGTCAGCGCGAGATCACTAGGAGCTCAAGCCAATTTCTATAGATTTCAGAAGAAGCTCTATGTGTGATTAAAGGAAAAAAATATTACTCTATAGATGTTATTCTAACTGCAGAAATGAGAAAGACTGGAATGTAAAGAAAAACCTAGTAAACCCTACTTAACAAGCTAATTCTACTTTTACCAGAAACACTATGAAAACCATGAAAGAAATTACATTACCTACTCAAGGAAGTAAACAACATCTAACCATGTTATTTCTAGAAGTAAATAAGAAAAAAACATATTTTTTTGGATTTTTATGTGTTTTTATTTGAATTTAACATTCATCTAATTTATTGTGTGTGAGTGTGGCAACGATCAGGTGGCGTTAGAGGGCGGTTTTGGAGCTTGGGAGGATGTATAATGGTGTGGATGGGTCTTAGGAGGTCTTAGGTGGCCTTCTAAAGGCTTTTCCCACACTCATCTTTCAAAAGAGATCCTACAGGAAAAACTATAGGAGGACACAGGAAAACTACAAGAGGAAAACAGGGAAACTACAAGAGGCCTACAGGAGGAGGCCGAGAGCAATTTTCGCTATTTTGTGGGTGTGAGAGTGGGTGGAAAATGTGGATGAAGGTTGGAATGAGGTGTTAGGGTGCCTAAGGCCTACCATGAATCACCAGGAGAGATAAAGATGATTGGGTGTGCTCAAGGAGAGAGGAAGAATTTCTATGAAAAATGAAGGAAACTAGGGAAAAATTGAGGTGAGGTTTGGGAGACCTTATAGGGCATGGATCAGATGGAGGGTGTGATTGTTGGTAAGCTGGTCTACTGTTGGAAGAAATCTGCTACATAGAAACTTATAGTCAACCAAGGAAATCAAGCAACCAATGAAATGAGTGCATCCTAGGAAAAACAGAGTTTTGCATTAAAATCGACTAAATTATGATGTATAGAAGGAAATGCTGGGAAATGATGTAAGAAAGGAAAGAATGCAAAAGGATTATTGCAAATCAAGAAGTGAACATGATAAAGAAGATCTAAAGAAAAGCAAAACTGGACTATCAACCTACTAGAGATTTGCATACACTAGAAGTCCTAGGAATGAGGAAAATCTGTGTTTTTGGGGCAGCAAGAGAGTATTTGCCTCAAATCATGGTCCCAGAGGCAGGAAGAGATGCCAAGGCACTGTTGCTAGCCTTTTGAATCTTCTCTGATCACTGCTTAACTTGCTACAAAAATCACAAATGGAAGAAAGCTACTAAATCATCAAAAGCAACCAATTCTTAACCATAAGAGAAATACATCTAACAACAAACGAATTTACAAACTGAAGTAAAGTGTTGGGTGTGGAGCCTGATTATCTTCTATATTCAAAGGTATCGCCACATAGGACCCCAGTTCGAAATGGGGGCGGCAACGCTGCCCGTAAAATATTCGCTACAGGGGGGGTCCAGGGGGGGCGGCTGCGACCTTTGGGAGCCCCCCACTGGCGGGGGGTTTCGGGGGCAGTGCCCCCGAAGCTAAAAACAGCTGTAAAATTGCCATGTAAAAGTATAGTAATTTCTAGTCAATCTGGGCCGTTCATTAGGCGGATGATCTAACGGTAGAACTTATGTTTAGTTTAGGGTTTTTTTGCCCTAGAAGGCAACCCCTCTCTTTGTATGAGGGTATTGTATTTTGAGGTTGTGTGATAGATGTGTATTCTGTGAGCGAGGAATAGAGAGGTGAGACTGTGAGAGAAAACAGAGGATATTACAGCGGATTTGCTGTAGGTTGTGTCTCTTCATTTTGTAGGATAATAGAAAGGAAGGACTGGCTGTTCGAGGTGGACGTAGCCCAAACTGGGTGAACCACGTATATCTGTGTCTCTCTTGTTTTGTGTGTTTTCTGTGTTTATATTTCTACAATATTTTATGTGTTCCATTGCTCCGTAATATATAATTTTCTAACATAAAGCATACAAATACAAGTAAAGAGAAGCTTGGCTTCTTGCATTGGGCCCTAACCCAAGAGCTTCAGACCTCTGAGGTAACTCAGTGC
Organism: Pinus tabuliformis; assembly: GCA_031772625.1. Classification (NCBI taxonomy): domain Eukaryota; kingdom Viridiplantae; phylum Streptophyta; class Pinopsida; order Pinales; family Pinaceae; genus Pinus; species Pinus tabuliformis. The sequence goes on along the minus strand of CM062812.1, from coordinate 564,126,180 downwards.
TAGCTCAAAAAGGATTCCATCTTCATTATCAAACAATAGCAAGATTACATAAAACTGTCACAAAATAGTAAGCTCGAAATTTGAGTAGAGTTTACACTAGAAAAAAAGTCGACCCTAGTGAGGCCCTAGGCCTCTCTACTTATACATCTGAAGCTACCAAAAAATTCCTTAAAATCAGTGAGGCTTGGTTCCCAAAACTTGAGATAACTATCAATCATCTTCCACTTGCTCGGTTGCCTTCTAGTGCATGATTCAACGGCTTGTACTCCGATCTGAATGAAGGGGAATTCGAAGTGGGGAGCAATAAATGAGGGGGAATCCCTCTTATAAGTCCTCTCCTCTGTCTACTTTGAGTTATTACTGCAGTTTGACCACTAGATCCTTGAATTTGACCTTGAAATCCATCAATAATCTGCATTAAATACATGTTAGACCACATGGCATAATAACTAACTCAACTCACCCTATAAACATAAATATAATCAGAAAATCATTCAATAAGCTAAGAGAATGGTTGATTTGACTAGGTTAGGAGGTAAAATGAGCCCATATAATTACCCATTTATGAGGCTCATCATCACCCCCTACTAAAGGTGTTGCTCATCCTTTGAGCAACCTAGTCAATCTCTTCGTCTTTTATGGCCCTGGTGGCCTCCCTAGCATTCCAGGCTTCTGATGTGGTCTACTCATGTTCTCCATAAATCCTGCCTTTCTGTCTATGTCCTTCCACTGCTCCTTCTCTTCTTCTTCTCTTCTGCCTTCCAACATGCCTAATATGAGTGGAGGACTCAGTTTGAGGCCAATCTAGTTGACCTTCAGCCTTTGCATGGAGCGCTTGTACATTGGCACTCTTTCCAATGGCTCCTTCAGCCTCATGGGGGAATGGTATTCTTTGATCTGCAAGCTGTGGGATAGGGTGTTCCATCTTCTCATGCATGCATGCACACAGTAATCCCCAAGTAGCTTAAACATATCTTCAAAGTGTGCAATGGCTTGTTCTTGATTGGCTAGATATTTAGGGGCAATCTGAGGGTCATTGGCAAGAAGGTTGTGTGTGCTGATGAGTGCCATAGGATCTGATGGCTCAAATCTTATCATCAATGGTTCATTTTGCTCTTTTATTAACAATCCTTTCATTTCTGCTGCCCTCAATTCTTCATGTTTCATCCATGACGCCATGGCCATTAATTGCAGATCCCCTAGCTTAGCATTAGTGTCCCACACATTCAAGTCTCTGAGGACCATGTTGTGTAGATAGAACTCTACCATCTTTTCTTTGTCCTCGAAGGTGCTTTCATCACACAAATCCATGAACTTCCTGTAGTCTTGGAAAGGCATTGTGCCTCTATGTGCCAAAGTTTTTATTTGGAATTGAAGCCATTGATCGTTCAGATAGAGGCCATAAGATTTGGCTGGTGTTCTGCATTGTAATGCTTCTATGGATAAGCTAGCGATGTATGAAAAATGAGTCTCTTTCTCCTGCAGCTGCCTCCTTAGTAATTCATTCTTATTCTCAAGGTGGTTTCTTGTAATGGCTTCAATGTCCCTGATGTTACACAGTAATTTGTCACCGCCTTCACTCCCGGTCTTCTCACTGTGTCATGTGTCCAAGTCAAACATGCTCATGTTGAACAAATGCTCTCCTATGCTGCCAATTGACCCACTTTTCCTAAGTTATCTGCCTCATCGCAGCTATGGGCTGAATAAATGCACTGAAAGGCGCTCATGAACCGCTTGACTGCGCGCCAGCGCGGAAGTACATCTGATTCCCACGATGGCCCGATTTTATGCACCAGCGCGGGGCTATGTGGTCCCTTCAGCGATGATCTGACTAGCTGTACTGATCGCTTGCAATGTCAGCGCTGAATATCAGTTTTGTGCTCGCGATGATCCAGATTGGGTGAATTTGTTCCAACAGTCGGCCTTCTGGATGACTCCAGACCTGGTTGTTGGACTAGTTTATGTCGCCCTTCCTTCCCTGGTGTGGCAATTCCATCAATTGTGCTACCTTCCTTGATGATAAGCTCTCCCTTCCACCTTTCAGGGAGACTCCTTCTCCTATTTAAACTCTCACCATTGCTATGCATTGCTAGTTTCTGATAGTTGGCTATTTGAGCAGTGATGTTAGTGTTTTGTTAGTTTGCTAGATAGCTGGTGTGAGTGTGGCAAGTGCGGTATTGTTGATAGCGTGTGGAAGGTTGTGAAGTTCCCTTAATCTTGTGTAAAACTTATGAGTGAGGGAGCTCTTGTATGTTAGGAGATCCATCTCCAAAGAGTGAATGCTTGAAGAACATGCTAGCTGGACCCTTCTGAGAAGGCTTGTGACGTCAAGACTTTGGTTGTAAGCTGACTCTTATTTCATTATTAATGCAATCAATGATGTTTTCCTATGTCTTGTATGTAATGTACTTAGTATCTCATGACTTCTTGACTTTGTGAGTAAATAGTTCATTGTTGTTTCTGGTTACGTGCTTTTTTGTATTTCCTTTGCTTCGTTTTAGGTTGATTACTCATTGAGGAGAAGGAAACGGAAGTTGGAGCAGCACAACAGAACTCCATCGACCACCGGTTGAGGTAGGCCTCCAACTTTAACTGTTTAAGGAAAGTTATTGTTGATTTGTCCTTGTTTGTGACTAGAACCACCCTAGGGCTAGAGGGGTTGCCTCTGTCTATAGAGGGAACACTTTCCTGCATCACAAATTGGCGACTCTGCTGGGGAGCTCTGGCCTTTGTTCTTTTTTCTTGTTTTCTCTTGTCTTGATTTTTTGATTTGGTCTCTTTTGAAGTTTTGGGGATTAGTTATCAGTCCTCTGAGTTTCCTGGGTTGATTTGGAAAACACCCCTATTTGATTGAAGGATTGACTGTTTTTGATTTGGGAGTTTTGGTTCGCCTGTCATTGTTTTGAACATCATCGCAGTTTTAATTTTAACAGCCGCGTTGTCATCGCACTCACCCTTTTGTAACATCCTGTGCATCACGTAATTACGCCTCACAGTCGCGACGGTTCTGAAATTGGACCATCACGGGAAATTCGTGTACTTCCGCGCTGACGTCGCTTTGTTGTTGCGGCTAGTGCTTTATCAGCGCTTGTTGCTTGTGTATTACCCATGCTAATTGTTGTAGAATTGATTTTCTCAATTCTCCCTCCTGAGTCCATCAGCCCTACTGGTCCCTTGCTTTTCTCACTTGCTTGATGACTTTTTTTTCACTGTTCATGGTTAAGGCACTCTCTTGTGGGTTTTGTTGAATGAATCTTGTATTTTTTGGACCATGTGACCTAACCCTTTAGAAGTTTCATCGATAAACGATTTGCTTGGGTTACTTGTCTGTTCAAGGTTCATCCACAACCTTCTTGTGATTTTCTTGAGGCTCTTTCCCTGCTTGTTTTCTTGCTGGTTGATTTTTAGTGTCGATTATTGAACCAATTTTTATGTTGGTTCGATTTCTTCACTACCAAGCATAGATCACAATTGTTTGGATCGATCAGTTCACACTTGCTTGTTTACTTCTTTGAATTTAAAGACATCAAAATCGAAAGGATTGCATTCATTTAGTATGAAAGTGAAAGTGAATTTGCATTTGAAGTTTGCATATTGGGAAGCGAATGATAAGATCTCTCATTAGTAGTATCCGTGCACTTTAGGAATTGATGTTTGTATGCATTGAGTGACTGCCTTTGTTGTCTTGGTTTTCTTGGTCTGGGAATGATCTCTCTACCCTCCCGTAGGTAGGTGTTCATTGAAGATAAAGGATTTTTCATTCATTCTAGCTGCATCCTAGGATTTATTATATACATACGGTAAGGACTGAAAACTGAAACATAATCCAAGATCAACTCTAAAATGAACTGAATAAATCTAACAACGCATTGGAACATAACACACAATATTTAGAGGTTTAGGCTAGAGACGTGCTCCGGTGTCGTTAAACCTAGTCACTTTTGTTTCCACTCAAGGTTGGGTGATTCCTCTTTCTGTGACTCAATAGTGGTCTAGTACAGAATCGTGCTCCCATGTACCGTCGAGTATATGTTGGGAGACCCCACTAGGTTTATCATCCTTTATCCATAGGAAGTCATGTCTACTACCTTACAAACCGTAATGCATCGAACACATCATTCGGGAAGATTGATTGCCGTATGGAAAGTCCTTGGTTTTCATATGACTGCCAAGGTGTATATGCAATTTTACGGGTTGTCTGGTAACCCTTTTTCCTAGTTCTCCAGAGTAGTCACTTTCGTTCCTTTTTGGACTCCATAAAAAGAAAAGGTCCATCTGAGCACTTGTCACTTTAGGTTCATTAAATATTCGAAGGCGACTAGAGTCATCTTTTTTCCCTTTTCTCGACTCTTTAAATATGAAAAGGTCTAGTTTTGTTCCTGTGTCATAAAAATTTACTGCCCACGAAATATTCCTGGAAAAAGTTCGAGTTCTTGGTTGTGATAAGAGTGTTTTTTCAGGCTCGTTCTTGGTGGCAACAGTCCCTGAGTCTACCGGCCAAGGTTTTCCCCCAGATGGAAATCCTGGTTTGTTTCCTTCATTTGGAAATGCAGGTGCTCCGTATATGCCAACATTGTCTTTGCCTGGGTTAACCGTCGGTTTTCCCGTATGGTTGTTTTCAACCTCGGTGGTCCCAAGTGTCATTACTACTATTCCACCGTCTTCTTCATCTGAACCACGGCACGATGATTCCAAGGTTGAGCCTACGCCTTCTTCCCCTGTTTCTTCACCTTCATCTCCTCCTTCACCTGGTGAAAGTTTCACATCTAGTAACCAGGAGACTAAGAAGAAGAAGAAGAATAAGTCTAATAAACGTGAGGCAACCTATGCAGCTACTGCTCCAAGTACATCCCAGGTCAGAACACCTTCTGCTCCTCCGCGGAAGGTTAAGTTTCCTTGTAAATTGTGCAAGGGTGACCATCTTCTTCGTGCTTGTCCTTGCATTCCTAGGATCCTAGAAGTATGGTCTCATGATCGGGCTCGTCCCTCATCATCCTCTGAAGCTCATGGCGATGCTACCCTATCAACTGGCAATGATCAGAAGAAAGGGAAGATTCGATTCCCCTGTAGACTATGTGAAGGCAACCATCCCCTTCACCTTTGTCCGCTCATGGATAAAGCTTCCGTTGTCTTGGAAAGTCTTACAGCTTCTTCACCCCAACTTCCCGTTGGTTATCAGAGGCTCTCTTCAGACCCTCTCCCTGTTGACAAAGAGATTGACTTAGATTCTTCTCTTGTCCGTCCTCCTCTTTCCGAACCTGGCTGTGCTAAGCCTATTCCAGACCAACCATTGGTTGGAGAGAGTGTCGACTTGAGTTCGACACCTGTCGATCACTCTGTTTCGGAAGAGCGTCATGCTCATGTTCTTCTCATCTCATCAGATTCTCCAGAGTCTGAAAATGACTCTCCTATCCCAGCTAATCCAGAGATTCCTTCTTCGGTTCCTGTAGAGCATGGGGGCAATCATACGATTCCCCCACCAAGTAGTTTGGTCGTTTCCTTCGACTGGAGTCACTTGAATACTTTCCGCCTTCCATCCTATGTCCCTTTCGATATTACAGTACACGCCTATGATAAGACAGTACCTGGCACTTTCCTGGATGAGGGTGCGTCTGTCAGTCTTATGCCTTCCACTACTTGGCAAGCTTTTGGTTCCCCACAGCTTGTGCCGGTCACACAGAATCTGTTGGCCTTCGACGGAGGAGCCTGTCAACCTGTAGGGATCCTCCCAAAATTTCTTGTTACTTTGGTGGCAAAACCGTCTATATCAACGTCATGGTTGTCCAAGGTGCGAATTTTTGCCTTCTCCTTGGCCGTGACTATGTTTATGCCATGGGGGCCCTTGTCTCTTCACTTTTCCATCTGGCTTGTTTTCCACACGATGGAAGAATGGTGACCATAGATCAATTATCGTTCTTTAGTCCCCCGGTGCCTCCTACGCAACTGTCATCCCCTCTTGGTTCTTGCTTGCACGCAGTGCCTTCCTTGCCACTGGTCAATTATGTGGCTACCCGTTCTGTCTTCGCCTCTACTGATGATCATGCAGATGGTCTGGTACATCATGTACTAGGGGCATTGGACCCCGATCTGTCATTGGTGCATCATGACATGTATTCCTCCCAGAGTGTGTTTCTTCCATCCCGTGCAGACCTCTTAGGAGCCATGTTCTCGGATGGCCCATGAACAGGAGTACGAGGATAGTTTGTTCCTGTCTCAACCTCGTTAAAAAAATGAAACAAGGAGTCTTGAGGAAAGTTCTTGATCTTATGTCAACCTCATTAAAAAATGAAACAAGGGTTATGAAGATGGTATTTTTACCGTGTCAACCTCATTAAAAAATGAAACAACTCCCTTTCCAAATTGCATCTTTGATTATGATCTCGTAAAATCCAAGTCGAGTCTTTCCAAGATCTGGCACATGAACCTTCATTCCATCCACCTCGTTGAATGCAATGAAGCTTGGGGGGCATGTACCTCGATTTGCGTCATTATGCCGGGGGGCATGCAAACTTATAACAAGCATAGTTTTTCATTTCAAGCTTGTGTAAACATGAAACCGAATCCAAGCAGAGTTCTCCATGGTTCAATCTTGTGTAAAAATGAACCCATACCTTATCTATACCTCATAATTGCGGCTTATTATGTCTTTTTGCTTCTTGTGCAGATGTTTGGTGCACCCTACCTTGGTTTTGCTGATGGTGCCTGCCGTAGTACTCGCAACCTGTCATCTGGGGCATGGGTGATCTACGATCCTCATGGTGAATTAGTATACCTTCAAGGTGTTTGTCTAGGTTGTACCACAAACAATGTCACTGAATATAGTGCTGTTATTGAGTTACTGGCCGAGGCAATCAATCTCAGTATTCGTACATTGGTTGTGAACCTGGATTCTCAGCTTGTCGTCCACCAGCTCAATGGGCGATATTCCGTCAGAGACCATCGGATTTTAAGGTTGTATTTACGTGTTAAATTGTTAGAAAGGAATTTTGATTTCATCACATATCAACACATTCCACGAAGATTAAACACATTAACTGATGCATTGGCAAACCATGTATTAGACAGACATTTACGTAACATGTAATCAAAACAACATATAAGAAGCATGTAAAACACAATAATAAACCATAGGAATATGTATATATATATATATATATATATATATATATATATATATATATATATATATATATATATATATATATATATATATATATATATATATATATATATCATGTGGCACACCGAGGCGCTCAAAAAATAAGTGTATATGTCCAAATAGAGTCTGTGTTCTCCATACATCTGAGACACATGTCTCTCAAAAAATCATCAGCAAGAAATAAACCTAGGCGTCTAACTGTGGCAGGTTATGCTCCCTATAGCACACCACCGCCCATGCCACCCGCCTCAATAGGTGGTGCACCCTGGGTCTCACTCCTACTGTGTGGATTTGCAATGCTACGGGGACCTCCTCGACCCCCATGTAATCAGGGATCCTTGCCATCAGACCCTCAAGGTTTTCGGCCACTGTTTCCATCTCGTCATCCGCCGGGGGAGCCATGGCCAGTGCTCCGATGCCCTGTGCATCCCTCCGTGCCTCTGGAGCTAACCCAACGGGTCTCACTAGTCCCACATCTGCAATTCCATAGTGTTCGTTATTAGGACATATACATGAAAAAATATAAAAACATCATAAAAAATAAAATGCAAAAATAATGTGATCAAGTTTCTTACCACCATCATCCCACTGCTCTCCAGCGGGCAGCTACATGTCAGGATCTCTGCGGAAGTCCATGCCAGCGTATGCCCAATCTTCGATGAAGATCACCTGGCACTCCAGCCACTCTCGAAACAGTGTCCCCAATGACACTGGTCGTCCGCCACCTCCTCGTGGCATGACATGTGCCCACCGTGTAGCCCTGGTCTCACGTGGTCTGGGCAAATCCAAATACATGTCCTGTAACTGCAATGCCGACACCTGCTCTAGCATGAGTGGGACTAAGATGGACCCATAACCAAACTGCTTCGTCTCTCCTCGACGATAGTTGGTAAGTTGCCTCTTTATGTTCGCCGTCACTATGTCTGCCCAGTTAAACATGGTTGGATTGAGACATTCGAGAGCCAATCAGAGCTTGGCCTTCAAAGCCTCGTGTTGGGCTTGGGAGCCCGCTTCCTATGTCACCATGAATAACATAGCACGAAGGACTATGTCCTCCACTGTCGGGATTGCCACCTTCCCGCTTTTCATTTTGCGTGCCCTTGGGCACACTTGAGCCATCAGCATCTACAGAGAATCACCCCTGGGTCGCTGCCCCTCTAGAATGGGCCTCTCACCACGACGGGATAGCCTAGTCAAAAAATATATGTCTGTAGCATCAAACTCAATATCCCGGCCTCGGATGATGAATTTCCCGTCTGTGGGATTCCAAGCTTGAATCAGTAGCTCCAGTAAATCAAGTTGTGACCAAAGGTGCGGAGTAAGGAAGAATTTGATCAATTTGCATGCTCGTAATGCATTGCGGCACCCCACATCGGCAAAATCCGCCATATCATTGTCATCATGCATTCGTTCTTGCCAGACAAACGCCATTATAGCCTGCATGACGAAAGAAAACGAACTAGCACTTCTTTTGCAAAATTCAACGCGTAATTTGCATAAAAATATAATTTTGCGTCGTCATAACGTATGTTTTTAAAACAGACGCGATGACGCGAGGTCGCTAGTTCTATTTTTCCACGGTCATCACGGAAGTACATCACTTTTCCGCGATGATCGGAGCGCGTTATGTGTGAATTTTTTTTTACCATCGCAGACCCGAGGGGTATACCCGCGATGACCGAGTGGCGGAACCCGGTTCAAAAAATCCGCCTAAACTAACACATTTAATGTTCAAATGCATGAAAAAGATATTGAATTGAAGTGCAGGATGAAGTCTATCTACCTGGACGGAGTTTTAGGGTGAACGATGGACGAACGGGGCCGAAAATTAGCTCACCAACTTTGGTGCTCCAAAATGCTCCACAGTAATATGAACAGTAACAATGGTAAAAATGGATGGATTAACCCCTTTTTATAGTAATTTTTGGAAATTAAAAAATTATATTTTATAAGTGTGGGCTTTTTCTCATTTTTTATCACATGGTTAAGTTAAAATTTGGTTTTTCAACTATGTTTTTACGTATATTGTTCATTTTATATCGAATGGGTTTATGTGTGACGTGTTTTAGTGCAGAGCTACAGGTAATGGAGTTTCGTGTACACTTGATCCATGAAGTCGTCTTTAAGCTCTTTTTTGACTCAAACAATGAAAAGATAGCCGAGTTGTTCCTCTTGACTCGTTGAAAGTAAATAAGAGGTGGTCGCCTTTAAGCTCTTTTCCGACCGTCTAAAAAACAAAAAGATTGTTGGGCCTTTGTCATTTCAAGCTCGTTATTGGTTACGAAATGACGTGATTTCGGTCGCTTTTCTACTTTTTCAGGTCGAAGTCACTAATCATGAAAATTACTCCTCGATCGTTTTTCGAGTATCGTTTTATACTTTTTCGGGCTCGAGAGACACAAATCTACGAAAAAGGACCCCCCTTGGAGTTTTCTTTTACGTGTCTTTTTCAAACTCTCTAAACATGAAAAAGACTCTGAGTTTTACCTATGTCAGACTCGTTAAACCCTGACGAAATTAGACTCGTCACCATGACAAGGTTCGAGCTTCTCCTCCCTAGGGCTCGTTAAACTATTACTAGGTTGGATTCAACAGCAGGTTTATCATTGATTGTCTATGGCAGCAAGTCACTCTTGAACATCGACACTTTTACTTCTTCTCGGGTTGGGATATCCATACATCGTCACTTCGCCTTCCACAGGTTGGGTTGTCATTTAGCCTCATTCCATCTGATTCACGCCGTTGTCATCAAGCGTCTGATCCCCCAGTACCTGAATGCTGCCACCCTCCGGAGTCGTGTCGCCGACATGTTCAAGAGTATAATCCTTCTACAGTTTACACCTCTGTCTCCTTATTTGCTTTGCCATCTACCACTTGTTCCTTATCTCGTCTCGTTGATGGGGGAAACATTATGGCCCTCCTGAGACGGGTTGTCTCCTGTTGACACCAGCTCATTATCTAGGAGATTGATCTAGAGATCCCCTTTGGTACCTTAGAGCTTGCATGCCTCAATGGAAAGTTCTTCGCACCTGACGGTCAACTTTCATCATTGGTCGTCGATTGGGTGATTCCACGAGTGTTCGACTTCAGCTCCTTTTTCACACTCTGTGGATTGTGCTAGCTAGTACCTTGAGAACCATTGGCATTATAGGTGGTTTCTCTCGCACTTGTTAACAGTTCCATCATTAACCGGTAATCAAGCGACTTTCTATCATGCTCGACCTCAGCACATCTATTCGCATGTTAGAATTTGTACTGTCATCGGATGGGTTCAAGACCCCGAACTCAGATTACATATGTTCGGGCTGCATGGATTGGTTTCTAGTTACATGACTCATTGATGGATGGCTGCGACCATGCCTGAGTCTCATGGATGGCTGCGACCATACCTTTATCATTATCATGGTCTCATTAGCTAGATGGTTGCGTCCATACCACAAAACTATTTCGTATGTCTTTTGGATGGCTGCGCCCATGCCTAGACAACATGTACTTCAGAGATATCAGTTTGACTTGCATACAGGTCCTTCCAGATGGTGTTCCAGCTCAGTCAGTTTCATAAAGCATTTCACCCCTCCCACTCTCTCGGGATTCATACTTTAGGGGGCATCTGTTACACAGTAATTTGTCACCGCCTTCACTCCCGGTCTTCTCACTGTGTCATGTGTCCAAGTCAAACATGCTCATGTTGAACAAATGCTCTCTTATGTTGCCAATTGACCCACTTTTTCTAAGTTATCTACCTCATCGTGGCTATGGGCTGAATAAATGCGCTGAAAGGCACTCATGAACAGCCCGACCACGCTGCCAGCGCGGAAGTACATCTGATTCCCGTGATTGCCCGATTTTATGCGCCAGCGCGAGGCTATGTGGTCCCTTCAGTGATGATCTGACTAGTTGTACTGATCACTTGCGATTTCCGTGCTGAAGATTAGTTTTGTGCCCGTGATGATCCAGATTGGGCGAATTTGTTCCAATAGTCGGCCTTCCAGATGACTCCAGACCTAGTTTTTGGCCTAGTTTATGTCGCCCTTCCTTCCCTGGTGTGGAAGTTCCGTCAATTGTGCTACCTTCCTTGATGATAAGCTCTCCCTTCCACCTTTCATGGAGACTCCTCCTATTTAAACTCTCACCATTGCTATGCATTGCTAGTTTCTGATAGTTGGCTAGTTGAGAAGTGTTGTTAGTGTTTTGTGAGTTTTCTAGATAGGTTGTGTGAGTGTGGCAAGTGTGGGATTGTTGATAACTTGTGGAAGGTTGTGAAGTGCCCTTAATCTTGTGTAAAACTTATGAGTGAGAGAGCTCTTGTATGTTGGGAGATCCATCTCCAAAGAGTGAATGCTTGAAGAACATGCTGGCTGGACCCTTTTGAGAAGGCTTGTGACATCAAGACTTTGGTTGTAAGCTGACTCTTATTTCATTATTAATGCAATCAATGATGTTTTCCTATGTCTTGTATGTAATGTACTTGATAGCTCATGACTTCTTGACTTTGTAATTAAATAGTTCATTGTTGTTTCCAGTTACGTGCTTTGTTGTATTTCCTTTGCTTTGTTTCATGTTGATTACTCATTGAGGAGAAGGAAACGGAAGTTGGAGCAGCGCAACAGAACTCCATCGACCACCGATTGAGGTAGGCCTCCAACTTTAACTATTTAAGGAAAGCTATTGTTGATTTGTCCTTGTTTGTGACTAGACCCACTCTAGGGCTAGAGGGGTTTCCTCTGTCTGCAGAGGGAACACTTTCCTGCATCACACCTGGGAGCACTCAATCCCCTGCCTATTTCCCTGAGTTTTTTTTCCATATGGCCAATATCCTTAACTCCTTTGGACTTCGCTATCGCATCCACCTATGTGTTCTCACTCTCTCTTTTTCCAATTTGAAAAATAGTAGAATTGCAAATTTTTGTGGGATTATCTTGCCTCCCTCAAGTAGATTGTAATAGGAGGCAAGATTAGGCTAGGGGTCAAGTTCTTGTAGCTCTTGTTCTTCCTCTTTCACCTCTGGCTATCCTCCTATGTTTTCCTCAAGTTTTTGTGTCTCCTGTAGTTTGGACAATGTCTCATGTAGGACTGTTTTAGCCTTCTATAGGTATGGTTTGGGGGCCTGTAGAATTTCCTTTCCCTTCCATGTATAAGATCTTGTAGTCCCCCTTTCATAGGTTATGGGTGTCTTGGCAGGAGATTCTTTCACCTTGGCAGATGGTGAATCTTCAATGTTAATGGGAGTCTTTGATGAGGGCTGAGGTTTGCCTGTTTTAATTCTGGTACTCTTCCTTGCCCTGAAATACATGGAGGTTTTTCTTTTCCTCTTCTGCTTCTGCTTGACTGGTGTGCTGAGGGCAGTGAGGGCAGCTGCTGCTTCTCTTTCCCAAGTTTCAGGGGACTCTTCTCTTTGCTCTGCCCTCTCTGCCTCCTTTTCTCCCTCTTCTGTCTCTTTTTCCTTCTCCTGCTCTGTCTCTTTTTCTACCTCCTATTCTGTCTCTTCAACTCTCCCCTCCTCTATTTCTTTTCTTTCCTCCTTCCTCTCTTGCTCTGCTATGTCACCACTAGCTTCATCTTCTCCTCCTTTCTGTTCTCCCTCCTCACTAACAGTAGGACTGACATCATAGGTTAATGCCTTGATGTCATCCTCAGCTGTCATATTTCTGAAAACTTCCCATGCTATAAGGATTGTAAGGGTATGGAGGGCTTCTTCTACTAGGATCTTGATTAGGCCATGGTGAGCTAGCTGCTGTGAATTTCTTTCTTGTACCTTGGTGCTGGAGTCAATGAGGGACTGAAGGAGAAAGTAAGGGATACTGAGCTTTTGATGTGCTGGGGTATCCATGCCATATCTCAATTCTTGGAGGATTCTAAAATGATATCCATAAACAATGTTGTGCCTCCCCTCACAAGAAATGTATTTGATCACTTGGTAGCTAACCTCATCCTAGGGATATGGTATACTAGCCCTCCTAATTCCATTTTTTTCTTCAATAGGGGTTTCATTATCTTGGAAAAATTTCCTCTTGGCAACTTGGCCAATTGGTTTCTCGTCTTTACTCCAAGGCAACCCAAGAGGAAGGGTAGTGATCCTACTGATGAATTCAGGGGTTACTTCAATGGAGAGGCCTCTAATGGTTACAGTAGCATGAGTTCTTGTGTGAGGGACTAGAGAGAGAGCAAATTCATGGGCGATTTCATTATCAAACGCTCTAAACTTCTTGAAGAAATTCATCAAGTTTTCCCTTGTAAATATTTCCACCACTTGAGGATGTGCATGGAGTCTAGTGGAGTTAGTGGGATCTTTTCTCATAAACCCCCTTGTCATACTACCTATACTTCTTTTGAAAAACCAAATATGGAGGTGGAGACAAAGAATTTTGAGTGAAATAGAAAAACAGAGGAGACTGTGTTTTTTTTTTAAACATGATTTTTTTTTATGTACTTCTACCCTCTTAAAGACTCATTTTATCTTCAATTTAAGACCAACTCTTTCACATTTTGATATTCAACAGAGGGAATTCATGAACCCTACCCCTTCAGACTGAAATTCGTGCCAAAAATCATGTTTCCTCCCTTCAAAATGACTCACTGCCCCTCCTGTAGAAACCCGCTATCCCTCCTGTAGATTTCCTGTAGGTGCTCCTGTAGAAAACCTATAGGGCTCCTGTAGAAGATGTCGAGAGAAAAAATATGGTGGAAATCAATTGAGGATGGTGGATAGGAGGCTGTGGGGGCATAAGAAGACGATTGTGTTGCTGAGTTATGAGGAGAAACTGAAGAAAAGGTGGTGAGAATGCGCGGGGAGGAGTGCTCATTACCTTTTATGGCTATTTTCGGTTATGAGTGCTGAACTAGCAAGGTGTACATTGCCCAGATTAGGACCGTTGGTCCCCACCTGCTTGGTCATCATGACCCTCCCTCGTAATAATCCCCTCATTAATGCACCAGAGTTAACTCTTCCTCCCACTACCTGTCCTTCCGATCCTTTGCTTGAGTTGACTATGCGCACGTGTGGGTGATATCTCGGTTAAGTGGAGTCAACTAAATGAAGGTGGCCAAGTTAACTGGCCATCTTTCGTTATTTTGATTTCAACCATCTCATTTCCTTCGTATGATTCCTAATTACACAGATGCATATAGAGGAGTGACTTAGCTACTTACCTGTAATCCGAGTGTATTTGCTGCCATCGATTGTGAGGTGTTGTGGCTTTCTCTGTTGTATGCCTTCATTTTCCTTCATGCATGCTATCTCTGCTTGCTTATGTGTTGTTGTGTGTTTTTGTAGGTTCTTCTTTTGTTGGAGCTAAGCTACATGTGCCTTTTCAACCTTCAGATGTGTTGTCCCTTGCTGGTGGTGTTGGACTTCTATTGGATCAATTGCTACAGGAATTCCTACAGGAGCTCCTGTAGCTGCTTCTCCCCTTGAAACTTCAGCTATTTCCCTGTTCTTGGAGCTCGAGAATGATGCCAGAGGTGGATATGAATGATGGAGGGATAGTAGGTAAGCTTCAGGTAAATTTAATGGTGCCTTTTCCTCCTCTTATTTTTGTTTTTTTCAAAACTGAAAAACTGTTTTTCTGTGTTTTTTCTTCGAAAGGAAAAAAATAATAATGATGCTTGGAATGTGATGTAGGCTTGGAAATGATGGCAAGGAGGTTTGAAGATGGTAAGAGGGATTATAGGTTCCTCATGAAGCTTTTCTTGTCCCTCAAACTACCTCCTGTAGACACTTTTGGCTCTCTGTAATTCCTACAGGAGCCTCCTGTAGAAAACACAGTTTTGGAAGAAGAGGTACAGTGGGGTGAAAGGGATGCCAAAAATGATGGAGGGAGGTGTGGAGAAGATGAGATGGATGCTGGTATGAATGTCAGGGTCCCCTTGGCACCTTCTTCTTCTCCTTGTAGTCCTTCTGCAAACCTGCAATGCAATAAAAATTCATTTTTTATTTCTCTTTTTTTTTTGAAAACAACTAGGGCACCTCAGAAAGGTTTTCACCTTAATTGCCTACCCTGGGCACCTCCAAGGGAGGTTTTCACCCAGGGATCTTATTCTTTTTCTCATATTTTTTTTTTTTTACATCACTGGGCCGCCTCAGAAGAGTTTTTCAACCCAGTGATGGGACTCAAGCGCCTCATGGAGGTTTTCACTTGAGTCCTTATTTTTTCTTTTTTCTTTAGTGAGTGGGTGAAGTGAAAGCTAAGACATGCTCCACTACCATCACTATTTTATTCAAATCTTCAATAAACTCTCACTTGGAGAGGGGTTTCTTGTAAACTTTCAACCGATGTCCATTGACAAGCATGGGGATGGCTTCATCATCAATGGTTCTGATCAAAACTGAACCCTTGTCATTGCATTTCTCCACAATGTAGGGTCCTAGCCATCTTGTCCTCAGCTTGCCTTTGAAATCCTTGTATCTTGAATCATAGAGTAGTGCCCAATCTCCCTCTTTGAATTGCTTCTCCCTGATATTTCTGTCATGCCATATCTTTCTCTGAAGCTGAACTACCTCTGTATGGAGAAGGGCTTGCAACCTGTATTCATCCAATCCATTGAGTTGAAGTAATCTCTACTTCTGTGCATGGCTGAGGTCTAGGTCTAGTTGAGCTGCCATCCTTATGGTATTGAATTCAAACTCTATTGACAGCAAAGCCTTCTTCCCATAGACCAGTTCATAGGGTGTGAACCCGGTGGTGGTCTTCCATGTTGTGTTGTAGGCCCAAGTGGCCTCAACTAATCTATCCACCCAGTCTTTTCTGCTGCTACTCACTACCTTGGTTAGGATCCCTTCCAATGCTCTGTTAGTGACCTCCACTTGCCCATTGGCTTGTGGATGGTAAGGGGTGGAAGTCCTGTGCTTGATCTTATGATGTGTGAGCAGGTCTTCAATTAGGTTGGAAGTGAACTGACTGCGTTGGTCTGTGACCAACTCTCTCGGATACCTGAAATTGTAGAATATGTTTTCCCTCAAAAAATCAGCTACTTTTTTCTTTGTCACTGTTTTGATTTCTCGCCCACTTTATCAGGTAGTCGGTGCACACAATGATGTACTGCTTCTGCTTTGAAGGGGGGTTGATAGGTCCCACAAAGTCTATGCCCCACTTCTCAAATGGCTCAATGGTCACTTGATGTTGCATGGGAATTTCATCCTTTGGAGTGGGTTTCCCCATCCTCTGACACCGATCACACTCGCTCGTGTATCTCCTCAAATCCTGATGAAGAGTGGGCCAGTAGTAGCCTTCTTGCAATATCTTGAAGGTGGTTCTTTTTGCTACAAAATGACCTCCTCAAGGCCCGTCATGACAGGTCAGGAGGATGTCAAAGACTTGCTCCTCCCTGACACATCTTCTCAAGATCTAATGTGGGCCAAGTTTGAAGAGATTGCCTCTAATCTAGGTGAAAATCTTACTATCTTGCTCTTCCCTTTTGAGGATAGGTGTGGTGGGAACTATGTTGAAACTAAGTAGTTTTCTATATCAGCAAACCATGGAGAGAGTACTAATATAGAAAAGAGGTGTTCATCTAGCAATTGGTCATCCACCATTCCTTCTTCACCTACAGGAAAATTTACTCTAGACAAAAAGTCAGAAACAACATTCTCTTTACCAGGCTTATCAATAATGGTCAGATCAAACTGTTGTAGTAAAAGCAACCATCTAATAATGTGAGCATTTACATCTGGTTTGTTCATTAAATATCTAATTGCAGCATGATCAGTGTGCACAAAGGTTTGATAGCTTATGATATAATGTCTGACTTTGTTTAAGGAATGCACGACAGCTAGGAGTTCCTTCTTAGTCACTGTATAGTTTAACTCTGTCTTTGACAAGTTTTTTCTTATAAAGTATATGGCATAAGGTAGCTTTTCATCGATTTGTCCTAAGCCTGCTCCTATTGCTTTGTTCGAGGCATCAGTGTGAATGTGAAAGGGTAGGGCCCAGTTTGGGCCTCTGATACCAAAGCCGTGAAGGGTAGAAGGGTTAATGAATGAACAACGCCTTTCGCATTCATTCTGAAACCAAAGCCGTGAATTGACTGTGTGAAGCCGTTTTGAAGCTGTGTTTCAACTAGAACAGAGCCGTAAAAGCCAATGGGGAAGCTCTTGAGGGCAGAACCGGAAGGTTCAAAGTTTTTGGAGGGTTATCCTCAGGTCAAGGAGGCATTACAAAAGGCAAACTGGTTACAATGCGTACATAATTTCAAAGGCTACCATAGGGAGGTGACAAAGGCCTTTGCAAGGTCCTTCAGAGAAAAAGATGGTCACGTGGAGATAGGAGACTTACAATTCACAGTCAATGAAAGCAGCATAGCACAAGCTACCTCACTTCCACAGACCGGAGAAAGGTGGTTTAAGAACCGGGCAGTTCAAGATCAGCAGTGGAAACGAATCCTAAAAAACCCAGGTATGGACACCAGTATCTTCACCAAAGGGATTCCTGTTTCTTATGTTAAGGAGGAGTGGACCACTTTACTCTTGTTAGTACAGAAATTTTTCACTTGTGAAGGAAGATTTGGGGTCTTATATGTTTATCATGCAAAGGTTATGATGCATTTTCTAGGAGATGACATTAACCTCCCTTACTTTCTATTTTCAAGTCTTAAGAAAATGTGTGCAATGGTCCAAAAGAACCCTAGAAATACTGAAGCACATTTATGTCATCACGGTCTTGTGAAATTGCTGGTAGAGGAACAATTAAAATAAAAAAGAGACACATGGAAGAGGTTTCTCATAAGAAACCATTTTCAAGAATTAGGAGAAACTTCTGGAGGGTCCCCTCAAGTGCCAAAAAGAAGTAGAAGAAAAAGAGGAGAGGGGGTTAACCAAGAAACCACTGCCCAAACACAAACCATTGTTCCTGATACTACTATGCCCGAAACAACTGCCCAAGAGGAAACAGTTCAAGACCAGTTTGATGAGGAAGCTGATATACAACATCCTGAACAGGATATTGATCCTGGATTTACTGAAGATGATAACCAAGAAGCCCAAGGAATTATCTCTGAAACTCTTTCAGAACTTGCTCAAGAAATTGCTCAGAAAAGAAAAGAAGGGAAGAAGAAACGAAAGCAAGATAAGGGTAAATCTGTAGTCCAAGAAACTCACCTCACTCCTGAGGATACTAGTGAGGAAGACACTCAACCCTTAGCTCAAAGAATGGCCAAACTTCACAAAACTGCCCTTTCCACAAAGGAGGAAAAACAGAAGCAAAAAGTACCAAAAGAAAAACAACAGAAAGCACCAAAAGAAAAACAGAGTACCACCTCTGTAAGAAGGAGCAGCAGATAAATAGAAAAGTAGGGGCCACAAAGGGTAAACAATCATTCTTCATTGACTTAAGCTGACCTCAAAAAGGTGCTACAAGTCCTCCACACGCTGAGCACATTGAGACTACTCCTCCACGTGAGGAAAGTCCGTTTGAACATGAACTTGAGCATGAACATGGATCTGAATTTGATTATGAACCAAATCCCAAAAAGTCACTTGAAGTGGACCCGGAGCAGCAAAAAGTGTATAATTATCTGGAAACATTGGAGCAAGCAGCCGCTGGCCCAAGTAATGTCCAGCCTTTAGAACAACAAGTCCACTCCTTGAAACAGGAAATTTTTGAGATTGAGGTTCTAAATCGACATATCTTGCAAGAAAATGAGAAGTTGAAAGAGCAAGCTAAATTGGATAAGATGATTCATGATAAAACCATGTTACATTTGGGCCTGTGGCAAAGAAATAACAAAAAGTTAAGGAAGAGATGCAAAAAGCTAAACAGAGCCTTGATCAACCTAAAATTCAGATGCTTAGTAAAGAAGCCAAGGGTAAATGTGTCTACACAGAGAAAGAAGAGGAGATTGGATGTCTTGGCAGAGGCATCACAGCAGGTTGATTGATCAGTGTTTTTGCATGAGGACATGCAATGCCCTCGTAGTGGGGGTATGTAGAGTCCCTACTTTACACCTTATCCTCCATCATTACCTACTGTTTTCATCACTTTCCTCTCTCTTTTGCCTCATTTTCCACCCAGATCATTACATTAGTTGTCATTAAACATGATCAAGTGAGCTTTGCTAATGGGTGATTGTTTTGTTTAGTTTTTGACATACTTGCAGGTATTCCGCAGCCTTCTGCTGATTCCGCAGCCATCTGCTGATTCCGCAGCCATCTGATGATCCCGCAGCCATTTTGTTGATTTCAAGGTTCCACGTGCTATTTTGCAGAACGAGCCACGTGGGCATGTTGGAATATACATGCTCGAGGTTCCTGTGCCATCAGTTCAGCCGGCCACGTCATTTGTACCTCCGGTCAAAGGGGGTCAAGTTACGGTCAAATAAAGGCAGCTTAACGTGGATACGTAAGCTGTTTGATCACGTCGGTGGAAAAGGTGACTTGTCCGTGTTTTGAAAGCCGTGGGGGACATGATCTAATGTTAGATTCATTGCCCATATCGACCAGGACCTCCAGCTCGACCATAAAGCTTATGACGTGTTAACTGCACCTTTAATACGCATGACAGTTAGTTCATTTTCTGTTTTATGTTTACGTATTAGGCCATCTTGCAGATGCCTATATATACTTGCGTCTGCGTACGCTTATGTTAACTTTTCAGATGCTGTAGTGTATGTACTTGTGAGAATTTTGGCACGTTTTCAAACTTTGTTTTCCTAAGAGCTGTTCCAGCACTTTTTGACTATGTATCTCTGCATATAAAGTAATGGAAACGTTGTTTTGAAGTCTTAAGAGCATCTGATTTTCTGTGGATAATATGAATGGAGGGTCCCTGTTCGTATTAACCTTGTAAAGTATTTTCATGTTTTACTTCTGCAATTTCTTTATTTTGTCTTCAACATTTCCTTTTCTTGAGTTATGTACAGCTTGATTTCTCTTTACTGCTGCAGCCTTTATTTTCACTGATCAGATTTACTTCTTTGCAGGTTTTCACTCGGGATTAAGTGTGTTGTGTTTGCTTTAATATCTAATGGTAGTTGCAGTTGTCTTGTTCATAATGCTTCCCTTTTTACTCTGTTTTCTAGACTAGTTTTAGCTTAGTTTTACAAGTTGGATGCTAACTAATTTATGCTCTCTTCATCATGAATGGCTTATATTTCAAGAGAACAGAACACTAATTAATTGCAGCTTGTCTTTGAGTAGTCTTGGCTTGTGATACTAATACTTTTTCCACTTGTTACACATAATCACATATGTAGGAAGCAGTATGATGGAAAAGGCTTAGTAGTGTTACAATTTGTCAATTAGAGTTTTTATCAATTTTTGGATTTGTCTTCAGCTACCTCCTAATCGTGTTTTACGCAGTACTATGTGGTAGAAGCAGGGAGTTAGGAGGAGATAACCATTATCATCAATCCCTGAAGTGATTTTCTTGTTTCTTTTATTTGCAGCAATATGGATAGAGACTAATGCCATTAGAACGTGGTCATTTACTTTCAAGTCATTTCAATTTATTCATTTCTTTCAAGTTCTTTTCCTTTACAAATTCAGCAAGTAATTAGAATCACCAATCACACACACTTTCACTCATATAGAACTCACTTTTCACACACTTGCACTCACCTGTCTATAATCATCACTCCATCTTAGGAAGATAAGTTAACCATAAACAACACCCCCAAACGACAAAAGCTCTAAGAAAGTTGCTTAAGTACATATAGTACACCTTCACTTCATCAGCTTACGAGCCCCGGGTTGACAATTAATGACATCAATTTAGGAACACTAAATTGACTAAACAACTGTGACAACCAAAGTGCAATTTTATTGGAAAAGAACCCTGCATACCATTCAAAGACAAAGCACATTGATGTTGAGTATCACTTTGTGAGGGATATGATAGAAGAGAAAAAGGTGTTGCTAGTAAAGGTGGACACTTTGAAGAATAGGAAGGCAATATAAATACAATCATCAAGTAAAATATTTCTTAATCTAGAAGGAAATATTTATTAGAAGAGTAGCAATCATTAATGTTAGTTCATTTAGATACACTTAAAGATGGATTCAGTTTTTTCTATTTCATATTGGTCAAGCCTTGCTCAACTAGTTTGGGCTAGTAGGGTTGTTATTTTTTCATATTGATAGTGTTATATAACCTACATTAGAAATTTGTGTCCTTAAAAGTAAGATTTGAACTTGATAAGTCTCACCATTAACAACTACATAGTTTAACTTTTTCATATCTTCTCACTCCCCTAACTTGATTCTATAGTTTATTTCCATGACATTTAGAGGAGTCCTATCATGTGCTTTGTTATTTATAGAATTATGTGGCCTTACTTGAGTTTTATTCTTTCCTCTTTTTGATTTCACTATACTACTTATTGGATTGATATAAGTGTGTTATGTTGATATATTAGTTACATGTGAAGCTCCAACCCATGGATAATTGAGAATATATCCTTGTTTTGCTTCTTTCAAGCTCCAAATGATTTCACTTTTAGTGAGGCCATCTTGGACTTATTTTCGAGTTTCAAAACCCTCCCATGTTAATCAAGTACACGTCTAGGTTGATTATTTCATATTTTGTTAGATGCAAAACTAATTTGCAAAAATTTCAACATTGATCCTTTTCAACAATCACTAGGAGGGTTCCAAGTGAGCCAACTCTGAACTTTTGGGGATATATTTGATTATAATACTCTTAGAGTGACTATAGAATCTCCTGTAATTGTTTCCGCATGAATTGTTTGGGATTTAAAGAGAAAGGGGCATTTATATAAAGTTAATACCTTAGTTTCATTGTTCATGGTAATCCAAAATCTTAAGAATATTTTACTTCTTAATTTTCTTTAAAGTCAATGATGATCCCAAGCCATGCTTATCACTACATAATAATAATAATAATAATAATAATTATTATTATTATTATTATTATTATTATAATAGTTATAATTATTGACCATTATAATAATAATAATAATAATAATAATAATATAATTTTAATATAATTGTTATAAAAATCATTATAGAAATATAATTTTTGAAAATTATTATGATTAGTATAATTATAAAAATATAATAGCATTTATTAATTTTGCACTGAAATTATTGATGATAAATTTGATGCTACTATATTGAGATTGAGATTCCAGTTTTCTCCACCCCTTCTCTCTCTCTTATTGTTCAACTCCCTTCTCATTGCTTTGAGTCTCTCTTATCCCTCATTCCCCTCCTATCCCTCTTCCACTTTTTCTGCCATCTCCTCTTCTCTCTTTTCGTTCATCGGCTCTCTCCCTTTTCCTCTTTATTTCTTCCCTCATCCACTTTGTCCCTCTTCATCTTTTTCTTTTTCACTCTTTCTCCTTTTCTTCCTTTGTCTTCCCCATGAAATTCTCTTCTCCCCCTCCTTCCTCCTCTTTGATCCTTTTCTCTTCTTCTCCTACCCTCACTCTTCTAAAGTTTTGGCCAAGGATATGTTTATATATATATTAGATCAAGGTTTCATTTTAAAAATTTGCATTTCTCCAAATCCATTTTGTTATTTTCTTTTGTTATAGTTACATAACCCAATGGATAAGGCACTCTATGAGATAGATGTTTAATGGTGCATTAAAGGGTTTACTATAAATGATGAAGGATTTTGTTGTTAGGATATTCCGACACATAGGAAATAGTTAAGTTCAACTTGGTCTAGTATAGAGTTAGGTAAAGTGTGTTTCTTTACCGTTGTACATTTTATAACTTACAATCCAATGGTCACGATATGTAGTGATCCGACTGTAGAGTCTCTACTTTACACTTGGTTATCCATCATTTCCCACAGTTTTCCCTCACTCATCTCTTCCTTTTGCTCTATTTTTGCTGCATAAACTCACCCAGATCATTACATATGATGGCATTAAGCATGATTTAAGGATTTTGCTAATGTGTGACTGTTTTGTTTAGATTTTGACATACTTACAGGCATTCCGCAACCATCTGCTGATTTCGCAGCCATCTGATGATCCCGCAGCCTTTTTGTTAATCTCAAGGTTCCACGTGTCATTTTTCCAAATGAGCCACATGGGCACTTAGGAATCAAGGTGCTCGAGGTTCTTGTGCTATCCGTTCATCCATCCACGTCATCTGTACCTCCGGTCAACGAGGGTAAAGTTACGGTCAATAAAGGCAGCTTAACGGTGATACGTAAGCTGCTAGGTCACGTCAGTTTAAAAGGTGACTTGTCCATCTTATGCAGGCCGTGGGGGACATAATCCAACTCTGGATTCAATGCCCATAACGACCAGAACCTCCAGCTCATCCACGCAGACTTATGACGTGTTTTGTTCCTTAATTACGCATGACAGTTAGTTAGTTTTCTAGTTTTAGCTGTACGCATTAGGCCGTCTTTCAGATGCCTATAAAACTAGCGTTTGCATACGCTGAAGGTTACTTTTTAGTTGCTGCATTTTATAAACATGTTGTTAATTGAGAGCAATCGAAGACTCTGTTTTTATAGTGCTATTCTAGCACTCTGGACTGTATTTTTCTGCACATGGAGTAATAGAAACAGTGTTGTACTGAAGTTTACAATTCTCTGAGTTTTCTTTGGATGATATGAATGGAGGGCCCCTGTTCATTTTAGCCTTGTAAAGTATTTTATGTATTTTATGTGCAGCATTTCCTTATTTCTATTCAGCATTTCTTTTAATTGAAACATGTACAGCGTAATTTACTTTCTTGTTATTTCATTTCCAGCCTTTCTTTTTAGCTGATCAGAATTGTTCTTTTGCAAGTTTTTAAGCCCAGGATTGATTTTGTGTTTGTGTATTTGCTTAAATATCTAGTGGTAGTTTTAGTTGACAAATTCAATTTGCTGCCTTTACTTTATTTTCATAGCTGATTTTTTAGTTTTATTTCTCAAAGTGGTTTGCTAACATATGAATGATCTCTTTTATCATAAATTGTCTATCTCTTAGAGATCAGAATACTAATAACTTGCAGCTGGCTTTGGGTGCTTTTTAGACTAATCTTTAACTACTCTCTAATCGTGTCTTACACAGTACTATGTGTTAGAGGCAAAGAGTTAGAGATAGTTGAACATCATAACTAGTCTTTAAAGTAGATTTTTCTCATTTTTATCATTTCTTAGACTTATCTTTAGCTACTTCCTAATCGTGTCTTACACAGTACTATGTGTTAGAGGCAGAGAGTTAGGAAGAGATAAACTTTATCATTGGTCTTTTAAGTGATTTTCTTACCTTTTATTTGCAGCAGCATGAATGGTGTCTAATGCCATTAGAAAGTGGTTCTTTACTTTCAAGTTATTTCAAGTTACTTATTTCCTTCAAGCTTTTCCTTTTCAGCAAGTAGTTAGAAATCACTAATCACACACTCTCACTCATCCAGAATCCACTTTACACACACCATCACTCATTTGTTTATAAATCACCACTCCATTTTAGGAAGACAAATCAACCACAACAGCACCCCCAAACGACAAAAACTCTAAGAAGTTGCTTAAGTACATATAGTACACCTTCACTTCATCAGCTTACGAGCCCCGGGTTGACAATTAATGACATCAATTTAGGAACACTAAATTGACTAAACACCGACGGTTCACTCTCACCTCGGTATTACCGACACTTGATCCGTGGCTTGACACCCGATTGGTCCATGAGTTCTATTTAAAGCGCATGGAGGGTCATTGTTTGGGTAATCCGTGCATGAGAGAAGCTTATGTTTCATTCTTTGGTTAATAAATTGCCTGTAGTACCCACGTTGGGATAGGCCGTGGACTGTTTCCCTCTTTGAGGGTTTTAACCACGTCAAAAATACTGGTGTATTGATCTGTGATCTGGTTGTGAGCGGTGTCCTTTTGGTATTCTTTCTGAGGAACTTACCCTATAAATTCCTACATGGTATCGGAGCTATTTGAGGGCCGCGTTCGTTGGTGATCCAAATCTGAAGCCGGTAGAACTGCATGCGGCCGTCGTTCCCTAGATCTGCTGTTTCTGACTGCTTTCGGGCCGAGAGGACTGCTGTGTTGCATTCGGAGCGTCTGTTCCAGTGAGGAACCCCTTTCGTTTCACGCGAAAAGGTTTCTGATAGCCCTAGCTGCGTCATTTTTCAGATTGGGAGGTATACAATGTTTTTTGCAGTTTACTGTTATTTTCTCTCTGCTTATTTCGGTTTAAGTTTATTTAGCCTTTTTTTTACCGGATCTATACCTTTCATTTCTGCGTATGCTCTTTGCCCTGCGACTCTATGCGATCTGGGCAAATCAGAAACAGAAAGGAAGGATTTTTCTCATGCGTATGCTCTTTTCCCTACACCTTAGTGTGATCTCGGAAAATCAGAAACATTAAGAAAAATATTTAGTTTTTCGGCTAAAGCTAACTTTGAGATTTTTTTTTAAAATTTCTAGTTTTTTGGCTAAAGCTAACTTCGAGCCGCAAGGTTCGTTTTTCTTTGCATATTCGTGTTGGGTTTTGTGTTTTGTAGGGAAAAAGAGCTTTCTCAAAGCAAGCACGCAAACCAAGGACCCCCCCTCTCCCTCTCTCTCTCTCTCAAATTTTTTGTATAGATCAATTGGTTTAAAGCTATTTTAAGAGAGTAGAGGTCTTGGGTTCAAGTCTCCATTTTGTGGAGGCGGATTTTTTTCATTCCCGCACATTCGCGCACTTTGCCGACAACGTCAACAATTTTTTTTTTTTTAAAAGCCATAACTTCTTCATCCGGAAGCCTTTTTGAGAGCCGTTTTTTTTAAAACCACCTATTTTTTCGAGATCTATCCATTGGAACACTTACATTCAGTATCTTCAGCTTCAGTTTTAAAAAAAAAAAATGGAAAGTCCATGCCAAGTCATTCTTGACAGCACTAACTACTTCCAATGGGTAGCCTACATGGAAGATTTACTTAGAATTAAAGGTCTCTTCAGAATAGCCACAGACCAAGAGAAGAAACCAAAAGATGAAGACAAGGCTGCAAAATGGGAAAATAGACAAGATCAAGCACGTGGTTTGATAGGGATGTCTATTTCTCCTGATCTTAGATTCCACATTGCAGAACTTGAGACTCCTCATGAAGCATTAGAAAAACTCGCTAAAGTTTTTGGGATTAAAAATGAAATTAGAGCCCATCAACTTGAAAATGAGTTGCTTACTTTGGATCCTAATAATTTTTATTGCATTGAAGATTTCTTGTCCAAATTCAAGACCCTTAGATATCTTTTGGAAGGTGTTAAAGTTAAGAAAGAAGATAGTAACCTTATTTATTCCATCCTTACTAAGTTGGGACCAGCCTACTCTGTATTTGTTTCCACTTTCCATTCTACAAGGGAAGCTTTCATTTGTCAAAGAAAAGACTACAAGGCCCCTTCCTTTGACTCCTTTTGTGATTCCTTAATAAGAGAACAAGAAAAACTCTTACACCTTGGTCTTCTTAATCTTGGAAACTCTACCACGAAAGAGTTAGCCGCCCTAAGAAGTCATATCCTCAAAAGAATGGTCCTAAACCAACTCAGCCTCAAATAATCCTAAGAAGTCATATCCTCAAAAGAATGGTCCTAAACCAACTCAGCCTCAAAATGAAAGATCATTTCAGCAAAATGATAAGACCAATAAAAACAAATGGAAGAAGACTGATAGACATTGTAACTTTTGTAATCGAGATGGCCACTTAGAATCTAAATGCTTTAAGAAGACGGAAGCCTTGGAAGCCGCAATGAAGAAACATAACATCCATGTGGAGCCTACTTCAACTTCAACTTCCGGAATGGCACTTTCTGCATGTCGTTGTCAATCATCTCAGTTTGGTTATGCATTAAATGTATCTTCTTCTTCTTCTCATTCTCATGAGTGGCTCATTGATTCTGGAGCCTCTTATCACATGGCCAAAAACCAAGCCATGTTTTCTTCTTTAAATGATTGTAACACCAAAAATATATATGTTGGTGATGATAGATCTCTTAATGTTGTAGGGACTCGAACTGTTCATCTAGACAATGGTCAGTTTAATGATGTATTATGTGTTCCAACCTTATCCTGCAACCTCCTATCTGTCTATCAGATAACTCATTCAGGTGAAGGCAAAATTGTTGAATTTTCACCTCATGATGTTGTAATCAAGGATCTAAAAGATCCTAAACAGATTCTAGCTACTGGTCTTGCTGATGACTCCACAAGGTTGTATATGTTTCACAACTTTGGGTCATCAAATCTTCCCTCAGTATTTGTTGCTCATAATGATGAAGTGAGCAAACTTTGGCATGAGCGATTTGGTCAATTAAACTATCGCTCCCTTTAGCATCTATGTAAAGAAAATATGGTGACAGGTCTTCCTATGGTATCTTGCAGAGATGGTGTTTGTTCCGGATGTGTACTCGGAAAACATCATCGGGACAGTTTTGACAAACGTGCCTCTTTGCACGCCTCAACCCCTTTACAGCTTGTGCACAGTGATTTATGTGGTCCTCTTCCTGTTGCTTCATTCTCTGGCTGCAAGTACTTCTTAACTTTCATTGATGATTTCTCCAGACGCACTTGGGTATACTTCTTAAAACTCAAGAGCGAAGTATTTAACACATTTTTGGCCTTCAAAGCCTTTGTTGAAAAACAATCTGGACATCAAATTCTTAAGCTAAGAATTGATAATGGTGGAGAATATGTTAAAAACACATTCATCAACTTTTGCACCGAAAATGGAATTCAAATGCAACATACTGTTCCATACACTCCACAACAAAATGGTTTAGCTGAAAGGAAAAATCGCACCTTAAAGGAAATGGCTAATTGTATGCTGCAATCTAAAGGACTCAGTCTTAGTTTTTGGGCCGAAGCAATTAATTGTGCAAATTATATAATCAATCGCACTCCTACTAAGGTTCTAGAGAATATCACTCCGGAAGAAGCTTGGAGTTCCATTAAACCAGATGTAAGTCACTTTCGTGTGTTTGGAAGTGAAGCATGGGCCCATATTCCAGATGAAAAGCATAAAGCTTTAGAACCTAAGAGTGAGAAATGTACTTTTGTTGGATATTCTGAAGATGTAAAAGGTTATAGACTTATTCCATTTAAGTCCAAAAATGTTATCATTAGAAGAGATGTAAAATTTGATGAAAATAAATCGGCCTGCGAGCCTAGTCCGACGGATGTGCCACCTCTTCCTATCTCTTCTAATTTTGAAAACATTTCTTCTTCAGATGATGAAAGCGAGGATGATAATCCTCCCCCACCTTCTCAGGATCCTCAACTTCCAAGATGGGTCCGTGCTACTCGGGATGCAGCAGGTGATCTTGCCGGTGATCCTACAGATCAGCGACGTACACGTTCTCAGTTTGAAATAGTCTCTTCTTTATTGGCTCGAGCTCCAGTAAATCATGATCCTGACACTTTTGCAGAAGCTTCAGGCCATCCACATTGGGAAGCAGTTATGAATGAAGAATATCATTCATTGATGACAAATGAAACATGGGATCTTGTTCCTCTACCAAAGGGACGCAAACTTGTTAGATGTAAATGGGTTTACAGAAACAAGTTTGGACCAGATGGGAAAGTTGATAAACATAAAGCTTGTCTCGTTGCTAATGGATTTTCACAGGTTGAAGGCATTGACTACACTGAAACCTTCTCCCCTGTTGCCAAAATGAACTCTATCCACCTTGTTCTTTCCCTTGCTGCCTCTTTAAAATGGGAAGTCCATCAGATGGATGTTAAATCTGCCTTCTTGCATGGGGACTTGCAGGAAGAAATCTACATGGAACAACCCATTGGCTTCATACAAAGAGACTCCAACCTTGTTTTTCGACTTAAGAAATCCCTTTATGGCCTCAAGCAAGCTCCTCGGGCTTGGTATGCCAAAATGGATAGCTTTCTTTTAGAATCTGGCTTTTCTTGGTGTCATTCTGACAATACTGTCTACACCAAGAAAGTGGGCAACTCTCTTATCATCCTTGTTCTTTATGTTGATGATCTTATTCTTACTGGTAGTGATCCCAACCTTATAAACCATGTGAAGTCCAGCCTTAAAAAGAAATTTGAAATGACAGACTTAGGACACTTACACTATTTTCTCGGTCTTCAAGTCTTGCAATCCAAGGAGGGTATTTTCCTTTCCCAGTCCAAGTATGCTTGTGATATTCTTCGTCATCTTCACATGGAAGACTGTAAGCCAGCCCCTTCTCCCTTTCAGTCTGGAGTCAAACTTTCAGTCTCTTGTACTTCTCCTGAAGTTGATGCTACCTTATACCGTCAACTTGTAGGAAAACTCTTATATTTAACCCATACTCGTCCTGATCTTTCCTTTGCTGTTGGCCTTGCTGCTCGTTTTATGCAAAACCCCCGTGAAAGTCATTGGAAAGCAACTAAAAGAATACTTCGTTATGTTCGAGGTACAATACAGTTTAGGATTCATTACAGTGCCAAAGCAGCTCCTCTGTTAGTTGGTTTCACTGATTCTGATTGGGCTGGTGACCCTGATGATCGGAAGTCTACTGCCGGTTACGTCTTCACTCTTGGTTCAGGACCTATCACATGGGCTTGTAAGGAACAGGCTGCCATTTCTCTTTCGTCAGCAGAAGCAGAGTATCGTGGTGCCGTGGAAGCTAGTAAGGAAGCCTTGTGGCTTCGTCAGATCCTATCAGAGTTTGGCTTTGAGCAGCAGCATCCAACCACACTTTGGTGTGATAATCAAAGTGTCATTCAGCTATGCAAAGATCCAGTCCAGCATCAGCGCAGCAAACACATTGAACTACACATGCACTTCATCAGAAAGCTCATTCATGACCATGTTCTTGAAGTGCAATATTGTTCAACAGATGATCAAGTTGCAGACATCTTCACAAAGACTCTCACAGAGGCGAAGTTCACTAAACTTCGATATATGCTTGGAGTTCAGGAAGTTGTCACTAAGGGGGGATAGGCTCTAGTGCCTCCTTCCTTCTCCTATTGTGTCATATTTGTAGATCCTTCAATCCTATCCCAAGTTGTTCTTAAGGGGGGATGTTAGGATATTCCGACACATAGGAAATAGTTAAGTTCAACTTGGTCTAGTATAGAGTTAGGTAAAGTGTGTTTCTTTACCGTTGTACATTTTGTAACTTACAATCCGACGGTCACGATATGTAGTGATCCGACGGTTCACTCTCACCTCGGTATTACCGACACTTGATCCGTGGCTTGACACCCGATTGGTCCATGAGTTCTATTTAAAGCGCATGGAGGGTCATTGTTCGGGTAATTCGTGCATGAGAGAATCTTATGTAAATTTCCATTCTTTGATTAATAAATTGCATGTAGTACCCACGTTGGGACAGGCCGTGGACTGTTTCCGTCTTTGAGGGTTTTAACCACGTCAAAAATACTGGTGTATTGATCTGTGATCTGGTTGTGAGCAGTGTCCTTTTGGTATTCTTTCTGAGGAACTTACCCTGTAAATTCCTACATTTGTAACAGAAAAGGGACAATATTAGTCTTAAAAGACACCCAACTCATGGATTATTGACCTCTAAGTGAGTCCAATTCTATTGAGAGTAGTTGGTTTTATGACTCCACCCTAGTAAGCCCCATGCCAAATCCCTAGTAAAATAAATTGGATCTAAAAATGTTTCTACCAAACAAAATATTAAAATAATAGAAGAGTGTGTAATATAACACTAAGTATATGCCAAGACACACTAAATTAGAAGTGCTATCTAGTGAAAATTAATTTATAAATCATAATTAAAAATTTACATTCTTGTACATACAAAATGAATGATGTAGAACCAAGAAATTTAAATATATATCATATTTTATTTAAATTAATTCATAATTAATTAGATATTTCATTATTTCTATATTTAAAATAAATATTAAATTTATATTAAAATATATAACTTTATATTTAACATTTATGTTTTCAAAAATATTAAAATAAATAAAAATAACAAGAAAGAGAAAATAGATAATGCTTTAATAAAAGAATTGAATTAGTAATTTAACTTTTAAGAATTCATTAACAAGATACTTAATCACCCTCTATCAAAACTTATAAAAAGAAATCTAATTATATATATAAAATAATTTAATTTTTAATTAAATTACCATTTATATTTTAAGAATTCATTAACAAGATACTTAATCACCCTCTATCAAAACTTATAAAAAGAAATCTAATTATATATATAAAATAATTTAATTTTTAATTAAATTACCATTTATATATTAAATAGAAAGTTTAAAAAAAACACAACATCATTATAAACCAAACCAACCATGCCATCATGAAAATTTATCTAAGAAACAGTAAATGCCATAAATATCTTTTTGTTATCTAAGAAACAAGAAATGCCCCGAATCAAAAACAATCTATACCCGGGTGGAATCACATGGCCTCTCTTATCCGCACGTCTCTCTCATGTTCTTTTCAGTAATTCAAACCGACAACGCTCTACCGGATTACTAATGAGCTTGGCGCGCAGTATATAATATGGTCTGTAACTTGACCCGCATTGAAATAAAATTACAAACACAGGAAAGGAACATCGGCTCGGGGCGCAGTATAGAATATGGTCTATAACTTGACACACACGCATTGAAATAACAATCAAAGGATAGCGACATCGGCCAAAACATGCATTGCCATTCACCTCAGCTGTATACCCATCGTCTTCGTCTTCACTTTTGATAACATCGGTTCAACTTTATATGGAGAAGGCTAGGAATTTTCAAACTGATGGACTTTCTTAACTAAAAATGTTGACCATGTTTGCATTTCTAATCAAATTCAATGCACAAATAATCCCATTCCAACCATTAAATTCCATCTTCATTCGTTCCCCCGGATATTTTGTCGGTTCCTCCTTTAATGATTAAAGGAGTGTATAGCTAAATTCCATATGTAAAGTTGAGCGGACATAGCCATTCAGATAATTAGTGATGTGGATGGGCAGACGGGGAAGCCATATTCGATTCATAAGAAAGCTCCTAAATCCTCTGCCGTATCATATGGCCTCCCTTATCCTATGTTCTTCTCACTAATTCAACCCCATCACGTTCTACTGCATCACGTTCTACTGTCTTACTATGTGAGCTCGGCGCGTAGTTGTGAACAGAATCACTGTAAATAGTTTAATTATTTGTTTCGTAAAATAACAAATCCGCTTTCCATCCGCAAACAGATGGACAAACAGAAGTTGTGAACAGAACCATTGTGCACTTCTTGAGAGGTTATTGGAGCAACCATCCCAAGCTTTGGGATGAACATTTGCACTACATACAACATGCCTACAACTGTGCCAAGCACTCTTCCACAAACACCTCACCGTTTGAAGCTTGTTTTGGTTACTTGCCAAAAGCACCTCTTGATTTCATACTTGAGAAAGATGTTGCCATTGAGGGACATAGTGATATTGACAAAGCTCGTTCATTCATTGAAAGAATTCAGCAAATACATCAGCAAATTCAAGAATAGCTTGAGAAGAGTCAAGACAGTACAAGGAAAGACACGACAAGCATAGAGTCGATCACAAGTTTCAAGAAGGGGATGAGGTATGGCTGTACATTAGTAAGGAAAGGATGCAAGGAGAAGGTAAAAAGCTGAAGCCTATTCGTTATGGTCCATTCAAAATCCTCAAGAAGGTTGGAAATAATGCTTTTCAATTAGATTTGCCTTCCTACATGCAAATGTATTCTGTTGTCAATGTGGAGAACTTACATTTGTATGAACCTCCTTTGATTGCTGATCATGAAAGTGCTGTTCAGCTGCCATCTATAGAAGATTTCTCGCCAGAATTCTTAGATGAGCTTAAAGAAGATACAATCCTTGACAGAAGGACACGCACTTCAAGGAGGGGCAGTGTAGATTATGTTCGGGTTAGTTTCAAAGGTAGCAAACCGAACAAGGCAAAGTGGATGGAGGTGGACAGAGTGAGGGAGTTGTACCCTCACCTCTTTAACAGGTAGTTGAAGGCTTTTGGGGTCCAAAAGCTTCCCAATGGGGAGGCATGATCAGGTGCTCATGTCCTAAGTGTCGTAAAAATGCTCAAAATTTAAAATGCTCAGAACTGGTTCAAAGTTGAACAACTGGAAAGTGCTCGTCCTCCCGATTCTGGCGCCGCAAACGGTTCGAAAAACGGTTGCCGTATGAGGAAGATATGGCCAAAAGAATATTTTGCCCAAAACATTAGACAATTTGAATTTTTAAAAAAATAAATTAAAAAGGAATATTCCACAGAATATTCCAGGGAATATTCCTTTTCGGCAGCCAATCACAGGCCGCCACGTGGAAGGCCCAGAGGGCACCACGTGGCCCAAGGATGACGTCAGCAAAGGTTGGTTTGGGTGCGTTTAAAAGTTTGTGGTCAGATTGTGAATCGAACCCACGACCTTATGCATAACAACACAGCTCTTTACCGTTGCACCACATGGTCAATCGTTGACTGTGAAGCAGAGGTAATGGTTTAAAAGGTTTAAAATTGTGCTGGGCGGGAAAATTAAGAGGGCCAGCCCCTAAGCGCCAGCCCCCGCACACCATATGACCGGGTGCCCAGAACCGTGGGCTAACCCCTAACCACAGCGCGCAATCCAAGAATAACTGCAACGTGGTCACATGCGGAATTTGTGGGCAGTTAAGCAGCAGTTAGACTGGCGGATTTTTTTGCGGAGCGCCAAATTTGGCGGTCCCACCATATTTGGTGGGCCTAACTGGCCGTCACTAAAGTTAACTGGGGTTTTGTTAGGCCAAACTGGCAGTCAGGAGTAAATGGCCATAACTTTGGCCCAGAAAGTCGATTTTGGACGATTTATTTTTTATTTTGGGTATTTTCGACCTTCTGAAGCCATTGGTGCAGGACTTACAGCCATCATAGGTCATTTGCATACGTTTTGAAGCCGTGAAAGTTCTAGGAGCCACTAGGGGCCAATATTGGGAAGACTATACAGGGTTGCAGGTATCCATTGGAGGTGATCCAATAGTCAATCCTGAAGGATTCAAGTGTTCTGAATCCATTTATACCATCTATTTCTCCTATAGATGCTTCTATTCAGCTGTATTTTCAATTTGATCATTTTATAAAAACAAGGACAAGCCCATTTGGGGGCTTTGGACCAAGCAGACGTAGCCCTGGAGGGGGTGAACTGCTTTATCAACTTCTTTTGCATCTGTTGTTGGTTTATTTTGCAGAACAATTTCGTTTTAATGTGTTAAACAGTGAAAGGAAATAATTCTGCTATGCTTATATGGGTCATAAACAGCTGAAAATTTCATGTGTTTCCTTTCTGCAAGACATGGAAGTCTTTTAAACATGTTTATTTCTGAATTGAATACCTTGCAAACAAATTTCAAGTAGTTTCAAATTCAGATCATCTATCTACCTGGACGGAGTTTCGGGGTGAACGATGGACGAACAGGGCCGAAAATTAGCTCGCCAACTTTGGTGCTCCAAAATGTTCCACAGTGAAATGAAGAGTAACAATGGTAAAAATGGATGGATTAACCCCTTTTTATAGTAATTTTTGGGAATTAAAAACATTATATTTCATAAATGTGGGTTTTTTCTCATTTTTTATCACATGGTTAAGTTAAAATTTGGTTTTTCAACTATGTTTTTACGTATATTGTTCATTTTATATCGAATGGGTTTATGTGTGACGTGTTTTAGTGCAGAGATACAGGTAATGGAGTTTCGTGTACACTTGATCCATGAAGTCGTCTTTAAGCTATTTTCTGACTCAAACAATGAAAAGATAGCCGAGTTGTTCCTCTTGACTCGTTAAAAGTAAATAAGAGGCGGTCGCCTTTAAGCTCTTTTCCGACCGTCTAAAAAACAAAAAGATTGCTGGGCCTTTGTCGTTTCAAGCTCATTATTGGTTACGAAATGACATGATTTCAGTCGCTTTTCTACTTTTTCAGGTCGAAGTCACTAATCATGAATAATACTCCTCGATCGTTTTTCAAGTATCGTTTTATACTTTTTCGGGCTCGAGAGACACAAATTGACGAAAATGGACCCCCCTTGGAGTTTTATTTTCCGTGTCTTTTTCAAACTCTCTAAACATGAAAAAGACTATGAGTTTTACCTATGTCGGACTCGTTAAACCCTGACGACATTAGACTCGTCACCATGACAAGGTTCGAGCCTCTCCTCCCTAGGGCTCGTTAAACTATTACTAGGTTGGATTCAACAGCAGGTTTATCATTGATTGTCTATGGCAGCAAGTCACTCTTGAACATCGACACTTTTGCTTCTTCTCGGGTTGGGATATCCATACATCGTCACTTCGCCTTCCACAGGTTGGGTTGTCATTTAGCCTCATTCCATCTGATTCATGCCGTTGTCATCAAGTGTCTGATCCCCCAGTACCTGAATGCTGCCACCCTCCAGAGTCATGTCGCCGACATGTTCAAGAGTATAATCCTTCTACAGTTTACACCTCTGTCCCCTTCTCTGCTTCACCATCTACCACTTGTTCCTTATCTCGTCTCGTTGATGGGGGAAACATTATGGCCCTCCTGCGACGGGTCGTCTCCTGTCGACACCAGCTCATTATCTAGGAGATTTATCTAGAGATCCCCTTTGGTACCTTAGAGCTTGCATGCCTCAATGGCAAGTTCTTCGCACCTGACGGTCCACTTTCATCATTGGTCGTCGATTGGGTGATTCCACGAGTGTTCGACTTCAGCTCCTTTTTCACACTCCGTGGATTGTGCTAGCTAGTACCTTGAGAACCATTGGCATTATAGGTGGTTTCTCTCGTGCTTGTTAATGTTTCCATCATTAACCGGTAATCAAGCGACTTTCTATCATGCTCGACCTCAGTACATCTATTCGCATGTTAGAATTTGTACTGTCATCGGATGGGTTCAAGACCCCGAACTCAGATTACATATGTTTGGGCTGCGTGGATTGGTTTCTAGTTACATGACTCATTCATGGATGGCTGCGACCATACCTTTATCATTATCATGGTCTCATTAGCTGGATGGTTACGTCCATACCACAAAACTATTTCGTATGTCTTTTGGATGGCTGTGCTCATGCCTAGACTACATGTACTTCAGAGATATCAGTTCGACTTGCATACAGGTCCTTCCAGATGGTGTTCCAGCTTAGTCAGTTTCATAAAGCATTTCACCCCTCCCACTCTCTCGGGCTTCATACTTTAGGGGGCATCTGTTACACAGTAATTTGTCACCACCTTCACTCCCGGTCTTCTCACTGTGTCATGTGTCCAAGTCAAACATGCTCATGTTGAACAAATGCTCTCCTATGCTGCCAATTGACGCAATTTTCCTAAGTTATTTGCCTCATCGTGGCTATGGGCTGAATAAATGTGCTGAAAGGCGCTCATGAACAGCCCGACCACACTGCCAGCGTGGAAGTACATCTGATTCCCATGATGGCCCGATTTTATGCACCAGCGCAGGGCTATGTGGGCCCTTCAGCGATGATCTGACTAGTTGTACTGATCACTTGCGATGTCCGTGCTGAAGATCAGTTTTGTGCCCGTGATGATCCAGATTGGGCGAATTTGCTCCAACAGTCGGCCTTCCAGATGACTCCAGACCTGGTTTTTGGCCTAGTTTATGTCGCCCTTCCTTCCCTGGTGTGGCAGTTCCGTCAATTGTGCTACCTTCCTTGATGATAAGCTCTCCCTTCCACCTTTCATGGAGACTCCTTCTCCTATTTAAACTCTCACCATTTCTATGCATTGCTAGTTTCTGATAGTTGGCTAGTTGAGCAGTGTTGTTAGTGTTTTGTGAGTTTGCTAGATAGCTGGTGTGAGTGTGGCAAGTGTTGGATTGTTGATAACTTATGGAAGGTTATGAAGTGCCCTTAATCTTGTGTAAAACTTATGAGTGAGAGAGCTCTTTTATGTTGGGAGATCCATCTCCAAAGAGTGAATGCTTGAAGAACATGCTGGCTGGACCCTTCTGAGAAGGCTTGTGACGTCAAGACTTTGGTTGTAAGCTGACTCTTATTTCATTATTAATGCAATCAATGATGTTTTCCTATGTCTTGTATGTAATGTACTTGATAGCTCATGACTTCTTGACTTTGTAAGTAAATAGTTCATTGTTGTTTCCGGTTACGTGCTTTGTTGTATTTCCTTTGCTTTGTTTCAGGTTGATTACTCATTGAGGAGAAGGAAACGGAAGTTGGAGCAGCGCAATGGAACTCCATCGACCACCGGTTGAGGTAGGCCTCCAACTTTAACTGTTTAAGGAAAGCTATTGTAGATTTGTCCTTGTTTGTGACTAGACCCACTCTAGGGCTAGAGGGGTTGCCTCTGTCTGCAGAGGCAACACTTTCCTGCATCACACCTGAGAGCACTCAATCACCTGCCCATTTCCATGAGTTTGTTTTCCATATGGCCAATATCCTTAACTCCTTTGGACTTCGCTATCGCATTCACCTATGTGTTCTCACTCTCCCTTTTTCCAATTTGAAAAATAGTAGAATTGCAAATTTTTGTGGGATTATCTTGCCTCCCTCAAGTAGATTGTAATAGGAGGCAAGATTAGGCTAGGGGTCAAGTTCTTGTAGCTCTTGTTCTCCCTCTTTCACCTCTGGCTATCCTCCTATGTTTTCCTCAAGTTTTTGTGTCTCCTGTAATTTGGACAATGTCTCCTGTAGGAATGTTTTAGCCTCCTATAGGTTTGGTTTGGGGGCCTACATAATTGCCTTTCCCTTCCATGTATAAGATCTTGTAGTCCCCCTTTCATAGGTTATGGGTGTCTTGGCAGGAGATTCTTTTACCTTGGCAGATGGTGAATCTTCAAATTTAATGGGAGTCTTTGATGAGGGCTGAGGTTTGCCTGTTTTAATTCTGGTACTCTTCCTTTGCCCTGAAATACATGGAGGTTTTTCTTTTCCTCTTCTGCTTCTGCTTGACTGGTGTGCTGAGGGCAGTGAGGGAAGCTGCTGCTTCTCTTTCCCAAGTTTCAGAGGAATCTTCTCTTTGCTCTGCCCTCTCTGCCTCCTTTTCTCCCTCTTCTGTCTCTTTTTCCTTCTCCTGCTCTGTCTCTTTTTCTACCTCCTGTTCTGTCTCTTAAACTCTCCCCTCCTCTATTTCTTTTCTTTCCTCCTTCCTCTCTTGCTCTACTATGTCACCACTAGCTTCATCTTCTCCTCCTTTGTGTTATCCCTCCTCACTAACAGTAGGACTGGCATCATAGGTTAATGCCTTGATGTCATCCTCAGTTGTCATATTTCTGAAAACTTCCCATGCTATAAGGATTGTAAGGGTATGGAGGGCTTCTTCTACTAGGATCTTTATTAGGCCATGGTGAGCTAGCTGCTGTGAATTTCTTGCTTGTACCTTGGTGCTGGAGTCAATGAGGGACTGAAGGAGAAAGTAAGGGATACTGAGATTTTGATGTGCTGGGGTATCCATGCCATATCTCAATTCTTGGAGGATTCTCAAATGATATCCATAAACAATGTTGTGCCTCCCCTCACAAGAAATGTATTTGATCACTTGGTAGCTAACCTCATCCTAGGGATATGGTATACTAGCCCTCCTAATTCCATTTTTGTCTTCAATAGGGGTTTCATTATCTTGGAAAAATTTCCTCTTGGCAACTTGTTACTTGGCCAATTGGTTTCTCGTCTTTACTCCAAGGCAGCCCAATAGGAAGGGTAGTGATCCTACTGATGAATTCAGGGGTTATTTCAATGGAGATGCCTCTAATGGTTACAGTAGCATGAGTTCTTGTGTGAGGGACCAGAGAGAGAGAAAATTCATGGGCAATTTCATTATCAAACCCTCTAAACTTCTTGAAGAAATTCATCAAGTTTTCCCTTGTAAATATTTCCACCACTTGAGGATGTGAATGGAGTCTAGTGGAGTTAGTGGGATCTTTTATTATAAACCCCCTTTTCATACTACCTGTACTTCTTTTGAAAAACCAAATATGGAGGTGGAGACAAAGAATTTTGAGTGAAATAGAAAAACAGAGGAGACTGTGTTTTTTTTTTTAAACATGATTTTTTTTAAATGTACTTCTACCCTCTTAAAGACTCATTTTATCTTCAATTTAAGACCAACTCTTTCACATTTTGATATTCAACGGAGGGAATTCATGAACCCTACCTCTTTAGACTGAAATTCGTGCCAAAAATCATGTTTCCTCCCTTCAAAATGACTCACTGCCCCTCCTGTAGAAACCCGCTATCCCTCCTGTAGATTTCCTGTAGGTGCTCTTGTAGAAAACCTATAGGGCTCCTGTAGAAGATGTCGAGAGAAAAAATATGGTGGAAATCAATTGAGGATGGTGGATACGAGGCTGTGGGGGCATAAGAAGACCATTGTGTGGCTGAGTTACGAGGAGAAACTGAAGAAAAGGTGGTGAGAATGCGCGGGGAGGAGTGCTCATTACCTTTTATGGCTATTTTCGGTTATGAGTGCTGAACTAGCAAGGTGTACATTGCCCCGATTAGGACCGTTGGTCCCCACCTGCTTGGTCATCATGACCCTCCCTCATAATAATCCCCTCATTAATGCACTAGATTTAACTCTTCCTCCCACTACCTGTCCTTCTGATCCTTTGCTTGAGTTGACTATGCGCACGTGTGGTGATATCTCGGTTAAGTGGAGTAAACTAAATGAAGGTGGCCAAGTTAACTGGCCATGTTTCCTTCTTTTGATTTCAACCATCTCGTTGCCTTCGTATGATTCCTAACTACACAGATGCAGATAGAGGAGTGACTTAGTTACTTACCTATAATCCGAGTGTATTTGTTGCCATCGATTGTGAGGTGTTGTGGCTTTCTCTGCTGCATGCCTTCATTTTCCTTCATGCATGCTATCTCTGCTTGCTGATGTGTTGTTGTGTGTTTTTGTAGGTTCTTCTTTTGTTGGAGCTAAGCTGCATGTGCCTTTTCAACCTTCAGATGTGTTGTCCCTTGTTGCTGGTGTTGGACTTCTATGGGATCAATTGCTACAGGAATTCCTACAGGAGCTCCTGTAGCTGCTTCTCCCCTTGAAACTTCAGCTATTTCCCTGTGCTTGGAGCTCGAGAATGATGCCAGAGGTGGATATGAATGATGGAGGGATAGTAGGTAAGCTTCAGGTAAATTTAATGGTGCCTTTTCCTCCTCTTATTTTTGTTTTTTTCAAAACTGAAAAACTGTTTTTTCTGTGTTTTTTCTTGGAAAGGAAAAAAATAATAATGATGCTTGGAATGTGATGTAGGCTTGGAAATGATGGCAAGAAGGTTTTAATATGGTAAGAGGGATTATAGGTTCCTCATGAAGCTTTTCTTGTCCCTCAAACTACCTCCTGTAGACACTTTTGGCTCTCTGTAATTCCTACAGGAGCCTCCTGTAGAAAAAACAGAGCCTCCTGTAGAAAACACGGTTTTGGAAGAAGAGGTACAGTGGGGTGAAATGGATGCCAAAAATGATGGAGGGAGGTGTGGAGAAGATGAGATGGATGTTGGTATGAATGTCAGGGTCCCCTTGGCGCCTTCTTCTTCTCCTTGTAGTCCTCCTGCAAACCTGCAATGCAATAAAAATTCATTTTTTATTTCTCTTTTTTTTTTTTTAAACAACTAGGGCACCTCAGAGAGGTTTTCACCTTAATTGCCTACCCTGGGCACCTCCAAGGGAGGTTTTCACCCAGGGATCTTATTCTTTTTCTCTTTTTTTTTTTACATCGCTGGGCCGCCTCAGAAGAGTTTTTCAACCCAGTGATGGGACTCAAGCGCCTCATGGAGGTTTTCACTTGAGTCCTGATTTTTTCTTTTTTCTTTAGTGAGTGGGTGAAGTGAAAGCTAAGACATGCTCCACTACCATCACTATTTTATTCAAATCTTAAATAAACTCTCACTTGGAGAGGGGTTTCTTGTAAACTTTCAACCGATGTCCATTGACAAGCATGGGGATGGCTTCATCATCAATGGTTCTGATCAGAACTGAACCATTGTCATTGCATTTCTCGACAATGTAGGGTCCTAGCCATCTTGTCCTCAGCTTGCCTTTGAAATCCTTGTATCTTGAATCATAGAGTAGTGCCCAATCTCCCTCTTTGAATTGCTTCTCCCTGATATTTCTGTCATGCGCTATTTTTCTCTGAAGCTGAACTACCTCTGTATGGAGAAGGGCTTGCAATCTGTATTCATCCAATCCATTGAGTTGAAGTAATCTCTACTTCTGTGCATGGCTGAGGTCTAGGTCTAGTTGAGCTGCCATCCTTATGGTATTGAATTCAAACTCTATTGACAGCAAAGCCTTATTCCCATAGACCAGTTCATAGGGTGTGAACCCGGTGGTGGTCTTCCATGTTGTGTTGTAGGCCCAAGTGGCCTCAACTAATTTATCCACCCAGTCTTTTCTGCTGCTACTCACTACCTTGGTTATGATCCCTTCCAATGCTCTGTTAGTGACCTCCACTTGCCCATTGGCTTGTGGATGGTAAGGGGTGGAAGTCTTGTGCTTTATCTTATGATGTGTGAGCAGGTCTTCAATTAGGTTGGAAGTGAACTGACTGCTTTGGTCTCTGACCAACTCTCTCAGATACCCGAAATTGTAGAATATGTTTTCCCTCAAAAAATCAGCTACTTTTTTCTTTGTCACTGTTTTGATTTATTTTGTCTCCGCCCACTTTATCAGGTAGTTGGTGCACACAATGATGTACTGCTTCTGCTTTGAAGGGGGGTTCATAGGGCCCAAAAAGTCCATGCCCCACTTCTCAAATGGATCAATGGTCACTTGAGGTTGCATGGGAATTTCATCCTTTGGAG
Source organism: Pinus tabuliformis (assembly GCA_031772625.1). Taxonomy (NCBI): domain Eukaryota; kingdom Viridiplantae; phylum Streptophyta; class Pinopsida; order Pinales; family Pinaceae; genus Pinus; species Pinus tabuliformis. The sequence continues at coordinate 564,084,384 of CM062812.1, read as the reverse complement.
TGGGTTTCCCCATCCTCTGACACCGATCACACTGGCTTGTGTATCTCCTCACATCCTAATGAAGAGTGGGCCAGTAGTAGCCTGCTTGCAATATCTTGAAGGTGGTTCTTTTTGCTGCAAAATGACCTCCACAAGGCCCGTCATGACAGGTCAGGAGGATGTCAAAGACTTCCTCCTCCCTGACACATCTTCTCAAGATCTAATGTGGGCCAAGTTTGAAGAGATTGCCTCCAATCTAGGTGAAAGGGGCGCTTTTCCTTACTATCTTGCTCTTCCCTTTTGAGGATAGGTGTGGTGGGAACTGTGTTGAAACTAAGTAGTTTGCTATATCAGGAAACCATGGAGAGAGTACTGATATAGAAAAGAGGTGTTAATCTAGCAATTGGTCATCCACCATTCCTTCTTCACCTACAGGAAAATTTACTCTAGACAAAAGGTCAGAAACAACATTCTCTTTACCAGGCTTATCAATAATGGTCAGATCAAACTGTTGTAGTAAAAGAAACCATCTAATAATGTGAGCATTTACATCCGGTTTGTTCATTAAATATCTAATTGCAGCATGATCAGTGTGCACAAAGGTTTGATAGCTTATGATATAATGTATGACTTTGTTTAAGGAATGCACGACAGCTAGGAGTTCCTTCTCAGTCACTGTATAGTTTAACTCTGCCTTTGACAAGTTTTTTCTTATAAAGTATATGGCATAAGGTAGCTTTTCATCGATTTGTCCTAAGGCTGCTCCTATTGCTTTGTTCGAGGCATCAGTGTGAATGTGAAAGGGTAGGGTCCAGTTTGGGCCTCTGAGAATTAGGGCAGTCACTAGCTTGCTCTTCAAGGTATCTAGGGCTTCTTGATAGTTTTCCGACCATATGAACTCAACATCTTTGCCTAGGAGGCCAAACAAAGGAGAGGCTAACTTGCTGAAGTCTTTAATGAATCTCCTGTAATATCCAACTAAGCCTAGGAAGCTTCTAACATCTCTCACCTTTTGAGGAGGTGGTACCCTTTGGATGATGGCAATTTTGTTGGTGTCCACCTACAGTCCTTGTTGAGATATTGCATGACCTAGCACGGTCCCTTCAGTCATAAAAAATTCACATTTTTCTGGATTGAGGAACAGGTTCATCTAAATACACTTATCTAGAACTTTTCCTAGGTTAGATAAATATTCCTAAAAGTTAGAGCCATAAGGAGTAAAATAATCCATGTATATTTCTACTGCATCATGAACTAGTTCAGAAAATATGCTCAATACTGCTCTTTGGAAAGTGGCTGGAGCGTTGCACAAACCAAAAGGAAGGACCTGGTATGAAAAGATACCCCAAGGACAAGTGAAAGTGGTCTTATCTTGGTCTTCTAGAAGCAAGAATATTGCAACTCCTGGGCTTCCAACTTTACTTTTATCAACCTGGTAGTTCGTAACAAACTTGGAAGTGTCGTGCTATATGCACAAGTACTAGTTCTCACTGTAGGTTGTCACTTGGTCAGCTAGCGCGAGATCACTAGGAGCTCAAGCCAACTTCTATAGATTTGAAAAGAAGCTCTATGTGTGATGAAAGGAAAGAAATATTACTCTACAGAAGCTATTCTAACTGCAGAAAGGAGAAAGACTCGAATGTAAAGCAAAACCTAGTAAACCCTACTTAACAAGCTAATTCTACTTTTGCCAGAAACGCTATGAAAACCATGAAATAAATGCCATTACCTACTCAAGGGAGTAAACAACATCTAACCATGCTATTTTTGGAAGTAAATAAGCAAAAAACATATTTTTGGATTTTTTTTTGTGTTTTATGTGAATTTAACATTCATCTAATTTATTGTGTGTGAGTGTGGCAGCGAATAGGTGGTGTTAGAGGGCAGTTTTGGAGCTTGGGAGGATGTAGGATTGTGTGTATGGGTCCTAGGAGGTCTTAGGTGGCCTTCTGGAGGCTTTTCCCACACTCAGCCTTCAAAAGAGAGCCTACAGGAAAAACTACTGGAGGACACAGGAAAACTACAGACAGGGAAACTACAGGAGGCCTACAGGAGGAGGACGAGAGCAATTTTCACCGTTTTGAGGGTGTGAGAGTGGGTGGAAAAGGTGGATGAAGGTTGGAATGAGGTGTTAGGGTACCTAAGGTCTTCCATGAATCACCAGGAGAGAGAAAGATGATTGGGTTTGCTCAAGGAGAGAGGAAGAAGTTCTATGAAAAATGGAGGAAACTAGGGCAGAATTGAGGTGAGGTTTGGGAGACCTTATAAGGCATGGATCAGATGGAGGGTGTGATTGTTGGTAAGCTGGCCTACTTCTAGAAGAGATCTGCTACATAGAAACTGACAGTCAACCAAGAAAATCAAGCAACCAATGAAATGAGTGCATCCTAGGAAAAACAGAGTTTTGCATTAAAATCGCCTAAACTATGATGTATAGAAGGAAATGCTGGGAAATGTTGTAAGAAAGGAAAGCATGAAAAAGGGATATTGAAAATCAGGAAGTGAACATGATAAATAAGATCTAAATAAAATCAAAACTGGACTATCAACCTACCAGAGAGCTGCAAACACTAGAAGTCCTAGGAATGAGGAAAATCCGTGTTTTTGGGGCAGCAAGAGAGTCTTTGCCTCCAATCATGGTCCCAGAGGAAGGAAGAGAGGCCAAGGCACTGTTGCTAGCTTTTTGAATCTTCTCTAATCACTGATTAACTTGCTACAAAAATCACAAATGGAAGCAAGTTACTAAATCATCAAAAGAAACCTATTCTTAACCATATGAGAAATACATCTAACAACAAACTAATCTACAAACTGAAGTAAAGCATACAAATAAAAGTAAACAAAAGCTTGGCTACTTGGATTGGGCCCTAACCCAAGAGCTTCAGCCCTCTGAGGTAACTCAGTGCTAGCTCAAAAAGGATTCCATCTTCATTATAAAACAATAGCAAGATTACATAAAACTGTTACAAAATAGTAAGCTCGAAATTTGAGCAGAGTTTACACTAGCAAAAAATTCGACCCTAGTGAGGCCCTAGGCCTCTCTACTTATACATCTGAAGCTACCAACAACTTCCTTAAAATTAGGGAGGCTTGGCTCCCAAAACTAGAGATAACTATCAATCATCTTCCACTTGCTCGGATGCCTTCTAGTGCATGATTCAGCTGCTTGTACTCCGAGCTAAATGAAGGGGAATTCGAAGTGAGGAGAAATAAATGAGGGGGATTCCCTCCTATAAGTCCTCTCCTCTGTCTACTTCAAGTTATTGCTGCAGTTTGACCACTAGATCTTTGACTTTGACCTCGAAATCCATCAATAATCTGCGTTAAATACATGTTAGACCACATGGCATAATAACTAACTCAACTCACCCTATAAGCATAAATATAATCAGAAAATCATACAATAAGCTAAGAGAATGGTTGATTTGACTAGGTTAGCAGGTAAAATGAGCCCATATAATTACCCATTTATGAGGCTCATCACTCTGTACAAGCTGCAAGGTAGCACTATTATTGATGGGTGCAACAGTTCTATGGTTCGTGAAAGTGGAGAAAAAAATCTAGTGGTCTCTGGAGAGAAGACCATGTTGTCGCATCAAAGGCTTGGACATATTGGACAGAAGGGCCTTTGAATACTTCATGGTAAAGGTATGGTAGAAATTATGAGTAATAGCTCTCTAGATTTTGATTTCCTGTGAAAATTGTGTATATGCGAAGCAGAATCGGGAGAGTTTCCCCTCTGGTGGTAAGAGGGAAAAACATATATTAGAGCTTGTGCACAATGATGTGTTTGGACCTGTGAAGGTTCCATCATTGGGTAAGCCTGTGTACTATGTATCATTTATAGATGAATTCTTAAGGAATACATGGATATATTTCCTTAAGAAGAAATTAGAAGTCTTTGACAGGTTTAAAGAATTTAAGGCTCTGGTGGAAAACCAGATAGAGAAGAAGATAAAGGTGTTTAGGTCAGATAACGGTGGAGAGTTTTGCAGCAAGGAATTTGAAGAATTCTGTAAGAAGTGTGGTATAGCACAACAAAAGACTACTCCATACACACCTGAGTAAAATGGTGTTGCTGAAAGAATGAACAAGACATTGATGGAATGAGAAAGAAGCATGCTTATTGGTGCTAGGTTAGGATAGGAATTCTGGGCAGAGGTGGTGGAGACATCATGTTACCTGGTCAACAGATCACCTTCATTAGCGTTGGAGGATAAGAATCCACAAGAGGTATGGACTGGTAAGAAACCCTCTCTTTCACATATGAGGGTATTTGGATGTGATGCATATGTACATGTTCCAAAGGAGAAAAGAACCAAGTTGGATAGTAAATCTGAAAAGTGCATCTTTATTGGGTATCAGGATGGTTTAAAGGGTTATAAGCTTTGGAACCTAGTTTTAAGGAAGGTTGTGTACAAGAGAGATGTGGTGTTCAGAGAGGTGAAATATGTTATTAAACATGAAGTCCAACCAAAGGAACCTGAGAAGATAAAGTTTGAACTTAAGGAGAAAGAATCGGACTCTATAGCAGAGGAGGAATCAGAAGATGAAGAGCCACAAACTCCAGGTGTGAGAAGATCAGATCGAGAAAGAAGGAAACCCTAAAGGTATAGTCCATCTGCTTTCTATTCAAATTTTGCTTTATATGTTGTTGATGATGATCCCAGAACTGTGAAGGAAGCAATGGATTCAGAGGATGGAAAACTCTGGAAAGAGGCCATGGTTGATGGAATGGCATCTTTGCACAAAAACGAGGCTTGGGATCTAGTGGAGTTGCCGGCTGGAAGGAAACCCATTGGTAGAAAATGGGTGTTCAAGAAGAAGACAAATGCAGAAGGAAAGGTGGATAAATACAAAGCTCGGTTGGTAGCAAAAGGTTATTCCCAGGTGCAGGAATTGATTTTGGTGATATTTTTTCTCCAATTGCCAAGGTAGCTTCTATTAGATTACTTTTATTTGTTATTGTTGCTTTTGATTTTGAGGTAGAATAGATGGATGTGAAGACAACATTTCTTCACGGGGATCTGGAAGAGGAGATCTACATGAAGCAACCTGAAGGTTTTGCGGTGAAGGGTAAGAAAGAACTGGTATGCAAGTTAAAGAAGTCTTTGTATGGGTTAAAATAGTCACCAAGGACGTGGTATCAGAAATTTGATACATTTATACGGGGACTTTTCTTCACTAGAAGCAAAGCAGATCACTGTGTGTATTTTAAATTAATTGGTGACCATGTTATTTATCTGGTCTTATATGTGGATGATACGTTGCTGGTTGGAAATGAAAAAGAAATTATCTAGGATTTGAAGACCCAATTGTCCTCCAAATTCGAGATGAAATATCTTGGTGCTGCAAACTATATTTTGAGCATGGAAATTAAAAGAGATCAGGCAAAGAGGAAGCTCTGGTTAAACCAGAGGAAGTATGGCGAAACAGTATTGCAGAGGTTTAATATGCAAGATAGTAAAGCGGTGAAGCTTCCTATTCCTGTAGGTGTAAAGTTATCTGTCGAACAATGTCCCAAGACACAAGAAGAAGAAGAGGACATGTCTCGTGTTCCATATGCAAGTGCAGTCAATAGCTTGATGTATGCAATGGTATGTACTACATAGTTTAACTTTTTCATATCTTCTCACTCCCCTAACTTGATTCTATAGTTTATTTCCATGACATTTAGAGGGGTCCTATTATGTGCTTTGTTATTTATAGAATTATGTGGCCTTACTTGAGTATTTTTTCTTTCCTCTTTTTGATTTCACTATACTACTTATTGGATTGATATAAGTGTGTTATGTTGATATATTAGTTACATGTGAAGCTCAAACCCATGGATAATTGAGAATATATCCTTGTTTTGCTTCTTTCAAGCTCCAAACGATTTCACTTTTAGTGAGGCCATCTTGGACTTATTTTCGAGTTTCAAAACCCTCCCATGTTAATCAAGTACACGTCTAGGTTGATTATTTCATATTTTGTTAGATGCAAAACTAATTTGCAAAAATTTCAACATTGATCCTTTTCAACAATCACTAGGAGGGTTCCAAGTGAGCCAACTCTAAACTTTTGGGGATATATTTGATTATAATACTCTTAGAGTGACTATAGAATCTCCTGTAATTGTTGCCGCATGAATTGTTTGGGATTTAAAGAGCAAGAGGCATTTATATAAAGTTAATACCTTAGTTTCATTGTTCATGGTAATCCCAAATCTTAAGAATATTTTACTTCTTAATTTCCTTTAAAGTCAATGATGACCCCAAGCCATGCTTATCACTACATAACAATAATAATAATGATAATAATAATAATTATTATAATAGTTATAATTATTGAACATTATAATAGTATTATAATAATAATAATAATAATAATAATAATAATATAATTTTAATATAATTGTTATAAAAATTATTATGATTAGTATAATTATAAAAATATAATAGCATTTATTAATTTTTCACTGAAATTATTGATGATAAATTTGATGCTACTATATTGAGATTGAGATTCCAGTTTTCTCCACCCCTTCTCTCTCTCTTATTGTTCAGCTCCCTTCTCATTGCTTTGAGTCTCTCTTATCCCTCATTCCCCTCCTATCCCTCTTCCACTTTTTCTGCCATCTCCTCTTCTCTCTTTTCGTTCATTGGCTCTCTCCCTTTTCCTCTTTATTTCTTACCTCATCCACTTTGTCCCTCTTCATCTTTTTCTTTTTTACTCTTCCTCCTTTTCTTCCTTTTTCTTCCCCATGAAATTCTCTTCTCCCCCTCCTTCCTCCTCTTTGATCCTTTTCTCTTCTCCTCCTACCCTCCCTCTTCCAAAGTTTTGGCCAAGGATATGTTTGTATATATTAGATCAAGGTTTCATTTTAAAAATTTGCATTTCTCCAAATCCATTTTGTTATTTTCTTTTGTTATAGTTACATAACCCAATGGATAAGGCACTATATGAGATAGATGTTTAATGGTGCATTAAAGGGTTTACTATAAATGATGAAGGATTTTGTAACAGAAAAGGGACAATATCAGTCTTAAAAGACACCCAACTCATGGATTATTGACCTCTAAGTGAGTCCAATTCTATTGAGAGTGGTTGGTTTTATGACTCCACCCTAGTAAGCCCCATGCCAAATCCCTAGTAAAATAAATTGGATCTAAAAATGTTTCTACCAAACAAAATATTAAAATAATAGAAGAGTGTGTAATATAACACTAAGTATATGCCAAGGCACACTAAATTAGAAGTGCTATCTAATGAAAATTAATTTATAAATCATAATTAAAAGTTTATATTCTTGTACATACAAAATGAATGATGTAGAACCAAGAAGTTTAAATATATATCATATTTTATTTAAATTAATTCATAATTAATTAAATATTTCATTATTTCTATATTTAAAATAAATATTAAATTATATAACTTTATATTTAACATTTGTAATTTTAAAAATATTAAAATAAATAAAATAATAAGAAAAAAAAGAAAGATAATGCTTTAATAAAGGAATTCAATTAGTGATTTAACTTTTAAGAATTCATTAACAAGATACTTAATCACCCTCTATCAAAACTTATAAAAAAAAATCTAATTATATATATAAAATAATTTAATTTCTAATTAAATTATAATTTATATATTAAATAGAAAGTTAAAAGAAAACACAACATCATTATAAACCAAACCATGCCATCATGAAAATTTATCTAAGAAACAGTAAATGCCATGATCAGTACCATTAACCATGTAAATGTAATTACAAAAATATTTTTTTGTTATCTAAGAAACAAGAAATGCCCCGAATCAAAAACAATCTATACCCCGGTGGAATGACATGGCCTCTCTTATCCCCACGTCTCTCTCATGTTCTTTTCATTAATTCAAACGGACAACGCTCTACCGGATTACTAATGAGCTTGGCGCGCAGTATATAATATGGTCTGTAACTTAACACGCATTGAAATAAAATTACAAACACAGAAAAGGAACATCGGCTCGGCGCGCAGTATAGAAACTTGACACGCATTGAAATAACAATCAAAGGGTAGCAACATCGGCCAAAACATGCATTGCCATTCATCTCAGCTGTATAGCCATCGTCTTCACTTTTGATAACCAAAGCAAAAGAGTAATCTCCACCCTCCATGCGCCTATCAAACATCAGTTCAACTTTATATGGAGAAGGCGAGGAATTTTCAAACTGATGAACTTTCTTAACTAAAAATGTTGACCATGTTTGCATTTCTAATCAAATTCAGTGCACAAATAATCCCATTCCAACCATTAAATTCCATCTTCATTCGTTCCCCCGGATATTTTGTCGGTTCCTCCTTTAATGATTGAAGGAGTGTATAGCTAGATTCCATATGTAAAGTTGAGCGGACATTAGTGATGTGGATGGGCAGATGGGGAAGCCATATTCAATTCATAAGAAAGCTCCAAATCAAAATGAACCTGAACCTATACCTAAGATAGTTACGGTACCTAAATCCTCTGCCGTATCATATGGCCTCCCTTATCCTATGTTCTTCTCACTAATTCAACCCCATCACGCTCTACTGGCTTACTATGTGAGCTCGGCGCGTAGTATACAGCTAAATTCCATATGTAAAGTTGAGCGGACATAGCCATTCAGATAATTAGTGATGTGGATGGGCAGACGGGGAAGCCATATTCGATTCATAAGAAAGCTCCTAAATCCTCTGCCGTATCATATGGCCTCCCTTATCCTATGTTCTTCTCACTAATTCAACCCCATCATCACGCTCTACTGGCTTACTATGTGAGCTCGGCGCGTAGTATACAATATGGTCCTATGTTCTTCTCACTAATTCAACCCCATCACGCTCTACTGGCTTACTATGTGAGCTCGGCGCGTAGTATACAATATGGTCGACACGCATTGAAATAACAAACAAAGGATAGGAACATCAACGGACGGTTTCGTGCGTTCAACTTCAAATGCAGGGGTATAGAAATCACGCTGAAACAAACAAAACATGTGCCATTCACCTCAAGCTGTATAGCCATCTTCTTCACTTTTGATAACCAAAGCAAAATAATCTCCACCCTACATGCACTTATCAATATCAGTTCAACTTTATATGGAGGATGGTGGGAATCTCCAAACCATGGTACTCGTACTCTTTAAATTGCTTGATGGACTTTCTTCTCATCCGTTTAGGAGAATTTAATTCCAACTAAACCACTCGTTAGGTGTAATAGTTTTTATTCAAGTGTCTCAAGCACTTGAGTTTCAATTTAGTTTAGATGAGTTGAGTTTTAGTATAATTATTTATTACTAATATTTCTAAATTAATTTTATTTAAATGTTTAGTAAGATTGAGAAGAGAACTTTTTGTTCCATTTTTTCATTCTTTAACATGGTATCAAACTGGAGCCTGCGTAAGACTCCTCAAGAGAGAGCAACATTTCAAATGCCCTCACAAAGACTCCAGAGAGAGCAACATTTCAAATGCCCTCACAAAGAAAAAGCAAGGGTCCTGAGAGAATTTTTGAACAAAAACGAAAGTTAGCTGTAAGGAAGAGTAGGGACAACCAATATTTCCAAGTCTATTGAGCCATAAATAAGTGGGGCATTATATACCCACCATTGGATCAAAACAGATACATTATCTAGTACTAAACATATACTGCCACCATGTATTAATGACTCGATAAACTAGTAAATATGCCTTGCCCTATGCCGATAAAAACAACATCAAGTCTATGTCAGAATTTTAAAATTTGTGTGACCAAGAGTTTGAAGTGTGGGTCTTCATACGAAGGAGGGAACACCATCAAAATCTGAAAAAGAAATTTGGTGAGCACAAAGCTACTGATTGGAATAACAAATTTTTAACAATCAAAGGTATCAAACACACATGGTGTAAGGCATTTTGTTTGAAACTCGTTTCCTTATTCTAGATTTAAAAAAAAAATAAGGCAATAGTAAAGAAATGTGATTCAAAAGTGTATTATTTAAGTTTTTATTTTAAAGGAGTTTGTCAAAAAGAAAAAATGTGATATTAAAACAAGTGTAATATGTAGCGTTTAGGAATTTTATGTAAAAGTAAGAAGTTAATATGATTGCATGTATTGTTACTACAACAAGGAATATAAAAATTATTGAAAAAGATGAATAATTAGATATTTAACTAGTGAATATGAAAATAGTCAAAATCACCATTAAAAAATGGATTCATTAATTAGATGTTGAAATCACGTGGAAATTGAATAATTAAATTAATAGCAAACTTTTTTATTATTTTTAAAATAAAATGAATATAAATGTGTTTTTAATATTTTAAAAAAAATAATAATAATTATATAAATTTTAAACTAAAACACTAAATTAATTATAAAATTTGTAATAATTACTATGTTATTTTTGTGAAGTTTAAAAGTAGAAATTTATTTATGTGTTTAAAAAATACAATAGAATTTGAAAGAAAAAATAAAATTAAATATCATTCTTATATCTAAGATTTTAAAATATAACCAAATCAAAATAAAACATAAACAAAAGAATATAGCACTTTAAATTATTTTTAACTTATTTATAATAATAACTATAAAAATATTAATATAATAATTTAAATTAATTTTAACTTTATTTATTATAATAAATAAATAGATATTATTTTTATATTAAAAATTGAAATTTAATATGATTTTTGTAATTTTATATATACTATTTACATTTTTTCTAAGTTTACACAAAAGCGAAGATTTCATAGCCCACTTCCCTTCTTTATAAACCCAGATAAAACCGAAACATGCTAGCTCCAACGGGTCTAAGAAATAGATCTCAATAAAACCAGAGTGTCACTAGAACAAAGGGCTCCACAATGACCAGAAGGAATAAGAATAAGAGGTTTTGAAAACTTTGTTTGCATACAACAATCCAGCCAAGGACTAGGGTTTTTGTAAGGAAATGGTAAAAGCCACTAAATATTTTTGGGTGTTTGAGAAAGTGATAAATGGAGGCCCCTATGATTGATTTGGAGCCATACTTGAAATCCACAGGTAGATTTGGATGTGGGTTTGACTCCAAACATGACCCAATTGAGCCTGTGTGTAACCTAAATGGAAAACTCGAGTATAGTTTGGATTTAAAGAGTTTATTGCGATGAAGTGATGGAGTCTTTGAAATAAACAGGGGCATTGGTGGTCAGAGACTCGACGGGTCCAACAAAGGTTAATGACAGGTTTATGGGAATTATGGAAATGTATTTTGAGAAACTAGATGACTTCAAGGATTAATAAAAGACGTCACATCTTCCTTATCAGGTGTTTTTTTATGACATATGGTTTCCTTGAGAGCTTCATTTTCGTCGTTTGAGCAAATTACATTCTGGCACGTGGAACACATTTCGGGCAATTTTTGTAGAGTTTTGGGCAAGCACCAGTCTCAAGTTGAGTTTTCACTGAGGACTCGTTTCACGAATGGATTCAGCACAACTCATGAGTCTTGGGCGGTCTCAACAATCCATCGTCGTGTTTCTCTGTCCAGCCATTGACAGGAATCTGGGCAGATCCTGTCTGCATCTCTTGCAAGAAACTCACCAGGTGTTAATTGACAATGCCTATGGAGGAATTTTCCCACTAGGATTCGCTAACAGTGTCGTAAAAAATGTTGCTTATGTTGTTGTTGTGGTCATGGGAAAGTTTTGTAGAGTTTTGGGCAAGAACGACTCTCAAGTTGAGTTTGGATGTGACTTTGTGTAGACCTGGAAAGCGATGCTTTCATATTCCAGATTTCATTTCTAGTGTATGTGTTAATACTCAAGAATGATTGTTTGAGGAATACCTTTATGAAAACCAATTCGATCTAAGTTTCAGTAATATAATGAAACTCTCTCTCATGAAATTGAGAAAAAATGGCTAATAACATTTCCCACAACCTTCAAAGAACTTTGCACCCAAATATGCAGGGACACGTTTGTAGTTTTCCAAGAATTGGAATGGTTGGCAACTCCAAAAATGTAGGATGGAAGTCTTCAACTCAGGGCTTTGTGATGTTGTGTGATGCATTTCCCCAAACGACAATCTAACTCTAAGGATCTTACCTCTTTAGGTTGAGACACCCACCTAAGGCATGTTTCCAATGGCAAGGATATAGGTTGCAGGTTCAAATCTGATTGAGTCCCTGCCCTCCTGACTAGAATTAATGACCATGATGACATTCATTGAACAAAAATCTCCTTGTGGGGGTGAACAGACCCCACCCCCACCCACTTTCTTGGTAAATGTACACATGATGTAACAGGCTTTGAACCCTAATGGGTGTTATAGTTGTGCCTTACTTTCAATGACTCAACTCACCTCGTGTGGCCAAAATTATACTTTGTTATTAAAATAGTAGGTTGCCTACATTTTGAAGAGTTATGCCTATTTATTTTTCCATTCCCATTGTTTTGGAACATTTATGTCAGTGTAACTTTCTTCTTAAATTTAACCACCTGCTACATTCTGTAGAAGAGATTTAGAAACTCAAATTCTTCTTGTATTTCATTGTCCATATATTTCAATTCATTATTTCCTTCTACATTCCCCGCTCCCCTATCGACGTTCCTTTGCACCTCTTGGTGCAATTGCTAGTTTACTCCTTTTTTATTTATATGGGAAATTGCTTGGGTGCCTCCCTTATGTTTTCCAAGTCAAAGTCAAACCACCATTCTGCATTATAAGCAAATTTCAGCTCTGGAATCCACCATTGCGAGGCAAATCAAGCAGCAATAGGGGACCATGGAACCAGACAGTCCACTGTAAGTATAAGTTTTTAAGTCTTCTTTTTGCAAGATATGGTTGTTTTCTAAGTTTGAAAAATCATCTTCTTTTTGTAGGATATGGTTGTTTTCTTCACATTTGAAATAATTGTGTGTCGAACTTGAAATAACTGTATCAATTTTGAATGGATTAGTAGGTTAAGGAATGAATTTTAGTAGGCTAGATAGTTGTTTACAGGATGAAAATTGAAATTTTGTAGTGAGGTTAATGTGGGTTTGGGAGAAATTTTGGATTTTTGCAGTCGTTAAAACAAAGATTTTCTTTTAGGTTTGATGGAATTATGATGGAACAAGAAAGATTACCCATTCTTGGTTGCCCATATGGTGCTAATTAGTAGAAACATTGTTGCAGGCTCAATGTTGGTCAGGAGATGGCAACTTTCATTCTTTCATGTGGAGTATTGTCGAAGGCTTGGGAAGAGTCACGTCTGGCAAGCAAATCAAAGATTTTTACTCTGAATGGGTATGAAGGATTTGCATATGTTTCCTTCCCTTCATTTCATAATATCGAAGACTTCATTGTCAAAGGTAGAAAATATGGAGATGGCAATATACAAACTGACAACAAGGTCTTCTCTGATTGCCTCAAGGGTAATGATGATCAACAAACCCTTGTACATCAGGGAGCTCTTAAGTTGTTCTTGCATATTTTGGAGAAATTTTTTTTTAAAACAAAGGTAAATTGATTTATCTACTGTAGCTATTAGGACAAAGTGACCTTAGTTTCATAAAAGGAGGGTTTGCTGCTTCATTTATCAGAGATGATTTTTTTGAAATTTCATATGAAAGTAACATCTTGTTCATGTATTATTCTATGATCGATCAGTTGTAGATGTATACAAACTCGACAAAAAGGAATATTAAACCCATTATATTTTTGGGTCATTTCCTTAGGAGGGGAAATTGCAACCTTGGGCACACTATGGGTACTTGAAAAGAGGTTAAGACAAATCTCTCCCTTTTGTATCACATTTGGTTTCCCTTTAGTGGGAGATGAAAGTCTTGTTAAAGTTGTTGGTCGAGAGAAATATGCTGGCAACTTTTGTCATGTGGTTTCCAAGCATGATATTGTTCCTCAGATGCTCCTTGCACCATTTGAATTAATTGTTGGGGCTTTGTCTACTATCTTTCCTTACTGGCAAGGCAAAGTGAAATATTCTTCTATTCAAGAAGCTTGTAGGAAACTTTTCAATATTGTCCTTGATTTTCTAATGGAATCAGATGTGAAAAGTCCCATAAAGGCCTTTTGGCACTTACATGTTTTTCTCAAGAAATGGTGCAACTTGTATTGAAAACTCTGAAACAGTTTTGAAAATGCTTAGTTGGACAATGCAAAGACAAAAATATTCTTCTGGTGATATTGTACAGGACTGTTTTTCAGAGCATATAGGGTATGGTTCTATTTCGAAAAATGTCATAGAAAAGTCCTTTAGTGGGAAAATATTTGCAAATCCTGAATCAACTTCCTTTTATGAGATGAGGATTTCATTGCAGCTAGAATCTATTGGTGTTGGGGTCTAGGTAATACTCAATTTCTTTTCAAAAAAAAATTACATTTAATGTTTCTTGATTTGCTGTTAGTTTCTATACTAGTAAAGGCCTTTAAAGAATTATGGTATTATGGATTCTAATATAAGGTTTTTAATCTTAGATCTATTAAGAACTAAGAGATAAAAAAGCATAGATGAATGTTAACCCTAAATCTATTAAGCACCAAAAGAAAAACAAAACTTTTAAGTACTTGAAGCTTAATACATCTCTGGTTCATATTGATAATAGGTTTTTTTATGTTAGAAACACAAAGGCATACAAAGATTTCCTCCACCTAGGATATAAAACACCTAGCTTCTCTACTTACATCAAAATTGCAATTTTGTGAATCTCGAAAATGAAATGCTCGAAATGGAAACCTTAACCTATTGCAAGAAAGAAAGAACAAGGAAAAAAACCTATTCTAATTTCATAAAGTAAATATCATGAACTAAATGTCAACCATTACATTTCAAATAGTTTATATCCATTAATAGAGTTCATTGGGTGTGGAAATCAAGAAAATCATCATTGTATTATCCAATCCATAAATCTGTCCATTAGCCCAAATCGCTGAAATATTTTGCATGGGTAAAGAGGCAAGTCCTAAGTGGCCTTTAGTCTTCCATAATAATTTATTTAGAGCCTAGGGGTCTTGATTCAACACTAATGGACAATAACCAAGCTTCTTGAGTGAATTTGGGCAATTATATACATGTTGGAAGGATGCTACAGGGTTTCCTGTAGTTTAACACATGAAACAAGAAATTTTCTATAGGGAGTTATAATTCACTGAATGACCAACCAAATAAAATCCAAATTGAATGGAAATTAATGTTTAATGCGCTGAAGGATGGTCAGATGGGCCTTAATATATGTTTAATTTAGAGGAATGGGCATTAATTTGTGTCTAATTTAGAGGCCCATCATACCCTCTGCTGAAAGTGTTGCTCATCCTCTGAGCAACTTAGTGACCTCATTATGCCTCATTCATGGCCCTGTTGGCCTCTATCTTGTGCATTTATCAGTCCTCTCTCTTAAGAGTCTTGGCTATAAATTCTGCAAGGACAAGCACAAAAATGTAGTTGCTATTTTCATGATTGTTTAACAATCTTTCAAACAAAAAAACATAACTTTCCTCTTTGCAAGTGAACTCTGTTGGCTTGTAGATCCATTTCATTCATATCCTCTCCCTTGAAACCTTTATTCAATTTTCACTCATGTTTTCAAAATTGTTTGTGCATAGAAAAAATCACAGTGTTTCTTGAGACCATTAGCCTACCTTCTTCCCCTAATTCAAGATGGGTTCTTGAATATTTTTTCAGTTTGGAAAGGTCTTCTATATTTTTTTCCAACCTCCTGCAACCTTTTTACACCATTTGGACACCTTTGGAACCTTCGAAATGCCTCTATATCAGAATTAGGAAATCTTGTAGTAATTTATGTAATAATTACAGGAAACGCTGTAGCAGTTCCTGTAGTACTATAGGAACCCTGTAGCAATTTCTGTAGAATTATAGGAGACCCTGTAGCATCCTGTTTAAACCTGTTTTGTGTAAAAATGATAGTCTGAGCCTAGGGTAGGCCCTCAACTTGACTTCCATGCCTTTCTCCCCTTTCTATAACATCTTTGAGGCCTTGGACAAAAGCTACAAAGAAATTAGAGACCTCTTGGAAAGCCTATTTTCATCACTGCATTTTGAGTTCTATTTTGATGGTGAATACCTTCTTTCCTTTTGTTGCCTTCGTCTTCTCTTTTGTAGCCTAGATGATTGCCTAATGACCTTGAAGTTCTCTATCGTGATTAGGTCTCTCTTAGGCACTACCATTTTGGGTTTTAGCACAATTTGTTCATTTCTTCCTTCTTGTAGCAACATTATGCCTTCCTATAACAATCATTCCTTCTCTTTTAGTGTCTTCTTACTATATGGGAGTGATGAAAAATGATGTAGAGGGGTTGGAGGATGATGTTAGGGCTCAGAGGGAGTAGTGTAGGTTTGTGAAAATGGAGAGGATGTGCTGTGTGTGTTCTTTTCAAGAAATTTTTAGGGTGGGACAGAGTGTAGGGTTTGTTCTTGAGAAATGTTAATTTTTTTCTTATGAAATGGGATGGATGAATGATGGATAGATAGTGGGTATGAAGAGGATGGAGGCCTTGGAGTGCTATGGTGACATGGCATTTCCAGAAATTTCTTCTTTTAACCGTTGTCCCCATTCATCGAAATCATCACCCTTCCTAATTTGGCTTTTCACATTGCATGAGTGAAGGAGTTGTTGGGTTGTGTTATATTTTTTCCACGACTAACCCACCTAGTTAACTGGGGGGTTAGAGGTGGGGCGGAGTCCCCCCTTCATTGCACCGACTACATAGCGAGGGGGTCACAGGGGGGTGTGAGGGGGGTGGTTAGACCCCCCTCTACAAGGTCTAGGGCAGCGCCATGGGGAAAATTTTTTTGGACCCTATATTAGGTTGGGCAGAGCTACCTATGGTTTTGTGCATGGTTTTCGCACATGGTTTTTGGCGTGATGGTTTTCGTTCCATGGTATTGGATGCTTCGGCATGTATAAATATGTATTATAACATTGAAATGAACATAATGAAAAATCAAGCTGCTAGTCCCAGTTTTGGGATCCAGGGGAAAATCTCTGTGTATATGCATTTTATGTGTTATGCTCTCACATAGTTTATTTTCTGTGTTTTAGAATTCATATGCAGGTAATTTCTGTACGGGGTTAAAACCTACATTTGGTATCGAAGCTGTTTTGGCTCCAAGGGGTTGCCTTTATTGCTGAGGGTTTCGCTTGGACCTATGGTAAACCCTGTTCAGTGGGAGATCTACGGGATTGATTTTGGTGGTGAAAGAAGATGGTGAGCAGTGGAAAGATAGAGATCAACAAATTTAATGGTTAGAGTTTTGAGTTATGGAAACTCAAGATGGAGGATTTGTTAGTGGATAAAGATCAGTGGATTGTGGTAGATCCAGGTACTAAACCAACGGGAGTGTCTGATGAAGAATGGAAGAAGTTGGATCGAAAGGAAAATATCACAATACGATTGTGTGTCTCAGATTCAGTATTGCTGAATGTATCAGGGGAAGCTATGACGAAGGATTTGTGGGACAAGTTAGGGACTTTGTACCAATCTAAGTCTCTAGTGAATAAACTATTCCTATGGAAAGAGTTGTATAACCTAAGGATGAAAGATGGAGATTCGGTGACAGAGCATCTGAACGCATTTAATATTGTGGGAAGTCAGTTATTGTCTATTGATATTAAAATTTCAGATGAAGATAAGTGCATTAGTTTGTTGTGTTCTCTACCAGATTCGTGGGATAGTCTATTTAATGCAATAGGTAGCAATGCAATTGCCTTGCAGTTTGATGAAATAGTCTCATCCTTGCTGATGGAGGAGATGAGACGGAAAAATATGGAGAGACAAAATAGTGATGCCTTGTCTGTACAAGGAAGGTCCCAGAACAATAACAAAAATAAGTCATCGAGTGGGAGATCTAAATCTAGAGGGGAATCTAAATCTCTAGGAAAACCTGTAAAAGTGGTGTGCTAGAAATGCAGAAAGGAAGGGCACTACAAAAAGGGACTGTAAATCTAAAGCTCCTGACAAAGGAAAGGGATCTGATGATGCTCCTTCTTTAGACGCGAAAACCACCTCAGATGAAGGTAGATATGTGTACTTGGCTTCTTCAAGTACACATGTAGATAATGAGGCATGGTTGATTGACTCAGGTGCATCCTTTAACTTCAATCCCCATAGAGAGTGGTTCTATGAGTATGAGAAATATGATGGTGGTGATGTCTTCTTAGGGGATAATAGGAAGGCTAGAATCGTTGTTCGTGGAAAAGTAAAGTTGAAGTTGTAAGGTGGAAGGTTTAGAACACTTTCAGGTGTTCTACATATTCCTGCATTGGCCAAAAATATGATTTCTGTAAGCAAGATGGATGATACAGGTTTAAAAATAGTGTTCGAGAAGGATACTTGCAAGATGGTTCGAGGAGAACTAGCATTGATGTGGGGAGTCTGGATTGGAACTCTGTACAAGCTGCAAGGTAGCACTATTGTTGATGGGTGCAATAGCTCTATGGTTCCTAAAAGTGGAGCATAAAATCTAGTGGTCTCTAGAGAGAAGACCATGTTGTGGCATCAAAGGCTTGGAAATATTGGAGAGAAGGGCCTTCAAATACTTCATGGTAAAGGTATGGTAGAAGGTATGAGTAATAGCTCTCTAGATTTTGATTTCTGTGAAAATTGTGTATATGGGAAGTAGAATCGGGAGAGTTTCCCCTTTGGTGGTAAGAGGGCGAAACAGATATTAAAGCTTGTGCATTGTGATGTGTTTGGACCTATGAAGCTTCCATCACTGGGTAAGTATGTGTACTATGTATCATTTAAAGATGAATTCTTAAGGAATACATGGATATATTTCCTTAAGAAGAAACCTGAAGTCTTTGATAGGTTTAAAGAATTTAAGGCTCTGGTGGAAAACCAGATAGAGAAGAATATAAAGGTGTTGAGGTCAAATAATGGTGGAGAGTTTTGCAGCGAGGAATTTGAAGAATTCTGTAAGAAGTGTGGTATAGCACAACAGAAGACTACCCCATACACACCTGAGAAAAATGGAGTTGCAAAAAGAATGAACAAGACATTGATGGAAAGGGAAAGAAGCATGCTTGGTGGTGCTGGGTTAGGACAAGAATTATGGGTAGAGGCAGTGGAGACAACATGTTACCTGGTCAACAGATCACCTTCGTCAGAGTTGGAGGATAAGACTCCATAAGATGTATGGATTGGTAAGAAACCCTCTCTTTCACATCTGAGGGTATTTTGTTGTGATGCATATGTACATGTTCTAAAGGAGAAAAGAACCAAGTTGGATAGTAAATATGAAAAGTGCATCTTTATTGGGTATCAAGATGGTTTAAAGGGTTATAAGCTTTGGAACCCATTAACAAGGAAGGTTGTGTAAAGTCGAGATGTGGTGTTCAGAGAGGTGAAAGATGTTATTAAAAATGAAGTCCAACCAAAGGAACCTGAGAAGATAGAGTTTGAACTTAAGGAGGAAGAATCAGACTCTATAGCAAAGGAGGAATCAGAAGATGAAGAGCCATAAACTCTGGGTGTGAGAAAAAAGGAAACCATAAAGGTATAGTCCATCTGCTTTCTGTCCAAATTTTGCCTTATCTATTACTGATGATGATCCCAGAACTGTGAAGGAAGCAATAGATTCAGAGGATGGAAAACTCTGGAAAGAGGCCATGGCTGATGAAATGGCATCTTTGCACAAAAATGAGGCTCGGGATCTAGTGGAGTTGCTAGCTGGAAGGGAACCCATTGGTAGCAAATGGGTGTTCAAGAAGAAGACAAATGCAGAAGGAAAGGTGGAGAAATACAAATCTTGGTTGGTAGCAAAAGGTTATTCCCAGGTGCCAAGAATTTATTTTGGTGATATTTTTTCTCCTATTGCCAAAGTAGCTTCTATTAGATTACTTTTATTTGTTACTGCTGCTTTTTATTTTGAGGTAGAATAGATGGATGCGAAGACAACATTTCTTCACGGGGATCTATAAGAGGAGATCTACATGAAGAAACCTCAAGGTTTTGTGGTGAAGGGTAAGAAAGAACTGGTATTCAAGTTAAAGAAGTCTCTGTATGGGTTAAAATAGTCACTAAGGATGTGGTATCAGAAATTTGATACATTTATATGGGGACTTGGCTTCACCAGAAGCAAAGCAGCTCAATGTATGTATTTTAAATTAATTGGTGATCGTGTTATTTATCTGGTATTGTATGTGGATGATATGTTGCTGGTTGGAAATGAAAAAGAAATTATCCAGGATTTGAAGACCCAATTGTCCTCCAAATTCGAGATGAAAGATCTTGGTGCTGCAAACTATATTTTGGGCATGGAAATTAAAAGAGATCAGGCAAAGAGGAAGCTCTGGTTAAACCAGTGGAAGTATGTTGAGATAATACTACAGAGGTTTAATATGCAGGATAGTAAACCGGTGAAGGCTGCTATTCCTGTAGGTGTAAAGTTATTTGTCGAACAGTGTCCCAAGACACAAGAAGAAGAAGAGGACATGTACCTTGTTCCATATGCAAGTGCAGTCGGTAGCTTGATGTATGAAATGGTCTGTACTAGACCAAACATTGCACATGCAGTGGGAGTATTGAGCAGGTTTATGTCAAAACCATGGAAGGAGCACTAGACAACAGTGAAGCAGGTTTTGACGTATTTTTGTGGCACTAGTGATTATGGTTTGTACTACCAAGGAAGACCAGGATTGGACAGAGTGTTGGATATTCATGGCTTTGTTGATGCAGACTCGGCTGGAGATTTAGATCAGAGAATATCTACAGGTGGGTATGTGTTTAACCTATTTGGAGGTGCAGTTAGTTGGATGAGTAAGGAACAATCTGTAGTGGCACTATCAACTACAAAGGTAGAATACATGGCAACCACTCATGCAAGCAAGGAAGTAGTTTGAATGTAGAGATTGTGTTCAAGTATGGGGTTAGTATAGGGAGCTATACAGATAGACTGTGACAACCAAAGTGTAATTTTGTTGGCAAAGAACCCTGCTTACCATTCAAAGACAAAGCACATTGATGTTGAGTATCACTTTGTGAGGGATATGATAGAAGAGAAAAAGGTGTTGCTAGTAAAGGTGGACACTTTGAAGAATACTGTAGATGCATTGAAAAAATATGTGAGCTCTAAGAAGTTCTCTTGGTGTAGAGAAAAAATGGGCATTTTAGGGTTGGATAAATGACTAATCTCTCCTATGGAAAGAAAACAAAAAGTGGGAGAATTTTGGGTTGTGTTATATTCTTTCCATGACTAGCCCACCTAGTTAACCGGGGGGTTAGAGGGAGGGAAGAGCCCCCCCTTTGTTACGTTGACTACGCAGCGGGGGGTTCATAGGGGCTGTGAGGGGAGAAGTTAGCCCTCCTCTATGGGGTCCAGGGCAGCGCCCTGAGGAAATTATTTTTGGACCCTATATTAGGTTGGGCGGAACTACCTATGGTTTTGTGCATGGTTTTCGCACACGGTTTTGGGCGCGATGGTTTTTGGTCCATGGTATTGGATGCTTTGGCATGTATAAATATGTATTATAACATTGAAAGGAACATAATGAAAAATCAATCTGGTAGTCCCAGTTTTGGGATCCAGGGGAAAATCTATGTGTATATGTGTTTTATGTGTTATGCTCTCGCATTGTTTATTTTTTGTGTTTTAGAATTCGTATGCAGGTAATTTCTATACGGGGTTAAAACCTACAGGAGTGAGGTGCAATTAACTAGTTGAAGGTGGTCAAGACAGTTGACCCATACTTAGCTTATAAAACCTCATCTCTCATGCATTGACAACAAATTTCTAACTATAACATGCTCAAGAGAAGAGGTCAAGAATATTGCATACCTGTACCTACCTGATGGTTGTTGGAGATACATGCATGCTACTGCCGAGTTGATGATCTATCCAAGGTCCTCTAGAGGTGATAATTTCCTTTGTTTGCTTCTGCACAAGTCTTCATAGCTTGGTGATTCTAAACCTCTGTCTTCCAGTTACCATGAGCAAGCTATCTTAATCAAATCCGACATTCTTGGAGTGCTGGGCTTGGCCATGGGTGATTTTCACCTTCCCTATACCTTATTCCACCATTAGGCATCTTTCCCATACTTTATTTCATCTTCTATACCTTCCTATAGATTTAAGCCTTTTTCCTATAGTAAACTAAGACTCCTGTAGTACTACGAGAAACCCTGTAGCAGCCTTGTTTTATCCATATCTCCCAAACGATAGAATGGATCGACCTGAAGTTTTTTGAGAATGTTTCCATCATCCTTATGCACCTCCCCATAAACAAAAATTGGCCAATGGATGCACAAATCTTGAGAAAAATTAAAAATGGCTGAAGTTGATGGAGGTCGATTTCTTGGAAACCGTGTACTATAAGTTGTTGAAATTTCTTGGGCATGTTACCATAATCTAGATTCATCTCCCCATGAAACAATTTTGAAAATGGATGCATGAATATCGAGAAAATTAAAAAATGGTTGTAAGTGATGGAGGTCGATTTATCGAAAACTATGCACTGGAATTTGCTAAAATTACTTGAGCATGTTACTATCATCCATATGCATATCCACCTGAAACATATTGGAAAATGATGCATGGTTTTCAAGATATGACAAAAATAATTTTTTTCTCTATGTATTTTTGTTTCCTGTAGTAAAACAAAGCATTCATATAGTATTTTAGGACAACAAGGAAAATGAATGGGAAAAGCTTGGGAATAATGGGTGGATGGTGGAAATAGATGAGGGTGATGGATTGGCATGGCCTTGGTTCTTCTGGAGGATCTGATCAAAGGAGGAAAAAGTCAAAGTTTGACTTCCTTTGACTAGAACTTTGACCAATTTTTTTCTTTTTTTTTGGTGCCAACTTGTTTTAGTTGCTTGCAGATGTTGGAGAACACCTGCATTCATCAGAGACATACATGGAGGAAATATTTTTTTTTTTCCTTTTTTTTTTCTTCTATGCGTACTAGCCACCTCAATGAGGTTTTCAACTAGTAGGTTTTCCTAGGTGCCTCAAAGGAGGTTTTCACTTAGGATCTTTTCTTTTTCTCATTTTTTCTCTTTTTTTCTGACCCGTTGACCGCCTCATGGAGGTTTTCAATCAATGAGCCAATCACATGTTCTCAAATGAGGTTTTCACCTGAGATTTTATTTTTTCTCTTATTTTTCATTTTCTATTTCTTTCCTATCCTACTCTACTTGGAAAACAAAATCATTTTCAAGTGTAGGAATACTTCCAACAGAGCCACTTGCATAACTAGATGACAGATAAAATCATGTGTAGGCTCAAAACATATTATTTGACATGGACCCGAATGTAAGAGACCAAATACATTGACTTTGATGATATCAAACACAGTTGAAGAAGAGAGTATTGCCGCAACTTAGTGTATATTGGGAGACCACAATAGGCTATATCCTTTATCCTTAGGAAGCCGTGTCTGCCACCCTCTCGATCGCAATGCACTGAACACATCATTCAGGACGATTGACTACCGTACGTAAAACGTATTCTGCAGTTTTGTGATTGGTTTGGTAATCCCTCTGTCTAGATTTCCAGAGTAGTCACTTTCATTCCTTTTCAGACTCCTTAAAAGAAAAGGTCCATCTGAGCACTTCTCACTTTAGGCTCATTAAAAATCGAAGGAAACTAGAGTCATCTTTAGCTTTTTCTTGACTCTTAAAAATTGAAAAAGCAAGTTGTGTTAAAGCGTCATAAAATTAATTTAATTCGGAATAACATTTTCCCCTTTTTATTTTGAGTTGATCAAGTAATCCGCAATCATAGAAGAAGGTCAATCAAAACCCCGTCATTCACGGAGACTAACAAGTCAACCGTCTTTGACTCTAGAAATGAAACCATTCGAGGCCAAGCGATCTCGTTTAACTGGGTCAAAGTCTCCTAGTTTATTTGAAACTTGTGTTTCAACATCCCCAGAGACTCTAGTTACTCCAACTATTTTTGGCATCCCTGCCTCTATAGAAAAAGTTCCGCAGTTACAAGAGGACATTAGAACTAATCCCAATGTAATGGTAAACACTTCTATTCCTGAACCAGCTCCATCTAGGGTTGATTCGGAAGGTGTCACCCCTCCAACATCTGTCGCTGCAGAGTCTATACCTTCTTCGGCACCAGAAATATTTTACGGACTTGACAGTCTGCCTCTTATGCTTGGTCTGATTGCTATAGAAGAGATTGTGGAGGATCTCCCATCCAGTATGTCATTGCTTTTTGGAACTTGGATCCACCTATATCCTTCTACTACAGAAGTTAGTCACCCTTCATCACAAGTTCCTGTAGAATCACTAAGAAATCTTTTGGATAGACTCGATATGTCTGACAACCATCGACATCTAGGACTGTGTCATCCGATACAGTAGCAGCAGAACCTCGTGCCGCCACTCCGATAATGTTTGCTGGTGTACCATCTGTCCCAACTAGTTCTCAACCACTAGATGGAGTCCACCCAGGGAGTGTTTCGACAGTATGGTCTGTTCCTATTTGCTCATCCAGAACCTTACCTAGAATTTCTTATGTTGAGTCTCAGCAAATTGATCCTTCGCAACAGTATCAATTTGGGTAGTCTAGTCTCCAAAGGCCAATTTTTCCTTTGAACATTGGATTGCCACCATATGGGGGGCAGTATGCCTTTTCATTGTTCCCTCCAGGAGAACAACCATATGAGAGTTCACAACAGAATTCAAGTCAAGCTAGAATCACATCTAGTGGTTGGGTATCAATACTACCTCAGCAGCCAAGAGTTGTATATTCAATGCAACAAAATCAACCTGTGTCAAACATTCCCACTACACTAGCTATTGTGACGATGTCGCAAGTACAAGCGCTGCCTGTTGTATGTCAACCTCCAGTCTCTCAGGTCGTAATACAACAACCTCTTGTCTCCATGACTCAATCACAACCGCTAATTAGTGGCTCCTTAACTGAAGCGACTCAGGCTCAAACGGGTACTATAACCCCTCATCTTGGTCAAACATCCAGTATTGGGCAACAACAAATGGTCTCACAGCCATGGATGGTGCAATATCAACAATCGCAATTCCAGCAAGCTTACCGAGGACCTAAGCAACAAAGCTTTGCAGGTAATGGGCAGCCGTATATTCAAAATGGTTACCAACAATCATATTATAATGGTTATGCCCATCAACCTTATCAAAGTTATCAGCATCAAATACATTATGCTGGTATGCAAAGACCCATGGCTTAGGCGATCCCATCTTATCCTGGGTATGCTTCACCAAACCTGAATCAACAGTTGCCTTTCATAGAAACTTTAGAATTACCTGATCTGAATCGGCTAACAAATGATCCAATTGCTTATGCCCCTTGGTGGCTCACGATTCCTCATAAACTTCCATAAGATATTCCTAAATTCAATGGAAATCTGGGTGAAGATACATCGAATCATGTGATGACCTTTCATCTGTGGTGCTCGTCCAACACTCTCAATGATGATTCGATTAGGCTTTGCCATTTTCAGTGAACGTTAACTGGTTCGGCAGCAAAATGGTACATTGAATTGCCTAGAGCTTCATTCGACAACTTCAGCGCCCTTGCCACCACCTTTTTAACCCATTTTTAGCTACCCATAAGGTATGAAACAGGAACAGAGCTTCTTACCAATTTTAAGAAGATGATAGCCACTCACATATCTGATCATATTCATGAGTGGTGACGTGGTCATAGAATGGTAAAGACATATGTTCCTAATTAGCTGTTAGCTGAATGGTTTATTAAGTCATTGTTACCTTCTACTACAGAAGATTTGGCCAAGGGAGGAGTTGTCACTGAAGAGCAAGTCATTGCTCATGCGTAGTATCTAGACTTGATCTATACTCAGTCTGGCACGCTCTATGACAAAATTCCTGATGATCCTAGACTGGAGCTTTCCGTTCCTCCTCCTCCTAAATCGAACAAGGACTCTCATGCTAGCGACGATGTGATTGGTACCTCAAGTATGCAAACTATGAAGACCTCATCTGGTAAAGCCCTTGTAGTTTCCAGTAAAAAGGCAAATGACAAACTTCCTGCCTCGGAGATTAATGCCGTGTTGACCGACAAAGGAAAAGAACCAAAGCAACCATGGGGTAAGAAGAAAAAGAAAAGCAAAAAGAAGAAACATGATGATTCGTCTCCTGAAAAATCTTCTGAAAACCCTTCTGGGAAAACGAAACCTAATCGGCCATGTCTCATATGCGATGAGGACCATTGGATGAGAGATTGTCTGCATAAAGCCGAGATTAAGAAGTTCTTCAAGAGTTCAAAAACCTCAACGGTATTGACTAATCCATTTCCAAACCCAAAAACCAATCTGGTTGCTAGAGACAATGCTTCCCCATCCCAAGTGCTTATGTTGTCCATTTCAAAACAACAAAATTATGCTTTGATATCGACAAGGAATAAGGATTACGGGAATCCATAGCTGTCAAACAACAAGGCTTCAGATCAACCTAGTAGTTCGATAACAACTTCAACCAAAGTTGTGCACCCATCATTCTTGAGCTAATGATAAAACCGCCAAAGGGAGTAGTACACAAATCAACATTTAATCCTCATGCTTGAGCAGCACAGAATTATAATATAGTATAGAATCTGACCCAATCTCCATCCGCTATGTCGACACTTGAAGTACTGCAAAATTGCCCCTCCCAAAAGCAGGCTCTATTATTAGCAATAGGTGGGATTGACCCAGCAGATTCCAATCTTGTGGCCTTTAATCATAAAGGATACGAACCTCAGTTACCAGCTCAACTCACTTTCCTCATACAAGTGAAAGCGCTCAACAAAACTGTTCATCGAACACTTATTGATGAGGGGGCATCTACCTGCATTATGTCAATGAGTTGCTGGAAAACTTTAGGCTCACCACCCTTGTCAAGATTGTCAACGTCATTAAAAGAATTTGATGGATGAACATACACCCTGTACGAGATTTTAAGTAACTTGCAAGTTGAATTGGGGGGAATAATAGTAGAAATTGACGTCGAAGTTATCAATGGAAACCTCGATTACAATATCCTACTCAGAAGACCCTGGATTTATGCTATGGCTACAGTTGTGTCAACATACTTTAGAAAGATTGCATTTCATTTTCAAGGAGGAATTACAATCGTTGATCAACAAACCTTCCTCCCCAACAGTTCACAAGTTACAGGAAGCATTCCAATGATCCATGGAAGCTCTCATTCACTCCAAAAAATCAGAGTAGGCCTCCTAAAAGACCCGACCTTAATGGGTACTTTTGCCCTACCACCTCCGAATAATCTGGTGGAAGTGGCCACGGTGGATAATTGCAATATGCTATCTTCTATATTCACAAAGATTTAGAAGATTTCCGAACATGATGTTAGCATGGAGCATCACCAGGTATTGCCTCTAAGCCCAATAGAAATATTGTAGCAATCAATTTTCTTGGCCTGGGCGGCAAACCCAAATCAACGCTCATCAAGTGTTTGGATAGATAGGTCTAAGGAATATGGTACCTCTTTAGATCCTTGGTCACGTGTACATTCTACAGATGAAGGAATTATTTAGTCAATGATGATAGGAGAGGCACCATGGGAAGATTACCACCATCATTCCCATCTTCCGGATTACCACGAAGATTGTTCCAGCAACCTTAATCATTCTTCAGTTTTTGATTTTCTATCAAATACTATAAATACGATGGATTCCGAGCAAATCTGTCCAATATTGAAGAAACTATCGCCATAAATATCTTGACCAAACCAGATGTTGTAGAGAATATTCATGTCGGCAAATCTTGCTCTTCTTCAGAACTGGAAATATATTGCGCTCTTTTTCACGAGTTCAGAGATGTCTTTGCACGTTCATATGAAGAAATGCCAGACATTGACTTGAGCATAGTTGAACACGAAATCAAGATGTATCCAGATGTCAAATCGGTACGACAATAGCTTCGACAGGTGCACCCAAAGAAATTCACTGCCATCAGGGTAGAAGTTGAAAAAATTTTACATGCTTGTTTCATTTACCCAGTTCCTCTAACTGATTGGGTATCGAATATTGTTCCTGTGATGAAAAAACAAGGAACGATTAGAGTGTGCATTGATTACAGGGATGTAAATCAAGCTTGTCCAAAGGACAACTACCCTACACCTTTCATCAACCAAATAATTGATGAATGCGCTAGATGCGAAATCTTTTCATTCATGGATGGATTTTTCGGGTATAATCAAATTAATATATGCCCACAGGACCAGTTGAAGACTGCATTTATATGTCCGTGGGGCACATTCGCGTACCGCAAGTTACCTTTCGGTATAAAGAACGCAGGGGAAACTTTTCAGAGGGCTATGAATTATGCCTTCCATGACATCAAGAACATCATTCAACCATATCTCGCTGATCTACCAGCTCATTCGCAAAAGCGGACTGATCATCCGCAGCATTTGAGAGCTATATTTCTATGTTGTCGACACTACAAGATACGACTCAATTTGCACAAGTGTATGTTTTGTGTCAATTTTGGTCATTTACTTAGCTTTGTGGTTTCTAAGGATGGGATTCGACTCGACCCATGTAAGGTTTAGGCAATCTTCGATATGCCGCCACCTTCAAATTTTCTTCAGATTCAGAAACTCCAAGGGAAAGCAAACTTTCTGAGGAGGTTCATTCCAAATTACGCTGAACTTGTTAAAGGTTATATGTGTCTTTGAAAAAAGAAGTGCCCTTTAACTAGGATCAGGTTGCACAAGCTTCCTTTGATGCTCTAAAAGAATCCCTAATTAAAACATCATTAATGTACACTCTTGACTATCAAAAAGACTTTAACCTCTATCTAGTTGTAGCAGATACAACCATCGCAATGGTTTTAGTTCAAGAAGACAATGGAATGGAACATCCTATATATTATTTAAGTCGAAACTTAAATGATACAGAAAATAAGTACTCCGATGTTGAAAAGCTAGCTCTTGCAGCTGTTCAAGTAGTACAGAGATTTCGACACTATATTCTCTTCCGCAAAACAACCATTTTGTCAGATTGCAAC
Source organism: Pinus tabuliformis (assembly GCA_031772625.1). NCBI lineage: Eukaryota > Viridiplantae > Streptophyta > Pinopsida > Pinales > Pinaceae > Pinus > Pinus tabuliformis. Next base: position 564,055,456 of record CM062812.1, on the reverse strand, counting down.
CCTATGACTTACATTCTGTCGCGTCAGTTACTTGGGGGCAAATATTCAAAATGGATAGCCATTTTGCAAGAGTTTGATCTGGAATTCGTAAAATCCAAATCAAAGAAATCTCTGGTTTTCGCGGAGTTACTATGCGACTTCCCATCGTCATCCAACGATTCAACATCCAAAGCATCAATCATGGATGAATCTTTGTTTCTGATATTGTCGAGCGATCCGTGGTATGGAGATATAATCATCTATCTCCAAACCCAAACATATAGGTCTAACACCTCTCACTCAGAGCAACGACGTACTCGATACCAAGAAAAAGACTACATGATCGTCGGTGATACACATTACCGTCGCGGTATGGATACAGTTCTGCGAAGGTACCTCACCCATGAGGAGGCTGAAAAAGTCATGAATGATTGTCATTGATGAGCCCCGAATTGGGTAACTTATTGGGCTCATTTTGCCTAATTGTTCTTGATCAATCCACCATTTTTCATATTTTATGCATGTTTTTTGAGTATGTTTATGTTAGTTGAACGAATGAGGGTGGTCACTTTACCAAGATGGCTAATACGTGGTTATTTCGGGGTTTTTGGACAAATTTTGGAACAAAGCCAAGAAATTATGAGCCAGATGACAGCCAAGCATGAAGGAACAGGGGTGAGGATTCGGAGGGAGGCTGTCTCTTGCATTAAATGGACCTTCCTCGAAATCTCCACCCTCAACTCGGAGCTCAGCAGGCCACCAAAACGAATCCTAAAGGCAGCCGAGCAGACTTGTGCCAGCTGACCAAGTGACAGCTGCAGCAAGAGCTAGTACTTGTGCATACAGCACCGTCGCTTCTAAGTTTGTTACGAACTACCGAGTTGATAAGAGTAAAGAAGGGATTCCCAGGAGTTGCAACATTATCGCTACAATACTGGAGCCCACCATTCTTTTTGGCGTCGTTGTCGGGGAATCGTCACAGTATTTGTGATTGCTTCTTTTATTCTATTTCCCACTACAACCTTCTCCTAAGTAGTTTATTTCATTTCCATTCTGTAATTTCATTTCCGCAAAAGTAGATTAGACATTTCCTGCTTTCATAGATTAGCATTTCCATTACGCAATTTCAATTCTGCAAGCATAGACTAGCATTTCATTTCTGCAATTTCATTTGAGCAAAATAGATTAGTCATTTCCTGCTTTCATTTTAATTCTGCATTCTCATTTCAGCAAGATAGATCTTAGCTTGTTGCAGTTCAATCTATTTCAGTTTTGCAGGTACAAGAAAAAAAAATCAAAAGAAAAAAATATTTCCTTTCATGCCTCGTAGGAACAGATACCATACCAGAGAATTCTTGCCCAACACCCCCACCACATCACTAAGTCACCCTTCTCTCTTCTTTGGTGGCAGTGATCCCGAAGAACCTATAGGTGAACCTCCAGAGATATACGAAGATCCTATAACAGAAGAAGAGCCAGAGACCATTCCTTTTGAGACCATGGCTGAAAACATAAACAGTAGAGAAGATGACGAGAGAATAGAAGGCGCCTTCCCCATCGGAGAGACCAATGGGGACATGAAAATGAAAAACATAAGTCCCTCAGCCTTACCTCACTTCCATGGATTGACTACTGAAGACCTTGATACCTACCTGTTTGATTTTGTTGTCCTTTGTCGAACTTATGACTATGTTGAGGACGAGAAAAAGTTGAAACTCTTTCCTTCCACCCTCAAGGATGCAGCGCTACACTGGTTCATGGGGTTACCTGGAAACAGTATCACCACTTTGGATCAGATGCAGCAAGCCTTTAACAACAAGTACCGAGACTACTGTAGGTCCAAGGAAACCAAGGCAGAGATCTTTCGAATGACCATGGGAAGTGATGAGTCTTTAGAAGACTACGAGGAAAGGTTCCAACTTAGTTATAAACGGGCCAGGTGCACACTTGACCCTGAATCTTTGAAGCTGGTTCTGCTCCGAGGAGTCCCTGAGGACCTTCTAGATACCCTTCATTTGCTAGCTGGAGGGGACATCTACCAACTACCTTATGAGGGCATAAAGGCTGTGTTTAGAAATCATTCTAGGGCAGCTCGGAAAAGAGGTAGGGGGAATCCACTTTCAACTAGTGTCGCCTTCTCCAAGAATGAGTTTGCTAATCAGATGGAAGACCTCAAAAGTGAGATGAGACAAACCATTTCCATGCAACTTGATACTTTCCGAATCCAACAAAAGAAAGAGGAAGCTGAGAGGGCTTTGGCCATTTTCTGCCCCAGATGTACGAGGAAACACCCTAAGAACGAGTGTCCATTGCACTCAATAGAGGTATGTTTCATTTGTGAGGAACACCACCCCACAAACCAATGCCCAACCTTACCCGGATTTAAATCCATGTACCAAGGGACTGAGGCAACCACTGAACCTCTCTACTTCCTCAACCAAAAGAGGCCGCATGGGCCCAGACCTTACCAGCAGGGGATGCAAGTGACATCCCAAGCTTATTGTGGCCCCAACCAAACTGATCATATACCTTCTTGGGCCCCTCCTGCTCATCCTTCCTGGTCTGCACCTCCTCTGTGGTCTTATCCATCTCAATACCATACTCAGCCTACTGTTCATTCATTTCATGCACATGTCCAGCCACAACCTCAGTGGAATGCACCTCAACCGGGGTGGAGGCCCCAATACAACTCTCCTCCCGCGATTCTGCCTCCACCACTGGCTCAACCACAACCATTACCTCCTGCTCCTCCAAGACAACCCCAGATGCCTGCTCAATCGAACCCGAACCCTAACAACAGACAGGCCCAGCAGATATACACTGGGGAGACAACATGCCCTACCTATGCTGTGGAGATCCAGGAGATCAACCTGCGATCTGCGAAGGTCCTTCCAGATCGAAAACCTCCTCCCCCAGAGGATGAGGAAGAGATACAGGGAAGTGAACCCAAAGCCATTCCACCTTTTCCTGAGTGACTAACAGTAACCACGCAACCAAACCTAGAGGAGACTGAACTTCTAGGAGAACTTAAGCAATTGTGTGTGAAAATACCACTCCTCCAGGCCATAAAAGATGTACCAATATACAACAAATTGATTAAGGAGAATTGTTTCAAGCACCCAGGCAGGCGAAATAGAGATGCCTCGACTATCAATGTCATAGGACAACTTTCTGATCTTATGTTGGGGCAAGTAATCTGTCCAAAGTATTTGGACCCTGGGAGTCCTGTAGTTGATGTCCACATCAATGGCACCATAATCCCCCACACCTTGATTGATCTAAGGGCTGCCAATAATGTGATGACCAGGGACACTATGCTTAAACTCAACCTTCAGATTTCCTTAAGAAAGACCTCGACAATACTGCAGGTAGCAGACTGTTCCACCGTGACTCCTGAAGGGATTGTGGAAGATGTCATGGTCTATGTTGACTCTTGGGAGTACCTTGCGGACTTCTTGGTCCTTCAGCCAAAGGAAAAACTCACTGGATACCCCCTCATTTTAGGAAGGCCTTGGTTAGCTACTGCGGATGCTTACATCAGTTGTCGAGCTGGAAGCATGACCATCAAAAATGGGCCTATGTCCAAATAGCTAGTCTTATACCCTCCTGCCCAACCTCTGCTAGAACATGACTTACCACTCTGGTTGGAAGAGGGAGATGAGGATAAGGTCTACTCTGCACCATTATGCATGGTATAAACCACCAGGGGAGGCCCTCAAACTGAGGATGACTTGATTGAGAATTTGATTCAAAATCCACCTCCCAGTGCATTGTCCTTAGAGGAGTTGGTGGAAGATACCCAAGCCAGTGCTTTAGTGGACCTCTGTCTGACTGATCCGACCTCTCCCGGAGTTAAGAATGTGGAATTTGGCCCTAAAAGAACCTTAAATACCAGCTCCTCCCTATCTCCCTCCTAGGAGAAAGAGCTGTGTAGCTTACTGAACAATCATTTGAATGCTTTCGCTTGGAGCTATAAGGAGATCAAAGGAGTCCACCCTTCGGTCTGTACCCATCACATTTACATTAAAGAGGATTGTAAACCAGTCAGGCAACCTCAGAGGAGGATGAATCCAGCCCTTAAAAACATCGCCAAAGAAGAATTGCAAAAATTGTTGGATGTAGGATTCATCTACCCCATCTCCGACAGTGAGTGGGTCTCACCTCTAGTGCTTGTGCCCAAGAAAACCGGGAAGTGGACAATCTGTGTAGATTACCGAGAACTTAACAAAGCCGCCAAGAAAGACCATTTCCCTTTGCCTTTCATAGATCAAGTGTTGGATGGACTGGCAGGGAAGAAGTTCTTCTCTTTCCTAGATGGGTTCAGCGGGTATAATCAGATCCAAATCAGCCCGGAGGACCAAGATAAGACCACCTTCACTTGTCCATGGGGTACCTTTGCCTACCGAGTCCTTCCCTTTGGGCTATGCAATGCTCCTGCCACTTTCCAGAGAGCAGTGTTGAGCATATTTTCTGAGTTGGTCCACGATTCGGTAGAAATTTATATGGATGACTTTACTCCTTATGGATCCAACTTCCAAGAAGCATTGACTAACCTGGGAAAAGTTTTAACCAAGTGCATTGAGATGAACCTGTCCCTCAGTCCCGAAAAATGTGAATTCCTGATGACTGAAGGGACTGTGCTAGGTCATACAATTTCTCAGCAAGGATTACAGGTGGATCCTAACAAGATTGCTATCATCCAAAAGGTCCCACCTCTTCAAAAGGTAATAGATGTTCGAAGTTTTCTAGGCTTAGCAGGATATTATAGAAGATTCATTAAAGATTTCAGTAAGCTAGCCTCGCCATTGTTTGGCCTCTTAGGGAAAGATGTTGAGTTTAAATGGACTGACGACTGTCAAGGGGCTCTCGATGAGTTGAAATATAAGCTGAAGTCCGCCCCGATCTTGAGAGGCCCAAACTGGGCCCTACCTTTCCACATCCACACGGATGCCTCGAACAGAGCCATAGGGGCAGCCTTAGGGAAAGTTGAGGAGAAACTACCATATGCCACATACTTTGTTAGCAAAAACCTGTCCAAGGCATAAATGAACAATACTGTAACCGAGAAATAGTTCCTGGCCGTAGTCCATTCCCTAAACAAGTTCAGACACTACATCACTGGTTATCAAACATTCGTACACACTGATCATGCTGCAATTAGATATTTAATGAATAAGCCTGATGTAAATGCTCGTATCATTAGATGGTTACTTTTGTTGCAGCAATTTGATTTAACTATTGTCGACAAGCTAGGTAAGGAAAATGTTGTTGCTGACTTCTTGTCTAGATTGGATTTGCCTGCAGGTGAAGAAGGGACAGTGGATGACCAGATGCCAGATGAACACCTGTTTTCTATCTCAGTACTCTCTCCATGGTTTGTTGATATAGCAAATTACTTGGTCTCAGCACAGTTCCCTCCGCATCTATCCTCAAAGGAGAAGAGCAAAATTGTGAGGAAGATTTCCCCATTCACTTGGATCGGGGGCAACCTGTTTAACCTTGGCCCAGATCAGATCTTGAGGCATTGTGTTAGGGAGGAGGAAGTCTTTGACATCCTCCTAACCTGTCATGACAGGCCCTGTGGAGGGCACTTTGCAGCAAAAAGGACTGCCTTCAAAATTCTACAGGTAGGTTACTATTAGCCTACTCTTCATCAGGATGTCAGAAGATACAGCAGCCAGTGTGGCCGATGTCAGATGATGGCGAAACCAAATCCAAGGGATGAAATGCCCCTCCAACCTCAAGTGACCTTCGAGCCATTTGAGAAGTGGGGCATGGATTTTTTGGGTCCTATCAACCCTCCTTCAAAGAAAAAGTCTTACATCATTGTGTGCATCGACTACCTGACAAAGTGGGTAGAAACAAAGGCAATCAAAGCAGCGATAGAAGAAAAGGTGGCTGAGTTCTTAAGGGAAAATATCTCCTACAAGTTTGGCTACCCAAGAGAGTTAGTCACCGATCAAGGAAGCCAGTTCACCTCTAAATTTATTGAAGACCTGCTCGCTCATCACAAGATCAAGCTCAGAACTTCCACCCCGTATCATCCATAAGCAAATGGGTAGGTGGAAGTCACTAATAGAGCATTGGAAGGGATTTTGACTAAGGTGGTGAGCAGCAGTAGAAAGAATTGGGTAGATCGCCTGGTTGAGGCCACCTAGGCCTACAACACCACTTGGAAGACTACAATAGCTTTCACACCTTATGAGCTGGTCTACGGAAAGAAAGCTTTGCTATCCATAGAGTTCGAGTACAATACATTGAGGGTGTCAGCTCAGCTGGACTTAGATCTCAGCCATGCTCAACATCAAAGATTACTGCAGCTGAATGGATTAGATGAACAGTGAATGCAGGCCCTCCTCCACTCAAAAGTAGTTCAATTTCAGAGGAAGAAATGGCATGACTGACACCTTAATGAAAAGAAACTCCAGCCAGGAGATTGGGCGCTGCTATATGACTCAAGATACAAGGATTTCAAAGGGAAGTTGAGGACAAGATGGTTAGGACCATATACAGTGGAGAAATGTAATGACAATGGTTCAATCCTTATCAGGACCATTGATGAAGAAGCCATCTCCATGCTTGTCAATGGGCACCGATTGAAAATCTACAGGAAACCCCTTTCAAGGCAGGAGTTCATTGAAACTTTGGAAAAATCAGTGCTGGTAGTGGCGCAGGGCTCTGCCTCTATTCCACCCACACCTTGATCATCAAAGAAATTAAAAGAAGAAGAAGAAGAAGAAAAAAAAAACAGGAATAAAAGGATCCTTGAGTGAAAACCTCTCTGAGGCGCCCAGGGTAGATAGCGAGGGTGAAAACCTCATGGAGGCGCCCCAACTGTCTCTGAAAAAAAAAAAAAAAACTGGAATAAAAAGATCCCAGGGTGAAAATCTCTTCGAGGCGCCCAGGTCAGATAGCGAGGGTGAAAACCTCATGGAGGTGCCCCAGCGGTCTCTCAAGAAAAAAAGAAAAAAAAAAGAAAAAAGAAAGAGAAAAGAGAAAAATGAAACAGGAATAATCTCTGTAAAATAATTGCAGGTTGCAGGGAATACACTGCAGGTAAAGAGGGGCGCGTAAAACGAGGACAAGGGTCTGTACCAGGCTATAGGACATCCTTACAGACACTCCCTCCATGGCCACTCACCTTTCCTAGGATTTGAACACATTCAGGACGAGATTCCACCTCCTACAAGAAGTTCTGGGCTTTCTATAGGAAATTCTGTATTTCTACAGGAAACATCCTGTAGGACCTTCGGGTGAGCTAAATTTGATTTTAAAGGGGAATCTAAAAACTGGAGTCTGTTTGTTAGGTCTGCAGCCACCCCTCTGTTCCATCCATCACCGTATGTCACCCTTGTTTCATCTCTTTCCACCTCCATTACACCCACCTGGTTATGTATTCCTGCACAGTCATACAAAGAGCCCTGTTTTCCTCAGATTGATTTTTTTTTTCAAGTGACAAATCAAGCACACAAAGGCTCGCACACTCTACCTGTCCAAGCTCCATCAGGACTCTTCATCAGTGAATAAAGCCTTGCTCGTTTAGCCTGCATCCCAGGAGGAGAAGCAGCTACAGGACATCCTACAGGAATCCTGTAGCGGCTGATCCCTCTGGAGGACATACTCTAGAGGCAAGGGCAACCGAAACCAACAAAGGGAACGTGTAAAAAGACACCTCCTGGACGTGAAAACATCCTCGACAGCTACAACCAAACAGAACCTGTGCATGCAGCGTTGCCAACCAAAGGATCGGGTTCCAAAGCCGTGCATACAACATCAACGAATGAAAGAATGGGTTCTAGCACCCATGCACGAGGCAGAAACAAGTAAAGTAGTGGTTCCAGGTCCCGAAGTCTGAATAACGCGTCCACGGCCACGCAGGTAAGTGTCTAACCTCACTCGTCAATTGCATAAACAATATTTCGAAAACTGCATGTCTGTGAAAATGGTTTGGATTGAACGAATTTGGTGGCCAGTCAACTGGCCACTCACAGCCAGTCACATAGCTTTGTGGGATCTGAACAGGCCCAGTTACATTCAAACTTGCCAACGAAATGTGCAGCTGACACGTGTGGAGTGTCCAGTCGGGGAAAATCGGTGGACTAGCAGTGGTGGCGGCGGTTAATGGCAGAGGGGAGGTAATGGCGGCCAGGGACACGTAGGGAAATGATGAACGTGACGTTGGCTAATGGATCGGTCTGGCCACCTCACCCCCTCGCCACGAATTGCGCCGTAGTTCAAAAATGCTTGGCTGAAGACTCGCATTACCCGCTATTCATTTTCACTTGCAACGTCCTCCGCTGAAGTACGCATCCTCTGCTTCCACAATCTATTAACCCATCGTCCTCCACCGAGCTTTTCGGCCTGTTTCAAAATTGTCCCACGTCCCAGGCTCGTTCAGAAGCGCAGTGACATCCTACAGAAGACAACAAGAGTTCTACAGGAAGAAGCTCTACAGGAAGTACGACATCGCCTCTCGGAGCAGTGAAGCCTAGACTCTCCTTCATCAAATTCTGAGTTCCGAGAAGAGGTAGGCTCAAAAACACTCTTCCATACATGATATATGTTAGGGTCCCACCCAAACCCCCTTATTTATGTCATGGGATCATGTCCTAGTCAAGAATCAATAAAGCCCATACTAATATTTGTAAGTGGTTAACCCGCAATTAATGACGGGACCACAGTTAGTTACAAATGGGCGGTAGTATTAGATAGATGGTATTAAAAAAACCCACGGTATTGGCCCGTGGTATTGCATGTATGAGTCATATATAAAGGATAGAGAATCCATGCGAGGAGTGTCGTGTCTTGTTTTTGTAATCGAGCTCTGCTCTATTGGAGGTTGCCCCCTCGAAGAGGCCTGTGAACATTTCTCTTTGAATAATAAAATCATTGCTATTCTGTGTTCTGGGTATCTTTTCTTCGCATATTCTATGTTCTGGGTATTTTTTCTTCGCATATTCTGTGTTTGGGTATTACTTTGCAGGTTAAGATCATAACAAGTGGTGTCAGAGCACTTTCCAGGGCTTGGTGGGATCTCCAATTTTTAGCAATTTTTTTTTTTTTGGCTAGAGACGTGTTTCGGCGTGTTTAAACCACGGGATCTGTCGTTAAGCGCATAAACCTATGGATTTGGGGAGGCATGCACGCAGGAAATACAAGAGGTGGTCACGTCTGTTGGACTCCCTTGTAACCCCTGTGGGTACCCCTTCGAGTAGTAGCGCATTAGACAGAACTGGGCACGGACTGTCTTCCACGTACCCTCTGGGTATATAGGAAGCCCCCTAGCTCCCTTGAAACCTCGCCATAGATAAACCTTCAGCCGTCTTGTGGCTATAGTACACCGAGAATAGTACTCGGAGAGATTACTCGCCCGTACGATAGGGTAGTCGGGTTGTACGGCTAAGGGTACGGTCGATCCTCCTTAGTTAGAGCCCTGAAACATTGGGCCGAGTACTACTGTCAGACCCTTATGTATATTGCGATCTGTAGCACCTGAAACTCCTCAAGACCATAGTTCCCTTTCTATTGGGGGATCACACATCATCTATTCCAGATCAGCAAGTGCAGCAGCAGCAGACATCAGTCCCGCAGCTCCATCAGATCAGCAGCAACAGTTGTTCAACCATTCAAATCTCTCAGATCCACCAGATTGGAGTAGTTGTGAAGGGTTCCTGTACCTGGATATAATTTTCGCAGGACTTTTGGCGGCATTGACATTTTGAGGATTTGGTGACTGTAGTATTGATCAAGAAGGAGTAAAACTCCGTTAGGGCGACGAGCTGAGCACGGTGGTACCATTCAATTTATTAGAAAAAAAAATTTGGCGGTCCCAATTTTTCATCAAGTTGGTGTATGGTAGAAACTAGAGCTCAAGCAATGGCCAATGAAAGGCTAGATAAACTTGAAACAGATATGAACGAGCTCAAAACTACGCTTAACGGACTAACTAGCCTGGTACAGCAAGCACTCGATAAGGGCAAGGAGCCAACTCTCGAGGAACCGTATAATGACCATGAACACCATGAGGGTGAGTCTAGCCACTCTCCTCACGTCTGGCACACCCATTCACCACCCAGTCAGTGACCTCCCAAGTTGGATATGCAGAAATTTGACGGTTCTCACCCATCCGCATGGCTAGCACAAATGGACCAGTATTTCAAATTGAATCGTCTCCAAGATGATTGGACTAAGCTTGGAGTGGGGACCATGTACTTGGACAATGAATGATGGCAATGGGCGGAATGGCATCAACGTCGCAATGGACCTTTTACGAGTTGGGCCCAATTTGCCAAAGCTCTTTGAGATCGCTTTGAAAAAGGAGACTCCTTTTTGGGCCGTCTCACTAAGCTCCGACAGACGGGTACAGTGGATGAATATATCACCGCTTTTGAAGCCTTAGCCTTCCGCACTCAGCATCTCTCAGATGAGTTCTACACGGAATGTTTTATCAGTGGTCTTAAAGAAGCCATCAAAGCTCAAGTTCTACTCCACCACCCTCCCACATGGACGGAGGCTTGCCAGGTAGCCCGTAAGGTGGAACATGCCATAATAGCCCAATAGAGCCGCCCCAATTTCCCCACTAAAGGTCGTCCCCCACAAGCTCCCAACACGACTCAGACACTTAAGGTCCAAAAGGTGTCACCTCAGGAAATGGCCGAAAGAAGGAAGCAAGGACTATGTTACTACTATGATGAAAAATATTCCCCTGGTCATAAATTCAAGGAGCCCAAGTTTTTTCAAATAGATGCCACTGACTATAGCTCCACCGAGGAAGATCCACCTCTTGAGGAACCGGAGGTGATCGAAGAAGACAACCAAAAAGAGATTGTATCTGACGAACTAGTTATTTTGCTCAATGCGTTGGCAGGAATCTCTTCCCGTCAAACTCTCAAAATCAGGGGTTTTCTTAAACATCGCCCAGTAATAGTCTTGATTGATAGTGGAAGTACCCATAATTTCATCCATCAAAAAATCGCCGAAGCAGCGCATTGTTTTGTACGGGAAGTTTCTAACTTCCAAGTCCAAATTGCAGATGGGGGCATAATGAAATGTGAAGGCCGTTGCGAAAATGTCAAACTTCAAATGGGGGATTATCAGTTGAAAACCCACATGTTTTCCATACACATGGGGGGATGCGACATTGTCCTAGGCGCTGAATGGCTCCGCACTCTTGGGCTAATCACAATGGATTTCTAGGAGTTATATATGAGTTTTAAGCAGAACAACTCCACACATACCCTCCGTGGCCTCCAGGCGGGAGCCCCCTCTGTCATCAGCTCGCATCGGATGAAAAAATTGTTAAAAAAGGGCCATCATGGAGTGGTAGCTCAATTTAATTCCATCCAGGTAGTCGAAACCAGGTCTCTGCTAATTCATCCTGAGATGCAGCAGATTTTAAATAACCATCGGAAGGTCTTTGACAAGCCTCATGAGCTTCCACCCTCGCGAGGGGAACATGATCATAGCATCACCTTGGTTCCAGGGGCCCAACCCCCAAATGTGCGGCCATACAGATATCCGTTCACTCAAAAGAATGAAATAGAAAAAATCATCAAGGAATTGTTGGAAGCAGGTGTCATTCGTCCCAACATTAGTCCTTATTCATCCCGAGTGGTCATGGTCCTCAAGAAAGATGGGGAGTGGCGGATGTGTCCCGACTTCAGGGCCCTCAACAAGTTGACAATCAAAGATAAATTTCCCATTCCGGTGGTTGACGATTTGCTGGACGAACTCAATGGGGCTCAATTCTTCACTAAGTTGGATCTTCGCTCCAGCTACCACCAAATTCGGATGAAGGAAGTCGACATTCCCAAGACGGATTTCAGAACTGATGAAGGCCATTATGAGTTCTTGGTCATGCCATTTGGTCTCTGTAATGCCCCTTCTACTTTTCAGAGTGTTATGAATCACATCCTCAAACCATATCTCAGAAAATTTGTCCTTCTCTTTTTCGATGACATTCTCATCTATAGTGGCACTTGGGCGGCACATCTTCAACATGTAGATCTACTCTTGAAACTGCTCCGCAAGCACAAATTATTTGTCAAGATGTCTAAGTGTTCGTTTGGCATGGAAGAAGTTGAGTATTTGGGCCACATTGTGGGGCGTGAAGGTGTCAAGGTGGACCCCAAAAAGATCCAGGCAATGCAAGAATGGCCTCAACCTAAGACTTTGAAGAGCTTGAGAGGATTTTTGGGTCTCACAGGCTATTATCGTAAATTTTTCCGCAACTATGGCTGCATAGTAAACCCCTCACTCAACTCCTAAAGAAAAATTCCTTCTTCTGGACCGAGGACGCACAACAGGCATTTACCGCTCTCAAAAACGCCATGTGTACCACTCCAGTCTTAGCACTACCTGACTTCACCAAATCCTTTGTCATTGAATGTGATGCTTCGGGTACAGGTATTGGGGCGGTCTTAATGCAGGAAGGGCGACCATTGGCCTTCACAAGCCAACAACTCAGTGGGAGGAATTTGGGCCAATCTACCTACGAGAAGGAGATGATGGCCATCTTACATGCAGTCGAGACCTGGCGACCTTACTTATTGGGGCGACGTTTCCAAATCCGCACATATCATCACAGTCTTAAATATTTTTTGGAGCAACGCCTATCCTCCCCACAACAAAATAAATGGTTAGCCAAAATGCTGGGATATGATTATGAGATCATTTACAAGAAAGGGAAAGACAACAATGTAGCAGATGCATTATCGCGCCAATTTGAGGAGGAAAGTACTTTGCTCGCAATTTCCCTTCCCATTCCAGACTGGATTGAAGAGGCTCGCAGAGAATGGTTTTCACACCCAGGGCTCTCCCAACTCATTTCTCAATTGCAGGTAGATCCTAATTCCAGCAAGGGCTGCTCGTGGCAGAATGATATTCTTCGCTACAAGGACAGAGTCTTAATATCACCAACATCTACCCTCAAAAGTCACCTTTTGACAGAATTGCACTCATCTCCCATTGCAGGACATTCGGGCTTTCAGAAGACATATGCTCGCACCAAAAGATCATTCTTTTGGACCGGCATGAAAAAGGACGTCCTTACTTTCGTAGCCGAATGTGATGTCTGTCAACACCACAAAGGGGAAACCGTCAACACACCAGGCACCTTACAACCATTGCCCATTCCGGCCTCAATTTGGACGGAGGTTTCGATGGATTTCATTACAGGTCTTCCAAAATTAGGGAACAAGTTAGTCATGATGGTGGTTGTGGACCGACTGTCGAAGTATGCTCATTTCTGCGCCGTACCCCACCCGTTTACACCAACCTTGGTTGCTCAAACTTTCATGGATCAGATCTTCAAATTACATGGCATGCCCACTTCTATAGTGTCCGACCGTGACCCGATCTTCACCAGCAATTTTTGGTAGGAACTCTTCAGAATACAAGGCACTCAACTCAAACTCAGTACTTCATATCATCCGCAAACAGATGGTCAAACCAAAGCCGTCAACAAATGTCTAGAAACCTACCTTAGGTGTTTCACCTCAGAAAAGCAACACCTTTGGGCATAGTGGTTACCTCTGGCTGAATGGTGGTATAACACCAACTATCATGCCACCACCAAAATGACTCCCTATGAAGCAGTCTATGGTCAACTTCTGCCTTCCCCTACTTCTTATCTCAAGGGATGCTCCAAAGTACAAGCAGTGGATCAACTCCTACAACACCGCACAACCATGCTCGCCCATCTTCGCGAGAATCTTCATCAAGCTCAGAACCGCATGAAGCAACAGGCCGACCAACATCGCTCAAAGCGCCAATTTCAAGCAGGGGATCAGGTCTTTTTGAGGTTGCAACCATATAAGCAAACATCACTCAAAGATAAGGGTTGTCAAAAGCTCTCTCCAAAATTCTACGGACCATACCAAGTACTTCAGCGCATTGGAGAAGTGGCTTACAAGTTGGCTTTGCCACCTACGGCAAAAATCCATCCAGTTTTCCATGTATCGTGCCTCAATAAAGTGATTGGGAACAATTGCCGAGTTCAAACCAGTCTACCTTAATTAGACGAAGAAGGGTCAATCTGGCTTCAACCCGAGCAGGTTCTAGACAGACGAGACAAGCACCTGCGCGGCCGCATGATTAAGAAGGTCCTCGTCAAATGGAAAGACACCTCTCCGGAAGATGAAACTTGGGAACCAGCCACTATTCTTCAGCAGTTTCCACAGCTTCAGCCTTGAGGACAAGGCTAGTCTTAAGGGGGAGGGCATGTTAGGGTCCCACCCTAACCCCCTTATTTATGTCATGGGATCACGTCCTAGTCAAGAATCAATAAAGCCCATATTAATATTTGTAAGTGGTTAACCCGCAATTAATGACGGGACCACAGTTAGTTACAAATGGGCGGTAGTATTAGATAGATGGTATTAATAAAACCCACGGTATTGGCCCGTGGTATTGCATGTATGAGTCATATATAAAGGATAGAGACTCCCTGCGAGGAGTATCATGCCTTGTTTTTGTAATCGAGCTCTGCTCTATTGGAGGTTGCCCCCTCGAAGAGGCCTGTGAACATTTCTCTCTGAATAATAAAATCATTGCTATTCTGTGTTCTGGGTATCTTTTATTCGCATATTCTGTGTTCTGGGTATCTTTTCTTCGCATATTCTGTGTTTGGGTATTACTTTGCAGGTTAAGAGCATAACAGTATATTTCGAGAAAGAGGTGAATTGAACTGTTTTGAATTGGAGGGTCAGAAGAAAGTCTACCTATGAGTCGAAAAACTATTTGCTTGTGTGTTGCGCGGAATTTCTCGATCAGCTCTGCATCAAAATTCCACTCCACGGTTCCTGTTAAAAAACATTTCCCTGTAGAAAAGATAAAGCACTGTAAGGGCTGGCCTGTGTCTGAAGAATGTGAATTTTACATAGTTGTATGTATGCTGGGGATGAAAATTAAGCTCTGTGCCCTATCTGTGGAAGCCTAATTCTCCTTTTATACACGAACAATCAAGTTTTGGGCAGTAAAAGCATTAGAACCATGGAATTGGTGCAAAGTTAAAAATATAAACACCTGAGAAATCCTGTCATAAGGATCAAAGGAGGAAACCATAAAACAACAGTCCCTCTCTCCTCAGAGCATAAAACAGAGCATTCTCACCATGCCAGGGGGGTTTATCAGGAAGGAGCCCTCAGATTCCAGAAAATTACGTGAAACTCCCGAGGTGGTGAACCTCTTCACTCGTGCCAATTGGATGACCTTTTGTGACAGAATTCAGGGGCATGACGCTGAGATAACGAAGGAATTCTTAATGCCCCTGCATCCTAAATCAAATACACTGGCCACTGTGAATTTCAGAGGGTTGACCTTAAAGCTTACCCTTGAACGCATTAGTCGAGTTACTGATCTGCCATTAGGAATACCCTGGAGCAAGGAGGAGAGGTCATTGGGCCAAAAAGCCAAGAAAGGATTCTTCCTACTCGAGGAATAGTTTGCAAAAGATAAAAATGGGGTCCGGAGAGCCAGCTTAAACCCTTTTTGGAGTGAATTCAGCCTCCAAATCATGAAATACATTACCTGTGAGGGGCTGTTCAGTATTTTCTATGGCTATCATTTCCGGTTGCTGAGTGAACTCAGACATGGCATGGATTTACCTCCAGAACAGAAGTTAAGCATCCCCTATTTTCTTCTGCAATCATTAATTGAGTGTGGCACAAAATTGAAGGAAGGGACACCGGATCAGTTAGCCCATCATGGGCTTATCAAGCTTCTAGTGGAAGATGCCCTCCATACCTACACTATCCCCCTCTCCTGGGAGATTTTCCGCAACATGTCCAGAGATGACGATATAAGAATTCTAGCCGAGGAACTCACCTCATCCAGCAGTGAAGAAAGGGAACACACTGAGGCAGGAGAGAAAGCCAGTGGTAAAGAAACACAGGACAGACCACCACAGAAAGAACAAGAAGAGAAATGAGGAAAAGGCCAAGTTGCAAAGCCTAAAACTGTGGGAGGAACAATGGCACAAACACCCAGGGAGAAGAGATTGCAGAGTAGGGCAGAGAGGACTGAAAAATTCCAAACAAGTGAGGACACAACCAAGGCAACCACACCAAAATTAAAAGGAAAGACACCCCCAGCCAAGCAGACCGAAACAGTGAAGACAATTTCTACAGGAAGCCAGAAAACAGTTTCTACAGGAAGCCAGAAAACAGTCGACACAGGACTTTCTACAGGAAGTATGGAAATAGGGCAACAAAAGGAGAAATCGCCTAAGATTTTAGCCAGGGAGGCAACAGCTGTGCTAGCTACCCTAAGCACATCTCCAAAGCAAAAAGAGAAGTGAAAGAGGGAGCCTTCCATGTATTTTAAGGCAAGAAGGAGCATGCGGATAAAAACTGGCAGACCCCAGCCACAGTCAAAAGAGCCAATTACGATTGTAGACACCCCAGCTACACAAAAGGAAAGGTCTCCCTCAAAGGCATCTATCACCTATGAACGGGGAAGCCCGAAGACATCCACCTGGAGAGAAAGAATGAAAATGTTGGACACAAATACCTCTCTACAGGATGCTGAGACTGTTCTATAGGAAACTCTGGCTAGGCTAAAGGAGACTGAAGAGTTGGAAGAAAAGGCAACTAAATCATCACAGGAGAAAGAAAAGGATGAGAAAATTTTGGAACCAAGCCCCCAGCCTAGCCTGGGCTCCTACTATAACTTGTTAGAGGCCGGAAATATCATTCCCCAAAGATTCGCAGTGCCACTTTTCTTTTCACTAGAAGAAGAGAGAGTGAGGACCCACACTTAGATGAAGATCACCAAGTCCAAGGGTGTGGCAGATATAGGTCCCCTAGAGGAACAACTCAAGGAGGCAAGGAAAGAATTGGATATGGTACGACATGTGGAAAGCAGCCAGCGGGCCAAGCTACAGGAAGAAAAAGAGCTGCTTAGGCAGCAACTACAGTTACAGCACCACACCTTGGGAGAGCAGCGAAAACAGGAGGAGCCTACAACAGACAAAGAAACCCCTGATGAACAGCAGAAAAGAGATGGGTTGCAGGCTGGAATTGAGACACTCACTAGATAACTACAGGAGAAGGACTTGCAAGTAGTAGAGGAGATACAGTCCCTGAGACAACAAGTGTAAGAAAAAGAGGCCCAGCTGGCTTGCATGGCCAGCTGGGCGATGGAAGCTCTACAGTGTAGGCAACCTGCCAAATCATACGCCCTATACCTTAAGGATCAGTGGTTGCAGTTTCAGATCAAAACCTTGGCCCAAAGGGGCATCACTCCATTTCAAAACTACCAACAATTCATGGCTTTATGTGACAGCAGCTCATGAGAGGACAAGGAAAAACTATCAGAGTTCTACCTACACAATTTGTCCCTTCCCAAAATGAACTTGTGGGACCCCAACACTGTGGTAGGAGACATACAACTTATGGCCATGGCCTCTTGGCTAAATCATGAAGAGAAAAGAGCAGTAGAGGTCAGAAATGTTATGGACAGGGAACTACAGGAACCACTATTGATTAGAGCAGAGCCGGAGGATCCCTCAGCATTAATATCCACCCACCAGCACTTGGCCAATGACTCTCAGGCCCTACCAGATTACATGGGATGACAAGCTCAAGCCATAGCCCATTTTGAGGACATGGAGCGACTGTTGGGGGATAACTGTGTTCATGCTTGCACACGAAGGTGGAACACACTGTCCCACAGCTTAAAAATTAAAGAATACCACACCCCAACTAGGATGAGGGAGGCCTTGGCATGAGTACCTCTCTACAAAAAGTCCATGCAGAATATTCATACCAACTGGATTGGCCTTAAGTTAAGTCCTCCTTTGCTTTTGGGGCTGCTGGAAGGAGGCAAAGAAGAGGAGGAACATAGGCAATGGGAAGAAGTGGAAAGAAAGGCCGGATTTCATGACAGTGTAGAAGATATCACCTCGTAGGCCTGGGACGTGAGAGAGGTGATCAAGGCAATCAAGGATGAGGAGCTGGACTAGTTGCTCAGAGGATGAGCAACCCATTTAGCAGGGGGGTGATGATGATCCCCGATTTGGGTAACTTATTGGGCTCATTTTGCCTAATTGTTCTTGATCAATCCACCATTTTTCATAGTTTATGCATGTTTTTTGAGTATGTTTATGTTAGTTGAACGAATGAGGGTGGTCACTTTACCAAGATGGCTAATACGTGGTTATTTCAGGGTTTTTGGACAAATTTTGGAACAAAGCCAAGCAATTACGAGCCAGATGGCAGCCAAGCATGAAGGAAGAGGGGTGAGGATTTGTAGGGAGGTTGTCTCTTGCATTAAATGGCCCTTCCTCGAAATCTCCACCCTCAACTCGGAGCTCAGCAGGCCACCAAAACGAATCCTAAAGGCAGCCAAGCAGCTTTGTGAAGAGTGACTGTTTACAGGAAATTTGAACAACCGACTCCCTTGAGTCAAGGAGGGCTGATGCAGCCCCTCATAGTGCATAAATAGGAAGGCTTTCAACCTTCGTAGGTGTTGTGCCCTACGACAACCCCCCATTTCATATCATCTGTATTTACAAACAATTAACATATGAAATGGATCCCTTTTAAAAATTAATTGGTATTAATGAATTTGTTTGAAAAAGGTATGATAATCAAATGAGTTTTTGAATTGAAGCCTTCTTCGAATAACAATGTTTCCAAAATAAAACAATCTTTTGTTATTGCGATAAAGCGATAGCAAGATCGCATATCGCAATGACAAGAGAGATGCACTTAAATGGCACTTCGGTCTTTGCTGATGCGATATCGCTATCGGCAATCGGCGGTATTCATTGCATACACCAAAAAGAGCACATATCTTATACCCCGATGCGACGCTATATCGGCGATCGGCTATCGGCACTGCCTCTTGTGAGAAAACGCTTCAAGTTTTAAACCCCGACCCGATGCGATATCGCTATCGGCCGTCGGAGATATCCCATGCACTTTCATAAGGCGCTCAACTCTTTCCCCCGATGCGATGCGATTTCGCTATCGGAAGTCGGAAAATCACTTAATATGCATCTGGTAATGTGTTCACATGCTAGTCCGATGCGATATCGCAATCGGCGTTCGCCAGGGCTACTTTCAAACGATAGTGTAACTCTTTCCCCCATGCGATGCGACATTGTTCATCGGTAATCGGCATTTTCAAAAAGTGATTGTTTTAAGCTTTAAAGTTATATTTAAATCCGGTTGATAAGGCGCAGATTTCAAAATGCCGTTAAATGCAGGGATAAGGTAATGCATGCGTATTTAATAACTTTGCCCCTTCGATTAACGAATACTTGCGTCTAAGGCATATCATATCTGTTGCACGCGTTGGGAGGTCATTCAACTGAATAACAGCGTAAAGGTCATTTAATGGGTAGCAGGCCTTAAAATCACCATTAATGCATATGCGATCTCTTACCAGTGATTGGATCCGCAGCCACTTTTTGAAAATTAATAGCGCCACGCTTCAAGTGATATATATCTTTCCAATTATGCTTTGTCTTCATTATTCCCCGTGTTATGATTTCTCTTGCACTTGTGTAGAGTTCGTTTGTTGAGAAAAGCCTGAACATGATGGGGAAGAAAAATAAGAGGAGTTCTGGTTCTACTACAACACCTGTTGCAGGACAAGCTGCTTCAATTTCGAAGAAAGGGCTAATCTCGGACACTACGTGCACTGGTCTTGCTAGGACCACATGGCAGGGCACATATAATCTGTTGGAGGCCGAGCAACCAAAAGTGACAGTGAGAACGGCTAGTGTAGATGTATTAAGGAAGTCTGATGCAACGCTCAAAGACTTGGCCGACTCCTTTTTACACAGAATAGCGGCCAGAGAGCAGGTTCTCCCTTACACAGATGTGGTGCGCTGGGCAATTGAAGAAATCCCCATTACTGATAGAACTTTCCATACAAGGGACGGAAGGATTTTCGGGTCATTCAAGCCTAATGACCTGAGGCGAATGTATTATCTACCTGAACCAGAGCTAGTCTACAATAGAAACTTCGTGGAGAAATTCTCAAAAGAAAATGAATCACCATCCGAACCCCTCCGAGATTGGAGGCAGAACCTAGCCAAGCACAAGCATGAAAGTTCGGGTAAGTACTCCAACGTTTCTTTGGCTTCTCCCTATTGCCATGCAGGGATTATGATGTGTAGATTGTGGGGATTACATGACTTCGTTAATATCAATATTGACATGGTTCCCTTAATGGAAGCAGCTATCAATGCTATAATCATGGATTGGGCCACTATTCTTCTGATAAGTTGGTCGTAGTTGTTCGTGAATTCAGAAACAAAACTATAGTCACCGAAAGGAAAATCCCGCCATTTTATTATTCTGCTTACATTATGGATACCCTGTGTCTTAATTCTGAGTTTCCTGTCCTCGGTTGGAGATGGACCACCCAAGATCCAACACCCATTCATTTATACCATCAGAAATTGTGGAAGTCCTCTTACAAGGACCACTTGTACCAAATTTGTAATGGTTTCATGGCGCCCATTTACTATTCTATTTATGACAGACCCATTTCTAGAATTTCCTATGAGGCTTCTTTTGACTTACCAGCCGTAGCGAGTTGGTTCGGTGAAGAGTATTTCTCCTATATCAGAGTTTTTGGGAGTAAGGCTAGGCCGCATGTCCTCCCTTTATATATCCCAGACAAGCTGTTAGCCCGGGAAATCTGTTACCAGATTATGGCCGAGAGTGTCACACAAACTCTCAAAGAAGAGAAGAAGAAAGGTTGGCCCTCTTTTCCTTTAAGAATTGGGGTTTTTACTCTGCTTAATTACAAGCACGCAGAAAAAGAAGCGACAAAAATCCAAGCTTTATCCCTGGCCACTCTCCCAAGCAGACTCTATGATCCAAAGAAAACTGCCTACATTGCCCTAGAACAAGCAAAATTAACAAAAGTTGATCATCAAGAGGATATGTTTGATGACTTGTTCGTAGGTGCCGAGACAATAAGCCAAGCCAAACAGCTTGCCATAATGAAATAGAATGATGAGGCGTTGACAGAGTTTAATGAACTTAGGGAGCAAAGGTTGCAAACTCTGCCCCTAGAGTTATTATCCACAACCCCAGCGTCTTCCTCAAGCGAGCCTGGTCGGAAACAGATACATTCACCTCCTGTTACAACTAAAGAACAGGATAAACAATAGGAGGAAAGACAGAAGAAGCTGTAGGCTGAGAAGCAGAAAAAAGAGCAGGCTGAGAAGCAGAAAAAAGAGCAGATAGAAAGGTAGCAAAAGGCACAGAGGGAAGAAGAGCAGAGGAAGAAGAAGGAAGAAGAGAGATTAAAGAAAGAACTAGCAGATAGGCAGAAAAATGAATTGGAGGAGCAGCAGCGAAAAACGCAAAAAGAGAAACAGCGAAAATCACTTGAAGAACAGCAGAAGTTAGAACAAGAGAAAGAACGGAGCAAAGCCCATACAGAGCAACATAAGAAAACCTCCTTTGATCCTGAATTGATTAAGCAATGGAATCAATTCGATTCCATTATCAGTGGTAAGGAAGGCTCCAAAGACACAGGCTCCTCTAAAACAAGCGATGCGCCCGATACCACTTCTTCTCAGGTTCTAGGAGGAAACAGCGGCCCACCCATTTCACAGGATGTTGAGATCATCAATAAGGACCCTTCCGATCAAATTGTTCTCCAGGTGGAAGAAATTCCTCCCCTGGATATTTTCTACAGCCCAAAGCATAGAGCCGTTATTAAGCGCTCTAAGAAAAGACGAAGGCTTGATCAACCTTCTATCTTGCCTGAGCAAACAGTCACGGGCAATATGGTCTGGAAGGAGGATTTAGATCCCTCCGATGATCTAACTAAACTGTCTCAATTCGCTGGAGCTTATTCCGCAGCAACTATCGACAAAGCATCGGAGGTGAGTCTTCTGTTGAAGACTAAGGACCATGAAATATATGCATTACAGGCAGAAGTGATTGAAGCGAAAAATAAAGCAGCATAGGTGGAAGAGCAGTTGCTGGCTCAACAGCAGGAAAACAATTTGTTAACCCAGCAATTGCAAATTGAGAGGCAAAGGATAAACCAAAGTGAAGCGCAGAAGGCAAAAGAATTGTCAGAGGCATTGTCACAGTTGAAAGCATCAAATGAGCTGATGATGCAATCGAAAGATGAGCGAATAGCTCAACTATCAGCACTGCTCGAAGGCATCAAGAGCACACAGAACGTAAAAAATTTCAGAGCAGAGGCAACTCAAATAAATAGCGCATTACTGTCTCATATCAGACTTCTATGTCAACAACTTGCTAAGGCTGAGTCATTATGCAAAATATCGACAACAATGTGTGAGCAAATAGAGAGGGCCAGAAATGAGCTAGATTAGGCCGAAGATGCCATATCTGAATATGTTGAGTGGCAAGACACTCCGGAAGGGAAAGCGGTGAATTTGTCCCGAATCCATGAAACGTATAAGGACATACTATTCACGGAATGGAATACTCAGGTAATGAAAGCAGAAAGGGCGGCTTCCAGGTGTAAAATAATTGCCAGTAACATGACCGACCTAGTCAATGATACACTTTATCTGGAAAATATGATCTCCAAGTGTACACCTGGAAGTATAACAACAGCAGATATGCTTGAACAAGCAAGTTATCCTGGCTTAGAGGAACAGAGGAAGTTAATTACCGGAGTAAACACTTTAACCTCTGAAGCATATTGGCTCTTTCTAGTCAAGCCACATACTCAAAGGTCTGCTCTCAAAGTGTTTAACGGATGCCCTCGGATGCCTGATCCCCGACATTCAAGATGCTACATATGACGCCCAGCTAACTTCGCGTCTCAACACTCCACCAGAAGTAGAGCCAATGCTGGCGATATGTCAGCTAAGGAGTAAAGGAAAAGAACCCACCGAATGAAGCATTGCCGCCAACTGCCAGATCGCCAGGAAGGATGGGAAAGAAAACATTTATTGATGCCAATTTAATAGCTTTTCAGTTGTTTAGATATTTAAATTAGTATACTATTTATAGACCCTTTCATTGTTTTGGAAAGGGTCGTAAAATTTTGTAATAAGACTTAAAGGCTGAAGTTTGCACTATTGTGCTTCATTCTATATTCTTTTTGTGAAACTCGACCAACGGTTCTTAATTTTGATTAGAAGGCTGTTTTATACAATTGCGCACGACTGTCTGTTGTTTGGAATGCTTTCTGATTGGAAGGAAGGACTGCGACATAGTGATTGATATACTGGATTGATCGATCAGCTTACATGGTACTATTATCTGTATCTGTGTTCTTTCTTATTATATGAATTGTGGTGTTATTATCTTTGCTATTGTTGAATTCATGTATGCGATATAACAGCGAATCTTCATTTCGTTTCACTATTGAATGTTTTGGTGATTTTTTATCTCTTTCACTCATGTATGTACCAATGATATGAATCATTAAGTGTAGTAATTCGCTCTAATCACTCTGCATAACTAATTATGCAGAGCAATGTTTAAATGTTTTAAACGTCTATGCTTAAAGTGTTAGAGTCATCTATATGCCTGCCTTAAAGCACAGATCATCAAACGCTACGCTTTGCTAAGTGATAAATCCCGGGATCCAATTATAGTTATTACATTTTGTTTATAGTTTAGCTGTCCGCTTATTACCATCTTATGTCATAAGTCATTCATCCATCCCATTCACTTATAGTTCTTGGGAAACTGGTCCCATTATCCCCAGTCGGAACCACTATTCCAAACGGAAAAGGAGCTGCACTAAGGTCTGGACCGGGTGGTTTCCCCTTTGTTGTGGCAGCGATTTTCGAGGCCTCAACAAAATTGGCGCTAGAAGGAGGGCCTAACTGTGAATGGCAAGCCGACCCAAATCGGAAATTCATTCTAAGAGTAATTCTCCCTCCAAATCTCCTCGTTCTTCTCAATTACATACTGGTTCGCCAGCCCATAACCAAGAAGAAGAGGAATCTATCACCACTGCTCAATCCCATCATATCCCAGAACAACTAAGTCTTGAATCTCCTGAAGTTCAGTCTCTAGTCCATAAACTTCAGAGCTTCTCGATCTCACCACAGAAATCTGAGATATCAGAAAGCAGTGCGACTTCGCAGTTCAACCTCACTCATCCTCTTACCAGACTTCAGAGCGAAAAACTTGGTATTGAACCTACTGAGTTTCCTTTACCCAAAAGGAAAAAGCCAAAGAAAAATACTGAAGGATCTGACAGTGGGGATTTTTCTTCCATATCATCCATTTCATCTCCTCATCTGCAAAGTCAACCACCCACCCCTCCATTACAAATTGTTGTTCATTAGGGAACAGGAGCCTCAATATCCCAACCTATTCACTCTTCATCTCCAATACCTCACCAAACATCTGGAACCCCGACAGTAGTGACAACCACTGTCGCTAGCATAATGGCAGATCCATGGACTAGACCGGGTGCTGTCAACATGCCTGGACCATTACATGATCTACCAGATGCACCCGAAAAATGGTTGCCTAAATTTAATCCAGATAATGGAACCCAAGCTGAAGAACACATCAACAACTTCATGTTAGCAGTTAACCTAAAAGGAGTGACAGAGCAAGATGTCGTAGTAAGACTGTTCCCTTACACTTTACAAGGATCAGCAGGATCCTGGTATTTTTCCTTACCCTCTGGTTCGATTACCAGTTGGAATACATGCCAAGAGAAGTTTCTCACCAAATATGGAGATGATCGGTCCCTAGCAACTTTAACAAATGACCTCTTCAATTTGAGAATAGAGCACAGGGAACCAATAAAGGAGTTTAATGCCAGATTTAATAAACTACTGAATAAAATCCCTACCGCTTCTAAACCAAGTGAGCAAATCCGAAGCGAATGGTACATCACTGCCCTACCTGCCAACATAGCTATTTTTGTAGACAGGGCTGGCAAACCTACCTTAGCTGAAAATATGAGAGAAGCACTTGCAGTTGAAAAGCCCATCAATGCTCTTGAAAAGAAAGCTGCTCTAGAAGATAGAAAAGCTAAAAGAGTCTCGTTTAAAGAAGATTCCAAGAAGAAAACCCCAAAGGACCCATATGACATGGAAGGTTTACAAAAGGTCCTTAAAACTTTGTCCAATGAAATGGTTGAGATTAAAAAGTAGGTGGCCGAAACTTCAAGCAAAATACCATTTAGGACTTTTAAGAAAACTGAATCAAAGCCACCTAATGTTATATCTAACACCGATTCAGACCAAGAAGAAGAGGAAGAGGAAACACCTTCACAGACCGATGATGAAGAAGAACTAGCTGAATGTCATGGAATGTGGGATTTTATACTCCCAAACTCTGACACTGAGAATGAAGAAAAAGCCTTTCCGGTTACTACAAGAAGTAAAATTGCTTCTGAACTTCCCCAGGCAACTTCAAAGAAAAGGAGCGCAGGCGCTACTACAGCAAAGGAAAAAGTTCCCCCAAAGAAGTCACCTGTGGTAGTTCCTCAAAACCAGCCTACAACTCCTAGTGCTCCTTCGACATCCAAGACTCTAGTGGTATCCGATTCAATGGAATATAACATTGTTGATGATATGAAGAAAACCAAGGCAAATATAACCATGTTTGAACTCAGTAAACTGAAGCATCAGCAAAAGCTACTCCTCAAAGAATTAAATGTTGTTCCCTCTAACCCCCTTCCCAGTGCAAGAGCTGCCAACGATTCAGGCCAGCCTCCTGCAGGCATGGTTGAAATTACCGATTCAGTCTTAATCGGAGATAAATCAAATTCTCATACTCCACCCTTCCTGCTCACTTATGAGATTTATAATAGAAACCTACACAACTGTTTAATAGATTCAGGGGCCTCATCTAATATAATGCCAGCTTCAGTTTGCTCTAAGCTGAACATTGAACCCCAGAAATCTGCAATTCATATTGTACAGTTAGATAGAACTAAAGTGCAGGTTGTGGGAGAAATTAATTCTGTAACCATCAGGTTGTCAGCCGACCCCAGAATTGTTCAAAGAATTGACATCTTAATCGCTGACATACCCGAATTTTATGGTTTAATATTGAGCAGAGATTGGTCCGAAAAACTGCACGGGTATATTTCTACAGATTGGTCACATATGTGGCTTCCCTACAAGGGAAAGCCAAATCAAATAAGGATCGATCGTGAGAAGCATATGCCCCACACAGTTACTGAATTCGAGCAAGAAAACCAGCCTGTCGCATTCAATAATAACATTTTGGGGAACTATTCGGCAGAATCATTCTTTGGCAACTTTGTTGCCCAACCATCTCCTTTTTCAGTTAATCATTTTACATCTCAAATAGATTTTTTTTCACAAACTGATAGGTCCAGATGTTTTAATGATGCTGAGAAAAATGTAGATACTTTAGTTAATATTCCTTTATTTTGGTCTTTGTATTTTGATGTCTCTAAGTCCTCTGAAGGTTCAGGAGCTGGATGTATATTGGTTAGTCCGCAAGGAGAAAAGACAATGTTGTCTTGTAGGTTAGAGTTTGAGTTCACTAATAATACAGCTGAATATGAGGCTTTAATCTAAGGGTTATACAAAGCAATCAGCCTGGAGGTGCGATATCTAAAGGTTTTCGGCGATTCGGAAATCATTGTCAAACAGGTTAGAAATTCAATTCATTGCCTTTCGACTCACCTTAAACATTACCAATCACTCGTTCAAGAGCTTACCTCACACTTTCTTGCATTCAACATTTCTTCTATACCTCGATCTCAAAATGCAGCCGCAGATTTACTAGCCAATGTAGCTTCAAAGCTTCTACCTTCTGAAGACTACAGCCTTGATAGATTTTCTGTAGAATTACTTTTCAGACCTTCAATTCCTGACAATGTCACTAATTGGAGAGTATTTAATCATGATAATGATATTTTGCAGTTTTTAGCTTCTGAGAATTCTTATGATAAGCAAGTTATTGAGGAAGATGATCATGATTCCCAGATGAAAGGAGTGCCCAAAGAAAATTCGATCCCCAAACCAGTGGTAAAATTAGAAGATCTTTATGATATTAAAGACAGGTTCAAACCTGTAATTAACACAAAGCTTCAAAGTTCTACCCTTAGGTTTGAATTGATAAATCTAGGAACCAACGAGTCTCCTCAAAACATCAATTTAGGAACAGGACTATCTCAGAATGAAAAGGAAGCATTTATTAAATTGTTGAGAAAGAACAAACAGGTTTTTGCTTGGAAATATGATGACTTAAAGACATATGATACATCTATTATCCAGCATACCATTCCTATGCTTCCTGATAAAAAACCAATTCAACAAAAATTAAGAAAAATACACCCAAATTTGGAGAGCCAGATTAAGTTGGAGCTTAATAAGCTTTTGAAAGCCAAAATTACTTTTCCAGTCCGACATTCAAACTGGGTCTCTAACATGGTGCCAGTCAGGAAGAAAAATGGCGACATTCGAATTTGTATCGATTTCAGGAATTTAAACAAAGCGAGCTTAAAAGACAACTTCCCATTGCCTACTATGGAGCAAATTCTCCAATCGGTGGCAGGTTCTGAATTGATGTCTTTTCTAGATGGTTTTTCAGGGTACAATCAAGTTCTGGTACATCCCGATGACCAGCTCAAAACTACATTCATGACAAAATGGGGAACCTATGCATATCAGAAAATGCCTTTTGGTCTTATAAATGCCGGAGCGACATTTCAGAGAGCTATGGACATGGCCTTCAGAGGGTTAATTAATCGATTAGTAGTCGTCTACCTAGACGATATTACTGTGTATTCTAAGAAGAAAGATAATCATTTGCACGACTTAAATCAGATCTTTCAGAGATGCAAAAGATATGGTATTTCTCTTAACCCAAAAAAGTCCTTCTTTGCTCTAGACCAAGGAAAACTCTTAGGTTTTATAGTATCGAAAGATGGTATTTATATTGATCCTGATCGAATTAATGAAATTTCTGAAATCCCTTTCCCACATAACAAAAAATCAATGCAGTCATTTTTAGGTCAGATTAATTTTGTTAAACGATTTGTTCCAGATTTTTCACAGATTGTATTACCACTTCAGACAATGATCAAGAAGAATTCAGTCTTCAAATGGGGATCAGAAGAAAAGAAAGCTTTTGATGTTATCAAACAGTCAATAATCAATGCCGCAGCCTTGAATACTCCAAATTTTTCTAATCATTTTACACTATATACTATCGCATCCAACACTTCATATGCTGCAGTACTCACACAACTGAATGATAACAACCTAGAAGCACCCATATCATTTTTCAGTTCAAATCTTCAAGGTGCCGAATTGAATTATTCAGATGTGGAGAAACAAGCCTTTGCTGTGTTCAAAGCAGTCAAACATTATAGACCCTTCCTTTTGAAAACCCATACGAAAGTTATAGTTCCTTTCCCAGCGGTAAGACAACTATTAATTCAGAAAGAATTGGGTGAAAAAAGAGCCAATTGGGTTACAGCGCTTCAAGAGTATGACTTAGAAATAAAGCCAGCAAATATTGTTAGGGGCCAAGGTTTTTGCAGGATATTGTCAGGAGCATCGAACATTCACGAATCAAGCGATGAAGATCAGATTAAATCCATCAATCAGATAAGTGTCACTGATTCTGAATCTCAATATGCTGATTTGATATTTTATCTGAAGAACGGTTATGCTCCTCTAAATTTATCTTACAAAAATAAGAGGGCCATTAGGTTGAAAGCTAAGAATTTCACTCTCATTGATGATATATTGTTTAAACAAAATTATGATTCTATCCTGTTAAGATGTCTTGACAAACCTGAAGCCCAAAAGGTTTTGCAGGAGCTACATGATGGACCAGCTGGGGGACATTTTGGAGCTGACACAACAGCTCATAAGATTATTCATGCTGGATATTATTGGCCTACTCTATTTAGAGATTGCCACGAGCACGTAAGAAAATGCCTTAATTGCCAAACATCTGGTGGAAGACAACGAAAATCAGCTTTCCCTCTTCAACCTGTCAACATTGAACAGCCATTCGAACAATGGGGATTAGATATCATCGGGGAAATTACTCCACCATCTTCCAAACAACATAGGTATATCCTTACCGCTATTGATTATTTTACTAAATGGGTAGAGGCTATTCCTTTGAAGGCGGCAAATGCAGAGGCAATCATCGAGTTCATTGACCAATTCATCATTACCTGGTTTGGTGTTCCAAACGCTCTTGTTTTTTATAATGCTTCTTATTTCTCAGGAAACGCTATATATGATTTTTCTATTAAAAGGGGGTTTAAACTGAAATATTCTTCCAATTATTATCCCCAGGGAAACGGTTTAGCCGAATCTACTAATAAGAACCTCATCAAAATCATTAAGCGAACGGTTGAACAGAATCATAGAAACTGGCATAAATCTTTGGTATTTGCATTATGGGCTGATAGAATAACAAACAAGGCTTCTATAGGGACCTCTCCTTTCAATCTGGTATATGGAAAAGAATTTGTGTTGCCTACAAATCTTGTTCTTCCATCTTTAGCCCTAGTGCAGTTCATTCAAGAGACTCCGTCTTCTTCTATCCAACTTAGACATGACCAAATTCTCAAATTAGAAGAAGAAAGGGAAAAGGCCAGAATCACTCATGCCAAACATCAACAAATCATCAAAGCATCTTTTGACTCAGCATCATCCTATTCCAAACAACTTCAAGTTGGTGACTTAGTTCTCAAATGGGACAAGGCCCATGAAGATAAAGGCAAGCATACCAAATTTCCGAAAATGTGGCTTGGACCATTTCAGATCTGTGAAAAGATAGGCCATTCAACTTTTATATTGCAAGACTTATCAGGGTTGAGAGATTCTCTCCCCGTCAATGGCCTAATCCTGAAGAAATTCTTTAACTGAGAAGGTAACCCCTTCTCCTTTTATAAATTTGCGTAGTTTGTAGGATTAGTCGGAAATAAAACTGTAGAGTATCTCCATTGACCTTTTGTTGTGTTTGAGAAAGTTGTCTCACAAAAATAATATAAATACTTGTTTTTAGATAATAGAACCGTCGATCAAAAGAAATAGTTTCTAGGAAATTAGATATCCTTGTGTTCTGAAACTATAATCTAAATTTTGAAGACTCCTCTCAGGAGGTAAAAGTTCTGAATCATTTTCTGTTTCCAAAACTAGTCTCCAAAGGTTATCTGTTAAAAGATAGAGGCTAACCCATTTTCAGTATCTTCAACTCGTCACCTGTCATCCATCTTCTCTTAAGGAGAAAATTGTTCACCCCATTCACTAAAGGTTATGATTATTCAGAGTGTAATTCTAAAATATAAAAGATTAAAGATAAGAGGTCTTATCATAAGCCTGCTTACCATGTTCATAGGGAAATAGCTTAACTGACATTACCAATACTGCCTACCAAAACAGGGTAATGGCTTGAAATTTCAAGACAAGGGGTCTCATCACGAGTCAGCTTGATCAGTTAAATTATTACCAGTGAATGGCATTGTCATAAGCTGGATACCAAACCAGAACAATGGCTTTTTATCTTATTAATTACAAATAAAAACAGATGAAAAATAAAATATGACAACATTTTATGGATTCACTCTGTTAATCACACTCTTATGTGAATGGAAAAGTAGACAATACTATGGTTAAAAGGTATCCCTGTCGAGACTATAAATGTCTGCTGGCAACAGAGGCTCTACCTATGACAAAGGAGTTAATTATAAAAGCTGATTTGGGAAAGTTTTCTATTTTTATCACTATGAACCAATAAAGACTTGTTTTAGAAACTTATTATGTTTTTAGTTTCTTGAAACTGAATGGGACGAAGTTAGCGAAATGGAGTTCAATTTAGTCAGAACACATGAATATCTAGTTATATTAGAAATTTCTCCTTCTGATTGAGTTTCTATTTTTGGAAAATCTTGAGTGTTTATATTAATTTCAGAGATAACTGGTTCTACCAATGAATCACCAATTGTTGTGCCCTACGACAACCCCCCATTTCATATCATCTGTATTTACAAAAAATTAACATATGAAATGGGTCCCTTTTAAAAATTAATTGGTATTAATGAATTTGTTCGAAAAAGGTATGATAATCAAATGAGTTTGTGAATTGAAGCCTTTTTCGAATAACAATGTTTCCAAAATAAATCAATCTTTTGTTATTGCGATAAAGCGATCGCAAGATCGCATATCGCAATGACAAGAGAGATGCACTTAAATGGCACTTCGGTCTTTGCCGATGCGATATCGCTATCGGCAATCGGTGGTATTCATTGCATACACCAAAAAGAGCACATATCTTATACCCCGATGCGATGCTATATCGGCGATCGGCTATCGGCACTGCCTCTTGTGAGAAAATGCTTCAAGTTTTAAACCCCGACCCGATGCGATATCGCTATCGGCCGTCGGAGATATCCCATGCACTTTCATAAGGCGCTCAACTCTTTCCCCCGATGCGATGCGATTTCGCTATCGGAAGTCGGCAAATCACTTAATATGCATCTGGTAATGTGTTCACATGCTAGTCCGATGTGATATCGCAATCAGCGTTCGCCAGGGCTACTTTCAAACGATAGTGTAACTCTTTCCCCCATGCGATGCAACATTTTTCATCGGTAATCGGCATTTTCAAAAAGTGATTGTTTTAAGCTTTAAAGTTATATTTAAATCCGGTTGATAAGGCGCAGATTTCAAAATGTCGTTAAATGCAGGGATAAGGTAATGCATGCGTATTTAATAACTTTGCCCCTTTGATTAACGAATACTTGCGTCTAAGGCATATCATATCTGTTGCACGCGTTGGGAGGTCATTCAACTGAATAACAGCGTAAAGGTCATTTAATGGGTAGCAGGCCTCAAAATCACCATTAATGCATATGTGATCTCTTACCAGTGATTGGATCCGCAACCACTTTTTGAAAATTAATAGCGCCACGCTTCAAGTGATATATATCTTTCCAATTATGCTTTGTCTTCATTATTCCCCGTGTTACGATTTCTCTTGCACTTGTGTAGAGTTCGTTTGTTGAGAAAAGCCTGAACATGATGGGGAAGAAAAATAAGAGGAGTTCTGGTTCTACTACAACACCTGTTGCAGGACAAGCTGCTTCAATTTCGAAGAAAGGCCTAATCTCGGACACTACGTTCACTGGTCTTGCTAGGACCACATGGCAGGGCACATATAATCTGTTGGAGGCCGAGCAACCAAAAGTGACAGTGAGAATGGCTAGTGTAGATGTATTAAGGAAGTCTGATGCAACGCTCAAAGACTTGGCCGACTCCTTTTTACACAGAATAGCGGCCAGAGAGCAGGTTCTCCCTTACACAGATGTGGTGCACTGGGCAATTGAAGAAATCCCCATTACTGATAGAACTTTCCATACAAGGGACGGAAGGATTTTCGGGTCATTCAAGCCTGATGACCTGAGGCGAATGTATCATCTGCCAGAACCGGAGCTAGTCTACAACAGAACCTTCGTGGAGAAATTCGCAAAAGAAAATGAATCACCATCCGAACCCCTCCGAGATTGGAGGCAGAACCCAGCCAAGCACAAGCATGAAAGTTCGGGTAAGTACTCCAACGTTTCTTTGGCTTCTCCCTATTGCTATGCGGGGATTATGATGTGTAGATTGTGGGGATTACATGACTCCGTTAATATCAATATTGACATGGTTCCCTTAATGGAAGCGGCTATCAATGCTATAATAATGGATTGGGCCACTATTCTTTCTGATAAGTTGGTCGTAGTTGTTCGTGAATTCAGAAACAAAACTATAGTCACCGAAAGGAAAATCCCGCCATTTTATTATTCTGCTTACATTATGGATACCCTGTGTCTTAATTCTGAGTTTCCTGTCCTCGGTTGGAGATGGACCACCCAAGATCCAACACCCATTCATTTATACCATCAGAAATTGTGGAAGTCCTCTTACAAGGACCACCTGTACCAAATTTGTAATGGTTTCATGGTGCCCATTTACTATTCTATTTATGACAGACCCATTTCTAGAATTTCCTATGAGGCTTCTTTTGACTTACCAGCCGTAGCGAGTTGGTTCGGTGAAGAGTATTTCTCCTATATCAGAGTTTTTGGGAGTAAGGCTAGGCCGCATGTCCTCCCTTTATATATCCCAGACAAGCTGTTAGCCCGAGAAATCTGTTACCAGATTATGGCCGAGAGTGTCACACAAACTCTCAAAGAAGAGAAGAAGAAAGGTTGGCCCTCTTTTCCTTTAAGAATTGGGGTTTTTACTCTGCTTAATTACAAGCACGCAGAAAAAGAAGCGACAAAAATCCAAGCTTTATCCCTGGCCACTCTCCCAAGCAGACTCTATGATCCAAAGAAAATTGCCTACATTGCCCTAGAACAAGCAAAAATAACAAAAGTTGATCATCAAGAGGATATGTTTGATGACTTGTTCGTAGGTGCCGAGACAATAAGCCAAGCCAAACAGCTTGCCATAATGAAGTATAATGATGAGGCGTTGACAGAGTTTAATGAACTTAGGGAGCAGAGGTTGCAAACTCTTCCCCTAGAGTTATTATCCACAACCCCAGCGTCTTCCTCAAGCGAGCCTGGTCGGCAACAGATACATTCACCTCCTGTTACAAATAAAGAACAGGATAAACAACAGGAGGAAAGACAGAAGAAGCTGCAGGCTGAGAAGCAGAAAAAAGAGCAGGCTGAGAAGCAGAAAAAAGAGCAGATAGAACGGCAGCAAAAGGCACAGAGGGAAGAAGAGCAGAGGAAGAAGAAGGAAGAAGAGAGATTAAAGAAAGAACTAGCAGATAGGCAGAAAAAGCAATTGGAGAAGCAGCAGCGAAAAACGCAAGAAGAGCAACAACGAAAATCACTTGAAGAACAGCAGAAGTTAGAACAAGAGAAAGAACGGAGCAAAGCCAATACAGAGCAACATAAGCAAACCTCCATTGATCCTGAATTGATTAAGCAATGGAATCAATTCGATTCCATTATCAGTGGTAAGGAAGGCTCCAAAGACACAGGCTCCTCTAAAACAAGCGATGCGCCCAATACCACTTCTTCTCAGGTTCTAGGAGGAACCAGCGACCCACCCATTTCACAGGATGTTGAGATCATCAATAAGGACCCTTCCGATCAAATTGTTCTCCAGGTGGAAGAAATTCCTCCCCTGGATATTTTCTACAGCCCAAAGCATAGAGCCGTTATTAAGCGCTCTAAGAAAAGACGAAGGCTTGATCAACCTTCTATCTTGCCTGAGCAAACAGTCACGGGCAATATGGTCTGGAAGGAGGATTTAGATCCCTCCGATGATCTAACTAAACTGTCTCAATTCGCTGGAGCTTATTCCGCAGCAACTATCGACAAAGAATCGGAGGTGAGTCTTCTGTTGAAGACTAATGACCATGAAATATATGCATTACAGGCATAAGTGATTGAAGCGAAAAATAAAGCAGCACAGGTGGAAGAGCAGTTGTTAGCTCAACAGCAGGAAAACAATTTGTTAACCCAGCAACTGCAAATTGAGAGGCAAAGGATAAACCAAAGTGAAGCGCAGAAGGCAAAAGAATTGTCAGAGGCATTGTCACAGTTGAAAGCATCAAATGAGCTGATGATGCAATCGAAAGATGAGCGAATAGCTCAACTATTAGCACAACTCGAAGGCATCAAGAGCACACAGAACATAAAAAATTTCAGAGCAGAGGCAACTCAAATAAATAGTGCATTACTGTCTCAGATCAGACTTCTATGTCAACAACTTGCTAAGGCTGAGTCATTATGCGAAATATCGACAACAATGTGTGAGCAAATAGAGAGGGCCAGAAATGAGCTAGATCAGGCCGAAGATGCCATATCTGAATATGTTGAGTGGCAAGACACTCCAGAAGGGAAAGCGGCGAATTTGTCCCGAATCCATGAAACGTATAAGGACATACTATTCACAGAATGGAATACTCAGGTAATGAAAGTAGAAAGGGCGGCTTCCAGGTGTAAAATAATTGCCAGCGACATGACCGACCTAGTCAATGATACACTTTATCTGGCAAATATGATCTCCAAGTGTACACCTGGAAGTATAACAACAGCAGATATGCTTGAACAAGCAAGTTATCCTGGCTTAGAGGAACAGAGGAAGTTAATTACCGAAGTAAACACTTTAACCTCTGAAGCATATTGGCTCTTTCTAGTCAAGCCACATACTCAAAGGTCTGCTGTCAAAGTGTTTAACGGATGCCCTCGGATGCCTGATCCCCGACATTCAGGATGCTACATATGACGCCCAGGTAACTTCGCGTCTCAACACTCCACCAGAAGTAGAGCCAATGCTGGCAATATGTCAGCTAAGGAGTAAAGGAAAAGAACCCACCGAATGAAGCATTGCCGCCAACTGCCAGATCGCCAGGAAGGATGGGAAAAAAAAACATTTATTGATGCCAATTTAATAGCTTTTCAGTTTTTTAGATATTTAAATTAGTATAGTATTTATAGACCCTTTCATTGTTTTGGAAAGGGTCGTAAAATTTTGTAATAAGACTTAAAGGCTGAAGTTTTCACTATTGTGCTTCAGTCTATATTCGTTTTGTGAAACTCGACCAACGGTTCTTAATTTTGATTAGAAGGTTGTTTTATACAATTGCGCACGACTGTCTGTTGTTTGGAATGCTTTCCGATTGGAAGGAAGGACTGCGACATAGTGATTGATATACTGGATTGATCGATCAGCTTACATGGTACTATTATCTGTATCTGTGTTCTTTCTTATTATATGAATTGCTGTGTTATTATCTTTGCTATTGTTGAATGCATGTATGCGATATAACAACGAATCTTCATTTCGTTTCACTATTGAATGTTTTGGTGATTTGTTATCTCTTTCACTCATGTATGTATCAATGATATGAATGATTAAGTGTAGTAATTCGCTCTAATCGCTCTGCATAACTAATTATGCAGAGCAATGTTTAAATGGTTTAAACGTCTATGCTTAAAGTGTTAGAGTCATCTATATGCCTGCCTTAAAGCACAGATCATCAAACGCTACGCTTTGCTAAGTGATAAATCCCGGGATCTGATTATAGTTATTACATTTTGTTTATAGTTTAGCTGTCCGCTTATTACCATCTTATGTCATAAGTCATTCATCCATCCCATTCACTTATAGTTCTTGGGAAACTGGTCCCATTATCCCCAGTCGGAACCACTATTCCAAACGGAAAAGGAGCTGCACTAAGGTCTGGACCGGGTGGTTTCCCCTTTGTTGTGGCAGCGATTTTCGAGGCCTCAACAGTAGGTTACTTTTTGAGCAGGTGTATTTGGCACTATAGTGTTGTTAGTCTTTCAGCTCGTTTTTTGCTACTGCTGTAAAACTTTGCTGTGACATGGTTATTTTTGAGTAATGAGAAGCAACTTTATTTGGCATCAGTTCTGAGTTTTCCATAGGATCCTATAGCTCTTGGGGTTGGGCCAAGCCCAAGTGCCAAGGCTTCCTTTGTGTACTCTTATTTGTTTTTTATATCTTTGCAAAATAATTTCTGTTAAGTAGATTAACATCTTGCTGGTTACATAGGTCATGGTTGATGATTAGATAGGATTTTCATGTTCAGATTGAGTTGATAGGTTAATAACAGGGAAGATCTTCAGAAAAAGGCCATCAAACACCTCTGATCTCACCTCTCCCTTAGTGGGATCGTGAGCTGGGACAAAGGTGACATTGCTGCCAACAAAAACACTGTCTTTGCTTCACCATGCAATCATTAGTGTAGATTTTCATCTGCAGAGATTGATACCAGTTGTGGTTACGTGTTTAGGTCCATGATTTCTCAGTTTTCACAACTATTTCACGTGATTTCACTGCAAGTAAACCTCTGTTCATTGCCTTTGTTGTTACTTAGATTAGATTAGAGTAAAGTAGCTAGGTCATCGGTTTTCCAAGTCATTGTGTGTTCAGTTTGAGAAATAACTTGCAGAGCGCCTGTAACACCTCTCCATCTACCCGTACTCCATCAAACCAATCTACTCCATCCCTCAACTCAGATTCTTGCCTCACATTTGCCACCTTCGCTCGCGTAGCCCTAATTTTTGTGCAACATTGCTATACTCCTCCTTGAACAAATCCAACCATCCTTATAACTCCTCAGCTCCATCCACCAAGTCCTGGACCTCCTCACACCCTTATCCTACCTCCATACTCACTTATCCACTTTTCTCCCTCCCTCCACCTTCTAAAATCCCATTTCTAAACATCTTGTAGAAATTCTAGAACATTCTGTAGAAAACACAGAACATCCTGTAGAACCCCTGTAGACTTCCTGTAGAAGCTCACGAAAGCGGTTACTTGATAGCCAAACTTTGTGAAAGTCTCTAGAAGGGTGCTAGGGACCCCTTAGGCCCTCTTCTAACCTTCCCAACCTCCTGCAAGCATTTCCTTTCGCCGATCCGCCTCTGCACAGTCAAAAACCAGTTAAAGTACATGCATGATAATTCTGACACTTTATTCAAAAATACAAAAAAGATGGTTCTTTCAGATTTTACTGTAGAAGTAGCTTAGACACATGCATTTCATCTTCTTAGAAGTCAATGGCATCTCTTTCAGTAGCTTGCATCCTCTTTCTTGTATTAGTAGGACTAGCCAGTAAAATTAGGGTTTGCTAGGGTTTGCGTTTCCTTTCAGCTTTTCAGT
The DNA here is from genome assembly GCA_031772625.1 of Pinus tabuliformis. Classification (NCBI taxonomy): domain Eukaryota; kingdom Viridiplantae; phylum Streptophyta; class Pinopsida; order Pinales; family Pinaceae; genus Pinus; species Pinus tabuliformis. Next base: position 564,017,904 of record CM062812.1, on the reverse strand, counting down.
TCCTTTCTGCAAGTAGATTAGCCTCCTTTGAGTTAGCTTCCATCCATAAGTTAAAAAGCTTATTCTCAAAGCTCATAGAAGTTGGCTTAAGCTCCTAGCAGACTTGTGCCAGCTGACCAAGTGACAGCTGCAGCAAGAGCTAGTACTTGTGCATACAACACCGTCGCTTCCAAGTTTGTTATGAACTACCGGGTTGATAAGAGTAAAGAAGGGAGTCCCAGGAGTTGCAGCATTATTGCTGCAATACTGGAGCCCACCAGTCATTCAGGGGCATGTGGGGGGCATCTATCTAGTTACGCTATGACGCAAAATATTTTACGAGCAGGTTACTTCTGGCCAACAATGTTCAAAGATTGCATAACCACAGTCAGAAGTTGCCATGCTTGTCAAATCTTCGACCACAAAACTAGAATACCACTCGCACCTCTGCATCCAGTAGTTTCTATTGGGCCATTCACCAAATGGGGCATAGATTTCATAACATGTAACCCCACCTCGGCCGAGGGGCATGGGTATATCATAGTCGCAGTTGAATATTTTACAAAATGGGTCGAGGCGATGCCTACATTAAACAACAACGGTGAAATGGCTACTCTTTTCTTTTTCAATCATGTAGTCTCTAGATTCAGTGTTCCAAAAGCTATAGTCACAGATCATGGATAACATTTATGAAATCACATGATGGTTGAATTGGCTGCCAAGTTAGGATTTTCCCACGATAGTTCTACTCCGTATTATCCACAAGCTAATGGACAAGTTGAAGCCATCAACAAAGTCCTGAAGCACATGCTGCAAAGGATGATTGGAGTCCACAAACGGAGTTGGCACCTAATCCTGTACTCAGCCTTGTGGGCATACCAGACATCGGTGAGAAATGCAACTAGATTTACACCCTTTCAGCTGGTGTATGGCCTGGAAGTGGTGATACCGATTCAGTGTGAAATTTCATCTCTCAAGCTCGCAGTCGACCTTCTCCTCGAAACTTCAGAGGAAGAAGCTCATTTCTTGGAATTAATCCAACTGGATGAAACTCGTCGTGACACCACCTTGGCTAATGAAGCTCATAAGAAATGAGTTAAGGCGCAGTTTGACAAGAATGTCAAGCCCCGTGTCTTCTTAAAAGGTGACCTGGTCTTACTTTACGATCAGGAATCCGATAAATTGGGAGTAGGTAAGTTTCAATCATTGTGGATAGGTCCCTACATTGTTAAGCGAGTCTTAGCAAAAGGAGCCTACGAGCTAGTAGATTACAATGGGATTCCACTATCACAACCCTGAAACAGGTTGTACCTTAAGCGTTACTATGCTTGACTAAGTGTAGTAATCTCTTTATATGCTTTTTTTATATTTTTGTTTTCGTCACGAGTGATCATTTTTGTTAGGTAATCCACTTTTTCATTTGTTACAGATGTCAACCCTATTGGAATCATTTGTTGGATACACCGATGGAGCTAGTCGTAGTACGTGGAACCTATCTTCTACAGCCTGGGCCATTTTTGATCCAAGCGGCGAATTAGTGAGTTTCAGAGGGGTATGTATTGGTCGATCAATGAACAATATCATTGAATATAGCGCGTTAATAGAACTTCTTTCTGATGCCATCGCACATGGCATATGCTGACTTGTTGTCAGGATAGACTCACAACTCGTCATCCTACAGCTTACTGGCATCTATTCTGTTCGAAATCCAGCTTTCTATCGTATGTTCCTAACGGTTAGGATTTTGGAAAGGAAGTTTGATTCTATTGAATATCAACACATTTCCAGAAACGTAAACACATTAACTGATTTATTAGCAAATTATGTGTTAGACAGACATTTGCAACATTTATAAAAGAAAATCATTTCAATCAACATTTGCATCAGGATCATATAACTTAACCAAAATAAAGCTCCGAAAATCAAAAATATATATAATTGTTTATAGTTTTTTAGAAAATGTTCTATGTCCAGGACAAAATCAGTCATACGACCCAAAAATTCAAAAATGTAGGAAAGCACCCTAGACTAATGGTGCTGGTGATAACAAGTCACCGCATGTGCGATCATACGTAAGAGCCTAGTACATCGGCACGACACACCTGTAGTATGGCATTGTAATCTCAGAGGTAACTCGTCGGTCCTCACATCCTGAATACCAAAGGTGAGACCCTCGATCTGATCCTGCAATACTGCAAGGGTCTCAGGTATGTCTAGATCACAAAGGACAAGCCCTCCCTACAGCCTCTCCTACTAGAATGACAGCTGCTACCCTCGGGCGCACTGCTGGTTGAACTAGTCCAATATCTGCATGAATATATGGGTTTGATTAGTCTTGGTAACTTAAAAAAAACACAAGAACATTATAAAAGCAATAAATAGAGATATAGTCAGATCTTTTACCTATAATACCCCACTGCTCACCAGCTGGCAACACCAAATCTGGGTCACCCTGGAAATCCATCCCAGCATACATATACTCGACAAAGACCATCTGTTGACAGTTGAACCACTCAAAAAAGGCATCAGAGAATGAAATCTGTGATTGACCAGCATGTCTGGCCATAAGATCAACCCATCTCTACATCCGTGGTTCTGTCGGTGCTGGCACTCCGAGTGAAATGTACTGTGGCTGCATCAATGGGATCTTCTCCAAGGCGAAAGTAGTCAGAATAGAACCATAAACAAAGTTCTTGGATCTTCCATTCTTCACCTTGGTAAGTTGTTCTTTTACCACCGGAAGTACTGCATCACACCAGTTGAATACCTTTGGTTCAAGGCATTCCAAGGCATACTGCATATAGGACCTATTGACCAAGTGAAGAGTCGTGCTACCAGCCAATCTAGCAAAGGTAAATAAGATAGTCCTCAAGGACTGGTCAGTGACATCTTGGATACTGATCTTGACTTCCCTGCTCGGCTAAGATCCATCTCTACAGAATTGGTGAATATAATCCCTCACGGATTCACCCCCATGGGCGGATCCTGATAGTGAGAGAGGGGCACCCTGCCTCAATAAATCAGTCAAGAAGTAGATATCCTCAACAGTCAAAGGGATGGATTTACCTCTAATTTGGAACACTTGGTTGGTAGGATCCCATGCATCGAGAATATATTGCAACAAGTTGATTTGCTACCTCATGCTGGATATGCGGATGAACTTGAGCAAGCCACAATTCCACAATGCAGTTAACGTACCCGGATCATGTTAGGCAATCATATCCTATTCTTCATGCTCGTGTTCATGCCATGTAATGACCATCTTGCTCCAATGAATCTCTGAAAAACAAACAAGAGAAGAATTAGGATCCTGATTTGGGCAAAAACAGGCAAATTTTCCATGAAAAATCAGTGCATAAACTTTCCTCCTTGCGCCCATCGCACCCTAGCTGTGTACAGGGTGGGATGCATACTGACTGGCCAATGGCCAGCTTAGTATGCATCACACCTTTCGATGTCTACCAGGTGCGATGGGGAGAGAACAAACTATTAAAACCCTACAGGCCCAGAAAAACAGTAAAACATGCTCGGAATCAAAAAAGGAAAGAATGCAATTGAAGAGCTCGGGGTTAGCTCCTACCTGGTCCAGACAACACCGAAAATAGTCCACAGAATCTCTTGGAATCAGCTGATGAAAATCGAGGGGGAATACACCTCCAGAGCTCCAACAATCCCAAATTTGAATGAAATGGTAAAAATGAGAGGTAAAACTACTTTTATGTTACTGTTCACGTAATTCAAGTAAGGTATTGGTTTTTAACCTCATTTTTCAAGCTTGTATTTACATTTCTAATCCGCTTGATTGAGCAATTGAACAGGGAGTACGACCGTCAAGAGAACATAGTGTTAATGGTGAAATTGAACATCTCTGACTATTATCATGAGCAATGTTTCTGCAAAGTTCAAGCTCGTTAAAAAATAAACCTAGCTATGAGCATATGTTCCCCCAAAGTTCAAGCTCATTAAAAAATGAACCCACTTTTGGTAAATAACCTTTGTGATCACATTACTATCAGCTTTTGAGCCTTGGTCGTGTTCTTACCATCACCTCCACTTTTTAGCCGATCATATGCCTCCACTTGATTGTTTACCCTTTTGAGGAACAACTGCGACGAGTGATTCTGTTAGCCATATTATTTACATTGCCGTGATTGAAAAGTTCCAAACCTTACCTGGAACCAGCTGCTACCCGAAAATATCACTCGTTCCTCAAAGACGAGTCTCTTTTAAGCTCTTTTTAGACTCATAAAATATAAAAATATTGCCGAGCAATTGGCCTCTCCAGCTCGTTAAAGTGATTGGAAGTGCCATCCCTCTTGTATTTTAATATTTTTGGACCTGAGGGATCATTACACGAAAATATCGAGCACTTGTCTCTTTCGGCTCGTTAAAGTGATCGGAAAAGTCATCCCTTTCGTATTATTTTATACGTTTTCAGACTTAAGGGATTATACTATGAAAAAGGATTACTGGATTTTCCTTTCCGTCTCTTTTCAAACTCTCTAAAACTGAAAAGGACCAAGTTATATTTATCGTTAAACTCGTTAAAACAATAGTGACAAACTTGTCCATTATAGACAAGAGTAAGTTTCACTGTCGCTAGGCTTGCTAAAACATAGCAACACGTTTTCTCGAAGGGAAAATTATAGAACAAGCATATGTTATACTCCTTAAGCTTGACAAAAATAAAGAGGTACTGGTCAACAATGACTGGGGAAAAATTGGGAAGAAAACTTGAAGAACTTCATTGGTAGCAGGTCGCTCTTGAACATGACACTTTCACTCCATCACCATGATTGAGTCAGTTTGGGTTATTCTATTCACCGGTCATATCACCATTGGTCCACCATACCATCCATTTTTGGGGTTAATTCTACCAATCCATTTCAGTGTCGCCAATATGTTCAAGAGAAGTCGCTCAGAGAATTCACCAACCCAGCTAACATCTCATTCACTGCAATACCTTCACGCTTCATTCTTTCATGACCGCCACCCTGAACCTTGTATCATCAGATGGTTTTCTCCTCCACAAAATCATTTGCTGCATTTCGTGTCATAGATGTGGGATTCATTAAGACCCTCCTACGATGGGTCACTTCTTCTCGAAATCAGCTCATTATCCAAGAAGTTGACTTAGGAACAACCCTTTCAGTACTTTGAAGCTTGCATGCCTCAATGGAAAATTTCTCACTTCCGGCGACAGGTTTACATCAATGGCCTTCAACCAAAAGATTTTGCGTGGTGTTCGACATCGACTCATGTATTCACACCACGTGAATTGTGCTGTAGTACCTTGAGGGTCATTATCATTATTGGTGATTCCTCTCATGCCTGTTAACGGCTTACATCATTGGCTGGTAATCAGGCGATGTCTTTCCATGTTCGACACCAGAACATCTTTTCACATGGATCGACTTGTACTCTGGGCGAAGATTGAACGAGTTTGAAGACCCCAGATCTAATTTCATTCATCTGGGCTATGATATATTCAGGAAAATAATGACATCAATGTACATCATAGCTGCACATATAATCATCCAAGCCAAGGGATGATGGCTCTACCAGAATCATTAGTCTGCCACATAGAGGGTTGTCTATCCTATGTACATGAAAATGAATTTAGAAAGTTGAGCATGGGAATGCCTGCCTCAGATAGATCATGAAAAAATTATGAAGATAATGTATTGTATTGTATCTTATTACAGGTCACCTTCCAATTCGAAAAACCTCAGATCCTCATGATAAATCATTTCACTTGACATCAAAAGATTTACGAACTCATGCTTTAGGGGGAAAATATTATAGACGTATTTGGGCACTGCAACCCCAATCACATATGTCCATAAACCAATGGCTTATAAACCCCTAAAAGTGTTGTTTCATACCCTAAAGGAACAAGGTCAGCTGATCACATCATTTCCCAGAAGTTCTCCCTAAAAAACTGCTCATAACTGGTCAAAACTGGACCATACAGACTGCTCCATGCTGAGGGTGCAATGCATCTCACCTGTCACATGAAAAAGGTGCGATGCATACTGAAAATCCCTTCTGTAGGGTGTGATGAGTGAGAGCAGACAAATGGCAAAGGCAATTTTGTAGGTGGAAACCCAGAGAATCTTCTAGAAACTGCTCATTTGACACTTTCCTCTGTAACTTTGCCCAGGGATGAGTAAGAGATCATGAAATCTCCAAGTGGAACCAAGAACTATTAGTGAAATGACACTAATCAAAATCCCAGAATCTGACTCACCCACCTACAAATATGTATATATGGATCCCTCATCCTAGAGTTCCATAGGCTGGAATTTTGTATTTTGTAAGGAAGTGCTGTTGGTTTCTCTGTGAAACATTGTATTGTTGGGTGATCTAGCTTTTCATGAGGTGAAGAGGGCTTTCATGCTGGGAGGATGGTGCTGGATCAGACAGCTTGGTTGTAATCCTCTCTTCTACTACTTCTATCAATAAAGCTATTTGAGTTTTCCTCCATATACTTGTATATCTATGAATCTTGTATTTTGGTATGCATTTGTATGGTTAATATACATCTGATCCTATATTTTTTATGGTTATATATCTCTATGCTTTGATGATATTTTTCTACTTTGACTCTATAGGTTTTCTTTGAAGTGGGACAAGTGAGAAAAGAGTGGCGAGAGCTCTATCAAGGGAGAGAGGAAACAAGCAAGGAGCCAAGCGAAAGACTGAGGTTGGTACTCTCTACTTCTCTCTCATCTATCTCTCATAAAGGAAAACAAGAGTGACTTTAAATTGTTTGTTTCTAAGATAGCTACCCATCTTAGTGGGACTAGTAGCTTTGAATGGACACTAGTTTTCCCAATAACAAAACTATCGCATTTCTCTATGGATTCTATTAATGAAAACCGGATTCTTCACAAGCCCTTAATGTTAAGATGAAACCCTCTATAGTATAACAGAGGAATAGTAAAGGCTCCAAAGCGAAGTTCAGGTTTTTTCTGATGTTCATTTAATGAGCTATAAGGTGCTTGAGCAGCCACTCACTCTTTGGGGGAAATGAATAGAAATTAAGGGTTCAATGCAATTTAATGTGGGAGGTATGGCAGACGGGCTCCACTGACCAGCCAGAAGGAGAAGGGTACATCGACCGGAGGAAAAGGGTACAACTACTAGTTACGCCATGTGAGGGAGATGGTTCTAGAGAGGAGAAAAAACGTGAAACGAAGGGAAATGTTTGCAAACAGTTATGGCAGAGGATGTCGTGTCAGTAGAGAGTTGCAGAAACAGGCAGGAGCTGCAGAAACTGGCAGTAGGGAAAACTGGGATGAAAGCAAGCTGCACAGATGGAAAATTTCCATTGGTTAGAGGACAAACATATGGAAAAATTTAATTGGTTGGAAGGGCGAAATTCAAGCTCTCCCATTGGTTGGGTGAATAGTGTTTTCCCACCCAAAGCCAACAAAGGAAATGCCTATCCGCGTAATTATAAGAATGAAAGCTTCCAATTATTGTATGGCTATGTGCATAAGACTCACGCAAGTTGCTTCACGGGTTACATTTAGCTCTATATCTATGTCATTGATTGCTTCGTTGAAACACACCATATAAAATTAATGTAGGAGCACTAATTGAAATCTGTTTCATTTAAGCGACAGATTTAGCGTGATCTGGGTACCAAGTCAGTAACGAAAGCATCAGTGTTAAATGCAAGAGTCAGAGGAGTGTGAGTGGATGACGCAGAAGAACGAGTCATCGCAGAAGAAGATGTGTTTGCGGAGGCATGTGACAACCCAGAGTCAGATCTAGTGGACTTGGTGTTTTGGGAATCACGAGAACTCAACGAACCTATTGCATCCAACTATATTAAAAAATGACAAAACTTGCAACATCAATGAAATTTGCTGGATCTAGATCATACTTGGCATGGATAATGATTTTTACTAGAGGTGTATTGTCCATGCATAAAATCAACATTGTAAATAATTTATTGGACAAGTGTTAATGTGAAGTTTTTTTTGTTTTTTAAATAAATTTTTTTTTGACAAACGAATTTCAAATGCCATAAAATTAGTCATATCAATGTCTTTAACCAATCATAAAGTAGGAATCTAATTTTTTTATAAAAAATGAAAATTAATTTTAACAAACATTTGGTTTAACATTTAAATATTTCACAAGTATTGTAAAAATTTAGAAATTTGTATTTATGCAGAAAAATTAATTGAAAGTTAGAGACAAATTTGACAAACTGATTACAATATAATCCACCTTCGGTAGGTATAGAAAGGACTCATATAACTTTTAAATGAAAATCCTTTGTTAATTGTTCCTTTCAAAAAGGACAAAATATACTCGTTTTTTATAAGAGGGTTTATTTAAAAAAGAGAAGAGGGTGTTGTTAAAAACTATTGGCAGCGTTGAAATATTGTAAAGAGTTGCCATTGTAAATAATTTGTAGACTATTTATTTGTAGAATTTAAGCAGTAGAGAAGCCACCACAAAGATTTTTTTATTGCAGGTAACAACTATGTCTGCAGGTCAATTTGTTTGTTGAGTTGCATTCTGTCAGCACTCAACAATGGGAAAAGGTAAGAGGCTAAGAAGGCCAAAGCGACAACACGAAATGTTCGAGATCTCTTTGAGAGATTTGGAAGTGACAAGGCAAAAGAGTTCCTTCACATTAAAATGCATAAAATAATGCGTTGATGACAACATTCTTTCCCTCATTGCAGATACAAAGACAATAAAGGAAGCTTGGGATACCATTGAGAGGAATTTTGGTGTATGGGGGAGTAATCGAGTTGAAGATGAAGAGTTTGGTGAATTCCACTGTGCTCAGCCACAAGTGGATGATGATTGTGAAGAATTTGTAGAAACAAGAGAGAAGGAGAACGTAGATGTTCATTGACCCCACTATGCACATCCACAAGTGGATGAAGATTTGGTGAATCTAGCAACAAAGCTTGCCGATGACAATGAAGTTGCCATTGAAGCACTCAATGCTATGGTGAATCCAACAATTTAATTTGTTGATGTAAAGTTTGATTAAAAATTGTTGCCTAATGATGAATGGTTGTAGATAATGCAACAAAAACATGACATCGACATGATGATATTTGGTGAGAGAATCCCAGTTGAGTCTACAAAATAAGTGGAAGACAACCTCTTTGAAGCAATCGAGGTTAGTAAAGAAGTGGAAGTGACAAAGGTAGAGAAGGAAGTGCAACAGGAGAAATCTATCATTACATAGCAGAAGGAACAAAACCAATGTGGTTTTGTAGATGTTTTTACACTTACCGTTGACTTCCAATGTGTAGGTAAATAGGATGATTTTGAAGAAGAGTTAAATTTCCTTGAAGCATGGCTTGCAACACCATGTCTTGAAAAAGTCTGCATAGAAGTTGCAGAATGAATGTTGAAGGAAACATAGATGATGAAAACATTAATGATATTTTCATGAAGTGGAGTCGTGAAGAAATATTTTTTTATTATAAAATTATGTTGCAGTAGAATATTAATGATGAAAAACACTCAACAGAAGATTTCATTGTTGGAAACAATGTTAATACTGAGAGGGTGGGGGTGAATTAGTGTTAAGGCTAATTTAAACTTTTATGCCAATTTATCTTTACTCATTAAAACTTGGCATCAATTATATGAGATCAACCATTAACAAACCATAACAACAACCATGTCAACCAATACAAGCATACACATCATGAGAAAAAAAAAAATGAGACACATAGGTTTAACATGGAAACCCTTCCAAGAAAAACCCACCAAAGATTGTTGTTGTTATTGATGTAAAAATGAGAGCACCTACTCTATTACATCAATCTGCTTGTGAGCCACCACTCATAGGAAGCACCAACTCCCTTTGATTGGTTGCTAGCACCCACTAGCAGGAAGACCAACTCTCCCTTTTGCAGACACCTGATCAGCCTACCAGAAGCATCATCTGAAGCACTAACTTTGTAGGTTTGTTGCAAGAACCAACTTGCAAGAGGAACCAACCCCCAAGCCTTCTTAGACACCCACTAGAGATGGAAGCACCAAATTACTATATGCAGGCTCCAACCCAAACTCAAAAATGAACTAATGTTCTCTGTAGATGGTAGCTACTCTACATGATATCATCTTTGTTCTCCTCAGTATCCTTTTGGACCACGCAACACTCTGTCCTCTGCACACTCTTCAACGGCCCATTGCTTCGCTCAAAAAAATTCACTAATACACAACCCACACAACACTCTACTTTTTTCATCCCTTTTCTCTCAATAACATATATTCAGTACTCGACCCCTTCTATTCCACAGACTCTCTCAATCTCTCTCAGTATCATAGGCTCACTCAACCTCTCACACAACAACACAGGCTCTCTCAAGGTCTCTTTCCTCTGCATAGGCACTCTTAGCCTCTCTCTTTAACACCAGTAGACTTGGCCTCTCCTTAGTAGTGCACACACACCCACATATTTCTCCACACAACTCACTGAAAATAATACAACTTTCCCCTACATTACTCAACTATAATCCTGGGTTTTGTTTCACTAAAACACAGTGATCGATGTTGTCTCTATCAACCATCACTCTGCCATTCATAGTATCAAAGTGTACATGTACATGGCTTCTCCATCCTACCGTTGCATGTCATTGCTTGAATTCTGTTGTTGTGATCAATGTTGTCTCTATCAGCCATCACTATACCATTCACATTGCCCGAGTGTACTCCTGCACTTGGCACTCCTTCTTGTTGTTGTGTCTAATACATAGGCACTGTAGCTTCATTAATCACTGAGAATGGGCTTCGTTCTCTCACCAACTGTGGTTGTTGTTCAATTAATGAAAGGAATTCCCACCTGAGTGTTCCCATGCTGAGACATAAATCTTCAGTCAATCCTGAACACTCCAACAAGGCTCTTGTACTTTCTTTGAACAAATCTCATGTACCTGAGGCTCTGATCTTCATTCAATTTATCGTAGCATGGAATCAAGATCAGGGATGGTTTGTCTCAGCTCATGACAAACTCCTTTAAATCATTTTGCGCAATTTTTGTCCTTGTTGCCTTGACTCAATGATCTCTTCAGTTGCCATTACTCCTGTGACACCAACATTACTATGCACATTCACTTAGTTGCTGACCCATTCATCATTCATACTCCTATATGTTGTAATTTTGGAGGCCCACATTTCGTAACTTTATTAAGGAAGGATGTTACGAAATCACGAGATTCCGATATTGGCCTTTAGCCACTTTTTCTTAGCCTCTTATTTTTTTTCACCATAGGACCAGGTGTTGTGACCGGCGACATAGCACTTAGGTTCTAATCCCTTTAGGATCTGGCCGAGGGCCTATCTCCTTGTGTTCTTTCTCTACGACCTTGGTCTTTTGGGCTCCACAACCAAGTTCCAACAACATTAGAAACTCCCTATATCAAATCTTTCTCAAATTTTAGTTAGAGAGGAGTTACGAAAACTATGACCTCCGAAATATACTTCCCATGTGGTGTCTCCATAACACTTAGATGGTAAGCCTTGCTCTACACCCTTGGTTCTTTTTCCTCCACGACCAAATGCAAACAACATCGAAGCTCCCTATATCAAAATTTCTTCAAATTTCAATTACAGAGGAGTTATGAAATCTTCGACCTTCGATATGCTTCCAGGACGACACCATGTTCTTGTCATAAACCCCACGTAGCATCTCCTTAGGGGTGACACGTGTCACTAGGATTTGCCCCATTAGGCCATCCAATAATGTTGAATCTGACTGCTTCTCCTCTTGGTGCTCTTCTCTCTCTATAAATTAATTCCAAAGAAAAACTGATAAAAATATTTGAACTGATCCTCAGAAGCCTTTTTATCATTGAGGCCTCTATTTTCCTCATTTTCCTTCAATTTCCTTTAATTTTCGTCTCATGAAAACATGACCTTTCATCTCCCTTTTCTCCTATTTTCCTTTATTTTCGTAAATAAATGCTAATAAATACCTCTTTTCCTTTCCAAAACCTTTTTCAATGCCTTTTCTAATTTCCTTTAGCCATAATAAACAACAAGTGATGGCCACTAGGATGTTTTTCCAAACATTTATCTTGGAATAGGTGTCCCATGACCTTGGTCTTATTTTGACTTTATTAACTTTATTACATGAGATTTTAACTTGAGGTTGTTATATCTCCACACCTGAAGCATTTAACGTTATGGAAACATAACATTAGATTTGAATAAAAGCCTAAATTATCCTCCATTAGTGACTACTAGGATGAGAAAATTACAAAGGAAATCTTTGAAATATTGAAAGAGTATGAAGATGTTTTTTTGGCATCAGTTTCAAAGCTCAAATAGATCAAAGGAGATTTAGGAGAAATGAAAATTTTGTTGAAAATTGATATGAGGCCTATCAAGCATCGACCCTATTGATTGAATCCACGTGTTAAAGAAAAGTTCAAGAGGGAGATAGATAAAAGGTTAACTATAGGTCATATATTTCCAGTTGATGAAGTCAAGTGGATTAGTCCTATTTTTATTTAAAACAATGTAAGCTTTGAGACGGGAATTGATACTGTTACCTGTTTCGTAGAGAGAAAAAAAGTGACCCGATTTTGAAAAGGGGTGATGCAGAATACGCATGTTTTTTTTAGAGCATAGTTTTTGGCACTTTAAATTTTTTTATGTACATTGCGTTTTAGAATGGTAGTGATTTTCATGCTGATTTTAAAAAGTGGTAATTTTGCATCATGCCCATTTTTTAAAATACCTATTTTCTACTTTAAATTTTCTAATGTATAAAATGTAAATAATTAATTTCTAAATTCAATAGTTTTTTAACTGATCTTCTTCTTCATATTTTCTTGTTTTTATTTTAATTTTTTTTTGTAGTGAGGTTTTTATTGTTTTGCATATTTAAAGAAGAAGGTTGATATTTTGAATTTTCGACATTCTACATATTTATACATCGTTAATTAATTTTTCAATCCACATGAAATAATTGTCTCTAAAAAACAATAATTTTTAACAATTGACATAAAAATAACCATTTTTAACATAAATATAACTAAAAAACTACACGTTTTGATCATTTTTTGCTAGAAATGACATGTCAAAATCACAATTTTTATAGGAAAAGTTTAACTAAAACTGGTAAATAATAATTTTTATATGAATTTCATGTCAAAAAATAATAATAATCATTGTTAAAAAAAAATAATGATTAACATAAAAATTAATTTGAAAATTACATAATACAAATATTGAACGCATAACAACCTTAATTGAGTGCTTATTCTTCTCATGAAATGTCAAAGTCAAAACATTACAAGTATAACTAATTAATAGTTACAAAAAAATGAACTTGATTTGTTGAAAAGTGGGCAACAAGAAATGCTAAATTTAGAATGTGCTAAAAATAGCATGTCTAAAAATAGCAGTTTGGCCAGTGAGGTCATTGGCCACCTTCGCTGAGAGGTGAAACTGCTAAAAATAGAAAGTTCTGAAAATAGCATTTCTGGGTCCCTTCCTATTTATAGCAGTCCCTGGTCTATCTATAGGAAGTAAAATTAATCTTCGTCTTAACAGCAGTTGGAAATATTAATTAATTAATTTAGTTGAGTTAATTAGTTAAGGACATTTGAATTTGAAGTCTTTGTGAGCATGCACATGAGTTGTCCCACTGATTGAGGAATTTATCCTTAATTTCCTCCACTGATTGAGCGAATAAGTATGAGTTCTATAATGAGAGAATCAGTTGACTTAGTTCTAACTAGTCAAGTCCAGTTATATTATTTTAACAAGTTGTTAAAATAATAAAATATAGTTTGTTAATGCTTGCATGCATGTGACAACTATTATTTTAGATAATTGAGGATTCACTCATGGATAACTTTTGCTTGTCAGTTATGTCAGAGACCCAGTTGAGATTAGATGAGGGACGGTGTACTATCAGATGCTTGGATCTTCCCATGGAATATTCCTTGCATGCATGATGAACTAGTGTCCTCAAGGATTGCGTAGTTGGACCTATGGTTGACAGCAGGTATGCTTTGGGGCCAATGCTCATATGTTATGAACTGGACCCCAATCAAAATTGTGCAAGGAAATAGGGTATTGATGGATGGTTGCCTACATATTGAGGCATAGTGAGTCTATCATCTTCATCTTTTGATTGCAGGAAGTACAAGATAGATCTTGAGCTGATATTTTTTGTAAACAGAAGAGGATTTCTACTTGATTGATAATACAGTGTTGGGGGTTTTATGCTGGTGCTTCCCCAGTGATATATCTGTGTTATGTGTGATTATTTCTCTTGATTAGTTATATGTGTTTATGGTTGATGTTTCTCATGAAATTGATTTTTCTTCCACTTAATGTTTTGTAGAAGTAGATCATGTGTTTTGCTTTAGTACATTGCATTACCAGTTTGATCTACAGGTGAAATTTCTACATGATTTCCAAGCATAACTTAAATTTAATCAACAACGTCACGTAATCCAAACTCTTCATCCTCTAGAGTTTCATCATTGTCTTCTTCCACAATATTTTCTGCTTCAATTTTCTCATTTTCCTCTTCTAATAGATCTTTGAGGTCTGTGAATCTCCCAATGTATGCCTTTCCAATCATTTTGTGTAATGTTGGTTGGGGTTCCTTTGCCTTTTTTGCCACACGTGATTCACTAAAGTCCCCTTTCTTCAACCCAATTTCTTGTATTGCATCTAGAAGAAATTGAAGAGCATTAACTCTTTGTTGAATAAAATTGCAATGTATTGAATCTTTTTCAATGGCAATGCAATTTCTTCCTTTTTGAAAGCAACATGCTAGTGTTGCACCTAATTATCCAACACAAAAGAAATAATAAAGTAAATTAGTACAAAGACATATAAATTAAGAAATAACATATTGACATACAATAAAAATTACCTGAGCCAGAAAATAAATCCAGACCCCAGTCTCCTTCATTTGAACATATGTCTATAAGATAGTTAATCAATAACTGTGATTTTTGATAAATGCTAACTATCTCTCCTTTTGCTTCTTTGTATTCATATGTTAGTTTTCTCACAACAACATCATAAGTCAGTATTTGGCTATGACTCTTTCCATCTACCCGATTAAAAATCATAGAGATATAGCTATCATTTTTTTCCCAACTATCAATATGGATGAGCCCACAATCATTTATAAATAGTTGATCTTCACGATTAATAAGATTTGAGTTTTTCCTGTAACATGAAATAGTAAAAGTTCAATTAACTTGTACATAAATGAATTTTTTAACATTAATCAAATATACATTTTAAACGTCTTATCTTATAAGCTACATCCTTGAATTTGTTTTCCCCTTGAATCTTGACAATAACAATAACCCCGGTAACCCAACGGCCCGTGGGCCATTGGGCTGCCAAGGTGGGGTGGAAGATGGGGTGATTCATAGAATCACCCCACCAACCCTGCTGGTCGTTGGGCTACTGGGGTGGGGTGGAGGGAAGGATTATTCCCGGAATCACCCCACCAACCCTGCTGGTCGTTGGGATGCTGGGGTGGGGCGGAGGGTGGGGTGATTCCCGGAATCACCCCGCCACCCCCGCAGGCCATTGGCACGTTGGGGGGCCAGAGGACGGGGTGATTCCCGGAATCAACCCACCATCCCGGCAGGTCGTTGTGCCGTCGGGGTGGGGCGGAGAGAAATTCCCAGAATCAGCCCACCACCTCGCGGGCCATTGGGTCGCCAGGGTGGGACGGAGGGCGGGCAATTCCCGGAATCACCCCACCACCCACGCAGGCCGTTGGGCCGCTGGGGTGGGGTAATTCCCAGAATCAGCCTGCCACCCCCATAGGTTGTTGGGGCGCCAGGGTGGGGCAGAAGGTGGAGGGGATTCTTGGAATCACCCCGCCACCCCCCGAGGCCGTTGGGCCACCGGGGTGGGGCGGAGGGCGAGATGATTCTTGGAATCACCCGACCACCCCCGCAGGCCATTGGGTTACCAGGGTGGGGCGGAGGGCGAGGTGATTCCCTAAATCACCTCGCCACCCCCGCGGGCCGTTGGGCCGCTGAGGTGGGGCGGAGGGTAATCACCTTGCCACCCCCACTATCTGTTGGGCCGTTGAGGTGATTCCTAGAATCACCCCGCCACCCCTGCGGGGCTGTTGGGACACCGGGGTGGGGCAGAGGGTGGGGTGATTTTACCACCGCGGGGTTGTTGGGCCACCAGGGTGGGGCAAAGGGTGGGGTGATTCCCAGAATTACCTCGCCACCCCCGAGGGCAATTGGGTCGGTGGGGTGGGGTGGAGGGCGGGGTGATTCTCGGAATCACCCTGCCACCCCCACGGGCTCTTGGGCTATCGGGCTGGGGCGGAGGGTAGGGTGATTCCTGGAATCATAATGCCACCCCCGTGGGCCGTTGCGTTGCTGGGTGGAGCAGAGGGTGGGCTGATCCTCGCCAACCCCGTGGGCCGTTGGGTCGCTAGGGTGGGGCATAGGGCAGGGTGATTCCCAGAATCACCCTACCACCCCTGTGGGTCGTTGGGTCGCTGGGGTGGGGCGGAGGGCGGGGTGATTCCAGGAATAATCCCACCACCCCCGCAGACAATTAGGCTGCCGGGGTGGGGCGAAGGGCGGGGTGATTCCTGGAACTAGCCCACGACCCCCATGGGTCGTTGGGCCACAGGGCGGGGAGGTGCAGGGCATGGTGATTCCCGAAATCACCACGCCACCCCCGAGAGCCATTGGGCCGCTGAGGTGGGGGGGAGGGCGGGGTGATTCCTAGAATCAAACCGCCACCCCCGTAGGCCATTGGGCCGCCAGGGTGGGGAGGAGGACGGGGTGATTCCTAGAATAAGCCCGCCAACCCCGCGACCGTTGGGCCGCTAGGGTGGGGCGGAGGGTGGGGTGATTCCCAGAATCACCCCGTGGGCCATTGGGCCACCAGGTGGGGCAGAGGGCAGGGCGATTCCCGGAATCGCCCAGCCACCCCTGCGAGCCATTGGGATGCCCGGGTGGGGTAGAGGGCGGGGTGATTCCTCAAATCACCCTACCACCCCTGCAGGATGTTGGGGTGGGGTGGAGGGCGGGGTGATTCTCAGAATCACCCCGCCACCCCAGCTAGCCGTTAGGCTACCGGGGTGAGGCGAAGGGTGGGGCGATTCCTGGAATCACCCCGCAAACCCCACGGGCCGTTGGGCCACTGGGTTGGGGTGACGGAAAAGGTGATTCCCGGAATTACCTCGCCACCCCCATGGGCCATTGGGCCACCGAGGTGGGCAACCGATAGTCCAACGGCCCGCGAGGGTGGCGAGGTGATTCTGGGAATCACCCTGCCAACCTTAGCCTCCGCCCCATACAGGCGACCTAATTGTCCACAGGGGTGGCGGGGTGATTCACAAAATCACCCCGCCACCGCCGTAGGCCATTAGGCCACTAGGGTGGGCAGCCTCTGCCCCACTCCCAGAGGCCCTATGGCCCGCAGGTGTGGCGGGGTGATTCTAGGAATCACCCTGCCACAACTAGCCTCCACCCCACCCCGGCAGCCCAATGGCACGTGGGGGTGGCGGAGTGATTTCGAGAATCACCCCACCACCCTCACAAGTCGTTGGTCCACTAGGTTGATGCTTAGGGCTGTGGATAGCCTCTGCCCCACCCCGGTGGCCCAAAAGCCTATGGGGGTGGCAGGGGGATTCTAGGAATCACCCTGCCACACCCACAGGCCATTCGGACGCTGGTGTAAGGACCTATGGTCCGTGCGACAGGCAGGGTGACTCCACCATGCGAAGGAATTGTGCAAAATACAAAGTAAATGAACCTTGGACGAGTTTATAAGGTGTTGGTCGAGTTGAGGGGGCGGTCCCACGAGTTGGGTGGGCCGACCCTCCTCTTGGGTGAGACAACACATTGTAAACGATTCGGCTTGGGGATTGGGCATAGGTCGGCCGGGTGACATAACCATCAACCCACCCATATATATTGGCGTGAATTTGTGGAGGCAAAGGCATCATTCAATCAACACGAGTTCGAACAAGGAGTTCTGCGGTGCGTGGATGAGCCTGCACAATGGGAGAAACTCGGGTGAAAAACTCGTGCAGAAAACTCGGGTGAAAAAACTCGTGCAGGAAACTCGTGCAGAAAACTCAGGTGAGGTCGTCGGGCAGAACTCGAGCGAGGTCGTTCAGATAGAACTCGAGCGAGGTCGTTCAGGCAGAACTCGGGCGAGGTCGTCGGGCAGGAAACTCAGGCGAGGTCGTTCGAGCGAACTGGGTGAGGTCGTTCAGGCGAGTCGGGTGAGGTCAGCGAGCAACCCGAGTGAAGTCGTTTGGGCGAGCCAGGTGAGGTCCTTGGGCGACCTAGGTGAAGTCATTTGGGCGAGCCGGGTGAAGTTGTGTGGCAACCCGGGTGAGGTCGTTTGGGTGAATCGGGTGAAGTCATGTGGCGACCTGGGTGAAGTCATGTGGCGACTCGGGTGAAGTTTTTCAGGTGAATGAGTTTGGGTGAAACGGTGGACGTGTGGATGGGCGGCCAGGTGAGGGCACACCATGCACGATGAAACGAAGAATCATGCGGACGGACGACTTGGGTAGGGTGTACCATGCACGACGAAATGGTGGAAACAGTGAAGTGTTGGAGTTGTGAATGAAGGTGTGACTCGTGCAGAGGCACCCTTGTGTGGTGACTTGGTTATGACAAGGCACGCCCAAGTTGGGCAAACAACACAATCGTGTGACGAGGTGAACGAAGGGTTGGTGAGTCATGCGGCGACCATGTGGAGGCACCAACGAGCTGGGCAACCGAGTTTGCCAAAGTTTGAAAATTGGCTCAGTGTAAATTTGGGGTTTCCAAAGATTTAACTTGTGCTTATAGAAAGAAGATTATATATATTGATTTGGGCAAACTCATATTGCAGGGAGTTGCCCCTCCCTTTATATTGTTGTGAAATTGTATATGTGTTAATTGCTGTTGATGATGAATATGTATGGGTTTTCATATGTATAAAGGCTAATAATAATACTTGGTAATGAAAATAAACTAAGTATCAGATGGTTAGACGTAGTCCATGAACATAAGTATTGGTGAAAAGAAAGTGTTTGGTGGTGCCGCACTTCGTTATAAGCGGTTGAAAGACTACCGCAGGTGTAGGGGCATGACAGTTGGTATCAGAGCTAGTCTGAAGACTGGGAGAAGTCTTGCGGGAAGATGGGTGAAGCAAGTGTGTAAGCACTTAATAGTTGATGACAGGTGGTATCAAAGCAGGTTCACAGTGGGTGAAGCTGGTGTATGATGAAGAGCTGATACACACCTTCACTTCGTGGCAGGTGGTATCAAAGCCGATGATTAGGGAGCTGATCGGGTTGACGATAAAGTGATGATCCCACTGCACTTTCATGACAGTTGGTATCAGAGCTAGTGTCGGGGAGCTGGTGCTGGTGTTGAAGCATTGAAGCTGATACACACCTGCACTTCGTGATAGGTGGTATCAAAGCTGGTGAACTAAATCAAGGAGCTGATTCTATGAAGATTGAAGACTTGAAAGAAATTTTAAGTTTTGCAAGTGACGGGTGGAATATCAGGGTGATTTAGGTGAATGGTGAAACATGTTTAGCAGAGGTGAAGCTTAGTGCTTGGGCCAAGCTGAACGACAAGGCATGGCGGGTTTGGAAGAATGTGAAGGGAAGCTCTTACTTACCTTATATAGGTTGAAGCGGATGAAAGAAGAGAATCCCTGGATTCGAAAGGAACTTGAAGTCTTGGAAAAGAATGTTGAAGATGAACTTCTTCAACTTGGTTGGACAATGGAGTAGGATGAAGTTGCAGATTGTGCTAATAAGAAAGAGGAAGTCGTGATGTTTGAGGATGTTGCAGATGTGACAACGATGGAGGATGAACTTGAGATTGATCAAGTTGGACCAGGATCGTGCAGTTTGCAGACATGGATGGATGGGTATACTCACATGGAGGAGCCTCATGGTGATGATGTAAGTACTATTGATACTTGTCTTTCATTTGAGCTTTTGGGAGGTGAACCGTATGCAGGGAAGAGCAAAGTTAGTTTGCCGATTCAAGGGAACATCTTACCATGGATGTCTATGATAAGACCTTGTATGGAGAAGCAAGGATTGTTGATTGTTGCAGGACATTTTGGGGTTGTTTGTGACCTTATCGTAGAAGGTACAAAGGCCCGTGACAAGGGAGGAACATGATGATCGTTGCGGAGGAATGGGTCATGCTTTAGCCACATGGAGAATTGGCTAAGTGCCCGGCATTGCTCATGGACAGATTGGAGAAGGGCACACACTTGAGTTGCTTGGGTGGACTTCTCATGGCCGAGACCAAGAGAAAGTCTTGGTGGAACCTTTAGTGGGGGAGCTGTGATGGAAGGGACTCATGATAATGATGATATGGTTGGGTGACCGAGTTCACTAGACTGAAGATTGCAGACTTGGATGAGGATGACTAATTGTTGTGATGTGTATACTTGGTTGGACTACATGGGCAACTTAGTCATGGACATTAGGTTGGAGACATGGAGCATGGAAGTCTTATGCAGGGACATTGTGCAGGAGCACTTATAGAGGTGTCACTTATGGGCATCCAATGAAGAGTGCCAAGGCAGGGATGTTATGCAGGTAGATTTGCTAGTGTGACATGGAGATGTATTACTTATGAGCCGATGGAGAGGTTGTGCACTTATGTACAACAAGGCCATGGACTTGGATGGAGTTGTGAGTAGACTATGGATCATTCAGCATTTCCACTACATGGAGAGCTGAGGCATCTTGCAGAGACCTTTGGGCTGAGAATTGCATGCTTGCTGAGATGTTGGTTGGAGATGACTCATGGGCCTCATGATGACATGAGATTGTTGTGGCTTTTGAGGACTTCATATATGGTTGACTTGGAGGACCTGATGCATTGAGGAGCTGAGGTTAGAGACTTTGATGTAGGATGGGGTGCATACTTTCGAGTACATGTATGGGTGTGGCTTGAAAGAGTGACTTGATGTGGAGGATCGATATGAGACACTTTGGAGTGATGGAGTTACAACGATGATGATGCCTTGGTGGCAACACTTGGGCATGGGTTGAGCAAGACTTAACCACTTTGACACATGGGAGCTGATTGATCTATGATCATGGGCAGCACATGGATAGATGAGATAGGGGTATACTTGTTTCTATGGCAGACTTGAGGGATGGCACATTATATATATGATGGAGGTTGCTTCATGGACCTGAATGTGGCACATTGAGAGTCGGGATTTTGATGAGATGATCTCTTCACTTTGAGGAGATGGATGTTTTGTAGAAGGATGATGTTGGGATGGATGTGGTTGATTTCATGCAACACATTGGTACCAAACATCATGGACAGCATGTTGCAGATGAGATGGAGGTTACTTCATGGACCTGAGCATGGCTTATACTTGTATGGAGATAGATTCTTGATCGAGTTAAGGATCTGACAGGATGTTCAGAGAAACGATTGATGATGGCATGAGCATCTGCATTCTCATGGGTTGAGTGTGACAGTTGGATTATCTACCCAACTAGTTCGAGCCATGAGGGAGCTCAGTGTGCAAAGTTGTGTTAGCATTTGTTGGAGTATCATGGCATCAGTTCACATGATGACGACGCATGATAAGGTTGACACGATATGTTGCAAGAAGCATGTAGCTTGAAATGGAGGGACCAACCTTCCATGATGGGGAGCAGCATGTGGAGATTGTGGCAGGGTGGTTGATGGTCATGGATTGAGATGATTTCTGATATATAACATACAGATGGGGTGTATGCCTTGGTATGGTGATCTTGGTGACAGATGGTTGCCTGGATGAGATATTGTCGACAACGACAATGACTTCAAGTGGGGGAGGATGTAAGGACCCATGGTCTGTGCGATGGGCAAGGTGACTCCACTGTGCAAAGGACTTGTGCAAAATGAAAAGTAAATGAACCTTGGATGAGTTTATAAGGTGTTGGGTGAGTTGAGGGGGCGGTCCCACGACTTGGGCAGGCCGACCCTCCTCTTGGGCGAGAAAACACATTGTAAATGAGTCGGCTTGGGCGTTGGGCATACGTCGGCCGGGTGACATAATAAGCCAACTACCCACATATATTGGCGTGCATTTGTGGAGGCAAAGGCATCATTCAATCAACATGAGTTCGAACAAGGAGTTATGCGGTGCGTGGATGAGCCTGCACGATGGGCGGAACTCGGGTGAAAAACTCGTGCAGAAAACTCGGGCAAAAAAACTTGTGCAGGAAACTCGTGCAGAAAACTCAGGCGAGGTCGTCAGGTAGAACTCGGGCAACGTCATTCAGGCAGAACTCAGGCGAGGTCGTTCAGGCAGAACTCGGGCGAGGTCATCGGGCTAGGTCATTTGGGCGAACCGGGTGAGGTCGTTCGGGCGAGCCGGGTGATGTCATCGGGAAACCCGAGTGAAGTCATTTGGGCGAGCCGGGTGAGGTCGTTGGGCGACCCGGGTGAAGTCATTCGAGCGAGCCAGGTGAAGTCATGTGGCGACCTGGGTGAGGTCATTTTGGCGAACTGGGTGAAGTCATGTGGCAACCCAGGTGAAGTCGTGTGGCGACTCGAATGAAGTTGTTCAGGTGAACGAGTTTGGGTGAATGGGTGGACGTGCGGACGGGCGGTCGGGTGAGGGCGCACCGTGCACGAAGAAACGAAGAATCATGTCGATGGGCGAATTGGGTAGGGCACGCTGTGCACGAAAAAATGGTGGAAACGGTGAAGTGTTGGAGTTGTGAACGAAGGTGTGACTCGTGCGGAGGCGACCGTGTGTGGCGACTTGGTAAAGACGAGGGGCGCCCACGTTGGGAAAACAACACAATCATGCGACGAGGTGAATGAAGGGTTGGTGATTCATGCGACAACCATGTGGACGCACCGACGAGCTGGGTAACCAAGTTTGGCGAAGTTTGAAAATTGGTTGTGTAAATTTGGGGTTTCCTAAGATTTAACTTGTACTTATAAAAAGAAGATTATATATATTGATTCAGGCAGACTCATATTGCAGGGAGTTGCCCCTCCCTTTATACTGTTGTGAAATTGTATATGTGTTAATTGTTGTTGATGATGAATATGTATGGGTTTTCATCTATATACAGGATAATAATAATAATACTTGGTAATGAAAATAAACTAAGTATCGGATGGTTAGGCGTAGTCCATGAACATAAGTATTGGTGAAAAGAAAGTGTTCGGTGGTGCCACACCTCGCTATAAGTGGTTGAAAGACTACCGCAGGTGTAGGGGCATGACAGCCAGGGTGGGGCAGACGGCTAGCCGCCGGGGTGGGGTGGATGTTGTCCGCAACCCTCCAGCCCACCCTGGCTGTAAGAATCTATGGTTCATAACTCGTCCACCAATGTGAAGTGCAAAGGATAGCACACGAGCAACTTGGAAAATAATGCGAAAGTGTTGGAGCGATTATTTGTTTATATGGTGGACAGTGTGGCATTCACCTAAGTCAAGCCGATGGTTGATGGATCACGTTGGAGAGTTGGCCGACGGGCTGACCACATAGAAATGCGATGGAAAAGTGTTGGTGGATGAATTGTAAGGGTCAGCCAAGGCAATGGCACGACTATGTGGGTGAGCGTATATATTGGAGCATGGATGATGGCATTTGGAGCATCGCACTTTGACCTTTCATCAAGAGAAGTAAGGCTCAGTCACACGAAGATACAAGTGTGAGTTGAGGTGTAGCCGGATGCACCCAAGGCTTGTGTGAGGTCGCACGAAGATTGCATAAAGGTATCAAGTGGAAGGCGTAGGGCGAGGAGCGCCCACCAGTTGAATGAAGGTGTGCACGGGTGAAGGCGTGGGTGCCAGTTCAACGAAGGCGTGCACGGGTGAAGGCACCAGGCGCCCGGTTGTGCGAAGGCATGCACGGGTTCTTGGGTAGCTCAGGTGAGCGCCCGCCCGTCATGTAAAGGCAAACGCAGAGGTGGAAGGAAGGTGACTCGGGTGAGGTCTCCCGCCCACCGTGCGGAGGTAAACGAAGGGTGACTCGAGTGAAGTCACTCTCCCATCGACAAGGTTCAGTTGTGAAGTTTGGTTGGCATCTCGTGTCAGGGCGCGCTCGCCCGACTTGGGCAAGGAAATCTTGGTTATCACACAAAGGTGTGAGAAGTGTAAATTTGGCTAAGTATGAAACTTGGTGTTTCCAAGTATACTTGTAAAGCATTGTAACTTTGTAAAGTTGTATAATATATTATTTAGGCAGACTAATTGTTCAAGGAGTTGCCCCTCCCTTTATGCTGTGCAATTGTGTTCTCTTATATAATTGCTGATGATAATGAATGTGTATGGGTGTTCATTGGTATAAAGGAAACATAATAAGTACTTGGGTGCAAAACACAAACTAAGTAGGATAAGTGGTCAGGCGTAGTCCACGAACATAAGTATTGGTGAAAAGAAAGTGTTCGGTGGTGCCGCACCTCGCCAAGAGCGGTTGAAAGACTATCGCCAGCCTGGGGGCGTGACAGGTGGTATCAAAGCTCGGTTGGAGCTTGTGTTTATCTGCACTTTGTAACATATGGTATTGAAGTTGATTCATGGTTGAATAAGCTTGACGGTTCATGGTTGAATAAGCTTGAGACTCATGTGGTGATGATATGGTTGGGTGACCGAGCTCACTAGACCGAAGATTACAGACTTGGATAAGGATGACCGATTGTTGTGATGGGTCTACTTAGTTGGACTACATGGGAAAATTAGTCATGGACATCAGGTTGGAGACATGGAGCATGGCAGTCTTATGTAGGGACATTGTGCAGGAGCACTTGTAGAGATGTCACTTATGGGCATCCAATGAGGAGTGCCAAGGTAGGGATGTTGTGCAGGTAGATTTGTTGGTGTGACATGGAGAAGTTTTACTTATGAGCCGATGGAGAGGTTGTGCACTCTTGTACAACAAGGCCATGGAATTGGATGGAGTCGTGAGTGGACTATGGAGCATTCCTACTACATGGAGAACTGAGGCATCTTGCAGAGACCTTTGGGTCGAGACTTGTATGCTTGCTAGAGTGTTGGTTGGGGATGGCTTATGGAGCTCATGATGACATGAGGTTGTGACTTTTGGGGACTTCATATATGGTGGACTTGGAGGATCTGATGCATTGAGGAGCTGAGGTCAGAGACTTTGATGCAGAATGGGATGCATACTTTCAAGTACATGTATGGGTGTGGCTTGAAAGAGTGACTTGATGAGGAGGATCGATATGAGACACTTTGGAGTGATGAAGTTATGACGATGATGAAGCCTTAGTGGCAACATTTGGGCATGGGTTGAGCCGAGACTTGACCACTTTGGACACATGGGAGCTGATTGATCTATGATCATGGGCAGCACATGGATAGATGAGACATGTGTATACTTGTTTCTATGGTAGACTTGAGGGATGGCACATACAGATATGATGGAGGTGACTTCATGGACTTGGATGTGGCACATCAAGAGTCGGAGTTTGAGGAGAGGATCTCTTCACTTTGAGGAGATGGATGTTTTGCAGGTGGATGATATTGGGATAGATGTGGTTGATTTCATGTAGCACATTGACACCAAACATCATCGATAGCATGTTGCAGATGAGATGAGGACTACTTCATGGACCTAAGCATGGCTTACACTTATATGGAGATGGATTCTGGATCGAGTTGAGGATGTGACGGGATGTTTTGAGAAATGACTGATGATGGCATGAGGATATGCATTCTCATGGCTTGAGATTGACAGTTGGATTGATCACCCGACTAGTTCAAACATGGGGTCCCGAAGTGTGTAGATATGTGTTAGCGTTGTGTTGGAGTATCATGGCAGTAGTTCACATGAGGACGACACATGATGAGGTCGACACGAGAGGTTGCAGTAAGAATGTAGCTTGAGATGGAGGGGCCAGCCTTCCACGATGGAGAGAAACATGTGGAGATTGCGATGAGATGGTTGATGATCATGGATTGAGATGATTTCCAATGTATGACATACCGATGGTGTGTATACCTTGGTATGGATAGCTTGGTGACAAATGGTTGCCGGGACAAGACATGATGGAGATGGTAGTTCTACATATGTTGCAGGGATGTTTGCAGTATGTGGAGGAGTTGACATCATGGACCAAGGATGAGACAGTTGTTGATGATGATCTTGGTGGATGGCTACGAGGATGGTATGTTTTCGAGGACGACAATGACTTCAGGTGGAGGAGGATGAAAGGACCTGCAGTTCATAACTCGTCTGCTGGTGCGAAGTGCGAAGGAGAGCGCACGAGCAACCTGGACAATAATTCGAAAGTGTTGGAGTGATTATGTGTTTATACGGTGGACAGCGTGGGGGTTCACCTAAGTCAAGCCGACGGTTGATGGATCATGTTGGAGAGTTGGCCGATGGGCCAACCACATAGAAATGCGATGGAAAAGCGTTGGTGGATGAATTGTAAGGGTTGGCCAAGGGAATGGCACGACTGTGTTGGTGAGCGTATATATTGGAGCATGGACGATGGCATTTGGAGCATCGCACTTCAACCTTCGATCAAGAGAAGTAAGGCGCAGTCACACGGAGATACAAGTGTGAGTTGAGGTGTAGCTAGATGCGCCCAAGGCTTGGGCGAGGCCACACGAAGATCACATAAAGGTATCGGATGGAGGGCGTAGGGCGAGGAGCGCCCGCCGGTTGAACGAAGGCGTGCACGGGTGAAGGCGTGGGCATCGGTTGAACGAAGGCGTGCACAGGTGAAGGCACCAAGTGCCCGGTTGTGCGAAGGCATGCACGGGTTGTTGGGTAGCTTGGGTGAGTGCCCGCTCATCGTGTAAAGGCAAATGTGGAGGTGGAAGGAAGGTGACTTGGGTGAGGTCGCCCGCCCACCGTGCGGAGGTAAATGAAGGGTGACTTGAGTGAAGTCACTCGCCCATCGACAAGGTTCGGTTATGAAGTTTGGTTGGCATCTCGTGTGAGGGCATGCCTGCTGGACTTGGGCAAGGAAATATTGGTTATCACACGAAGGTGTGAGAAGTGTAAATTTGGTTAAGTGTGAAACTTGGTGTTTCCAAGTATACTTGTAAAGCATTGTAACTTTGTAAAGTTGTATAATATATTATTTTGGGAGACTCATTGTTCGGAGAGTTGCCCCTCCCTTTATACTGTGCAATTGTGTTCTCTTGTATAATTGTTGATGATAATGAATGTGTATGGGTGTTCATTGGTATAAAGGAAACATAATAATTACTTGGTTGTGAAACACAAACTAAGTAGGATAAGTGGTTAGGTGTAGTCCACGAACATAAGTATTGGTGGTGCCGCACCTCGCCAAGAGCGGTTGAAAGACTACCGTCGGCCTAGGGGTGTGACACTGGCAGCCCAATGGCCCGTGGGAGTGGCAGGGTAATTCCCAGAATCCCGCTGCCACCCTCGCAGGTTTTTGGGTCAACGGGGTGGGGCGGAGACTGTCCGCAGCTCTCAGCCCCACCGTAGCGGCCAGCGCTCCACCCCACCCCGGCGGCCCAACGGTGCGTGGGGGTGGTGGGTTGATTCCTAGAATCCCCTCGCCATCCCCATAAGCCGTTGGGCAGGTAGGGTGGGGCGGAGGGTTGTGGAAAACCACCGCCCCACCCCGGCAGCCCAATGCCCTGTTGGGGTGGCAGCGTGATTCCTAGAATCACCGCGCCAACCCCGCGGCTTTTTGGGCCGCTAGGGTGGGACGAAGGACTGAAAATAGCCCTCCACCCCACCCTAGTGGCCCAATGGCCCGTGGGGGTGGCATGGTGATTCCCGGAATCGCCTCGCCACCCCCACAGGTTGTTAGGCCGACGGGGTGGGGTGGAGGCTGTCCACAACCCTCCGACCCACCCTGCGGACTAACGACGCGCGGGGGTGGCGGGGTGATTCTCGGAATCACCCTGCCATCCCCGTGGGCCGTCTGGTCATCGAGGTTGGGCAGAGGGCGGGGTGATTCCGGGAGTAACCCGACCACCCCCGCAAGCCGTTGGGCCGCTGGGGTGGGGCGGAGGCTGTCTGCAACCCTTCGCTGTTATCGGGAAAACTAGTGTCTATTAAAAACTACTAGTCCCACTAAGACGGGTAGCTATCTTAGAAACAAACAAACTAAAGTCACTTGTGTTTTCCTTTATGAGAGATAGATGAGAAAGAAGCAGAGTACCAACCTCAGTCTTTCGCTTGGTCCCTTGCCTGTTTCCTTTCCCCTTTGACAGAATCTCGCCATTCCTTCCTTACTTGTCCTGCTTCAAAGAGCACCTATAGAGTCACAATAGCATAATACCATCAAAGCATAGAGACTATCACTGTAAACAATATAGGATCAGATATATATTGACCATACGAATGTATATATCAACACAATATTCAGAGATACAAAAGAATATGGAGGAAAACTCAAATAGCTTTATTGATAGAAGTAATAGAAGAGAGGATTACAACCACTTGGTTTGACCCATTGCCATCCTCCCAGCTTGAAAGCCCTCTTCACCTCATACAAAGCAAGATCACCCAACAATGTCTTCAAAGAGAAACCAACAACACTTCTTTGCAAATTACCAAATTCCAACCTTTGGATCTCTAGGATGAGGGATCCATAAATAGATGTTTGCAGGGGGGTGAGTCAGCTTCTGGGATTTTGAGTAGTTTCATCTCTCTGATAGTTCTTGGTTCCACTTGGATATTTCATGATCTCTTACTCATCCTTGGGAAAATTCAAAGAGGCAAGTGTCAAATGAGCAGCTTCTAGAATATTCTCAGGGTCTCCACCTAGCAAACTGTTTGTGCCATTTTTCTGCTCTCACTCATCACACCCTACAGAGGGGCTTTCTAGTATGTATCACACTTTTTTCATGTGGTAGGTGAGATGCATCACACCCTTAGCACTGGGCAGTATATATGGTCTTGCTTTGACCAATTCTGAGTAGTTTTTCAGGGAGAACTTCCGGGAGATGATGTAATCAGCTGACCTTTCTCCTTTAGGGTATGAAACAACACTTTTAGGGACTTAGAAGCCCTTGGTTTTGGACATATGTGATTGGGGTTGCAATTCCCAAAAATTTCTATAACAGTTGCCCCCTAAAGCATGAGGTCGTAAATCTTTTTGATGTCAAGTGAAATGCTTTATAATGAGGATCTGAGGTTTTTCGAACTGGAAGGTCTATAATAAGATACAATAAAATACATTATCTTCATAATACTTTGATGATCTAGCCGAGGCAGGCATTCCCATGCTCAGCTTGATAAATTCATTTTCATGTACATAGGACAGATAACCGTCTATGTGCAGACTGATGATTCTGGTAGAGCCATCATCCCTTAGTTTGGATGATTATCTGTGCAATAATGATGTACATTTGATGTCTTTATTTTCCTGAATATATCGCAGCCCGGATGGATGAAACAAGATCCGGGGTCTTCAAAACTCCTTCAATCTTCGCCCGAAAGTACAAGTCGATCCATGTAAAAAGATGTTCTGATGTCGAACATGGAAAGACATCGCCTGATTACCAGCCAATGATGTAAGCTGTTAACAAGCGCGAGAGGAATCACTGATGATGATGATGACCCTCAAGGTACTGCAGTACAATTCACATGGTGTGAATAAATGAGTTGATTTCAAACACTACACAAAATCTTTTGGTCGAAGGCCATTAATGTGAACCTGTCGCCGGAAGTGAGAAACCTTCCATTGAGGCATGCAAGCTTCAAAGTACTGAAAGGGTTCTTCCTACGTCGACTTCTTAGATAATGAGCTGATGTCGACAAGAAGTGACCCATCGTAGGAGGGAATTAATGAATCCCACATCTACGACATGTAATGGAGCAAATAATTTTCTGGAGGTGAAAATGATCTGACGATACAAGGTTCAGGGTGGCGGTCATGAAAGAATGAAGCGTGAAGGTATTGCAGCGGATGAGACACAAGCTAGGTAGGCGAATTCTCTGAGCGACTTCTCTTGAACATATCGGTGACACTGAAATGGATTGGTAGCATTAACCCCAAAATTGGATGGTACAGTGGACCAATGGTGATATGACCAGTGAACGGAATAACCCAACTCGACTCAATCATGGTGATGGAGTGAAAGTGTCATGTTCAAGAGCGAACTGCTACCAATAAAGTTTCTTCAAGTTTTCTTTCCAATTTTCCCCAGTCATTTCTGACTAGTACCTCTTTATTTTTTTCAAGCTTGAGGAGGATAACATATGCTTGTTCTATAATTCGTCCTTCATGCAAACTCGTCACTATGTTTTAACGAGCCTAGTGACAGTGAGACTCGCTCTCGTCTGAATAGACAAGTTTGTCGCTATTTTTTTAACAAGTTTAACGACAAGGATAACTCGGTTCTTTTCAATTTTAGAGAATTTGAAAAGACATGGAAAGGAAACTCCAATTATCCTTTTTCGTAGTATGATCCATTAAGTCCGAAAAAAAGTATAAAACAATGCGAAAGGGATGAATTTGTGATAGTTTTAACGATCTGAACAAGACAAACGCTCGATCTTTTTGTATAATAATCCATCAGGTCCAAAAATATTAAAATCTAGAGGAGGGATGGCACTTCCGATCACTTTAACGAGCTGGAGAGGCCAATTGCTTGGCAATCTTTTCATATTTTACGAGTTAGATAAAAAGAGCTTAAAGGAGACTTGTATTTTTAGGAACGAGTGATGTTTTTGGATAGCAGCTGGTTCCAGGCAGTGTTTGGAACTTTTCAATCACGGCAGTGTAAAGAAGGTGGCTAATAGGATCACTCATCATAGCTGTTCCTCAAGAAAGGGGGTAAACAATCAAATGGAGGCGGATGATCAGTTAAAACAAAGTGGAAGTGATAGTAAGAACACGACCAAGGCTCAAAAGCTGATAATAATGTGATCGCAATGGTTATTTACCGAAAGTGGGTTCATTTTTTAATGAGATTAAACTCTGGTGGAACATATGCTCATTGCTAGGTTTAATTTTTAATGAGCTTGAACTTTGCGTAAAACTGCTCATGATAATGGTCATTGATATTCGATTCACCGTTAACACTATGTTCTTTTGACGGTTGTACTACCTGTTCGATTACTCCATCAAACTGATTAGAAATGAGGACATATGCTTGAAAAATGAGTTAAAAAAAACAATACCCTACTTAAATTACACGAAAGGTTATTTAAAAATAGTTTTTTACCCCTCATTTTACCATTTCATTTGGAGTTGTGACTGTTGGAGCTCTGGAGGTGTTTTTCCCCTTGACTTTCATCAGCTGATTCAGGGAGATTATGTCGATGATTTTTGGCGCCGTCTGGACCAAGTAGTAGCTAAACCTAATCTCTTCAGTTGCATCCTTTCCTTTTTGAATTCTGAGCATGTTTTCCTGATTTTCTTGGCCCCTGGGGTTTGAACATTTCTTTCTGCCCCCATCGTACCTAGTATACATCGAAAGGTGTGATGCATCCTAGGCTGGCCACTGGCCAGTTAGGATGCATCTCACCTAGTACACAGCTAGGGTGCGATGGGTGCAAGGAGGAAAACTTTTGCACTGATTTTTCATGGAAATTTTGCCTGTTTTTTGCCAAATCAGGATCCTAATTCTTCTCTTGTTTGCTTTTCAGAGATTCATTGGAGAAAAAATGGTTGTTACATGGTGTGAACGCGAGAATGAAGAAGAGGACATGGTTGCCCTACATGATCCAGGTACAGTAACTGCATTGTGGAACTGTGGCTTGCTCAAGTTCTTCTGCATGTCTAGCATGAGGCAACAAATCAACTTGTTGCAATATTTCCTCGATGCATGGCATCCTATCAACCAAGTGTTCCAGATAAGAGGCAAATCCATCCCCATGACTACTGAGGACATCTACTTTTTGACCGGTTTATCGAGGCGTGGTGCCCCTCTCTCATTATCAGGTTCTGCTAGCGGGGGTGAATCTGTGAGGGATTATATTTGCCGATATTGTAGAGGAGGATCTCAGCAGAGCAGGGACGGCAAGATTAGTATTCAAGATGTCATAGACTGGTCCTTGAGGACTATTTTATTTACCTGATGTAGCCATAGTACATCTCACTTGGCCTACCACCACTGACTGAGCCACGGATGCAGAGATGGATTGACCTTATGGACAGACATGGTGGTCAATCGCAGGTTTCATTCTCTGATTCTTTCTTTGAGTGGTTAAACCGTCAGCAGATGGTTTATGCCGAGCATCCATATGCTGGGATGGACTTGCCGGGTGACCCGGATTTGGTGTTGCCAGCTCCCAAGCAGTGGGGTGTCATAGGTAAAATATCTCTGACCATATCTTTGTTTATTGTTCTTATAACGTTCTTGTGTTTTCTTTTAAATGTTTATCAAGACTAATCAAAACTAATGTGCTTATGCAGATATCGAGCCAGTATGACCAACAGTGTGCTCGAGAGAAGCAGCTGTCGTTCCAGCAGGAGAGGTCGTAGGAAGGGCCATTCTTCGTGACCTAGATGTATCTGAGACCCTTGCAGTGTTGCAGGATCAAATCGAGGGTCTCACCCTTGGTATTCTGAACGTGAGGACTGATGAGCTGCCTCTGAGATTACAGTGCCATACCACTGGCGTGCCGAGCCGATGGACTAGGATCTTGTGCATGATCGCACATGCGGTGACTAGCTATCACCAGAACCATTAGACTAGGGTGCCCCCTTGCACTTTGGGTTTTTGGGTCATATAACCTATTTTTTCCTCGACACAGAACACTATGTATGAACTATAAACAGTTATATATATATTTTTGATTTTCGGAGCTTTATTTCTGTTAAGTTATATGATCCTGATGCAAATATTGACGAAATTCTTTTCTTTTACAAATGTTGCAAATGTCTATCTAACACATAATTTGCTAATGAATCGGTTAATGTGCTTAAGTTTCTGGAGTTATGTTTATAGTAAATAGAATCAAATTGCCTTTCCAAAATCTTCACCCTTAGGAACATACGATAGGTAGCTGGATTCCAAACAGAATAGGTGCCGGTTAGCTGTAGAATGACGAGCTGCGACTCTAGCCTGACGACAAGTCGGTGTATGCCATGTGCGATGTCATCAGAGAGGAGCTCGATCAATGCACTATATTCAACGATGTTGTTCGTTGATCGACCAATACACATCACTTTGAAACTCACTAACTCGTCGCTTAGATCAAAGATGGCCCAAGCTGCAGAAGATAGGTTCCACGTACTACGATTCGCCCTGTCAGTGTATCCAACAAATGATTCCAATAGGTTTGAAATCTGCAACGAAATGTGAAAGTGGATTACCTTAACCAAAACAATCACTCTTAACGAAAACAAAAATGTAACAAAAGCATATGATGAGGTTACCATGCCGAGTCAAGCATAGTAACATTTAAGTTAAAACCTAATTCGGGGTTGCGACAGTGGAATCCCATCATAATCTACTAACTCATAGGCTCCTTTTGCTAATACACGCTTAACAATATAAGGACCCATCAATAAAGACTGGAACTTACTTGCTCCTAGTTTATCGGATTCCTGATCGTATAGCAAGACCAGGTCGCCTTCTGAGAAAATGCGGGGTTTGACATTTTTATCAAATTGCGTTTTGACTCATTTCTTATGTGCTTCGTTAGCCAAGGTGGCATCACGACGGGTTACATCCAGTTGGATTAATTCTAAGAAACGAGCCTCTTCCTCTGAAGTTCCAGGGAGGAGGTTAACTGCGAGCTTGAGAGACAAAATTTCACACTGAACCGGTAAGATTGCTTCCAGGCCATACACCAGCTAAAAAGGCATAAACCCGGTCAGATTTCTTACTAATCTTTGGTATGCCCACAAGCCTGAGTACACGATTAGGTGCCAACTCTGTTTATGGACTCCAATCATCCTTTGCAGCATGCATTTCAGGACTTTGTTGATCGCCTCAACTTGCCTGTTAGCTTGCGGATAATACGGAGTAGAGTTGTCGTGGGACAGTCCTAATCTGGCGGCTAATTTAACCATCATGTGATTGCGGAAATGCGATCCATGATCTGTGACTATAGCTTGTGGAATGCCGAACCTGGAGACTACATGATTGAAAAAGAAAAGAGCGGCCATTTCGCCACTGTTGTTTAATGTAGGCATCGCCTCAGCCCATTTCGTAAAATAGTCAACCGCGACTATGATATACCCTTGTCCCCCGGCTGAGGTGGGCTTACATTGCATGAAATCTATGCCCCATTTGGTGAATGGCCCAATAGAAACTACTGGCTGCAGAGGTGTGGGTGGTATTCAGGTTTTGTGGTCGAAGATCTGACAAGCATGGCAACATCTAATTGTGGTTATGCAATCTTTGAACATTGTTGGATAGAAGTATCCTACTCGTAAAATCTTTTGTGTCGTAGCATAACCAGATTGATGCCCCCCACATGCGCCTGAATGACAATAATTCAAGACTTTTTCGGCCTCCTCATGAGTGAGGCACCTTCGCAGAACTGTATCGACACCACGATGGTAAAGTGTATTACCGACGATCATGTAGTTTTTGCTTGGTATCAAGTACATCGCTATTTTGAGAGAGAGGTGTTAGACCTATATGTTCGAGTTTGGAGATAAATGATTATATCTCCATACCACGGATCACTTGAAGATATCAGAAACAAAGATTCATCCACGATTGTTGCATTCGATGTTGAATCGTTGGACGATGATGGGAAATCACATAGTAACTCCGCGAAAACTAGAGCTTTCTTTGATTTGGATTTTACAAATTCAAGATAAAACTCTTGCAAAATTGCTATCCACTTCGAATATTTTTCCCCAAGAAACTGTCGCGACAAGATGTAAGTCATGGGGTTGCAATCTGACAAAACGGTAGTTTTTCAAAAGAGAACGTAGTGTCGAAATCTCTATATTGCTTGAACAACTGCGAGAGCCAGCTTTTCGACATAGGAGTAATTTCTTTCTGTATCATTTAACTTTCAACTTAAATAATCAACAAGATGTTCGATTCCATTGTCTTCTTGAACTAAAACCATTGCGATGGTCGTATCCACTGCAGCCAGATACAAGTTGAAGTCTTTTTGATAATCAAGAGCGTACATTAATGATGCTTTTATTAGGGATCCCTTTAGAGCATCAAAGGAAGCTTGCGCAACCTGGTCCCAGTTGAAGGGTACTTCTTTTTTCAACAGACGTGTATAACCTTTAGCAAGTTCGGCATAATTTGGAATGAACCTCCTCAGAAAGTTTGCTTTCCCTTGGAGTTTCTGAATCTGAAGCAAATTTGAAGGTGGAGGAAAATCGATGATTGCCTGAACCTTGCACGGGTCGAGACGAATTCCGTCCTTTGAAACTACAAAGCCAAGTAAACGACCAGAACTGACGCAATATACACACTTGTGCAAATTGAGTCTTATTTTGTAGTGTTTGCAATGTAGAAATATTGCTCTCAAATGCTGTGGATGATCGGTCCACTTTCACGAGTGAGCCGGAAGATTGTCGAGGTATGGTTGAACGATGTTCTTGATGTCGTGGAAGGCATAATTCATTGCCCTCTGAAAAGTTGCCCCTGCGTTCTTTAAAGCAAAAGGTAGTTTACGGTACGCGAATGTGCCCCACGGACAAATGAATGCAGTGTTTGACTGGTCTTGTGGGAAGATATTTATTTGATTATACCTGAAAAATCCATCCATAAACGAAAGGATTTCGCATCCGGCGCATTCATCAATTATCTGATCGATAAAGGGTGTAGGGTAGTTGTCCTTTGGACAAGCTTGAATTACATCTCTATAATCGACGCACACTCTAATCATTCCCTGCTTTTTCATTACCAGAACAATGTTCGATACCCAATCAGTTAGAGGAACCGGGTAAATGAAACCAGCATGGAGAAGTTTTTCAACTTCTGCCTTGATGGTAGTGACCTTCTTTGGGTGCACCTGCCGAAGCTGTTGTCTTACTGGTTTGAGTTCTGGATACATCTTAATCTCGTGTTCAACTATGCTCGAGTCAATGCCTGGAATTTCTTCATATGACCATGCAAAGACATCTCTAAACTTGCGAAAGAGAGTGTAATATACTTCCAGTTTTGAAGAAGAACAAGATTTTCCGACATGAATATTCTATACAACATCTAGTTTGCTTGAGATATTTATGGCGATAGTTTCTTCAATATTGGATAGATTTCACTTGGAATCCACCGTATTTACAGTATTT
This sequence comes from Pinus tabuliformis, assembly GCA_031772625.1. NCBI lineage: Eukaryota > Viridiplantae > Streptophyta > Pinopsida > Pinales > Pinaceae > Pinus > Pinus tabuliformis. The sequence goes on along the minus strand of CM062812.1, from coordinate 563,981,786 downwards.
GATAGAAAATCAAAAACTGATAGGTGATTAAGGTCTTTGGAGAAATCTTCGTTGTAATCCAGAAGACGGGAACGATAGTGGTAACCTTCCCATGGTGTCCCCTCTATGTTCATTGAATGAACAATTCCTTCGTCTGTAGAATGTACATGTGACCAAGGATCTGAAGAGGTACCATACTCTTTAGATCTATCTACCCAAATGCTTGATGAGCGTTCATTTGGGTTTGCCTCCCATGCTGAGAACACTGATTGCTACAATATTTCTACTCGGCTTGGAGGAAATACTTGGTGATGATCCATGCTAACATCATTTTCGGACATCTTCTGAATGGAAGATACCATATTGCAAGTTCCCACTGTGGCCACTTCCGCCAAGTTTTTTGGAGGCGGTAGGGAAAAATTACCCATCAATGTAGGGTCTTTTAGTAGGCCTACTCCAATATTTTGAAGCAATTGAGAGCTTCTGTGGATCATCGGGATGCTTCCCGTAACTTGTGAGCGGTTGGGGAGAAAGGTTTGTTGGTCAACGATTGTAATTCCTCCTTGAAAAGGAAATTCAATCTTTCTGAAATATGTTGACACAACGGCGGCCATAGCATAAATCCAAGGCCTTCCTAGTAGGATGTTATAATCGAGGTTTCCATCGATAACTTCAACATCAATTTCTATTGTTTTGCCCCCTAGTTCAACTTGTAAGTTACTCAAAATCCCATATGGAGTGTATGTTCATCCATTGAATGCTTTTAACGTCGTTGACGATCATGACAAGGGTGGTGATCCTAAAGTTTTCCAGCAACTCATTGACATAATACATGTAGATGCCCCCTCATCAATAGTTGTTCAATGAACAGTTTTGTTGAGGGCTTTCACTTGAATGAGGAAAGCGAGCTGAGTTGGTAACTGAGGTTCATATCCTCTATGATTAAAGGCCACAAGATTGGAATCTGTTGGGTCAATCCCACCTATTGCTGAAAATAGAGCCTGCCTTTGGGAGGGGCAATTTTGTAGTACTTCAAGTGTCGAAATAGCGGACGACGATTGGGCCAGGTTCTCTACTATATTATAATTCTTTTTTTCTCTGGCACGAGGATTAAATGTTGATTTGTGTACTACTCCCTTTGGTGGCTTTATCGTTAGCTCAGGAATGATGGGTGGCACAACTTCAGTCAAAGTTGTTGTCGAACTACTAGGTTGATCAGTACCCTTGTTGTTCGACAGTTGTGGATTCCCATAATCGTTATTCCTTGTCGATATCAAAGCATCATTTTGTTGTTTCGAGATGGACAACATAAGAACTTAGGATAGGGGAAGCATTATCGCTAGAAACCAGATTGGTTCCTGGGTTTGGAAATGGGTCAGTCAATACTGCTGAAGTCCTTGAATTCTTAAGGATTTTCTTAACTTCAGCTTTATATGAACAATCTCTCGTCCAATGATACTCATCACATATGAGGCATGGCTAACATGGTTTCTTTTGCCCAGAAGGGTTTGCAGAAGATTTTTCAGGAGACAAATCATCCTATTTCTTCTTTTTGCTCTTCCCTTTCTTCTTTCCCCCTGGTTGCTTCGGTTCTTTGCCTTTGTCGGTCGACACGGTATTAACCTCCGAGGCTAGAAGTTCTTCATTTGCATTTTGGCCAGAAACCTTACGGGCTTTCTTAGATGTAGTCTTTGTCGATTTCTTGCTTGTCATACCTATCACGCCATCACCGGAATGAGAGTCTTTATTTGGTTTAGGAGGGGGAGGAACAGAAAATTCTGGCCTTGGAGCATCAGGGATTTTGTCATAGAGCATGCCAAACTGAGTATAGATCAAGTCTAGATATTGCGCACGAGAAATGACCTGCTCTTTAGTGGCGACTCCTCCCTTTGCCACATCTTCTGTAATAGAAGGTAACAAGGACTTAATAAACCATTTAGCTAGTAGTTGATCAGGGACATATGCTTTTACCATTCTACAATGACGTCACCACTCATGAATATGATCAGATATGTGAGTGACCATTGTCTTCTTGAAATTGGTAAGAAGTTCTATTCCTGTTTCGTACCTTATTGGTAACTAAAAATGGGTTAAAAAGGTGGTGGCAAGGGCACTGAAGTTATCAAATGAAGCTCTATGAAATTCGATGTACCATTTTTCTGCTGGACCAGTTAACGTTCGTTGAAAAAGGTGAAGCCTAATCGAATCATCATTTAGAGTGTTGGAGGAACACCAGAGATGAAAGGTCATCAAATGATTCGACAGATCTTCACCCAGATTTCCACTAAATTTAGGAATATCTGATAGAAATTTATGAGGAATCCTTGGCCACCAAGGGGCATAAGCAATTGGATCGTTTGTTAGCCGATTTAGATCTGGTAATTCTAAATTCGCCACAAAGGGCAACTGTTGATTCAGGTTCGGTGAAGCATACCCAGGATAAGATGGGATTGCCTGAGCAGTGGGTCTTTGCATACCAGCATAATGCATTTGATGCTGATAACTTTGATAAGGTTGCTTGGCATAACCAACCTAGGATGATTGATGATAACCGTTTTGAATATACAGTTTCCCATTACTCACAAATTTTTGTTGCTCAGATCCTTGGTACACTTGCTGGAATTGCGGTTGTTAATGTTGCACCAGCCATGGTTGTGAAACCACTCGCTGTTGCCCAATGTTGGATGTTTGACCAAGATGAGGGGTAATAGTACCCGTTTGAGCCTGAATCGCTCCATCTAAGGAGCCACCAAACGGCGATTGCGATTGTGTTGTAGAGACAAGAGGTTGTTGTATTACGACCTGAGAAACTTGAGGCTCGAACACAACATGCAACGCTTGAACTTGCGACACTGTCATAATAGTTTGCGTAGTTCGGATATTTGACATAGGTAGACTCGGTTGTATCGAGTATACAATTCTTGGTTGTTGAGGTAGTATTGGCACCCAACCACTGGATGTGATTCCATTTTGACCTAAATTCGGTTGAGAAATCTCATATGGTTGTTCTCCCGGAGGGAACAATGAAAGGGCATACTACCCCCCATACGGCGGCAATCCAGCGCTAACAGGAAAGTTTGGCCTTTGGAGACCGGCTTGCCCAAAATGATAGTATTGTGAAGGATCAATTTACTGAGACTCAACATAAGAAATTCCAGATATGATTCCGGACGAACAAATGAGAACAGACCATACTGTCGAAACGGTCCCTGGGTGGACTTCCTCTAGCGGTTGAGAGCTAGTTGGGACAGATGGTATACCAGCGAACGTCGAAGTGGCGGCAGGAGGTTCTACCGCCACTGTATCAGACGAAACAGTCCTAGATGTTGACGGTTGTCCAGACATATCGATTCTATCCATAAGACTTCCTAGCGATTCTACAGGAACTTGCGATGAAGGAAGACTATCTTTTGAAGTAGAAGTGTATAGGTGGATCCCAGTTCCAAGATGCAATGGAGTACAGGATGGAAGATCCTCCGTCATTTCTTCTATAGAAATCAGTCCAGGTGAAAGAGCTAGACTGTCAGGTCCGTAAAATATTTCTAGTGTCGAAGAAGGTATAGACTCTGCAGCGATTGATGCTGGAGGGGTAACACCTTCTGAATCAATCCTAGATAGAGCTAGTTTAGGAATAGAAGTGTTTACTATTACACTAGGATCAGTTCTAATGTATTCTTATAACTACGGAACTTCTTTTGTAGAGGGAGGGATACCAAAAATGGTTGGAGTAACTCGAGTCTCAGAGGATGTTGAAACACAAGTTTCAAACAAATCAAGAGATTTTGACCCAGTTAAACGAGTTCGCTTGGCCCGAAATGGTTTTGTTTTTGGAGTAAAAGATGGCTGACTCGTTAGTCTCTGTGAACGACAGGGTTTTGATTGACTTTCTTCCACGATTGCGGATTATTTGATAAACTCAAAATCAGAGGGCAAAATGTTATTCCGAATTAAATGAATTTTAGATGCTTTGACACAACTTTCTTTTTCAATTTTTAAGAGTGGAGAAAAAGTTAAAGATGACTCTAGTCGCCTTCGATTTTTAATGAGCCTGAAATGACAAGTGCTCAGATGGACCTTTTCCTTTAAGGATTCTGAAAAGGAACGAAAGAGACTACTCTGGAAATCTAGACAGAGGGATTACCAAACCAATCGCAAAACTGCAGAATACTTTTTATGGTACAACAGTCAATCTTCCCGAATGTTGTGTTCAGTGCATTGCGATTGATAGGGCGGCAGACACGGCTTCCTAAGGATAAAGGATATAGCCTATTGTGGTATCCCAATATATACTCGACGGTACTGTCACTTGTCATCTCAAAGAGGAGGAATCACCCAACCTACGATGAAAGCGACAGTTACCAGGCTTTATGACGCTGGAATACGTCTCTAGCCTAGACTTCTAGATGTTGTGCTTTAGGTTCCAAAGTGTTTTTATGTTCATTGAATTTATTTTACAGTTGATCTTTCTTAAGAAGTTTGCCTTTAAGTTTTACCGCGTGATGTAGATATACAACTCCTAAATATGCAATCTAAGATGATAAACAGTTGTTTACTCATCTTTTTGCAATGAAAATCCTAGCTACTAAGGAAAGAGAAATGAAATCCTTTCAACATAGAGCAGAGAGCAAACACTAGATGCATTGTCCTAAATCAACAAGCAGTCTAAATGCAAATGCACATGCATGTATTTGTTTTCTGCTTTCTTAATTTTTGAATGACAAAAAGAATGCGAAATACAAACCTGAATTGTCTCTTCTTTAAAAGTGACGGTACTAATGATTTTCTTTTCAAAAAACGACAGGAAGGCAAGACGACACTGTGATTTTGAATTGAAAACTGCTTTTGACACTTGAAATACTATAAATTCAGATCAAATACAAGAGTAACAGTGTAATCGACTATCCAAAAGAGGAGGATTCTTTTCTTTGACTGAAAACGACACTTGCGACACTTTCAAATAAAAAAACGACAGTTCGATTAAGCTACTATTTTGTAAAGCAGAACTGTAAATGGCGAAAAATACATAAAAGCATTTGCGATTCTTTGTACAATGGAGGTTGGATGTTGCAAAGGAAGGGGGTTTCAATAGTGGTCTACTAATCACAGATATCAAAACTCCTTAATAAAGTTGAAGACAGTGAAGAAAAAACAAAAATCCGGAGGCAGAAACAGTCTTTCCTGATCATCGCACCTGTAACACAGGGAAACAGGGATGCATCTCACCTACTGCACATGAGAGGTGTGATGCATCCAGTCTGCCAAGAGGAGAGGGTGCGATGGTCCAGGAACAAGACTTTAACTTGGTTTGTAGCTTAGTTCAGGGATTTAGGCTGAGCTAATGATAGTCAGTAAATAAAAAGTATAGGGGTTGATCTAATGAGGTTACTTGAGCTACCTCTAGGGAACTTAGGATGTTTGCAAGTCAATTATTCAGTTCATAAACAAACCCGAAGATTGATTGAAGCAGCGTTGATCTACTTTGCACTTGCATAGCGAATGCAGTTCGAAGGCTAGCTGGCTTAACTTCAGGCTTCGTCTATAGTTTATGAAGCAAACAAATAGAGACAGGAAATCAAACTATTCGCTCCCCAGCGGAGTCGCCATTTTGTTATCGGGAAAACTAGTGTCTATTTAGAACTACTAGTCCCACTAAGACGGGTGGCTATCTTAGAAATAAACAAACTAAAGTCACTTGTGTTCTCCTTTACGAGAGATAGATGAGAAAGAAGCAGAGAGTACCAACCTCAATCTTTCACTTGGTCCCTTGCCTGTTTCCTTTCCCCTTTAACAGAATCTTGCCACTCCTTCCTTACTTGTCCTACTTTAAAGAGCACCTGTAGAGTCACAGCAGCATAATACCATCAAAGCATAGAGATCTATCACTATAAACAATATAGGATCAGATATATATTGACCATACGAATGTATATATCAACACAATATTCAGAGATACACAAGAATATGGAGGAAAAATCAAATAGCTTTATTGATAGAAGTAATAGAAGAGAGGGTTACAACCACTTGGTCTGACCTAGTGCCATCCTCCCAGCTTTAAAGCCCTCTTCACCTCATACAAAGCAATATCACCCAACAATGTCTTCAAAGAGAAACCAACAACACTTCTTTACAAATTACCAAATCCCAACCTTTGGATCTCTGGGATGAGGGATCCATATATAGATGTTTGCAGGGGGGTGAGTTAGCTTCTAGGATTTTGATTAGTGTCATCTCTCTGATAGTTCTTTGTTCCACTTGGAGATTTCGTGATCTCTTTCTCATCCTTGGGCAAATTCAGAGAGGCAAGTGTCAAATGAGCAGCTTCTAGAAGATTCTCAGGGTCTCCACCTAGCAAAATGCTTGTGCCATTTGTCTGCTCTCACTCATCGCACCATACAGAGGGGCTTTCCAGTATGCATCGCACTTTCTGCATGTGGCAGGTGAGATGCATCGCACCCTTAGCACTGGGCAGTCTATATGGTCCTGCTTTGACCAGTTCTGAGTAGTTTTTCATGGAGAACTTCCGGGAGATGATGTAATCAGCTGACCTTGCTCCTTTAGGGTATGAAACAACACTTTTAGGGGCTTAGAAGCCCTTGGTTTATGGAAATATGTGATTGGGGTTGCACTGCCCAAATATGTCGATAACAGTTGCCGCCTAAAGCATGAGGTCGTAAATCTTTTTGATGTCGAGTGAAATGCTTTATAATAAGGATCTGAGGTTTTTCGAACTGGAAGGTGACCTGTAATAAGATACAATACAATGCATTATCTCCATAATACTTTGATGATCTATCCGAGGCAGGCATTCCCATTCTCAGCTTGATAAATTCATTTTCATGTACATAGGACAGACAACCGTCTGTGTGCAGGCTGATGATTCTGGTAGAGACATCATCCCTTTGTTTGGATTATTATCTGTGCAGTAATGATGTACATTTGATGTCTTTATTTTCCTGAATATATCGCAGCCTGGATGGATGAAACTAGATCCGGGGTCTTGAAAACTCGTTCAATATTCACCCGAAAGTACAAGTCGATCCATGTGAAAATATGTTCCAATATCGAACATGGAAAGACATCGCCTGATTACTAGCCAATGATGTAAGCTGTTAACAGGCGCGAGAGGAATCACTGATGATGATGATGACCCTTAAGGTATTGCAGTACAATTCACGTGGTGTGAATACATGAGTTGATGTCAAACACTACGAAAAATATTTCGCTCGAAGGCCATTAATGTGAACCTGTCGCTGGAAGTGAGAAACCTGCCATTGAGGCATGCAAGCTTCAAAGTACTGAAAGGGTTGTTCCTAGGTTGACTTCTTGGTATTGCAGGGGATGAGACACAAGCTAGGTAGGTGAATTCTCTGAGAGACTTCTCTTGAACATATCGGCGACACTGAAATGGATTGGTAGCATTAACCCCAAAAGTGGATGGTACGGTGGACCAATGGTGATAAGACCAGTGAGCGGAATAACCCAACCCAACTCAATCATGGTGATGGAGTGAAAGTGTCATGTTCAAGAGCCACCTGCTACCAATAAAGTTTCTTCAAGTTTTCTTCCCAATTTTCCCCAGTCATTTCTGACCAGTACCTCTTTATTTTTGTCAAGCTTGAGGAGGATAACATATGCTTGTTCTATAATTTTCCCTTCAGGCAAACCCGTCACTATGTTTTAACGAGCCTAGCGACAGTGAGACTCGCTCTTGTCTGAATGGACAAGTTTGTCGCTATTTTTTTAACGAGTTTAACGACAAGGATAACTCAGTTCTTTTCAATTTTATAGAATCTAAAAATAGATGGAAAGGAAACTCCAATATTCCTTTTTCGTAGTATGATCCCTTAAGTCTGAAAAAGTATAAAACAATGCAAAAGGGATGACCTTTCGATAGTTTTAACGAGCCGAACAAGACAAACGCTTGATCTTTTTGTGTAATAATCCATCATGTCCAAAAATATGAAAATCTAGAGGAGGGATGGCACTTCTGATCACTTTAACGAGTTGGAGAGGCCAATTTCTCGGCAATCTTTTCATATTTTACAAGTCAGATAAAAAGAGCTTAAAGGAGACTCATTTTTTTAGGAACGAGTGATGTTTTCGGATAGCAGCTGGTTCTAGGTAGTGTTTGGAACTTTTCAATCATGGCAGTGTAAAGAAGGTGGCTAATAAGATCACTCGTCGCAGTTGTTCCTCAAGAAAGGGGGTAAACAATCAAATGAAGGCGTATGATCAGCTGAAACAGAGTGGAGGTGATAGTAAGAACACGACCAAGGCTCAAAAGCTGATAATAATGTGATCGCAATGGTTATTTACCAGAAGTGGGTTCATTTTTCAATGAGCTTAAACTCTGGTGGAACATATGCTCATTTGCTAGGTTTAATTTTTAACGAGCTTGAACTTTGTGTAAAACTGCTCATGATAATGGTCGTTGATATTCGATTCACCGTTAACACTATGTTCTTTTGACGGTTGTACTACCTGTTCAATTTCTCCATCAAAATGATTAGAAATGAGGACATATGCTTGAAAAATGAGTTAAAAAAAACAATACCCTACTTAAATTACACGAAAGGTAACTTAAAAATAGTTTTTTACCCCTCATTTTACCATTTCATTTGGAGTTGTGACTGTTGGAGCTCTGGAGGTGTTTTTCCCCTTGACTTTCATCAGCTGATTCAGGGAGATTTTTTGGACGATTTTAAGCGCCGTCTGGACCATGTAGGAGCTAAACCTAAGCTCTTCAGTTGCATCCTTTCCTTTTTGAATTCTGAGCATGTTTTCCTGCTTTTCTGGGCCCCTGGGGTTTGAACATTTCGTTCTGCCCCCATCGCACCTAGTATACATTGAAAGGTGCGATGCATCCTAGGCTGGCCACTGGCTAGTTAGGATGCATCTCACCTAGTACACAGCTAGGGTGCAATGGGCGCAAGGAGGAAAACTTTTGCACTGATTTTTCATGGAAATTTTTCCTTTTTTTTGCCAAATCAGGATCCTAATTCTTCTCTTGTTTGATTTTCATAGATTCATCGGAGCAAAAATGGTTGTTACATGGTGTGAACATGAGCATGAAGAAGAGGACATGGTTTCCCTACATGATCTGGGTACAGTAACTGCATTGCAAAACTGTGGCTTGCTCAAGTTCTTCCACATGTCTAGCATGAGGCAACAAATCAACTTGTTGCAATATTTCCTCGATGCATGGGATCCTATCAACCAAGTTTTTGAGATAAGAGGCAAATCCATCCCCATGACTACTGAGGACATCTACTTTTTGACCGGTTTATCGAGGCGTGGTGCTCCTCTCTCATTATCAGGTTCTGCCCGCGGGGGTGAATCTGTGAGGGATTATATTCACCGATATTGTAGAGAAGGATCTCAGCCGAGCAGGGACGACAAGATCAGTATCTGAGATGTCACAGACTGGTCCTTGAGGACTATTTTATTCACCTTTGCTAGATTAGTTGGTAGCATGGCCCTTCACTTGGCCAATAGGTCCTATATGCAGTACGCCTTGGAATGCCTCGAACCCAAGGTATTCAATTGGTGTGATGCATTACTTCCAGTGATTAAAGAACAGCTTACCAAGGTGAAAAATGGAATATCTAAGAACTTTGGCTATGGTTCTATTCTAACTGCTTTCGCCTTGGACAGGATCCCACTGATGTAGCCACAATACATCTCACTTGGCCTACCACCACTGACTGAGCCACGGATGCAGAGATGGATTGACCTTATGGACAGACATGTTGGTCAATCACATGTTTCATTCTCTGATGCTTTCTTTGAGTGGTTCAACCCTCAGCAGATGGTTTATTCCGAGCATCCATATGCTGGGATGGACTTCCGGGGTGACCTGGATTTGGTGCTACCGGCTGGCGAGCAGTGGGGTGTCATAGGTAAAAAATCTCTGACCATATCTTTGTTTATTGTTCTTATAACGTTCTTGTGTTTTCTTCTAAATTTTTATCACGACTAATCAAAACTCATGTGCTTATGCAGATATCGGGCCAGTGTGACCAGCAGTGTGCTCGAGAGAAGCAGTTGTCGTTCTAGCAGGAGAGGTCGTAGGAAGGGCCATTCTTCGTGACCTAGATGTATCCGAGACCCTTGCAGTGTTGCAGGATCAAATCAAGGGTCTCACCCTTGGTATTCCGAGCGTGAGGACCGATGAGCTACCTCTGATATTACAGCACCATACCACTGGCATGCCGAGCCGATGCACTAGGCTCTTGCGCATGATCACACAAGTGGTGACTAGCTATCACCAGAACCATTAGACTAGGGTGCCCCCTTGCACTTTGGGTTTTTGGGTTATATAACTGATTTTGTCCTGGACACAGAACACTATGTATGAACTATAAACATTTATATATATATTTTTTATTTTCGGAGCTTTATTTTGGTTAAGTTATATGATCCTGATGCAAATATTGACGAAATGCTTTTCTTTTACAAATGTTGCAAATGTCTATCTAACACATAATTTTCTAATGAATCGGTTAATGTGCTTAGTTTCTGGAAATATGTTGATATTAAATAGAATCGAACTTCCTTTCCAAAATCTTGACCCTTAGGAACATACAATAGATAGTTGGATTCCAAATAGAATAGGTGCCGGTAAGCTGTAGAATGACGAGCTGTGAGTCTAGCCTGACGACAAGTTGTCGTATGCCATGCACGATGGCATTAGAGAGGAGCTCGATCAACGCACTATATTCAACGATGTTGTTCGTTGATCGACCAATACACATCGCTTTGAAACTCACTAGCTCGTTGCTTAGATCAAAGATGGCCCAAGCTGCAGAAGATAGGTTCCACGTACTACGATTCGCCCTGTCAGCGTATCCAACAAATGATTCCAATAGGTTTGAAATCTGCAACGAAATGCGAAAGTGGATTACCTTAACCAAAATGATCACTCTTAACGAAAACAAAAATGTAACAAAAGCATATGACGAGGTTACCATGCTGAGTCAAGCATAGTAACGTTTAAGGTACAACCCAATTCAGGGTTGCGATAGTGGAATCCCATCGTAATCTACTAACTCGTAGGCTCCTTTTGCTAATACACGCTTAACAATATAAGGACCCATCCATAAAGACTAGAACTTACTTGCTCCTAGTTTATCGGATTCCTGATCGAATAGCAAGACCAGGTCGCCTTTTGAGAAAATGCGGGGTTTGACATTTTTGTCAAATTGCGCTTTGACTCGTTTCTTATTTTCTTCGTTAGCCAAGGCAGCATCACGAAGGGTATCATCCAGCTGGATTAATTATAAGAAATGAGCCTCTTCCTCTGAAGTTCCGAGGAGGAGGTCAACTACGAGCTTGAGAGACGAAATTTCGCACTGAACCAGTAAGATTTCTTCCAGGCCATACACCTGCTAAAAGGGCATAAACCCGGTCACATTTCTTACTAATGTCCGGTATGCCCACAAGGCTGAGTATAGGATTAGGTACCAACTCCGTTTATGTACTCCAATCATCCTTTGCAGCATGCGTTTTAGGACTTTTTTGATCACCTCAACTTGCCCGTTAGCTTGCGGATAATACGAAGTAGAGTTGTGGTGGGATAGTCCTGATCTGGAGGCTAATTCAACCATAATGTGATTGTGGAAATGAGATCCATGATTTGTGACTATAGCTTGTGGAACACCGAACCTAGAGACTACATGATTGAAAAAGAAAAGAGCGGCCGTTTTGCCACTGTTGTTTAATGTAGGCATTGCCTTGGCCCATTTCATAAAATAGTCAACCGCGACTATGATATACCCATGCCCCCCGGCCGAGGTGGGGTTACATTGCATGAAATCTATGCCCCATTTGGCGAATGGCCCAACATCAACTACTGGCTGCAGAGGTGTGGGTGGTATTCTGGTTTTGCGATCAAATATCTGACAAGCATGGCAACTTCTGACAGTGGTTATGCAATCTGTGAACATTGTTGGCTAGAATTATCCTACTCGTAAATCTTTTGTGCCGTAGCATAACCAGATTGATGCCCCCCACATGCACCTGAATGACAATCATTTAGGACTTTTTCGGCCTCCTCATGAGTGAGGCACCTTTGCAAAACTGTATCGACACCACGACAGTAAAGTGTATTACCGACGATCATTTAGTTTTTTGCTTGGTATTGAGTACGTCGTTGTTCTGAGCGAGAGGTGTCTGACCTATATGTTTGGGTTTGGAGATAAATGATTATATCTCCATACCACGGATCGCTTGAAGATATCAAAAACAAATATTCATCCATGATTGTTGCGTTCGATGTTGAATCATTGGACGATGATGGGAAATCACACAGTAACTCCGTGAAAACTAGAGCTTTCTTTGATTTGGATTTTACAAATTCCAGATCAAACTCTTGCAAAATTGATATCCACTTCGAATATTTTCCCCCAAGCAGTTGTCGCAACAAGATGTAAGTCATGGGGTTACAATCTGACAAATCAGTAGTTTTTCGAAAGAGAACGTAGTGTCGAAATCTCTGTATTGCTTGAACAGCTGCGAGAGCCAGCTTTTCGACATAGGAGTACTTGCTTTCTGTATCATTTAAGTTTCAACTTAAATAACAAATAGGATGTTCAATTCCATTATCTTCTTGAACTAAAACCATTGCGATGGTCGTATCCACTGCAGCCAGATACAGGTTGAAGTCTTTTTTATAATTAGGAGCGTACATTAATGATGCTTTTATTAGGGATAGAGCATCAAAGGAAGCTTGCATAACTTGGTCCTAGTTGAAGGGTACTTCTTTTTTCAACAGACGTGTATAACCTTTAGCAATTTCGGCATAATTTGGAATGAACCTCCTCAGAAAGTTTGCTTTCCCTTGGAGTTTTTGAATCTGAAGCAAATTTGAAGGTGGAGGAAAATCAATGATTGCCTGAACCTTGCACGGGTCGAGACGAATTCCATCCTTTGAAACTACAAAGCCAAGTAAACGAACAGAACTGATGCAATATACACACTTGTGCATAATGAGTCTTATTTTGTAGTGTCGGCAACATAGAAATATTGCTCTCAAATGCTGCGGATGATCGGTCCACTTTCACGAGTGAGCTGGAAGATTGTCGAGGTATGGTTGAACAATGTTCTTGATGTCGTGGAAGGCATAATTCATTGCCCTCTGAAAATTTGCCCCTGCATTCTTTAAACCAAAAGGTAGTTTACGGTATGCGAATGTGCCCCACGGACAAATGAATGCAGTCTTTGACTGGTCCTGTGGGTGGATATTTATTTGATTATACCTGAAAAATCCATCCATAAATGAAAAGATTTCGCATCCGGCGCATTCATTAATTATCTGGTCGATAAAGGGTGTATGGCAGTTGTCCTTCGGACAAGCTTGATTTACATCTCTATAATCGACGCACACTCTAATCGTTCCCTGCTTTTTCATTACAGGAACAATGTTTGATACCCAATCAGTTAGAGGAACCGGGTAAATGAAACCAGCATGCAGAACTTTTTCAACTTCTGCCTTGATGGAATTGGCTTTCTTTGGGTGCACCTACCGAAGCCGTTGTCTTACTGGTTTGACATCTGGATACATCTTGATCTCGTGTTCAACTATGCTCTAGTCAATGCCTGGCATTCCTTCATATGACCATGCAAAGACATCTCTGAACTCGCGAAAGAGAGTGTAATATACTTCCAGTTCTGAAGAAGAACAAGATTTTCCAACATGAATATTCTCTACAACATCTAGTTTGCTCGAGATATTTATGGCGATAGTTTCTTCAATATTGGACAGATTTCGCTTGGAATCCACCGTATTTATAGTATTTGATAGAAAATCAAAAATTGATAGGTGATTAAGGTCTTTGGAGCAATCTTTGTTGTAATCTAGAAGATGGGAACGATAGTGGTAATCTTCCCATGGTGTCCCCTCTATGTTCATTGTCTGAACAATTCCTTCATTTGTAGAATGTACATGCGACCAAGGATCTGAAGAGGTACCATACTCTTTAGATCTATCTACCCAAATGCTTGATGAGCGTTCATTTGGGCTTGCCTCCCATGCCGAGAACACTGATTGCTACAATATTTCTACTCGGATTGAAGGCAATATTTGGTGATGATCCATGCTAACATCGTTTTCGGACATCTTCTGAATGGAAGATACCATATTGCAAGTTCCCACTGTGGCCACTTCCACCAAGTTGTTTGGAGGCGGTAGGGAAAGAGTACCCATCAATGTAGGGTCTTTTAGTAGGCCTACTCCAATATTTTGAAGCAATTGAGAGCTTCCGTGGATCATCGGGATGCTTCCCGTAACTTGTGAACTATTGGGAAAAAAGGTTTGTTGGTCAACGATTGTAATTCCTCCTTGAAACGGAAATGCAATCTTTCTGAAATATGTTGACACAATAGGGGCCATAGCATAAATCGAAGGCCTTCCTAGTAGGATGTTATAATCGAGGTTTCCATCGATAACTTCAACATCAATTTCTACTGTTTTGCCCCCCAGTTCAACTTGTAAGTTACTCAAAATACCATATGGAGTGTATGTTCATCCATCGAGTGCTTTTAACGTCGTTGACGATCGCGACAAGGGTGGTGATCCTAAAGTTTTCCAGCAACTCATTAACATAATACATGTTGATGCCCCCTCATCAATAGTTGCTCGATGAATAGTTTTGTTGAGGGCTTTCACTTGAATGAGGAAAGCGAGCTGAGCTGGTAACTGAGGTTCATATCCTCTATGATTAAAGGTCACAAGATTGGAATTTGTTGGGTCAATCCCACCTATTGCTGATAATAGAGCCTGCTTTTGGGAGGGGCAATTTTTCAGTACTTCAAGTGTCGACATAGTGGACGGCGATTGGGTCGGGTCCTCTACTATATTATAATTATGTGATAATTTAGCACAATGATTAAATGTCGATTTGTGTACTACTCCCTTTGGCGGTTGTATTGTTAGTTCAGGAATGATGGGTGGCACAACTTCGGTCGAAGTTGTTGTCGAACTACTAGGTTGATCAGTACCCTTGTTGTTCGACAGTTGTGGATTCTCGTAATCTTTATTCCTTGTCGATATCAAAGCATCATTTTTTTGTTTCGAGACGGACAACATAAGCACTTGGGATAGGGAAGCATTTTCGCTAGCAACCAGATTGGTTCTTGGGTTTGGAAATGGGTCAATCAATACTGTTGAAGTCCTTTAATTCTTAAGGATTTTCTTAACTTCAGCTTTATATGGACAATCTCTCGTCCAATGATCCTCATCGCATATGAGGCATGGCTAGTTTGGTTTCTTTTGCCCAGAAGGGTTTGCAGAAGATTTTTTAGGAGAGGAATCGTCCTATTTCTTCTTTTTTCTCTTCCCTTTCTTCTTGCCCCCCGGTTGCTTCGGTTCTTTGCCTTTGTCGGTCGACACGGCATTAACCTCCGAGGCTAGAAGTTCTTCATTTGCATTTTGACCAGAAACCTTACGGGCTTTCTTCGATGTAGTCTTTGTTGATTTTGTGCTTGTTGTACCTATCACGCCATAGCCAGCATGAGAGTCTTTATTTGATTTAGGAGGGGGAGGAACATAAAATTCTGTCCTTGGAGCATCAGGGATTTTTTCATAGAGCATGCCAGACTGAGTATAGATCAAGTCTAGATATTGCGCACGAGCAATGACCTGCTCTTTAGTGACGACTCCTCCCTTTGCCACATCTTCTGTAATAGAAGGTAACAAGGACTTAATAAACCATTCAGCTAGTAGCTGATCAGGGACATATGTTTTTACCATTCTACAACGACGTCGCCACTCATGAATATGATCAGATATGTGAGTGGCCGTCATCTATTTGAAATTGGTAAGAAGTTCTGTTCCTGTTTCATACCTTATTGGTAACTAAAAATGGGTTAAAAAGGTGGTGGTAAGGGCGTTGAAGTTATCAAATGAAGCTCTAGGCAATTTGATGTACCATTTTGCCGTCGGACCAGTTAACGTTCACTGAAAAGGTGAAGCCTAATCGAATCATCATTTAGAGTGTTGGAGGAACACCAGAGATGAAAGGTCATCACATGATTCGACGGATCTTCACCCGGATTTCCATTAAATTTAGGAATATCTGACGGATGTTTATGAGGAATCGCTGGCCACCAAGAGGCATAAGCAATTGGATCATTTGTTAGCCAATATAGATCTGGTCATTCTAAAGTCGCCATGAAGGGCAAATGTTGATTCAAGTTCGGCGAAGCATACCCAGGATAAGATGGGATTGCCTGAGCAGTGGGTCTTTACATACCAGCATAATGCATTTGATGCTGATAACTTTGATAAGGTTGTTGGGCATAACCAATCTGGGATGATTGATGATAACCGTTTTGAATATATAGTTTCCCATTACTCGCAAAGTTTTGTTGCTCAGATCCTTGGTACAATTGCTAGAATTGCGGTTGTTGATGTTACACCAGCCATGGTTGTGAAACCACTCACTGTTGCCCAATGCTGGATGTTTGACCAAGATGAGGGGTAATAGTACCCATTTGAGCCTGAGTCACTCCAGCTAAGGAGCCACCAAGCGCCGATTACGATTGTGTTGTAGAGACAAGAGGCTGTTGTATTCCGACCTGAGAAACTTGAGGCTGGCACACAACATGAAACGCTTGAACTTGCGACACTGTCATAATAGTTTCCGTAGTGGGGATATTTGACATAGGTAGACTCGGTTGTATCGAGTATACAATTCTTGGTTGTTGAGGCAGTATTGGCACCCAACCACTGGATGTGATTCCATTTTGACCCGAATTCAGTTGAGAACTCTCATATGGTTGTTCTCCCAGAGGGAACAATGAAAAGGCATACTGCCCCCCATACGGCAGCAATCTAGTGCTAACAGGAAAGATTGGCCTTTGGAGATCGGATTGCCCAAACTGATACTGTTGTGAAGGATCAATTTGTTGAGACTCAACATAAGAAATTCTAGATATGATTCCGGACGAACAAACGCGAACAAACCATATTGTCGAAATGGTCCCTCGGTGAACTTCCTCTAGCAGTTGAGAGCTAGTTGGGACAGATGGTATACCAGCAAACATTGTCAGAGTGGTGGCAGGAGGTTCTTCTGCCACTGTATCGGACGACACAGTCCTAGATGTCGATGGTTTTCCAGACATATCGAGTCTATCCATAAGAATTCCTAGCGATTCTACAGGAACTTGTGATGTTGGAAGACTATCTTCTGAAGTAGAAGTGTATAGGTGGATCCCAGTTCCAAGATGCAATGGAGTACTGGATGGAAGATCCTCCTTAATTTCTTCTATAGCAATCAATCTAGGCGGAAGAGCTAGACCGTCAGGTCCGTAAAATATTTCTAGTGCCGAAGAAGGTATAGAATCTGCAGCGACCGATGTTGGAGGGGTATCACCTTCTGAATCAACCCTAGATAGATCTGGTTAAGGAATAGAAGTGTTTACTGTTACACTAGGATCAGTTCTAATGCCCTCTTGTAACTGCGGAACTTCTTTTGTAGAGGCAGGGATACCAAAAAAGGTTGGAGTAACTGGAGTCTCAGAGGATGTTGAAACACAAGTTTCAAACAAATCAAGAGACTTTGACCTAGTTAAATGAGTTCGCTTGTCCCGAAATGGTTTCGTTTTCGGAGTCAAAGATGGCTGACTCGTCAGTCTCCACAAATGACGGGGTTTTGATTGAATTTCTTCCACGATTGCGAATTATTTGATCAACTCAAAATAAGAGGGCAAAATGTTATTCCAAATTAAATGAATTTTAGACGCTTTGACAAAACTTGCTTTTTCAATTTTTAAGAGTTGAGAAAAAGCTAAAGATGACTCTAGTCTCCTTCGATTTTTAATGAGCTTAAAGTGAAAAGTGCTCAGATGGACCTTTTCCTTTAAGGAGTTTGAAAAGGAATGAAAGAGACTACTCTAGAAATCTAGACAGAGGGATTACCAAACCAATCGCAAAACTGCAGAATACTTTTTATGGTACGACAGTCAATCTTCCCAAATGCTGTGTTCAGTGCATTGCGATCGATAGGGCGGTAGACACGGTTTCCTAAGGATAAAGGATATAGCCTATTGTGGTCTCCAAATATATACTCGACGGTACATGGGAGCACAGGTCCGTACTGGCACTTGTCGTCCCAAAGAGGAGGAATCACCCAACCTACGATGAAAGCGACAGTTACCAGGCTTTACGACGCCGGAATACGTCTCTAGCCTAGACTACTAGATGTTGTGCTTTAGGTTCCAAAGAGTTTTTATGTTCATTGAATTTATATTACAGTTGATCTTTCTTAAGAAGTTTTCCTTTAAGGTTTACCGTGTGATGTATATATACAACTCATAAATATGCAATCTAAGATGATAAACAATTGTTTACTCTTCTTTTTGCAATGAAAATCCTAGCTACTAAGGAAAGAGAAACAAAATCCTTTCAACATAGAGAAGAGAGCAAACACTAGATGCACTGTCCTAAATCAACAAGCAATCTAAATGCAAATGCACATGCATGTATTTGTTTTCCGCTTTCTTAATTTGTGAATGACAAAAAGAATGCTAAATACAAATCTGAATTATCTCTTCTTTCAAAGCGACGGTACTAATGATTTTCTTTTCAAAAAACGACAAGAAGGCAAGACGACACTTTGCGATTTTGAATTGAAAACTGCTTTCGACACCTGAAATACTATAAATTCAGATCAAATACAAGAGTAACAGTGTAATCGACTATCCAAAAGAGGAGGATTCTTTTCTTTGAATGAAAACGATACTTGCGACACTTTCAAATCAAAAGACGACAGTTTGATTAAGCTACTATTTTGTAAAGGAGAACTGTAAATGGCGAAAAATACATAAAAACATTTACAATTCTTTGTACAATGGAGGTTGGATGTTGCAAAGGAAGGGGGTTTCAATAGTGGTCTACTAATCACAGACCACAAAACTCCTGAATAAAGCCGAAGACAGTGAAGAAAAAACCAAAATCCGAAGGCAGAGACAGTCTTACCTGATCATTGCATCTGTAACACAGGGAAACAGGGATGCATCTCACCTACTACACACGGGAGGTGCGATGCATCTAGCCTGCCAAGAGGAGAGGGTGCGATGGTCCAGGAACGAGACTTTAACTTGGTTTTTGATCACCGTTTGCAGCTTAGTTTAGGGATTTAGGCTGAGCTAATGATAGTCAGTAAATAAAAAGTATAGGGGTTGATCTAATGAGGTTACTTGAGCTACCTCTAGGGCACTTAGGATGTTTGCAAGTCAGTTATTCAGTTCATAAACAAACCTGAAGATTGACTGAAGCAGCGTTGATCTACTTTGCACTTGCATAGCGAATGCAGTTCGAAGGTTAGCTGGCTTAACTTCAGGCTTTGTCTATAGTTTATGAAGCAAACAAATAGAGACAAGAAATCAAACTATTCTCTCCCCAGCAAAGTCACCATTTTGTTTTTGGGAAAACTAGTGTCTATTCAGAACTGCTAGTCCCACTAATACGGTTAGCTATCTTAGAAACAAACAAACTAAAGTCACTTGTGTTTTCCTTTACGAGAGATAGATGAGAAAGAAGCATAGAGTATCAACCTCAGTATTTCACTTGGTCCCTTGCCTGTTTCCTTTCCCCTTTGACAAAATCTCGCCACTCCTTCCTTACTTGTCATGCTTCAAAGAGCACCTGTAGAGTCATAGCAGCCTAATACCATCAAAGCATAGAGATCTATCACTGTAAACAATATAGGATCAGATATATATTGACCATACGAATGTATATATCAACACAATATTCATAGATACACAAGATATGGAGGAAAACTCAAATAGCTTTATTGATATAAGTAATAGGAGAGAGGATTACAACCACTTGGTCTGACCTAGTGCCATCCTCCCAGCTTGAAAGCCCTCTTCACCTAATAAAAAGCAAGATCACCCAACAATGTCTTCAAAGAGAAACCAACAACACTTCTTTGAAAATTACCAAATTCTATCCTTTTGATCTCTGGGATGAGGGATCCATATATAGATGTTTGCAGGGGGGGTGAGTCAGCTTCTGGGATTTTGATTACTGTCATCTCTCTAATAGTTCTTGGTTCCACTTGGAGATTTCGTGATCTCTTACTCATCCTTGGGCGAATTTAGAGAGGCAAGTGTCCAATGAGTAGCTTCTAGAAGACTCTTAGGGTCTCCACCTAGCAAACTACTTGTGCCATTTGTCTACTCTCGCTCATCACACCCTACAGAAGGGCTTTCCAGTATTCATCACACTTTTTTCATGTGGCAGGTGAGATGCATCGCACCCTTAGCACTGGGAAGTCTGTATGGTCCTGTTTTGACCAATTCTGAGTAGTTTCTCATGGAGAACTTCTGGGAGATGATGTAATCAACTGACCTTGCTCCTTTAGGGTATGAAACAACACTTTTACGGACTTAGAATCCCTTGGCTTATGGACATATGTGATTGGGGTTGCAGTGCCGAAAAATGTCTATAACATTCGCCCCACCCCAACGGCCTGCAGGGTTGGTGGGGTGATTCCCAAAATAAACTAGCCACCCCTACGGGCTGTTGGGCCGTCAGGGTGAGGCAAAGGCTTTCCGCAGCCCTTCGTCCCACCCCGGCGACCCAAAAGCTCTGGGGGGTGGCGGGCAGATCCCTGGAATCACCCCTACACCCCTGTAGGCCGTTGGGCCGTCAGGGAGGGCAGAGGCTATCCACAGCCCTCTGCCCCACCCCGGTGGCCCGCAGGGGTGGCAAGGTGATTCCCGGAATCGCCCCGCCACCCCCGCGGGCCGTTGGGCCACTGGTGTGAGGCAGAGGGCAGGGTGAATCTCGAAATCACCCCGCAACCCACGCGGGTCATTGGGCCACCGAGGCGGGGCGGAGGATGTCCGCAGCCCTCCGCCCCACCATGGTGGCCTAATGGTTTGCGGGGGTGGTGGGGTGAATCCCAGAATTGGCCCACCACTCGCACAGGTCGTTGGGCTGCTGTGGTGGGGCAGAGACTGTCCCAGAATTGCCCCGCCACCCCTACGTGCCGTTGGGCTGTCAGGGTGGGGCTAAGGGTAGGGTGATTTTTGGAATCACCCTGCCACCCCCGCTGGTCGTTGGGCCGCCAGGGTGGGGTAGAGGCTGGGGGTGGGTGGGTGATTCCCAGAATGACCCCGCCACCCCTGCGGACCGTTGGGCTTCCGAGGTGGGGCAAAGGTTGTCCGAAGCTCTCTGCCCCACCCTAGCGGCCCAACGCCCGCAGGGGTAGTAGGGCAATTCCGGACAGCCCTCCGCCCCACCTCGGTGGCCAACGACCTGCGAGGGTGGCGAGGTGATTCCAGGGTAATAAAATTTTAATGTATTTCAGATCCGATTATTTTATCTTTATGGTCATTACTAAAACATGTTGAATTTATACTTAGGAAAGAAAATTGTTATTCTACCAAAAACATTAGTGTTTTTTTCCTCATAAACAACTATTTTTTTCCACATAAAAATTTGGTTTAACTAACATTTTTTAAAAATGTTGAAAATTGACCCTAAAAAGAAACCATCGTTCCAGTATCAACACTTTTCATTTTCAGGGTGTTTTTTGTACGAAAATTTCATTATCACTGCCATTTTTAAAACATGTTCTAAATTGGCCCTAAAAAAAATCATCATTCCAGTATACACACTTTTCATTTTTAGCACTGTTTTCGATGTTTTATTGGGGTTTTTTGGCCAGAGTTCTCATTTTGAGTTTATAGTTCCCATTTCAAAGTTTGCATTGTTTCAAGAAAAAAATGATTCATATCACATTAGAATCTATGTAGATTATCAGAGCCTTAATAATTTTTGTGTCCATGATCCATTCCCTACTCCATTATTACACCTTTAGAGAAGTTTTAAAATAAATCCAAGCACTTCACATGGACTGAGGAGTGTGATGCCACGTTTTATTTGCTTAAATAAAATCTTGCAAGTGCATCGATCTTGATTTATCCAGACCCAAAAAAATAATTTCATGCGCATATAGATGCATATGGTATTTCCTTAGGTTTTTTTTTTGGAGCAACCATGTGAGGGAAATATAGATCATCCTATCTATTTTTCTATCAAAAATATCTCTACTGCTGAGAAGAATTATACAAAAAATGAATGAGAAGCTCTAGCTATGGTGTACTCTCTTTAAAAATTTTGACATTACTTGTTGGGCGGTCCATTTAAATTATTTACTCCTCATTCCACATTAAAATATCTTGTTAATAAGCATGTGCTTGAAGGAAATCTTTTTAGATGTTTATTATTATTTCAAGAGTTCTCTTTAGAAGTTGTTGTCAAATCAGGTCAAGCTAATGTGGGTCCTAATAATCTATCTTGCTTAGAGTCTGGAGAAGCATGAGGATCACTTGACGATCAATTAATTGATGCCAATCTATTTTGAATTGAGGATGTACCAGACTACCTGGAGGATATTGCACTAATTTTAATGACTGGAAAATTTACTCACAATTACACTACCCTTGAAAAGAAGCATCTAGTAGTTTGTGCTATAGACTATCAACTAATTGTGGTTCAACTATATAATATGGGGATGGATCATATTCTATGTCAATGTGATTTTGATCATGAGAGAGATTTTATCTTATGGGAGTATCATTCTGGCATTGTAGGAGGCCATGTTAGGGGAAAATCAACCACAAGGAAGGTGTTACAAGCTATACTTTGGTGGCCAATCCTTTTTAAATATGTGAAGGAATATGCAAGGAAATGTGATGTTTGTCAATGCGTTAAGAGACCCTTCCATCATGATGAACTTTCATTGCACCCAATGAGAGCTCTTAATGCCTTTGAGAGGTGGGCTATTGATTTTGTAGGGACTATTATCCCTAGCGACATTCTCATTCCCGCTATATAATCACCACAACTGATTATTTAACGCGTTGGGTTGAAGCAACTCTTGTCAAAGATTTTACTGTTGAGGTTGCCACTAGGTTTATATTTGAGAATATCATCACTATATTTGGATGTCCATGAAGCCTCACAAGTGATCAGGGATCACATTTTATTAATGAAACTATTGCTACACTACTACAGGAATTTATGATCAAGCATCATAAAAGCACCCCCTATCATCCACAAGAAAATGGAACTATTAAAGAATTTAACATGATTATGGAGAAGGACTTACTAAGTTTTGATCTACAAATAGATATGACTGGGATGAAAGTGTTCCAACCATAGAGAGGGATTATCGTACTACTGTGAAGCAATTTCATAAGTATACCCCTTTCTAACTTGTATATGGTCGAGAAGCAGTAGTGTCGGTAGAATTTATTGTTCCAAATATTTTCATCACTCAAGTGAGAAGAATGTCAGATGATGAGTCTATTGGAAAGCATCTACAAGAGTCATGGGAACTGGATGAACAATGGTTTCTTGTGTATTTTCACCAGACTATTGAGAAGGAATGAAAAAAGGCTTGCCATGATAAATATCAAATGCAAGTCTTTCATGGTAGGAGATCAAGTGTTGTTGTATGATAATAAGTATCTCAAACATCTTGGTAAATTATAGATGCACTAGTTGGGACCATTCCTTTATTGCAGAGATAAGAGAACATGGAGCCGTCAAGCTTGCTCAACTTGATGGAATACTTTTTCCTGGATGGGTCAATGGCACACCCCTGAAGCTGTACCATGGTCACATTTTCATGCTTTTTTCTCTCGATAATGTGGCATAAGTTAGGTTTAGGGTTAATTAAATTGCATCAGTCAGTTAGTTAGTTTAGTTGCATCTATCATTTGTATTAGTTCTTAGTTGCGACCCACAAAAAATCATTGTGGTTAGGGGGGGGAGTCTAAATTGTCATTTATAACATTATTTAAGTCATTAATGTGGGTATTTTCAATTACCTAATCAATATCCCTGTAACAAATATTTATTTTATTTTATTTCCACATTGGCATATTGATTTACCATTTTCAATTATTTTTTATGTCATTTCATCCCCTTTTTGGTCATTTGAGTCGTGTCATAGAGTTTTGTGTTTTGGTAATTGTGATATCCAAATAAAGTTTAATTTGGAAAGTTGCTACATTTAATGCTCAATGATAAAGTCATTTTGCATTGAGTTGATGGTTTTCATTACAAATACCAATATCAAAGTGTCAATAATCATTTTCTATTATGTGCCTTAGAGTTTCCAACCTGGCTTCTGTATCTAACTCCTTTGTGTCTCAAGTATGTCACCATCCCCCTATCCAGTTTGTTTATAGTCTTCAATTTCTTTCCATGGGTCATGCTACTAAACCCACAATCCCTGCAGATTTTTCAGATCCCCACATCAATCCCAAGAAAGATGTTTTAGGAAAATATGAGAAAACTACTTTGGTTGACAATGATTTGTCTGATCATGTTCTATTCCCCACCCTCAAATCATAACTTTATATGGATTCTATCATTTCTCTAGGTGATGGTGCTAATCTAAGGTTGAAAATTGAGTTTTGTCCCTTGCAACAGTATTCTTTGATAAAATTGCAATATTTTCCTATCTTTGGCACCACAAGAGAGGCCATGCGCTATACCAAAATTATCACTATCAGAATCCAAGGTGGTTCGCTATGGCTCGATAAAGAATATCCCGTCCATGTCAAAGATATTTATAAGCTTACAAGGTTGTCACCATATGGTCTAGATTTTTCCTTTGCATTCTAGAGCGATGTTATGGCATATAAATCCCTCTTGCTGAAAAGAGAAATCTCCCTAGATCCTAAAGGAAACTAGAAACAAACAGACAATTGAATAACTCTTTCCCTAAGATTATTGCATTCAAATTGCAAGTACAATAGTAGGAGAATATATCTCTTACCTATTTGAAAAATGCTTGATGAAGATCCCCACTCTGTCTTGATGAAGCTTCCAAATGCTCAAAAAAGACCTACAATCACAAACACAAAAGAGATCAAATATTTATGCAATCATAGTTGTTGCATTTAATTATGCAAGGAGTTATAGCTCCACGATCACATGCCCGATTGAGATCACCAGACAACAAAATATAATGCCTAATACAATCTAATAATGATCCCCAATCCAGATGGTCATGCATGCAAGTTCGATGCAATTTATGATGCTATAAAGTATGAGAAAGTACTCCTTGGGAATGACAAACTCCCAACTGGGTCAAGTTGATCTCCTTGGGAATGAAAAACTCTAGAAACATTTTTCACAATTATGAAAAAATTATTATCTCATAATTATAATATTCTAGAAAAATAATTATGAAAAATTCCTCTTTTATGTAACTTAACCCATTTATCATGGGATAAATCTCACCTAAGTAAAAGAAAACGTGAAAAGGGATGCATTTTAGCCAAACAACTGAGATAAGTTGATATTGGGTTTCTCTCACTATAATGGAGTGGAAAATAAGGTTAAAACAATAGCAATTCAAACAAGCTTAATCTAATGATCAAGGATATTAGAAATTGGAATTGTCTTAATCAATACTAAAGAAGCATAAATCATTCATTACTTTTGATGAGCCTTGGTATTGCAACAAGAATGTTGCAACTCCCAAGGCTACCAACTTTAATTATCAACCCAGGGTTCGTACAAAATTAAGAGATATCGACACTATATGTGCAACATACAATGTGTCCTTCCTTTACTGCCATGATGTAATGGAGTGCATGTAATGAAATCAAATCCTAAACTAATTGCAGAAAATGAAATGCTTGAAATGGAAACCTTAACCTATTGCAAGAAAGAAAGAACAAGGAAAAAAACATATTCTAATTGCATAAAGTAAATATCATGAACTAAATGTCAACCATTACATTTCAAAAAGTTTATATCCATTAATAGAGTTCATTGGATGTGGAAATCAAGAAAATCATCATTGTAGTATCCAATCCATAAATCTGTTCATTAGCCCAAACCGTTGAAATGTTTTGCATGGGTAAAGAGGCAAGTCATAAGTGGCCCTTAGTCTTCCATAATAATTTATGTAGAGCCTAGGGGTCTTGATTCAACCCTAAGGGACAATAACCAAGCTTCTTGAGTAAATCTGGATAAGTATATACATGTTGGAAGGATGCTACAGGGTTTCCTGTAGTTTACTACATGAAACAACAAATTTGCTATAGGGAGTTATAATTCACCGAATGACCAACGAAATAAAATCCAAATTGAATGGGAATTTTTTTTTATTGACTAGGATATATTAGGTCTCCATTCCAAGTGGAATCACCCAAAAATACCACTGTTAACCCATGCTAAAAAATGACATAAAATTACTAGTCTAAAATCTAGAAATTCGATAGCTAGTGAGCTAGTAAATCTATCAAATGCCTAACCTAATCAAGTGAAAATTAAATGGGGTAT
Source organism: Pinus tabuliformis (assembly GCA_031772625.1). Classification (NCBI taxonomy): domain Eukaryota; kingdom Viridiplantae; phylum Streptophyta; class Pinopsida; order Pinales; family Pinaceae; genus Pinus; species Pinus tabuliformis. Next base: position 563,955,484 of record CM062812.1, on the reverse strand, counting down.
TTTTTATTATGAACTAGAATGTTTTTGTGATATTATGCAAGTGGAATCAACTCAATTGAAGCTCGTTATCATGCTCCAAAAAAATAGCAAAAATTTACTGTTATTTGCCACAAGGGACTTCTAGAAATCTAGATTTGGGAATAAGCAAGCTAATCCAAGTAGCTCAATGATTACTATGACCTTCCAAAGATGTTACAATGATTAAATGATGCTCTTCATCCTACAAAATAGCTTACTTCAACCATTTAACCTAATACTACAACGAGAAACCATTAATACTAAATGGGGAAATAGAAAACAAGAACAAGAGATGCATACGAATAAGAAGTGAAAAGAAGAAAAGTAAATGATACAAAAGGGCTCTGAGGCTCCTGGGATGGCCAAGCCCAAGGAAAATCAAATTCCTATGGAGGATACCAAGATTTAGAAGCTGAACATGGCACAAATATTCATTATTTCCATCAATACAATTGCATCCCTACAGAAAATGAAAGTGGAGCTACAAAATATGAGTTTTCTCCACAAGAAGGCTAAGAAAAATCCAACCCTAAAGGAAAATTTGACTTGGTACTTATAAAAAATTATTAGGAATCATTCCCCATGAAAGGAGGAAGTTTTCCCCACCAAAATCCCTTTATTATTGGATTTGGTTGCCAATACTAGGGATTTGCGTTAAATCGCAGGGAACACATTCCTAGATTTTATCAATCATTGGAGCTCTACAATATGTGTCATAATTCCAAAATATATTGTTGATCCCTAAATTATCTCCTAAATTATCTCCTCCAAACCTTCATAATCTACCTAATATTCTCACAATATTCCACAAAAATAAATAATACTAGGCACAAATATGCAATTATCTATAAACCTTCCTAATGAACATATTAAAGTTCAAATTACATTATCTAATGCAAAAAGAAAGGTTTAATGTGCTGAAGGATGGTCAGATGGGTCTTAATATATGTTTAATTTAGAGGCATGGGCATTAATTTATGTCTAATCTAGAGGCCCATCATACCCTCTGCTGAAAGTGTTCCTCATCCTCTGAGAAACTTAGTGACCTCATTATGCCTCATTCATTGGCCTGTTGGAATCTCTCTTGTGCATTTATCAGTCCTTTCTCTTAAGAATCTTGGCTATAAATTTTGCAAGGACAAGCACAAAAATGTAGTTGTTATTTTCATAATTGTTTAACAGTCTTTCAAGCAAAAAAACATAACTTTCCTCTTTTCAAGTGAACTCTGTTGACTTGTAGATCCATTTTATTCATATCCTCTCCCTTGAAACCTTTATTCAATTTTCACTCTTTTTTCCAAAATTGTTTGTGCATAGAAAAAATCACAGTGTTTCTTGAGACCATTAGCCTACCTTCTTCCCCTAATTTAAGATGGGTTCTTGAATATTTTTTCAGTTTGGAAAGGTATTATATATCTTTTTCCAACCTCCTACTACCTTTTTACACCATTTGGACACCTCTGGAACCTTCAAAATGCCTCTATACCAGAACTAGGACATCTTGTAGTAATTTATGTAATAATTATAGGAAACACTGTAGCAGTTCTTGCAGTACTACAGGGAACCCTGTAGCAGTTTCTGTAGAATTATAGGAGACTCTGTAGCATCCTGTTTAAACCTGTTTTGTGTAAAAATGACAGCCCGAGCCTAGGGTTGGCCCTCAACTTGAGTTCAATGCCTTTATCCCCTTTCTATAACATCTTTTAGGCCTTGGATAAAAGCTACAAAGAGATTAGAGACCTCTTGCAAAGCCTATTTTCATCACTGCAGTTTGAGTTCTATTTTGATGGTGAATGCCTTCTTTCCTTTTGTTGCCTTCGTCTTCTCTTTTGTGACCTAGATGATTTCCTAATGGCCTTGAAGTTCTCTATCATGATTAGGTCTCTCTTAGGCACTACCATTTTGGGTTTTAACACAATTTGTTCATTTCTTCCTTCTTGTAGCAACATTCTGCTTTCCTATAATAGTCATTCCTTCTCTTTCAGGGTCTTCTTACTGTATGGGAGTGATGAAAAATGATGTAGAGGGTTTGGAGATGATGTTAGGGCTCAGAGGGAGTCGTGTAGGTTTGTGAAAATGGAGAGGATGTGTTGTGTGTGTTTTTTTCAAGAAATTTTCAGGGTGAGACAGAGTGTAGGGTTTGTTCTTGAGAAATGTTATTTTTTTTTTATGAAATGGGATGGATGAATGATGGATAGATAGTGGGTATGAAGTGGATGGAGGGCTTGGAGTGCTATGGTGACATGGTGTTTCTAGAAATTTCTTCTTTTAATTGTTGTCCCCATTCATCGATATCATCACCCTTCCTAATTTGGCTTTTCGCATTGCATGAGTGAAGGATTTGTTGGGTTGTGTTATATTTTTTCCATGACTAGCCCACCTATTTAACTAGGGGGCTAGAGGGGGGGCGGAGCCCCCCCTTTATTGTGCTGACTGCACAGCGAGGCGATCACAGGGGGGCTTGAGGGGGGTGGTTAGCCCTCCCTCTATGGGGTCCAGGGCAGTGCCCTAGGGAAAAAAAAATTTGGACCCTATATTAGGTTGGTTGGACCTACCTATGGTTTTGTGCATGGTTTTCACACATGGTTTTGGGCACGATGGTTTTCGGTCCATGGTATTGGATGCTTTGCCATGTATAAATATGTATTATAACATTGAAAGGAACATAATGAAAAATCAAGCTGGTAGTACCGGTTTTGGGATCTAGGGGAAAATCTATGTGTATATGCATTTTATGTGTTATGCTCTTGCATTGTTTATTGTCTGTGTTTTAGAATTCGTATGCAGGTAATTTATGTATGGGGTTAAAACCTACATTTCGTATCAGAGTTGTTTTAGCTTCAAGAGGACGCCTTTGTTGTTGAGGGGTTTCTCTTAGACCTGTGGTAGACCCTGTTCGGTGGGAGATCTGCGGGATCGATTTTGGTGGTGAAAGATGATGGCGAGCAGTGGAAAGATAGAGATCGACAAATTTAATGGTCAGAGTTTTGAGTTATGGAAACTCAAGATGGAGGATCTGTTCGCGGATAAAGATTAGTGGATTGCGGTAGATCTAGGTACTAAACCAATGGGAGTGTCCGATGAAGAATGGAAGAAGTTGGATCGGAAGGCAAAGAGCACAATACAATTGTGTGTCTCAGATTCAATATTGTTGAATGTACCAGGGGAAGCTACGACGAAGGATTTGTGGGACAAGTTAGCGACATTGTACCAATCTAAGTCTTTGGTGAACAAACTGTTCCTACAGAAAAAGTTGTATAACCTGAGGATGAAAGATGGAGACTCGGTGACAGAGCATCTGAATGCATTTAATACTGTGGGAAGTCATTTATTGTCTGTTGATATTAAAATTTCAGATGAAAATAACTGCATTAGTTTGTTGTGTTCTCTACCAAATTCGTGGGATAATATGGTTATCGCAATAGGTAGCAATGCAATTACCTTGCGGTTTGATGAAATAGTCTCATCCTTGCTGACAGAGGATATGAGACGGAAAAATATGGAGAGCCAAAATGGCGATGCCTTGTCTGTACGAGGAAGGCCCCAGAATAGAAACAAAAATAAGTAATTGAGTGGGAGATATAAATATAGAGGGAGATCTAAATCTCCAAGAAAACTTGTAAAGGTGGTGTGCTAGAAATGCGGAAAGGAAGGGCACTACAAAAGGGACTGTAAATCTAAAGCTCCTAACAAAGGAAAGGGATCTGATGATGCTCCTTCTGCAGAGGTGAAAACCACCTCAGATGAAGGTGGGGATGTGTACTTGGCTTCTTCAAGTACACATATAGATCATGAGGCATGGTTGATGGACTCAGGTGCATCCTTTCACTTCACTCCCCATAGAGAGTGGTTCTGCGAGTATGAGAAATACGATGGTGGTGATGTATTCTTAGGGGATGATAGGAAGGTTAGAATCGTTGGTCGTGGAAAAGTAAAGTTGAAGTTGTAAGGTTGAAGGGTTAGAACACTTTCAGGTGTTCTGCATATTCCTGCATTAGCCAAAAATATTATTTATGTAAGCAAGTTGGATGATGCAGGTTTAAAAACAGTGTTCGAGAAGGATACCTGCAAGATGGTTCGGGGAGCACTAGTATTGATGTGGGGAGTTCGGATTGGAACTCGGTGGTGAGCACCAGTATTGCAGCAAGAATGCTGCAACTCTTGGGCTTCCAACTTTACTTTTATAACCCCGGTAGTTCGTAACAAACTTGGAAGCATCGGTGCTATATGCACAAGTACTAGTTCTCACTGCAGGTTGTCACTTGATCATCCGGTGCGAGATCACTAGGAGCTCCAGCCAACTTCTATAGATTTCATAAGAAGCTCTATGTGTGATGAAAGTAAAGAAATATTACTCTATAGATGTTATTCTAACTGCAGAAATGAGAAATACTGGAATGTAAAGCAAAACCTAGTAAACCCTACTTAACAAGCTAATTCTACTTTTACCAGAAACACTATGAAAACCATGAAAGAAATTCCATTACCCACTCAAGGGAGTAAACAACATCTAACCATGTCATTTCTAGAAGTAAATAAGCAAAAAACATATTTTTTTGGATTTTTATGTGATTTTATGTGAATTTAACATTCATCTAATTTATTATGTGTGAGTGTGGCAACGATCAGGTGGCATTAGAGGGCGGTTTTGGAGCTTGGGAGGATGTAGAATGGTGTGGATGGGTCTTAGGAGGTCTTAGGTGGCCTTCTAAAGGCTTTTCCCACACTCGGCTTTCAAAAGAGATCCTGCAGGAAAAAATATAGGAGGACACAGGAAAACTACAAGAGGAAAACAGGGAAACTACAAGAGGCCTACAGGAGGAGGCCGAGAGAAATTTTCGCTATTTTGTGGGTGTGAGAGTGGGTGGAAAAGGTGGATGAAATTTGGAATGAGGTGTTAGGGTGCCTAAGGGATACCATGAATCACCAGGAGAGAGAAAGATGATTGGGTTTGCTCAAGGAGAGAGGAAGAATTTCTATGAAAAATGAAGGAAACTAGGGCAGAATTGAGGTGAGGTTTGGGAGACCTTATAGGGCATGGATTAGATGGAGGGTGTGATTTTTGGTAATATGGTCTTCTGTTGGAAGATATTTGCTACATAGAAACTTATAGTCAACCAAGAAAATCAAGCAACCAGTGAAATGAGTGCATCCTAGGAAAAAAAGAGTGAGTTTTGCATTAAAATCGCGTAAATTATGATGTATAGAAGGAAATGCTGGGAAATAATGTAAGAAAGGAAAGAATGCAAAAAGACTATTGAAAATCAGGAAGTGAACAAGATAAATAATATCTAAAGAAAAGCAAAACTGGACTATCAACCTACTAGAGAGCTGCATACACTAGAAGTCCTAGGAATGAGGAAAATCTGTGTTTTTGGGGTAGGAAGAGAGTATTTGCCTCAAATCATGGTCCCAGAGGGAGGAAGAGATGCCAAGGCACTGTTGCTAGCCTTTTGAATCTTCTATGATCACTTCTTAGCCTGCTATAGAAAGCACAAATGGAAGCAAGCTACTAAATCATCAAAAGCAACCTATTCTTAACCATAAGAGAAATACATCTAACAACAAACTAATTTACAAACTGAAGTAAAGCATACAAATACAAGTAAAGAGAAGCTTGGCTTCTTGGATTGGGCCCTAACCCAAGAGCTTCAGCCCTCTGAGGTAACTCAGTGCTAGCTCAAAAAGGATTCCATCTTCATTATCAAACAATAGCAAGATTACATAAAACTGTCACAAAATAGTAAGCTCGAAATTTGAGCAGAGTTTACACTAGCAAAAAAGTCGACCCTAGTGAGGCCCTATGCCTCTCTACTTATACATCTGAAGCTACCAACAAATTCCTTAAAATCAGGGAGGCTTGGTTCCCAAAACTCGAGATAACTATCAATCATCTTCCACTTGCTCGGTTTCCTTCTAGTGCATGATTCAGCTGCTTGTACTCCGAGCTGAATGAAGGGGAATTTGAAGTGGGGAGCAATAAATGAGGGGGAATCCCTCTTATAAGTCCTCCCCTCTATCTAATTCGAGTTATTTCTGCAGTTTGACCACTAGATCCTTGACTTTGACCTTGAAATCCATTAATAATATGCATTAAATACATGTTAGACCACATGGCATAATAACTAACTCAACTCACCCTATAAACCTAAATATAATCAGAAAATCATTCAATAAGCTAAGATAATGGTTGATTTGATTACGTTAGGAGGTAAAATGAGCCCATATAATTACCCATTTATGAGGCTCATCATCACCCCCTACTGAAGGTGTTGCTCATCCTTTCAGCAACCTAGTCAATCTCTTCATTTTTTATGGCCCTGGTGGCCTCCCTAGCATTCCAGGCTTCTGATGTGGTCTACTCATGTTCTCCATAAATCCTGGCTTTCTGTCTATTTCCTTCCACTGCTCCTTCTCTTCTTCTTCTCTTCTGCCTTCCAGCATGCCTAATATGAGTGGAGGACTCAGTTTGAGGCCAATCTAGTTGACCTTCAGCCTTTGCATGGAGCGCTTGTACATTGGCACTCTTTTCAATGTCTCCTTCAGCCTCATGGGGGAATGGTATTATCTGAACTGTAAGCTGTGGGATAGGGTGTTCCATCTTCTCATGCATGCATGCACATAGTCATCCCCAAGTAGCTTAAACATATCTTCAAAGTGTGAAATGGCTTGTTCTTGGTTGGCTAGATATTTAGGGGAAATCTAAGGGTCATTGGCAAGCAGGTTGTGTGTGTTTATGAGTGCCATAGGATCTGATGGCTCAGATCTTATCATCAATGGTTCATTTCACTCTTTTATTAACAATCTTTTCATTTCTGCTACCCTCAATTCTTCATGGTTCATCCATGACGCCATGGCCATTAATTGCAGATCCCCTAGCTTGGCGTTGGGGTCCCACACATTCAGGTCTGTGAGGACCATGTTGTGTAGATAGAACTCTGCCATCTTTTCTTTGTCCTCGGAGGTGCTTTGGTCACACAAATCCATGAACTGCCTGTAGTCTTGGAAAGGCATTGTGCCTCTTTGTGCCAAAGTTTTTATTTGGAATTGAAGCCATTGATCCTTCAGATAGAGGCCATAAGATTTGGCTGGTGTTCTGCATTGTAATGCTTCTATGGATAAGCTAGCCATGTATGCCAAATGAGTCTCTTTCTCCTGCAGTTGCCTCCTTAGTAATTCATTCTCATTCTCAAGGTGGCTTCTTGTAATGGCTTCTTTGTCTCTGAGAACACTCAATCCCCTACCCATTTCCCTGAGTTTTTTTTCCATATGGCCAATATCCTCAACTCCTTTGGACTTGACTATCGCATCCACCTATGTTTTCTCACTCTCTCTTTTTCCAATTTGAAAAATAGTAGAATTGCAAATTTTTGTGGGATTATCTTACCTCCCTCAAGTAGATTGTAATAGGATGCAAGATTAGGCTGGGGGTTAGGTTCTTGTATCTCTTGTTCTTCCTCTTTCACCTCTGGCTATCCTCCTATCTTTTCCTCAAGTTTTTGTGTCTCTTGTAGTTTGGACAATGTCTCCTGTAGGATTGTTTTAGCCTCTTGTAGGTTTGGTTTGGGGGCCTGTAGAATTGCCTTTCCCTTCCATGTATAAGATCTTGTAGTCCCCCTTTCATAGGTTATGGGTGTCTTGGCAGGAGATTCTTTCACCTTGGCAGATGGTGAATCTTCAATGTTAATGGGAGTCTTTGATGAGGGCTGAGGTTTGCCTGTTTTAATTCTGGTACTCTTCCTTGCCCTGAAATACATGGAGGTTTTTCTTTTCCTCTTCTGCTTCTTCTTGACTGCCGTGCTGAGGGAAGTGAGGGCAACTGTTGCTTCTCTTTCCCAAGTTTCAAGGGAACCTTCTCTTTGCTCTGCCCTCTCTGCCTCCTTTTCTCCCTCTTCTGTCTCTTTTTCCTTCTCCTGCTCTGTCTCTTTTTCTACCTCCTGTTCTGTCTCTTCAACTCTCCCCTCCTCTATGTATTTTCTTTTCTCCTTCCTCCCTTGCTCTGCTATGTCACCACTAGCTTCATCTTCTCCTCCTTTATGTTCTCCCTCCTCACTAATAGTAGGACTGACATCATAGGTTAATGCCTTGATGTCATCCTCAGTTGTCATATTTCTGAAAACTTCCCATGCTATAGGGATTAAGGGTATGGAGGGCTTCTTCTACTAGGATCTTGATTAGGCCATGGTGAGCTAGCTGCTGTGAATTTCTTGCTTGTACCTTGGTGCTGGAGTCAATGAGGGACTGAAGGAGAAAGTAAGGGATACTAAGCTTTTGACGTGCTGGGGTATCCATGCCATATCTCAATTCTTGGAGGATTCTAAAATGATATCCATAAACAATGTTGTGCCTCCCCTCACAAGAAATGTATGTGATCACTTGGTAGCTAACCTCATCCTATGGATATGGTATACTAGCCCTCCTAATTCCATTTTTGTCTTCAATAGGGGTTTCATTATCTTGGAAAAATTTTCTCTTCGCAGCTTGGCCAATTGGTTTCTCTTCTTTACTCCAAGGCAGCCCAAGAGGAAGGGTAGTGATCCTACTGATGAATTCAGGGGTTATGTCAATGGAGAGGCCTCTAATGGTTATAGTAGCATGAGTTCTTATGTGAGGGACCAGAGAGAGAGAAAATGCATAGGCAATTTCATCACCAAACCCTCTAAACTTCTCGAAGAAATTCATCCAGTTTTCCCTTGTAAATATTTCCACCACTTGAGGATGTGCATGGAGTCTAGTGGAGTTAGTGGGCTCTTTTCTTATAAACCCCCCTATCATACTACTTGTACTTCTTTTGAAAAACCAAATATTGAAGTGGAGACAAAGAATTTTGAGTGAAATAGAAAAATAGAGGAGATTGTGTGTGTGTTTTTTCTTTTTTAAACATGATTTTTTTTTTTTTTATGTACTTCTACCCTCTTAAAGACTCATTTTATCTTCAATTTAAGACCAACACTTTCACATTTTGATATTCAACAGAGGGAATTCATGAACCCTACCTCTTCAAACTGAAATTCGTGCCAAAAATCATGTTTCCTCCCTTCAAAATGACTCACTGCCCCTCCTGTAGAAACTCGCTATCCCTCTTGTAGATTTCCTGTAGGTGCTCCTATAGAAAACCTATAGGGCTCCTATAGAAGATGCCGAGAGCAAAAATATGGTGGAAATCAATTGAGGATGGTGGATACGAGGCTGTGGGGGCATAAGAAGACCACTGTGTGGCTGAGTAATGAGGAGAAACTGAAGAAAATGTGGTGAGAATGCGCGGGGAGGAGTGCTCATTACCTTTTATGGCTATTTTCGGTTATGAGTGCTGAACTGGCAAGGTGTACATTGCCCAGATTAGGACTGTTGGTCACCACCTGCTTGGTCATCATGACCCTCCCTCGTAATCATCCCCTCATTAATGCGCCAGAGTTAACTCTTCCTCCCACTACCTGTCATTCCGATCCTTTGCTTGAGTTGACTATGCGCACGTGTGGGTGATATCTCGGTTAAGTGGAGTCAACTAAATGAAGGTGGCCAAGTTAACTGGCCACCTTTCCTTCTTTTGATTTCAACCATCTCGTTGCCTTCGTATGATTCCTAATTACACAGATGCAGATAGAGGAGTGACTTAGTTACTTACCTGTAATCCGAGTGTATTTGCTACCATCGACTGTGAGGTGTTGTGGCTTTCTCTGTTGTATGCCTTCATTTTCCTTCATGCATGTTGTCTCTGATTTCTTACGTGTTGTTGTGTGTTTTTGTAGGTTCTTATTTTGTTGGAGCTAAGCTACATGTGCCTTTTCAACCTTCAGATGTGTTGTCCCTTGCTGCTGGTGTTGGAATTCTATTGGATCAATTTCTACAGAAATTCCTACAGGAGTTCCTGTAGCTGCTTCTCCCCTTGAAACTTCAGCTATTTCCCTGTGCTTGGAGCTCTAGAATGATGCCAGAGGTGGATATGAATGATGGAGGGATAGTAGGTAAGCTTCAGGTAAATTTAATGGCGCCATTTCCTCCTCTTATTTTTATTTTTTTCAAAACTGAAAAAAAACTATTTTTCTATGTTTTTTCTTGGAAAGGAAAAAAATAATAATGATTCCTGGAATGTGATGTAGGCTTGGAAATGATGGCAAGAAGGTTTGAAGATGGTAAGAGGGATTATAGGTTCCTCATGAAGCTTTTCTTGTCCCTCAAACTACCTCCTGTAGACACTTTTGGCTCTTTTTAATTACTACAGGAGCCTCCTGTAGAAAACACGGTTTTGGAAGAAGAGGTACAATGGGGTGAAATGGATGCCAAAAATGATGGAGGGAGGTGTGGAGAAGATGAGATGGATGCTGGTATGAATGTCAGGGTCCCCTTGGCACCTAATTCTTCTCCTTTTAGTCCTCCTGCAAACCTACAAAGCAATAAAAATTCATTTTTTATTTCTCTTTTTTTTTTTTAAAACAACTAGGGCGCCTTAGAGAGGTTTTCACCTTAATTGCCTACACTGGGCACCTCCAAGGGAGGTTTTCACCCATGGATCTTATTATTTTTCTCTTTTTTTTTTTCTTTTTTTTTTTACATCGCTAGGCCGCCTCAGAAGAGGTTTTCAACCCAGTGATGGGACTCAAGCGCCTCATGGAGGTTTTCACTTGAGTCCTTATTTTTTCTTTTTTCTTCAGTGAGTGGGTGAAGTGGAAGCTAAGACATGCTCCACTACCATCACTATTTTATTCAAATCTTCAATAAACTCTCACTTGGAGAGGGGTTTCTTGTAAACTTTCAACCGATGTCCATTGACAAGCATGGGGATGGCTTCATCATCAATGGTTCTAATCAGAACTGAACCATTGTCATTGCATTTCTCCACAATGTAGGGTCCTAGCCATCTTGTCCTCAACTTGCCTTTGAAATCCTTGTATCTTGAATCATAGAGTAGTGCCCAATCTCCCTCTTGGAATTGCTTCTCCCTGATATTTCTGTCATGCCATATCTTTCTTTGAAGCTGAACTACCTCTGTATGGAGAAGGGCTTGCAATCTGTATTCATCCAATCCATTGAGCTGAAGTAATCTCTCCTTCTGTGCATGGCTGAGGTCTAGGTCTAGTTGAGCTGCCATCCTTAGGGTATTGAATTCAAACTCTATTGATAGAAAAGCCTTCTTCCCATAAACCAGTTCATAGGGTGTGAACCCGGTGGTGGTCTTCCATGTTGTGTTGTAAGCCCAAGTGGCCTCAACTAATCTATCCGCCCATTCTTTTCTGTTGCTACTCACTACCTTGGTTAGGATCCCTTCCGATGCTCTATTAGTGACCTCCACTTGCCCATTGGCTTGTGGATGGTAAGGGGTGGAAGTCATGTGCTTGATCTTATGATGTGTGAGCAGGTCTTCAATTAGGTTGGAAGTGAACTGACTGCCTTGGTCTGTGACCAACTCTCTCGGATACCCGAAATTGTAGAATATGTTTTCCCTCAAAAAATCAGCTACTTTTTTCTTTGTCACTGTTTTGATTTCTTTTGTCTCCGCCCACTTTATTAGGTAGTCGGTTCACACAATGATGTACTGCTTCTGCTTTGAAGGGGGGTTGATAGGCCCCACAAAGTCCATGCCCCACTTTTCAAATGGCTCAATGGTCACTTGAGGTTGCATGGGCATTTCATCCTTTGGAGTGGGTTTCCCCATCCTCGGAAACTGATCACACTGGCTCGTGTATCTCCTCACATCCTAATGAAGAGTGGGCCAGTAGTAGCCTTCTTGCAATATCTTGAAGGTGGTTCTTTTTGCTGCAAAATGACCTCCTCAAGGCCTGTCATGACAGGTCAGGAGGATGTCAAAGAATTCCTCCTCCCTGACACATCTTCTCAAGATCTAATCTGGTCCAAGTTTAAAGAGATTTCCTCCAATCTAGGTGAAAGGGGCGCTTTTCCTTACTATCTTGCTCTTCTCTTTTGAGGATAGGTGTGGTGGGAACTGTGTTGAAACTAAGTAGTTTGCTATATCAGCAAACCATGGAGAGAGTACTGATATAGCAAAGAGGTGTTCATCTAGCATTTGGTCATCCACCATTCCTTCTTCACCTGCAGGAAAATTTACTCTAGACAAAAATTCAGCAACAACATTCTCTTTACCAGGCTTATCAATAATGGTCAGATCAAACTGTTGTAGTAAAAGCAACCATCTAATAATGTGAGCATTTACATCTGGTTTGTTCATTAAATATCTAATTGCAACATGATCAGTGTGCACAAAGGTTTGATAGCTTGTGATATAATGTCTGAATTTGTTTAAGGAATGCACGACAGCTAGGAGTTCCTTCTCAGCCACTGTATAGTTTAACTTTTCCTTTGACAAGTTTTTGCCTATAAAGTATATGGCATAAGGTAGCTTTTCATCAATTTGTCCTAAGGCTGCTCCTATTGCTTTGTTCGAGGCATTTGTGTGAATGTGAAAGGGTAGGGCCTAGTTTGGGCCTCTGAGAATTGGGGTAGTCACTAGCTTGCTCTTCAAGGTATCTAGGGCTTCTTGACAGTTTTCCGACCATATGAACTCAACATCTTTGCTTAGGAGGCCAAACAAAGGAGAGGCTAACTTGCTGAAGTCTTTAATGAATCTCCTGTAATATCCAGCTAAGCCTAGGAAGCTTCTAACATCTCTCACCTTTATAGGAGGTGGGACCCTTTGGATGATAGCAATTTTGTTGGCGTCCACCTGCAGTCCTTGTTGAGATATTGCATGACCTAGCACGGTCCCTTCAGTCATCAAAAATTCACATTTTTCTAGATTGAGGAACATGTTCATCTAAATACACCTATCTAGAACTTTTCCTAGGTTAGATAAAGCTTCCTAAAAGTTAGAGCCATAAGGAGTAAAATCATCCATGTATATTTCTATTGCATCATGAACCAGTTCAGAAAATATGCTCAATACTGCTCTTTGGAAAGTGGTTGGAGCGTTGCACAAACCAAAAGGAAGGACCCGGTATGCAAAGATACCCCAAGGACAAGTGAAAGTGGTCTTATCTTGGTCTTCTGGAAGCAAGAATGCTGCAACTCCTGGGCTTCCAACTTTACTTTTATCAACCCGGTAGTTCGTAACAAACTTGGAAGCGTCGGTGCTATATGCACAAGTACTAGTTCTCACTGTAGGTTGTCACTTGGTCAGCCGGTGCAAGATTACTAGGAGCTCAAGCCAAATTCTATAGATTCAAAAAGAAGCTCTATGTGTGATTAAAGAAAAGAAATATTACTCTACAGATGCTATTCTAACTACAGAAAGGAGAAAGACTCGAATGTAAAGCAAAAACTAGTAAACTCTACTTAACAAGATAATTCTACTTTTGCCAGAAACACTATGAAAACCATGAAAGAAATGCCATTACCTACTCAAGGGAGTAAACAACATCTAACCATGCTATTTTTGGAAGTAAATAAGCAAAAAACATATTTTTGGATTTTTATTTGTGTTTTATGTGAATTTAACATGCATCTAATTTATTGTGTGTGAGTGTGGCAGCGAACAGGTGGCGTTAGAGGGTGGTTTTGGAGCTTGGGAGGATGTAGGATGGTGTGGATGGGTCCTAGGAGGTCTTAGGTGGCCTTCTGGAGGCTTTTCCCACACTCAGCCTTCAAAAGAAAGCCTACAGGAAAAACTACAGGAGGACACAGGAAAACTACAGGAGGAAAACAGGGAAACTACAGGAGGCCTACAGGAGGAGGACGAGAGAAATTTTCACTATTTTGAGGGTGTGAGAGTGGGTGGAAAAGGTGGATGAAGGTTGGAATGAGGTGTTAGGGTGCCTAAGGTCTACCATGAATCACCAAGAGAGATAAATATGATTGGGTTTGCTCAAGGAGAGAGGAAGAAGTTCTATGAAAAATGAAGGAAACTAGGGTAGAATTGAGGTGAGGTTTGGGAGACCTTATAAGGCATGGATCAGATGGAGGGTGTGATTGTTGGTAAGCTGGCCTACTGCTGGAAGAGATCTACTACATAGAAACTGACAGTCAACCAATAAAATCAAGAAACCAATGAAATGAGTGCATCCTAGGAAAAACAGAGTTTTGCATTAAAATCGCCTAAACTATGATGTATAGAAGGAAATGCTGGGAAATGTTGTAAGAAAGGAAAGAATGCAAAAGGACTGTTACAAATCAGGAAGTGAACATGACAAATAAGATCTAAAGAAAAGAAAAACTGGTCTATCAACCTACCAGAGAGCTGCAAACACGAGAAGTCCTAGGAATGAGGAAAATCTGTGTTTTTGGGGCAGCAAGAGATTCTTTGCCTCAAATCATGGTCCTAGAGGGAGGAAGAGAGGCCAAGGCACTGTTGCTAGCCTTTTGAATCTTCTTTGATCACTGCTTAACTTGCTACAAAAATTACAAATGGAAGCAAGCTACTAAATCATCAAAACAAACCTATTCTTAACCATAAGAGAAATACATCTAACAACAAACTAATCTACAAACTGAAGTAAAGCATACAAATAAAAGTAAACAAAACCTTGGCTTCTTGGATTGGGACCTAACCCAAGAGCTTCAGCCCTCTGAGCTAACTCAGTGCTAGCTCAAAAAGGATTCCATCTTCATTATCAAATAATAGCAAGATTACATAAAACTGTTACAAAATAGTAAGCTCGAAATTTGAGTAGAGTTTACACCAGCAAAAAAGTCGACCCTAGTGAGGCCCTAGGCCTCTCTACTTATACATCTGAAGCTGCCAACAACTTGCTTAAAATCAGGGAGGCTTGGCTCCCAAAACTCGAGATAACTATCAATCATCTTCCACTTGCTCGGCTGCCTTCTAGTGCATGATTCAGTTGCTTGTAGTCCGAGCTGAATGAAGGGGAATTTGAAGTGAGGAGCAATAAATGAGGGGTATTCCCTCCTATAAGTCCTCTCCTCTGTCTACTTCCAGTTATTGCTACATTTTGACCACTAGATCCTTGACTTTGACCTCGAAATCCATAAATAATGTACATTAAATACATGTTAGACCACATGGCATAATAACTAACTCAACTCAGCCTATAAGCATAAATATAATCAGAAAATCATACAATAAGCTAAGAGAATGGTTGATTTGACTAGGTTAGGAGGTAAAATGAGCCCATATAATTACCCATTTATGAGGCTCATCACTCTGTACATGCTGCAAGGTAGCACTATTGTTGATGGGTGCAACAGTTGTATGGTTCCTGAAAGTGGAGCAGAAAATCTAGTGGTCTGTGGAGAGAAGACCATGTTATGGCATCAAAGGCTTGGACATATTGGACAGAAGGGCCTTCGAATAACAATAACAATAATAATAATAATATAATTTTAATATAATTGTTATAAAAATCATTATAGTAATATAATTTTTGAAAATTATTATGATTAGTATAATTATAAAAATATAATAGCATTTATTAATTTTGCACTGAAATTATTGATGATAAATTTGATGCTACTATATTGAGATTGAGATTCCAGTTTTCTCCAACCCTTCTCTCTCTCTTATTGTTCGACTCCCTTCTCATTGCTTTGAGTCTCTCTTATCCCTCATTCCCCTCCTATCCCTCCTCCACTTTTTCTACCGTCTCCTCTTCTCTTTTTTCGTTCATCGGCTCTCTCCCTTTTCCTCTTTATTTCTTCCCTCATCCACTTTGTCCCTCTTCATCTTTTTCTTTTTCACTCTTCCTCCTTTTCTTCCTTTTTCTTCCCCATGAAATTCTCTTCTCCCCCTCCTTCCTCCTCTTTGATCCTTTTCTCTTCTTTTCCTACCCTCCCTCTTCTAAAGTTTTGGCCAAGGATGTGTTTATATATATTAGATCAAAGTTTCATTTTAAAAATTTGCATTTCTCCAAATCCATTTTGTTATTTTCTTTTGTTATAGTTACATAACCCAATGGATAAGGCACTATATGAGATTGTTGTTTAATGGTGCATTAAAGGGTTTACTATAAATGATGAAGGATTTTGTAATAGAAAAGGGACAACATTAGTCTTAAAAGACACCCAACTCATGGATTATTGACCTCTAAGTGAGTCCAATTCTATTGAGAGTGGTTGGTTTTATGACTCCACCCTAGTAAGCCCCATGCCAAATCCCTAGTAAAATAAATTGGATCTAAAAATGTTTCTACCAAACAAAATATTAATATTAGAAGAGTGTGTAATATAACACTAAGTATATGCCAAGGCATACTAAATTAGAAGTGCTATCTAATAAAAATTAATTTATAAATCATAATTAAAAGTTTATATTCTTATACATACAAAATGAATAATGTAGAACCAAGAAATTTAAAAATATATCATATTTTATTTAAATTATTTCATAATTAATTAGATATTTCATTATTTCTATATTTAAAATAAATATTAAGTTTATATATAACTTTATATTTAACCTTTATAATTTTAAAAATATTAAAATAAATAAAAATAATAAGATAGAAAAAATAGATAATGCCTTAATAAAATAATTGAATTAGTGATTTAACTTTTAAGAATTCATTAACAAGATACTTAATCACCCTCTATCAAAACTTATAAAAAAAATCTAATTATATATATAAAATAATTTAATTTTTAATTAAATTACAATTTATATATTAAATAGAAAGTTAAATAAAAACCACAACATTATTATAAACCAAACCAACCATGCCATCATGAAAATTTATCTAAGAAACAGTAAATGCCATAATCGGTACCATTAACCATGTAAATGTAATTACAAAAAATGCCCCGAATCAAAAACAATCTATACCCCGGTGGAATCACATGGCCTCTCTTATCCGCACGTCTCTCTCATGTTCATTTCAATAATTCAAACCGACAACGCTCTACCGGATTACTATTGAGCTTGGCGCGCAGTATATAATATGGTCTGTAACTTGACACGCATTGAAATAAAATTACAAACACAGGAAAGGAACATCGGCTCGGCGCGCAGTATAGAATATGGTCTATAACTTGACACACACGCATTGAAATAACAATCATTTGCCATTCACCTCAGCTGTATACGCACCTTGAAATAAAATTACAAACACAGGAAAGGAAAGGAACATCGGCTCGGCGCGCAGTAGAGACTGATGATGATGGACTCACCATAAATGTGTCACATGTTTTTCCACTAGCATGAAAATTCTGTCAGTCTGTATGGAATCTCTCTTTAACAGAATAGAATATGGTCTATAACTTGACACACACCCATTGAAATAACAATCAAAGGATAGCAACATACGCCAAAACATGCATTGCCATTCACCTCAGCTGTATACCCATCGTCTTCACTTTTGATAACCAAAGCAAAAGAGTAATCTCCACCCTCCATGCGCCTATCAAACATCGGTTCAACTTTATATGGAGAAGGCGAGGAATTTTCAAACGGATGAACTGATGAATTTTCAAATTCAGTGCACAATTCCATCTTCATTCGTTCCCCTGGATATTTTGTCGGTTCCTCCTTTAATGATTGAAGGAGTGTATAGCTAAATTCCATATGTAAAGTTGAGCGGACATTAGTGATGTGGATGGGTAGATGGGGAAGCCATATTCAATTCATAAGAAAGCTCCAAATCAAAATGAACCTGAACCTAAATCCAAATCAAAATGAACCTGAACCTAAATCCTCTGCCGTATCATATGGCCTCCCTTATCCTATGTTCTTCTCACTAATTCAACGCCATCACGCTCTACTGGCTTACTATGTGAGCTCGGCGCGTAGTATACAATATGGTCTATTACTTGACACCCATGGAAATAACAAACAAAGGATAGAAACATCGACGGACGGTTTCGTGCCTTCAACTTCAAATGCAGGGGTATAGAAATCACGCTGAAACAAACAAAACATGTGCCATTCACCTCAAGCTGTATAGCCATCTTCTTCACTTTTGATAACCAAAGCAAAATAATCTCCACCCTTCATGCACTTATCATTATCAGTTCAACTTTATATGGAGGAGGGTGGGAATTTCAAAACCATGGTACTCTTTAAATTGATTGATGGACTTTCTTATCATCCGTTTAGGAGAATTTAATTCCAACTAAACAAGTGGTTAGGTGTAATAGTTTTAATTCAAGTGTCTCAAGCACCTAAGTTTCAATTTAGTTTAGATGAGCTATAATTATTTATTACTAATATTTCTATTTCTAAATTAATTTTATTTAAATGTTTAGTAATATTGAGAAGAGAACTTTCTATCCCATTTTTTTCATTCTTTAACATGGTATCAAAACTAAAGTCTGCATAAGACTCCTCTAGAGTGAGCAACATGACCCCAAAGAGAGCAACATTTCAAATGCCCTCACAAAGACTCCAGAGAGAGCAACATTTCAAATGCCCTCACAAAGAAAAAGCAAGGGTCTTGAGAGAATTTTTGAACAAAAAGGAAAGTTAGCTATAATATAATATAAATGTCAATGAAGAGTAGGGACAACCAATATTTCCAAGTCTATTGAGCCATAAATAAGTGGGGCATTATATACCCACCATTGGATCAAAACAGATATATTATCTAGTACTAAACATATACTGCCACCATGTATTAATGACTCGATAAACTAGTAAATATGCCTTGCCCTATGCCGGTAAAAACAACATCAAGTCTCTGTCAGAATTTTAAAATTTGTGTGACCAATGGTTTGAAGTGTGGGTCTTCATACGAAGGAGGGAACACCATCAAAATCTGAAAAAGAAATTTGGTGAGCACGAAGCTGCTGATTGGAATAACAAATTTTGAACAATCAAAGGTATCAAACACACATGGTGTAAGGCATTTTGTTTGAAACTCGTTTCCTTATTCTAGATTTAAAAAAAAATAAGGCAATAGTAAGGAAATGTGATTCAAAAGTGTATTATTTAAGTTTTTATTTTAAAGGAGTTTGTCAAAAAGAAAAAATGTGATATTAAAACAAGTGTAATATGTAGCGTCACTACTTAGTACTGGAATTTTATGTAAAAGTAAGAAGTTAATATGATTGCATATATTGTTACTACAACAAGGAATATAAAAATTATTGAAAAAGATGAATAATTAAATATTTAACTAGTGAATATGAAAATAGTCAAGATCACCATTAAAAAATGGATTCATTAATTAGATGTTGAGATCATGTGGAAATTGAATAATGAAATTAATAGCAAACTTTTTTATTATTTTTAAAATAAAATGAATTGGGAAGTGCGATCAGTGATCCATTGACATAACGTGAGCCATCAGATCGAGCGCGCAGATCCAACGGTGGAGATCACATTATCACATCACAATATTTTCAAAGGGAGGACTTAACCGCAGGCCCAAAGACTATGCGATATGCCAAACCTGAAAGGAGTTATAGATTCAGGTGTAAATCATTTGAGTTCCGACTTAAAGCTTTTTCGTCGGGTTTTTCAATATATTTCTTTGTAAATGGTATTTCGGACGGGCTTCAAGCGGTAAGCAGTTTTGGAGGAGCTTCGCCCGAATCCATACTGGCTGACACGTAGCACGACACAGGAGAGAGAAAACCGCTCATTTCGGGTGGGTTTTCCCCGTGCAAGTGGGCCGCCCAAAATGGCCATCAGCCGTTGGATTAACGAAGCGTAGATCAACAGTGGAAAAAGCACGAGCTAGTTGGATGATCGGGTCGGATGCGAACTGTCAGATTGAAGGCAGATCAATGGTCAAAGGGGTTGTTGGCAGACAAGGCATGACAGCAATTCGATTCATCTGTTTCTGGATTAGCGCCGGAGAAAGGCCGGACGGTCGGGACCACCCACGCCCGCTGGTCCTTTCATTCAAACTATTTCTAATATAAACAAATTAGTTTTCACGCTTTAAGCATTTTTGTAACAAAAACGTGTTATAAAACATGATGAACATAGAAAAGTTAAACACACAAGGGAATAGAGAGGTTGACAGAGCTCGAGATCCAGAGAGCCAAAGGGAGTTGACAGTACAAAGGTGGAGAAAGCAAAGTAGAGTAGAACCAAAAGGGTTTGGAGAACCATCCAGGGGGTCTGGTGGTCATGTAACTCTGTGTAATTGCCACTGACTGTTGTGTTGAAACTCAGTGTTTGAGCTCACAATTGTAATCTTTGTTTTGAAGACATAATATAGAGGTCGCACTGAAAGCTTGGACCAGGAGATGTAGCCAGGAAGTCTGGTGAACCCATTTATCATTTGGTTGTGTTGATATGTGTTTTATTGTGTCTTTTAACTGTTGATTGTCTATATTATTCGAAATCTTATCGATCCATTGCACTAAGTAATATAGGCATTTTTTGCACATAAGTCTGTAATACCGTAGTCTTTATTTAAGATCGCATTTTAGATCAAGGTGCCCCATAGTTTAGACTTCTCTGCCAAGTCCAATCATTATTAAATTCTAGTGTTGTAGTGTCGGTCCAACCTCGAGATCCTCTCCGCCTTTAAGGCAATTCATTACCAAGAATGTCGAGGAGAAGTGCTCTGAGTCTCGTGACTGAAGAATCTTCGTACTAAGTTACATTGTGGAATATTTGAACAAATCCCACGGAAAACATTGTACTGTAAATAACTTTTACATAGATACTTTTAAACAAAAAAGCCCACGAGAAAACTAGTCACACTCAGCGTTGTGACTAGACATCATTATTACACTGTGGAAGCTTTAAGGACAAGCCCATGAGAACCATTAGTCCCCCAAGGGTGTGGCCCCTGGAAATATTATCTGAGAATATCTACAAGAATCCCAAGCCTTTGTATAAATTCTTCGTACAATCATAGGCTTTATTAAGACAATTTGGTGTTTAATCTTAGTCATGACTAGCCATTCATGGTGTCTTTTCATAAAATAACCAAGAATTTGATTGTCTTGATAATTATTGATATCTCCAATAGTTTTACATGGAGAATGCCAGCATTCAGTTAAAAATCCACAAGTGTCACATTCATATCGAAAGTCACGCTGGAAGAAAAGAGGATCCATAGCAGTCTTGTTGAGGCCGAAATCATTCCACCATTGTTGAAGCCATTCACCTTGCCATTGTCTTTGTGTGGTCCCTGTGGCCCCAAATTTTACTCTTGTGTAGTGAGTTTCATTTTTTCCATCTACATTCATGATGTCCCACCACAACTTTTTGTAGTCTGAAAAGTTGTAAATGGTATCTAGGAAGATAATGCTTGGATTACCCTGTGGCCACATTTCTGGCATGTCGTACCATCCTGGCCATCTGGTCCAATTTATGGCAAGATATTTGTGGAAGATTCTCCTCTGGTTGCTTCCTTCTGTCCAGATCACAGTGATATCTCTAAAATTTTGGCTTAGTATTCTTCAGCCAAATGTGCGACCATCATACTCCTCTGATACACCATGTCGAGTATCCATTTGCTACCTTTGGGATAGACTTTCCTTTCAGGTACTAAGTGTTGAATATCTGAATGAGGCTGCAAATTTGCATCAAGCACTTTTGTGTTTCTTAGCTGCCATGTTGGTTTCCAGTTGGAACAATATTCTTCCCAGTTCTGTGCTTCAGAAATACTTCTCAGAGTCTTTGTATGTTGGGTAGGGTCCCATTCTGTTACTATCACCATGGCAGTGTCTTTCTGATTTAAATATTCTCTGCTTAGGAAGTCAAGCAGACAATTCTTTTCTCCTTTGATATGTACAAATTCAAAGTCGAAATTTGCAAATAGAGCCTGCCACCTTGCGAACTCAGCTTTTCCTGCTTTCTTTATAGCTTTACTAAGTACTTTCTTTAGTGTAGAGGCATCTGTTCTTAAGAGAAACTTTTTGTGTATTAGGTGGATATCAAATTTATCAATGTAGTTCCATGTTGCTTTGACCTCTTTTTCTATAGTAGAATAGTTTTTCTCAGGTGGGCTCCAAGTCCCTGAGACAAACTGCACTATTTGTTCTTTTCCTTCTTTCTTTGCCTTCAAAATTCCTCCCCACCCTTCATTGTTGGCATCTATTTCAACAATTTTGAAAGAATCTTCATCAATGATATGAAGAATAGGAAGAGTTTTTACCTTCATTTTAATTCTTCTAACAGCTTCAGTGTGGGCCTGAGACCAAGGTTCTGGATGTTTTTGCAGTCTTCTGTTGAGTAATAATCTATATTTTGTGCAATCTCTGTAAAAGTTGCTTACATAGTTTAAACATCCCAAGAATTTCTGTAATTGAGTTTTGTCTGTGATAATATCTAGAAATTTATTAGCAAATTCCAGAGCATTTTTTTGCACAGTGATCTGCCCATTTTTAGTTGTGTGGCCAAGAAACTTGATACTTGTCTGAAATAATTCAATCCTTTTCTTGCTAAGAACCAATCCATTGGTTTTGACAAGTTCTACACATTTCTAGATATGTTTAAAGTGATCATGGACATTCTTAGAAAATATAAATATATCATCAATGTATACTAGTAACCAATCAAAATATGGCATGAAAATATTATCCATAACCTTCTGGAATTTGGAGGGGGCATGCTTTAGTCCGAAAGGCATGACATTCCATTCATAGTGTCCTGTTGGGACACTAAAGCAATATTAAACTTATCATCTTCATTAATTTCCACCTGCCAAAATCCCGATTTCATATCAAATTTAGAAAACAATTTAGCCCTTGCTATTCTTGCTAAAAGAATTCCTTTGTAAGGAATAGGGTAAGTATCATTTGAGAGGACAATATTCAGAGGTTTATAGTTTATGACCAGTCTTGGGATACCTCTTAACTGTTTGGAATGTTTATTAACATAAAAACCATAGCAGTTCCAAGAACTACTGGATTCTCTAATCAATCTTCTTTCTAAGAGGCTTTCTATCTCTTTTTGATAGAGATCTCTATATTCTTTGTTCATAGGGATTGCTCTGCTCTTGCAGGGTTTCCCTTCATACTTATCTTTGTAGGGAAATTCTACACTGTTTTTTTCTATGCCAAAACGCATTTAGTTCTTCAGCACATCATTCTTTTTCTATCTGTGATCTCATAGTTGAGATCCTTTGTTTAATTATAGGAGTCTGAAGATAGTCTCCTATCTTTATGGTGGTCTTTAGCTCCTTGAGCTCTTCAATTTTATTTTTTTCCTTTTCGATCTGCTGCATTGCTTCTACCATAGTAGACACTCTGGGAGTAGAGACAAAGGGTAATTTGATTGTTTGTAAATTTCCATATGAGCTTGGTACAGATATAAAATAACCAACCTTGCCATTTTTCAATTTAGCTAATCCATGTGGCTCCATAGCTGCTAAAAATACATTCCCCAAAATACAGTCAATAGGAATGTCTGCAACATCAAATTTTAATGTGATGCAATGCTCTTTAAAGTAAATAGAGGCCTGAGGGACTTGATATAGTAGATATTTGTTTCCTAACCCAATCACATGTCTAAAGGATTTTACCTAGTACTTTGCAGGTACTATTTTTGAATTCAGAATATGGACATCTGCCCCGGAGTCAATAAGTGTTCTTATGGAAAACATTTCACCATTTATACAGATATCTAGCATAGCTTGATGTTGCTGATATTGGATAGCCATTACTCTCATGTCGGTGAATCCTATAGTATCATCCTTTTCTCCTTCAAATATTTCAATATTTGGGTTAGTGTAGTATTCATCATATGCATCCTCAGTTTTCTTCCATTTTTCTAACTCAAAGACCTGTGCTTTTAGAGAGACAATCTCTTTTTGAGATGATGAATCTCTTGGCTGACTTCTCCTAATGCAAAGGCTCTGGTCTTAGAGTTCTATTGGCTTCTTTGGAAAGATATTGTATTTCTTTCAAATGAGGCATCGATGAATAATGCCTTTGGTTCAGTTTTAGAGGCAGTCTTTCTACTACTACCCTGATTTTTGTGCATTGTGCTTAGAAAAGTTTCTAGTAACTTTTCCTTCATTTATCCTTCTCCAAATGTTCTGACCTGGGAAAGTAGCTTTGTTTTTACATCATCCATGGTTTGTGCCATGAGAGCCTTCTCCTTCGGCTAAGAAACATGGTCTTCATCAGATGAAATTTCTAATTCAGTGCTTGATTCACACTGACAGTTGTGTGAATCAGTGCAATCACATTCATTCATGTGCATGTTTAATTATTCATCAGAGCATTCTGAAGAATAACTTTCAGAGGATTTAGATGTTGAACAGAGTTGTCGTTGTTGTATCTGTTCTCTAAATGAGATGTTCGGACAATTTTCAGATTTGGGATTCTTAGAACCACATTTATAACATAGGGTTGGCACCATGCCTTCTATTTTTACTCTCCTTTTCTTCTTTGCAGCTTCTAAGGATTTATTTTCTCTGTTTCTCTTAGATTCTTCTGATAAAGAACAGTGACTAGAGGTATGTCCAGGTTGGCCACAGAGCCAACAATTCAATTTATTCCACTGATCTTTCTTATGTGTCTGCAGATGAATATCCTTGGGTTCATCGTAATGTGTGTTTGACACATATCTATAGTATCCTTTCTTGGTCCCTTTTCTTTTCCTTTGTGGATATTTTATGTATTCTTGTCTTTTTTCTTTCTTGGCCTTCTTTTAAGTTTTTATTCTTTTTACTATGGGGTCATCTATAGCAAGACCATACTTGTTACAAATGGATTTTTTGTCTAGTAATATTGACATCTTCTGTAGAGATTTATTAACTTTCATACTAGTGCATAAATTTACCAGAGCTTTTGTTATGATGATGTATATTTCTCCCCAAGTAAAGGATTCAAAAGGCAACTGAAAGGCATCTTGTGTTCTTAGATAATCTACAAATTTTGAAGGCAATGCTGCTAAGTAGATTTGTTTCCACAAGAGATTTTTGCTATCTTTAACCTCATATATTCTCTGAATCCAACCTCTATGAAAATCTTCATAATGAGACATTTTATTACATTTAATATTCATGAGAATTATCTCATGCTTATTTCAAGTTCTCCTCCACACTAATGTTCTAAAATCAATGAAGTTAGTGCCCCAATCATATTGCTTTGTGGATCTCCATCAGCATTATGAATGACATCTCCCGCTTCATCTTTCAAGATTTCATTTTCCATTTTTTTCCACTATTGCTGCTGATGACTCTGTTTCCACCATCTCAACAAAGTTCTAGTAAAGCACTGAACAATAGATTTACAAGCTTCTATTTCATTTTTTCCTCTTAGGCACGTGAGCTTGTATTCTGTAAACATAAGATCTATCATTTGTCGAATCTGAGCAATACTCAGATTGTCAATATTCCATTCTTTGTGTGATTCAGGATGGAAGTTAAGTGTTTCTGGAAGTTTCCCTTTTCCACAGGTGCTGGATACTTGTTATATTGACTTTGGAGAGGCTAATAAATAGGAAACATATGTGGTTCCTGCTTTCAAGTTGTTCTACTTCTTTAAACAGTGAAGAGATAGTCATTGGCTAGATTAAGTTCAAGATTAAATTTAGTATTGGAAAATGTACCATATTTATGACTTAACCATCGAATGACCCGAATCCTTCAATCCTGGTTATGCCTTGGTCAAGTCAAGAAGTTTAATGGTAACAAAAAAAATTCGTTTTATTTATTAAGCTCTTACAATTCTCCTTCTGTTATGGCCTCAAATCATAGATTGGTTTCTATGGCTACGCAATTACCAATAGTCACAAACCTGTCAGTGGCTGAATTTGATTGATCGGAACTGCAGTGACTTGCATGTTAAAATTTATGAACGTTTTCAAATTTCTTCGCTGCTAATAGGAACTGTAGGCAGGGACCTGCATGTTAAAATTTATGAACATTTTCAAATTTCTTCGCTGCTAATAGGAACTGTAGGTAGGAAATTATTGATAATCTGTTAACCCTCAGAGTCCATCGTTTAAAAGTCATGGTGATCATTCACACTGAGTCAATGTAGTTCAAGATATACTCTCTCTCTCTATATATGAAATAATTGTAGCGGTGCAGATTGCTTTCCTTCACAAACCATTGTAGCGTTGTAGCGTTGCAAGAGGAGAAGATGGACGTATGTTATGTTCCTTTTGTGGTCTCAAACCATAGATTGGTTTCTACGGCTACGCAATTACCAATAGTCACAAACCTGTCAGTGGCTGATTTTGATTGATCGGAAGTTGGGAAGACTGGTTGTTTCATTGCTTCGATTGTGACTGCAGTGACCAATGTGTTAGAATTTATGAACGTTTTCAAATTTCTTCGCTCCTAATAGGGACTGTAGGCAGGAAATGCTTGATAATCCGTTAACACTCAGAGTCCATGGTTTAAAAGTCATGGTGATCATTCACACCGAGTCATTGTAGTTCAAGATATACTCTCTCTCTCCATATATGAAAGAATTGTAGCGTTGCAGATTGTTTTCCTTCGCAAACCATTGTAGCGTTGCAGATTGTTTTCCTTCGCAAACCATTGTAGAGTTGCAAGAGGAGAAGATGGACGTATGTTATGCTCCTTCTGTTGTGGCCTCAAATCATAGATTGGTTTCTACGGCTACGCAATTACCAATAGTCACAAACCTGTCAGTGACTGATTTTGATTGATCGGAGGTTGGGAAGACTGTTTGTTTGATTGCTTCGATTGTGAGTGCAGTGACTTGTGCGTTAAAATTTATGAACGTTTTCAAATTTCTTCACTGCTAATAGGGACTGTAGGCAGGAAATTAATGATAATCTGTTAACACTCAGAGTCCATGGTTTAAAATTCATGGTGATCATTCACACCGAGTCAATATAGTTCAAGATATACTCTCTCTCTATATATATGAAAGAATTGTAGCGTTGCAGATTGTTTTCCTTCGCAAACCATTGTAGCTTTGCAAGAGGAGAAGATGGACGTATGTTATGCTCCTTCTGTTTCGTTGCATATCATGATAATGCGCCCCTTCTTGGTTTATTTGATTCTCCTTGTCAATCCCTTTGTTTTGATCACACATCAGCATCCTCATCTCAGCAATGTAACTGACCATCAGGCTTTGCTTGGATTCATCTCTGCAATCACCTCCCAATCATTACGTAATAATTGGAATCCAAACGTTTCATTCTGTCAGTGGTCTGGTATCACATGCAGTGTGTGCAGACAGAGAGTGGTTTCCCTTAACGTTTTGAGCATGGGATTACAAGGTACAATCTCTCCTCTTCTAGGCAATCTCTCATTCCTCAGAATAATTGACATTCGTAAAAACAGTTTTCATGGTCATATTCCCTATCAATTGGGAAGCCTCTTTCGTTTAAAGAAGCTTATCTTGGATACCAATCATCTCCATGGTTCCATTCCACCCAGTCTCGGTGGCTGTCACAATTTAACCAACATGACTATGAACCTTAACAATCTGAGAGGAAACATTCCCTCAGAATTCTGTGCCCTCCCCAACTTACAGTTTATTGTGTTAGCACGAAACAATTTGACAGGAACAATTCCCACCTGCTTGGGAAACCTATCTTCTTTAGAATGGATAGATTTCAGGGATAACAAACTTCACGAACCTGTTCCTTTTGAATTGGGAATGCTAAATCTAGCTATAAAAATAGATCTCTATAGGAATAATCTGATAGGCCAATTTCCTTCTTCCTTCTCTAACTTGACAAATCTCCAATATTTGGGATTAGAAGACAACCAATTAACTGGGCACATTCCCTCGGAGTTCTGCAACCAGCACCCCCCGTTGACTGGAATATTTCTATTTATAAATAAGTTCTCTGGCAACATTCATGCTTCCCTCTTCAATTGTTCAAAGCTTCTAGTCATCGAACTCGCTGATAATCAGTTCAGTGGAGTGGTGCCCATGGAGGTGGCTAAGTTGATGCTGCTCAAGGGCCTTTACTTAGATAATAATCAACTGGTTAGCGGCAGCACCACGAGCTTGCCCATTCTAACTGCTCTGACTAACTGTTCCAGCCTGAAAAAACTTACATTATCTTCTAATCGTCTCACGGTACGTTTTCCCTCTTCTATTGGCCAACTCTCTAAACACATGGGCATGATATACTTGGGTGGCAATCAATTAGTCGGAGAAATCCCTCCACAGATTGGCAATCAATTAGTCGGAGAAATCCCTCCACAGATTGGCAATCTGACTAATTTAACATTTCTTGATTTAGATTCGAATTTTTTAACAGGGACAGTCCCTTCTTCATTTAACATGCTTCAAATATTGGAGAGATTGTATCTCGGAGGGAACAATTTACAAGGAAGCATACCGATGGAAATTGGGCAACTCAAAAGCTTAGGGCTTTTGGATCTCAGCTATAATAATCTATCTGGAACAATCCCTGATTCTCTTGGCTCCCTTCAACAGTTAGGATATCTATCGCTCAATTATATCCAATTAATAGGTGATATACCTGCAAATATAGGGAAATGTGTGAAATTATTACAGCTAGATTTATCATATAACAGGCTCAGTGGGCACATACCTGTTGGAAATTTGTGATAATTTCATAACAGACAGACAAAAAAAATGCTCTGTTTTTGACACTCTGTTTTTTACAGAAAGCTGTAAAACATTTACTGGAAACGGTGTTGCAGCAACATAGTTTGGTGTTGCAGCAACGGTGGAACTGGTGTAACAACAAAGGTGGCGGTGTAACAGCAACAAGAAAAATAACTTGCATTTATTAAAAATAAAATAAGTGTTATAGGTTCGTCCCTCTCTCTCAGCAAACAACCATAAAACAAATTACATTCAAAATATCTGCACTGTTGTGCATTTTTCTTTTTCTGCTATCTGTTATGCTGTTACGTCTACTCCTGCTGTGAACTGTTGTGCATTTGAATATTCTGGAAGAATTTATCTTCACGCTGCTGCGTGCTCTCCTTTGCTCTGTATCATTCTTCAGCTGCTCTGTATGATTCTTCAGCTACACTGTATCATTCTTCAGCTAACCTTAAAACAGAATTGCTGTGTGATGTATTTATATGCTAAAACATATCTGATTTAAACAATAAAATATTACAAAATATCTTCTAATGCCTATCTCTGTATTTAATGCAGCAAGGCGGTAATTCTTTTATCAAAAAACAAGTCGGCTGTCTGCAGGGGAAATCAATTCTGTGAGTTTAATGCACATTTATGTGCAAAAATATCAAAGGCGACTTTGCGGCATCAAACAGCCTGGAGTATTTACTGCTAATCAAATTCCTGTCCAGCTGTTCATTGTTGCAGTTGGAATTAAATTCCAACACTCCCCCTTAATTTCAACTGCTGCATACCTAGACACAGGGAAAATTTTAAGAACCCCCCCTAAATTTATATATATAATAAATGGGCGAATCTCCATGGTATATAGGAAAAATGGAAGGCGATTTTATCAATAATATAATATGTATATATAATTTCTTGGCGAATCTCTCACCAGGCATGGCGAGATCTTGGTATTACCATGGGTCAATACCATGGGTTATCATAAACCTGGAGCTTAAAAATTACTATTAATAATTTACAAAAAATAATAAAATTAATAGTTGATTTTTTTTTTATTTTTTTTTTAACCAAGCTAAAATGTTTAACATACATTAAATTACAACATCCATTTTTATTCTTGATCCACTCCGAGAGGGATCAAATATTTTTCACTCTATGCTAGTTTTCATATCACGATATTTGATACCTCTCGGGGGTTAGTAGATCTAGAGTAAAGATGGATCTATGTTGGTTTAATTCCCCCATTTAAATAGGCTACATTTGAGGTGAATACCATGGGTCAATACCATGTGCCATTTTGGTGAATACCATGGGTCGATACCATGTGCTATTTTTATTTTTATTAATACTAATATTAGGGTTAATAATGTATTTTTGCATGGTATTAATAACAATCTAGTCCATGGTATTTGTCCCATAGTATTTTGCCCATAGGTTTCACCTAAATATAACGCATTTTTTGAGTGTTCATAAATATAAGGTGGCTTATGGAGTAAATATAAAAAAATGTTTTATTTGTTTACCATACCTCTCGTTTATTTATATTTTTATTAATTTACCATACCTCTTTTACAAATATGGTATTTGGCCCATAGGATTCACTTAAATAAAACCTCTTTCTTGAGCCTTCATAAATAGAATGAGGGTTATGGACTAAATATAAAAAGAGGTTTTATTTATTTACCATACGTCTAGTTTATTTATATTTTTATTTATTTACCATACATTTTGAGTAAGTATAAAAAGACGTTTTATTTATTTACCATACCTCCACTTTACTTATATTTTTATTTATTTACACCCTTGCATGTATATAAGGTGACTTATGGAGTAAATATAAAAAACGTTTTATTTATTTACCATATCTCTCATTTATTTATATTTTTATTAATTTACTATACCTATTTTATAAATATGGTATTTGGCCCATAGGATTCACTTAAATAAAACCTATTCTTGAAAATGGGCGAATGGATTCACTTAAATAAAATCTATTCTTGAAAATGGGCGAATGGAAGGTTTTAACTCCTAATTTCAAGGGCTAAATTTACCTTTTTTACCCTCTCCCTTAAAATAAGGTGGGCTATTTGAGGTGATTTGTAAAAATGTACTATGATACAAAATATTCGCCCACTAAAAACTTAAAACCCCTTAATTTCGCCAAAGGGCGAACATTCGCCCCTAAAATTTTCTATGCCTAGACATTTCCTGAAATGATCAAAACCTTTCTTTGCTAATGGTTTTGTCAAGATGT
Organism: Pinus tabuliformis; assembly: GCA_031772625.1. NCBI lineage: Eukaryota > Viridiplantae > Streptophyta > Pinopsida > Pinales > Pinaceae > Pinus > Pinus tabuliformis. The sequence goes on along the minus strand of CM062812.1, from coordinate 563,924,898 downwards.
CAGCTAGCTGATCCTCTGTTCTGCAGTGCTGCAAAACAATCTCACCATTGTTAACCAATTCACGTATGAAGTGAAATTTGGTGTCTATGTGCTTTGTTCTTTTATGAAAAATAGAGTTTTTAGACAATGCTATTACTGAGCTATTGTCACAGTAAATGGTTGTGCCATTTTCTTGTTCATAACACAAATCTCTGAGAACTCTTCTCAGCCATACTGCTTGGCATGCAACTGCTGTTGCTACCACATACTCTGCCTCTGTTGTTGACAAAGACAAAATTGGTTGCTTCTTGGAAGCCCATGAGATGGCTCCCAATCCCATATGAAACACATATCCCGATGTGCTTTTCCTATCATCAACACTTTCAGCCCAATCACTGTCAGTGTAACCTGTCAACATGAAACTTTCAGAAGAGGAGTATAAAATACCAAACCCCTTCGTTCCATTCACATACCTTAGAATCCTCTTGGCTGCCTACCAATGAGTCTCTTTCGGTCTTTCCATAAATCTGGAAATTAAACTCACAACGTGCATAATGTACGGCCTAGTTGTAGTCAAGTACATAAGGCTGCCAACTATGCTCTTGTACAGTTTTGGATCAAAATATTTGCTGTTGTCTTCTTTGGTCAATTTCAACCCCACTACAGTTGGAGTCACAGCTACTTTGCTGTTCTGCATGTTAAATCTCTTCAACACTGCTTCTACATATTTATCTTGAAAAATGAAAACACCATTTTCACTTTGGTCTACTTTAATTCCAAGAAAATATCTTAAGAAGCCCAAGTCAGTCATTTCAAAATCACTTTTCATGACTTCTTTAAAATCAGCAATGAAAGAAGCATCATTGCTAGTAAAAATCAGATCATCTACATATAAAACAACAATAATAATCTTACTGTCATTCTATTTTATGTAGAGTGTGGGTTCACCATCACACTTATCAAACCCATTCTCAGTCAGATAAGCATCAATTCTGCTATACCATGCTCTTGGAGCTTGCTTCAACCCATAAAGAGCCTTCTTCAGATTATAAACTTTATGCTTTTGGCCTTCAACTCCATAGCCCAGAGGTTGATCAACATAAACCTCTTCTTTTAATACTTCATTCAGGAATGCAGATTTAACATCCATCTGATAAATCTTCCATTTGTGTTGTGCTGCAATAGACAACATTGTTCTCACTATTTCCATCCTTGCTACTGGTGCAAAGGTTTCATCATAGTCTTTGCCTTGTTGCTGCTTGTAGCCTTTCACAACAAGTCTTGCTTTGTGACTCTCAATCTTACCTTCAACATTGCTTTTGGTCTTATAGACCCACCTAACTCCAATGGCATCCTTGCCTTCAGGGAGGTCCACTAACTCCCATGTTTTACTCTTCTCAATTGCACCAATTTCTTCATTCATTGCTTCAGTTCATTTATCTTCATTTACAACATCTTCAAAATGAATTGGGTCATCAACATGACAGTACAAAGCGAATAATGAATTCAAACCGGTATTGTTACTTACATCTCCTTGTTCATAAATCTCATTCAGATTTCTGAATCTTGGTCTTCTTGGTGTGCTTGGAGTTCCATCCGAACTTGAGGGTATTTCTGATCCTTGTGGTGTGCTTGGAGAAGCACTTCCTTGACTTCTTAAGGCTATTCGAATTCCAGCTTGTGGTGTGGTTTGTTGTACTTGCTGTGGTGGAGGAGGAGCCACCAAGGAAGGATTATTTGCTGCTGTCCCTTTCTCTTCTTCTTCATGAGACACAATTGTCTTCACATTCATTGTTTTTTCTAAGCTTCCATCCCAAGCTTCATCTTCAATGAACTGCACATCTCTACTTACTATTAACTTCTTGGTGGATGGATTATAGAGTTTGTATGCTTTTGACTCATCACAATAGCCAATAAAGACACACTTCTCCCCCTTACTATCAAGCTTTTGCCTTAGCTGATCCGGTACATGTGCATATGCTACACAACCGAATACTCTCATGTGAGTGACAGTTTGTTTTTGACCACTCCATGCCTCTTCTGGTATTCTGTTCATGACAGCTTTAGTTGGGCATCTATTCAAGATGTAAACTGCGCAAGTAACAGCTTCTACCCAATACTCATGCGGCAAGTGTTTTGCCTTCAGCATACTTCTGACCATGTCAAGAATGGTCCTATTATTTCTTTCAGCAACACCGTTTTGCTGAGGTGTATACCTTGCGGTAAACTGCTTTTGTATGCCATTCTCTCTGAAAAAACATAGAAAGTCTTGGGAGATGTACTCTCCTCCTCTATCTGTTCTGAGCACTTTGATATAATGCCCACACTGCTTTTCAACAAGAGTTTTGAAGTGGCGGAATTTCTCAAACACTTCACTCTTTTGTTTTAGCATGTACACCTATGTTTTTCTGGTGTAATCATCAATGAAGGTTAAAACATATTTATTTCCGGCAAATGATGGTATTTGCATCGGTCCGCACACATCAGAGTGAAAAATTTCCAAGGGTGCTTTTGCCCTTATACTGTTTCCTGCTGGAAAGCTTTCTTTGTGTAGCTTGCCCAAGATGCAGCCTTCACAAAGGCTGTCCGGTTTCTCAATCAACGACAATCCCTTTACCATTCCCTTTCTGTGCAGCAGATTCAGGCCTCCGAAATTGAGATGTCCAAATCTCAAATGCCACAACCAATTCACATCTTTCACTTGTTCCTGAAAGACTTCTTGTGTTACAGCCGCAATAGTTCTGCCTTCCTTCAAATCTGCCCTGAGTTTGAGAGGAAACATTCTATTGCTGGTCATCTACACCTATGCAATGATCTTCTTACTTGGAGGTATGTCTCTGATAGTACACAAATCATCTTTGAAGAACACGTTGTAACCTTTGTCTATGAGCTGTCCAATGCTCAAAAGATTACATTTCAGACCAGGTACATAGTATACCTCTGGCACAATCATCTGTTCTCCATTTTTTGCTCGAATACTGACTCTACCCTTACCCTTGACAGTTATCTTATCATCAGTCCCTGTTGTTACCTCAGATTTCACATTTTCATCCAGATTGGCAAACATTGCAATATTTCCAGTAATGTGATTACTACAACCTAAGTCTAAGAACCAAAAATCTTCTTGTTTGTATTGTGCTATGTTACATGTTAACAACACGTTCTTTGGGTTCTTATCTTCTTCATTTGCAAAATTAGCATTCTGCCTATTATTCATGTCATTTTGTTTTTTCCTACATCCGTTGGCGTAGTGCCCATATTTCTTACAATAATGACAATGGACTTGGGATTTGTCATACCTTTGTCCATGAGCTTGTTTTTTGCTTGAACCTTCAGCTTGGTTCTAATTGCAGCTCCTTCCGTTTGTGCTAGCAACATAATTTCTGTCTCTGTTTTGGCTTCTTCCAGGACCTCTGTTATTTGCTCTGCCTCGACCTCTTCTTTGGCCAAAAGACATCTGAGTCTTGAACGCTTGCTTAAATGAGGAATCTGTTCCTCTACTTAGTCTGTGTTCATGAGACAAAAGTGAAGCACTCAGCTCATCTACCGTGAACTGTGAGAGATCTTTTGTTTCTTCTATTGCTACCACAATAGATTCAAACCTTGAGGGTAAACGTCTCAAGATTTTCTCTACAATCCTTCCATCTTCAAGAATCTAACCATGAGATCTTATCTGGGTTATTAAGCCAATAATGTGAGTGAAGAATGAATCTATTGTATCAGATTCCTTCATGCTGAGATTTTCAAAGTCTCTCCTCAACATCTGCAACTTTGCAGTTTTCACCTTCTCTATGCCTTGATAGGCAGTTTTGAGAATATCCCATGCCTCCTTAGATTTTGTTGCTGCAGCAATCCGCGGAAAAACACTTTCATGTACTGATTGGAAGAGGAAAAAGAGGCTTTGGCATCCTTCTTTCTGTCGCCCTTCAACTGGTCTCTTTCTGCTACTGTCAAAGAAACCAGTGTTGTTGCATCTGCAAGTTCAACATAGCCAGTTTCAACCAGCTCCCATAGTCCTTGAGAAGCAAACAATGCTTTCATTGTTATGGACCAATAACTGTGATTTTTCCCATTAAACTGTGGCAGTTGAGAATTTGTCAAACCTGTTCCAACATCTGCCATCTTAACCTGTATTGGTAAAGAAGAGATACTGACTGTATAATGAAAACAAGCAAAAACTTTCTCTGTTGGAAAAAAATCTGCTCAACAAGCTTCTTACAGCTCCTACAGTGAAAAACAAACTCTATTTTTGACTCATTGAGTGCCTAGACCGGCTCCGATACCATGTTGGAAATTTGTGATAATTTCAAAACAGACAGACAAAAAAAAATGTTTAAGGAATTAAGACTTCTGTGATCCATAACATTGTTTAGATAATCTTCGGTAAAATCGCATAACCAATCTTTTTTCAATTATCACATTAATGTATTGGTTATGTGATTTTGCCGAAGATTATCTAAACAAAAAAAATGCTCTGTTTTTGACACTCTGTTTTTTACAGAAAGCTGAAAAACATTTACTGGAAACGGTGTTGCAGCAACGTAGCTTGGTGTTGCAGCAACGGTGGAACTGGTGTAACAACAACGGTGACGGTGTAACAACAACAGGAAAAATAACTTGTATTTATTAAAAATAAACTAAGTGTTACAGGTTCGTCCCTCTCTCTCAGCAAACAACCATAAAACAAATTACATTCAAAATATCTGCACTGTTGTGCATTTTTCTTTTTCTGCTATCTGCTACGTTGTTACGTCTACTCCTGCTGTGCGTTTCAATATTCTGGAAGAATTTATCTTCACGCTGCTGCGTGCTCTCCTCTGCTTTGTATCATTCTTCAGCTGCTCTGTATGATTCTTCAGCTACACTGTATCATTCTTCAGCTAACCTTAAAACAGAACTGCTGTGTGATGTATTTATATGCTGAAACATATCTGATTTAAACAGTAAAATATTACAAAATATCTTTTAACGCCTATCTCTGTATTTAATGCAGCAAGGCGGTAATGCTTATATAAAAAAAAAGTCGGCTGTCTGCAGGGGAAATCAATTCTATGAGTTTAATGCACATTTATGTGCAAAAATATCAAAGGTGACTTTGCGGCATCAAACGGCCTGGAGTATTTACTGCTAATCAAATTCCTTTCAAGTTGTTCATTGTTGCAGTTGGAATTAAATTCCAACAATACCTTCGGAAGTGGCAGGTCTTCCAAATTTAGCTTTCTATTTCAACCTTTCAAACAATTTATTAGAGGGCCCTCTACCTTCCACATTAAACAAGATGACTATGGTTCAAGCTATAGATGTTTCTACTAATATGTTAACTGGCAACATTTCAAGCACACTTGGAAGCTGCATAGAACTCAAATACTTGAATCTCTCTTACAATGCACTTGAATGCCCAATTCCAGTTTCACTTGGTGGGCTTCAAAATCTTCAAGACATGGATTTATCATCCAACAATTTCACTGGTGGAATACCCATGTCATTGGAAAAGCTCAAAATGCTCCGGCACTTGAATTTTTCTTATAACAAGCTATAAGGCGAGGTCCCTAAAGATGGAGTTTTTAAAAGTCTCAATGCCACAGCTTTTATAGGAAACATTCGTCTATGTGGAAGTTGGGTCAAATTGCCACGTTGCTTTTCTAGCAGACATAAAAGCCATTCACATCTGAAAAGAGTTGTCATACCTATTGCAGGAGTTACAATGCTTGTTATATTATGTTTGTTTTTTGGAATCTTATGGAGATCACGCAGGACACCAGCCGTGAAATCCTTAGAAGTGCATCCCCAAAGAGTCTCATATGAAGAGCTTATGAGAGCAACAAAAGAATTTAGTGATGCCAATTTGTTAGGAGTTGGTACTTTTGGGAAAGTGTATAAAGGAGTTCTAAATGATGGTACGCGGGTGGTTGTGAAACTTTTCAATTTGGAAAATGAAGAGGCAAACAAGAGTTTTTACAGAGAGTGCAATGTTTTGAGAAGAGTACGCCATCGAAATCTAATAAAGGCCATAACTTCTTATTCAGACCTTCACTCCAAGGCTTTGATATTTCCGCTCATGGAAAATGGAAGCCTAGAAAAGTGGTTATATCCAAATAGTAATGGTGAACAAGAAACTAGTGGCTTGAGTTTGATTCAAAGGCTAATTATAGCAATAGATATTGCACAAGGTTTGGCATATCTTCATCACCATTGTTTTGTGCAAGTGACTCATTGCGATCTAAAACCTAGTAATGTGCTTCTCGGTGATGATATGACAGCATATTTGATAGACTTTGGCATTGCTACCATATGTTTTGCAGGTTCTAGCATTTCAGCATTCACTTCCACACATGCACTCAAAGGATCTGCAGGCTACATTCCTCCAGGTATAATTTTAACTAGATTGTTGATATCATATTAAGCATTTTCATGAGTTTTTTATTCTATCAGAAACTTTGAATCTGAATCTTTATTTGGTTGTGAAATTAAACGCAGAATATGGATTGGGTGGACTTGTTACCCCAAAAGGGGATGTTTATAGTTATGGAATAGTGTTATTGGAGATGTTGACCCGAAAGAAACCCACTCACAACATGCTTGTGGATGGAATGAACTTGCAAAATTGGGTGAATAGCAATTTTCCACATGAAGTTGAGAAAGTGGTGGATAAGAATCTATTAAAGAGAACTGACATGAACAACAATGAAGAAGATAAAAAACTCAATTGCATTAGTCAACTCATAAGTGTGGGTTTGCTTTGCACAAGAGAATCTCCCTCAGAACGGCCTAATATGACAAATATTGTAAACACATTGCAAAACACACTAAACACTCTTTTGGGAACCGATAAAGATCCGAAATTCCAATCAGATATGTGGACCCTGGCAGCTAATAAAAGCACCACCAGTGACAATGCTTATGAAAGTTCTTCAACATTTTGAAGATTTGTGATAAGGTAACAGTTGGATTTGTATAGCTGAACCGAACGAGTATAATTAGGTCTATGTATTTTTGAATCCAATGCTTTTGAAATTTATGTATATATAACTTTATTGTTCCCAACATCAATGTACGTCTGATAAATGTAGAAAATGTGCAGGAGATACTGTATCTGCATGATCAATTTTATTGTTCAGAACCCATCCACATCTCCAATAAAAAATGTACAGGAAGGTTAGTTTTTGTGTTTTTTCTCTGCATCATATAGATATTAAGATCTTTGTATTTCTTTTGTTATTTTTATATCATATACATCATTTTTAAAATTGAAAATTACTTTCCGTGGTTTTTATGCAGTTCTTCTTCACCCCAGCTGTAAGAGATGTCATTACATTACAGAAAATAAAAGTCAACTTTTTTGGTGAAACATCTTGTTTAATTCTGGCTCTACCAGCCTGCCAGTTTATCTTCTAAAAGAGTTCATTTCACATGTAGTTTCATATATCTTCAGTTCATGTAAGAACTTTCTCATGAGTTTCAAGGTCTGCCCAGGGGGATAAATTTTAATCATGTCAATGAAGGTGAATTTTCCATGGACTTGGCTAATACCTCGTATAAAGCTACTAGGCTACACAGCAGCGCAGAAGGAATTTCTTTACTTTCGTTTAAAGCAAGAGCCACACCTGCCAACGAGAAATCACGAACATAGTCATGGGTTGGAATGTGAATTCCACACTAAATGTTGCAATTGGCCATCACCAAGATATATAGATGTTATTTTTGTTTCAAATTTTTTGATGTAAAATGAAAATTTTGGCTCAATTGATCCACTAGAGTTGTGATCAAATAAAAACGTCATTTTTTTTTTTTTAAAAGCAAATATGATTCCATTAGACTACTTTATCACAGAAATGAAAGGTTATTGGGAGCCCTATCCTATGTATGAGAATCAAAGTGTAGTTCTAGAGTTATAATTTTAGAGCTATCTTGGATATGTAAAAGGACATGTATTTGAAAAAAACAAGGCGTTATTTAAATTTATTAATTAGTATGTGATAATTTTAATTATTATATTATTTTTAAAATCTATATATTATTATATGACATGTGGTTTTCATGAAATATTTTATTGAATCAAATTTGATTATTATTATTTAATTTATCAAATATTTTTATTATTATTTAATTTATTAGATATTTTAATTATTTGTTATTTTATTTTTATTTTATTATTTATTAGGATTATTATTATTATTATTTTTCTATTTTTATTTTTTATTTTTAGGATTTTGTACAAGTTGACTCTTTTTAATTTTCTCTATCTTGGATTTTTCATTATTGGAAAATTTTGTCCTTTTTCTTAGATTTTTAAGATTTTGTACAAACTTATCTATTTTTCCTTCTTTTGTCTGGTATTTCCTATATTTATTTGAGATATTTTCTTTGTTTTCTAATTTTATGTTTTGAAGATAAATTCTTTTTTAAATTGAACACTTTGGAAGACCTTCTAAACTTGTAATCTACAAATTCCATTCATAAAAATCTGGAAACAAAATTTACTTTCTTGTTCATTCCATTAAAGGTTTGATATAAATAGCTAAATATATTTAAATAGCCACATCTTCTACCTCAAAACTTTTTTTTATTAGTCCATGTCATAGAAGGGGCATAGGAATTGATTTTCCATTCAAACTACTTTGACCCAGCCAAAAAAATATTTTTCATAGATTTTTTTAAGTTCTAAATTATTTTATTAAAGTGATTTTTTATTTTTTTGAATTTTATTTTTTAGATTCTTTAAATTCTGAATTGTTGAAGTACTTAAATTTGCTATTTACCCTACCTAAATTGTGACATTTGTTTCAAAAAATAAATAAAAATTAAAAAAACATAAATTTCCCATATTTTCAATTCCATTAAACAAATGGTATTTGATTTTTTCTATTAAAACGTAAAATACCCCATATTCTTACAACAAGAGATGATCTGTAAAATGCCAAAGTTAGTACAAGATATGTTATCCAACCAACTCATAAGATAGAAGAAAAGATAGATCAACGACTTCAAAATCAACCTCTTTAAAGGGGGCAATCTCCTTTACATTACACAAATGAACAATTCTTGGATGATACAAATGACAAGATCTCCTTTCTATATATAGAAGTCTAAGGGGTCACAATATAGTCAAAGTCGGCATAAAAATAATAATGTAAGGGCACAACAATAACAATAGCGGGCTTCTATGTGGCACAATAATAACAATATGGGGACAACATGAGCACAACAATAACAATAAGAGGATACAATGATAATAATAATAAGGGAATACACTAGTGTTATAGTGACCTAACATGCCCCTCTCCTTCAGAAAAGTGTTGTCCTCAATGCTTGATTAGTTATGGATGCTTCTATATAAAATTATCATCCTCCCATGTGGAATCTTCAACGGGTAAGTTCTTCCACTTGATGAGATACTCTGAAATTGATTGATTTCGTAGTTGTCGAGTTCTTGTTTCTATGACAGCTTTAAGTTTCAATATGATTTTTTCTTCTTTGTCAAGTTCTGGCAATATTGTTTGAACTAAGAGCTTGTCACCTATAACCTTCTTTAAGCATGAAACGTGAAAAACTAGGTGCACTCGAGAAGTTGTAGGAAGCTCCAATTTGTATGCCATAGTACCAATATTTTGCAACACTTTGTACGGACCATAATACTTTGGTGATAATTTATTATTCTTCCTACCTTGCTTGAGCAACATTTGTTTATATGGTTGTAGCCGTAGAAATACCGAGTCACCTACATCAAAACTTATTTCGCTGCGATGTTGATCTGCCTATTGTTTCATTATATTTTGTGCCAAAGTGAGGTTATCCTTTAAGAGTTAGAGAACTTATTATTGATTCTCGATGTGTGTTGAGCACTATAGAATTTATGTAATTACCACTCATTTTGTCATCTTTTCCTTGTATTCATAAATTCTTTACGTTATGAAATAAGGATTTGGTGAAAGATTATGATAGAACATAGAAGATTTGTATGCAATGTAAAATGACTAATACTTACCCTTTTCCTATGCAGAAAAAGGAGAAAATGGAAGATTTCCATCCCAAAGGAAAAGACAAGCCAAAGTCAACTGTTGTCCCTTTGACAGGGAACCACATTCAAACGAGGAAATCCAAATTAGAGCGTATTAGCCAGGAAAAGGAAAAGGAGATACTAAATCGGCGCAAGAGGACAAGAAGATAACTGAGAGCTAACAGTTTGGTGAATCCCTCAGTATCCTTTGATCCTGAGGGATCGTTATCTTAACGATTCTCTGTATCATTGATATCTCCGCTCGACTGCTGTAAGAAGAGGCATCATTGCTAGCCCAAAGGATGGACTATTGTTGTTTTATGAAATTCACTGTTGTAATTGGAACTTCGATCATCGACTTTGTCTAAGAGCGATTGCTGTAACTCTGTTTTGATGCGTAATATATAAAATTTGGTTATTGTTCCATCTTTGATTCTAGGGTAATCTTAGGCAGTGTGTCCCTGGAGGCTAAGGGCCCAGCCCTAGTGGAACACTTGCTCCTGTACCATTATTTCCGATTCGTGTGTGGTTTGATTTCTTCTATTCGCTCTGTTCAGTAATCTGATGTTCCTTACTATTTTACATATCGGTTCTGTTATATTTCGTTTCTACTTGAATAAGTAATGTTATTCTCTGCAACAGGAATGTTATGCTATCCATTCTAACTTTATATCACATCGTTGTTCCTTTAACAATTGATATTATCATATAACATTGTTGTTCCTTACAGATTGCCATTGTTGTTCGATTACAAAGTAACAATGTTGTATATTCATAAATCGGTATTACTGTATTTATCTATGATTTACTCTTATACATGATTGATGTTCATTTGAGATTGTTGTTCCATCGTGATCACAATTGTTGTTTCTTTATAACTGTGATTCATACTTGTTGTATCAAAGCTCAGATTACTGTTCCTTTCAATATCAAAGTGTTGTCTGTAATATTTGATCTGGTTTGTTGTACATTTACATTTGATTTAAGTTGTTGTTCCATATTTCATTTTCGTTAGTTTGCTGTCCTAATTCCGTTTGCTGTTCAAATCATTTCTAAAGTAAATATTGTTACTCAATTCCTGTAGGATACATTTATTTCTTCATTCATTTCTATAGGATAAGGTTTTGCTGTTCAATCCTGTTAATAATATTAGTCATTGTTCCATTTCCTATCGTTTGAATTATCATTGCTTTGGTGCGCAGGACGATCTGAAACTGTAGTGAACATTGACATATGTTGTCCAGTTCCCAGATTCATGATCTTTCCCTTGATTTCTTTTTAATTGCATCAATTTACAAAGGGAAGAGTTACCATTACTATACCCTTGACTGATAAATTGTTGTAGCTTTCTGAGTGCATGATTTGAGTCTTAAGTTTCTCTTTTGTAAGTAGATTTTATTCCAAGCATCTGTTTACTCATGTATTTAAAGCACTATACTACTAGCATTACTCTGACAAATGACCGCCTCAAACTGAGTACACTCTTTGAGATAATAAATTGTTCCTAGATTGATAATTAATGTAGGGTAAATAGAGGTGAAAAAGACCATTTCTACTGCTTGACATTTTGACCCCCCTGCTTACCCTTTTTCATGCCCTCATGAAAACATTGTAATTGACATGCAAGGCAGTGAAGGAACAGGCTGGAGAAGGGATCTCATGAGGTGGTCTACAACCATGATTGCTAGCTAGGAATTCAAAGAAATGTCCTATCTATCCTTCAGGAATTTCATATAAGGCTTGATATGCTGGTGCAGGGTGTTAAATAATTGGACTTCTGAATCTACAGCCTAACCAAGATGGTCCTTCTCTCAAAACGAGGTCACTATAGAGACTCAGGCGGTCAACAACTAGCTTAAAGTTCTTATAATTGAATGGTTCTCAATTTTGGATGTTCGGATTAGAAGTCTGGTATCGAAACTTGGCTGTTGCTATGACAAGGTCTTTGATGGTAAAGAAGTATTCTATCCCTTGTCGTATGACTGTTGTGTGGATAGGTCCCAATGCTTTGATCACTCCCTTAGTTCTCATTAGGCTCCTATGTTTATTCCATAATTGTTGTGGGTCTCTAGGTTCTCCTCTCACCCATAAGTCTAATCCATTTTCCTGTCTTTAAAAGAAGTTATAGGCTTTAAGCCACTTTATTTGATTAACACCAAAATAAATGAATGCCTGCAATTGGACATCTCCCACAAAAGGGCTAGGGTTCTGATCTGTTTCTCCATCTAATACAAGATTGTGCAAATAGAATTCACATAACAGTCGCTGAACTTTCTCCCCATAGTGTTTACAATAGTTTATGAAGTCATCAATAATTTTTATTTCTATAGGGACTCCTGATTTGACATCTTTAATTTTCAATTATAAATATCTTTCCATTAAAAACAAAGCATAATTCCTAGCAGGTGCCCTACATGCTGGAACGTTAGTGTACAAAGAGCATAGGGTATCCATTTTTTTATGACTATATCTACTCTATAAATTACCTTTTTGACTCTTTCTTCTTCCTTTCGCCATCCTTCGAAGGCCTGTCTTTCAGATAAGTTAATGTCCCTCAGTTGTTGTTGTAATTTCTCATACATTTCTCGAGAGACAGTCTGCTCTGTAAGTTTCTCTACTGCTTGCTGGGCTTGCACCAAATCCTTTCACATAGTTACTATCCTCAAGTCACTATCCCACATAGTAGTTGTAAGTGGGAGATTTACTTGAATCTTCTTATTACATCGTCTCATATTTATGGTTAGAATTTCCTTAGAGGACTGTGCCTCTGTCTTAATTTCTTTGTCAAAAGCCGATATGTTATTTGTTTGTACTTCGACATGGGCAACAGCCGGGTGCTGTTCCTTTCGATTTTGAATAGCAGGTTGGACTTGCGTCCTCTTGATCTTTTTCTTAAGGGGTTTTGCATGTTTTACCGCAGAGGTTCCTTTTGACTTCTTCCCCATTTTCAAAACCCATGTCTACTGTCAAAGTTTCTTAATCATGTTAAGTAGTCTCTGCTGTTCCTTTCGCAATATTTTAATTTCCTCTATTTTCTTGGAAGGAAAAGGTGTTTGTTTACTCGAGCCTGGACTTTGTACCGCAAGTGCTATGGTTTCATCTTGGTCAATTTCCTTATTTTCTCCTCAGGGTGCTTCTTCAGTGCTATGCTAATCCAGTTGTTCAGGGGTAGAAACCCTAGATTGCTCTACTATTTCCTGAGCAACTTCTTCCTCTACCTCCTCTTCATCATGAAATTCTTCTGGTGTATTCTAACTAGGAACAGATTGTTCCTCTTCTCCTGCATCGTTCTCTTTCCTGAATTCACTCTCATCATGAGTAGAGTGATCCTCTTCTCCTTTATCTTCATCACACAGTTCTTCGAATGCAATTTTTTCATGAACAGAGTGCTCCTGCTATCTTTCTTCTTCATCACACAGTTCTTTAGATGCACTTTGTCATGAACAGAGTGCTCCTGCGGTCCTTCTTCGATGTGGGGGTTAGGTGGGCTATGAGCTTGGGAATATTCACCCATATTGACCAGAATTTGCGCCAACTCATCTTATTGCAGTGGGTTTTGAAGTGGACTTCCACTGCATTTCTCTGCTTCCTCTTCCTCCTGACCAGATTGTTCAATCTCTTCCTCCGGTTCCTTGTCATTCTCCTCCAATTATTTTTCGTTCTCCCAACCTTCCAATTATGGGGGTTCTTTGTCTCCAGAATCATGTATTTCTACAGGTTGACTATTGTCTTCCTAGTGATCCCTCAGCATTCCCTTGATTCTTGCCAGTCTATTAGATTTCCTTTGTTTCAGAGGTCTGCTTGATGCACCGGTATCATGTTTCCGTTTTGGGGCTGGCAAGGTCAGTCCTCCGTCTATTGCGAAAGTCAGTTCTTCCCAACTGCTCTATTGTTGGGCAAGGCTGTGGTTGACTATTAGTCGTATTAAGCCATGGTGACTTACTACCGACTCTAAGTGGCGAGATTTCTTCATGCTTCGGGCGACATCATGCAATAAAGAATTTAAAAACACAGGAAAATTCATAGTGCACTTTTGTTTTAACACAGCTAAAAGTTTAAGATGTCGTGGTCTTACCACGTCCTTCCTACCGTCACAAGTAATGTAGCTCTGGATAACTTTTTCCAATTCTGCCCACGACTCTCCTAAGGTTGCTAGTAAAACTCCTTTTCATTTTACAGTCAAGTTATGCCCTTCATCCTAGAAGATTTTCATGGCGTCCCGCAATCACACCCTTTTCAGAGTCCACACAGATCCCGTGGCCAACAGTCCTGAAACTTCTGCAATTATGTCTTTAGTGACTGCTATCTATCTCCCTCTCACCATGGAATAATGTTCATGAAGGTTCTGTAAAAACTCAATTTCCACCGTTTCGTTGGATTGTTGTATGAGGTTAAGATAAACTAGCCATCCTCCCCTTGCTAGGATCTCTCGTGCAGGATCGGAAACTATCAACACATGTGGCTCACTGCGAATTGATCTTCATCCCATGCTTGGCACACTATAAAAAAAAAGAACACAAAGACGGCAATGGAATAGCAGGCTGTTCAAAATTTTTAGCTCATTGTTAGCAAACACAGAGAAGATGACGGAACAACAAGCTGTTTGAATTTCGAATTTACTGCTAATTTTTGCAGAGAAAAACATGGAAATAGCTTCGGAACAACAAGCCATGCATATTGGGAAACAAAATACCGTTAAGCTTTGTTATTCCCGAGTCATTAATTCTCCGAATGATAAGCTGACACGTATGCCAGCAAATTATGGGGATCACCTGGTCACCTTCGCCCCCCCTGCAATGTGATAGGCCGACCTCGGCCGTCAAATGAAGAAGCAACATGCTAAACTGCCATGGTACAAAGTCATTAAGGAACATCGTATACAGAAATTCCATGTTTACAGCGACGAGCGGATTATTGAAATCGAGGCGTAGAATAGAATCGCTTAATAAATAAGGAAATGTCATGATATGATGCGAGAATTGGAGGATAGGACAACTGAAGTGCACTAAAGGTCTGATGCGGTCATTATCAACTTTTTCTGTCATAATTGATTTGTAATTGATTTTCATGTTTCAAAGGTTCGGAAGGGTTATATACATAATTTCATTTGAACGATTTAAAAGATATAATAAGAAGGGTTGTATAATTGCTATTGGTGTATAAGAAATATGACTTCAATACCATCAATAGAGTTTTGTTGCCCATAGGTGTCCATAACCTTGACAGAGTTGTTTATTTCATCCTTGGAACCATAATCCTTTGTGTATGCGTAGGAAAGTTTCATGCAATGTCAGAATGGAGGCCATTATGCTGGCTTGGTAACCAGATGAATCATAATGTCATTCACCAGGAAGGAGTGAAAGGTGGACAGGTTGGCTCGTGAAGAGACCTCCTGTTCCAAGGACTGTTTATTTTTTCTAATGTGCCTCTTGGATCATATCCTTGGTGTGGTGGCCATAGTGGGAATGCCACTTCACTTTCTTCCTTATGATCATGATAGGTTGGCTCTTGATGAGACCCCCTATCCTTCATCTGACAAATCATGTTAGCAATCATATAAACATTTTTCTTTTTATTCTTTTTTCTTTTATATAACACTTTTCCTATTTATATACAGAGGGTGGTTCAACACTCCTTAAGAGTAGGGATGGTGGAAGAAGTCTTAACATCTCAATAGGAAAAAAAATATGCCCTTATTCTTATTCAATAATGATGATCGAAGAGAATTATGGGGATTTAGAAAGAACCATCATGATAAAAATAATCAATCATATCGGTATTAGTAGAATAATGACAACACATTGATCAATAGTTGTGTCCTTTCCACTTTTCTCTTATCAACTCAAAGAACTTTCTTCTAGAGATGATGATTTTTTATGTAATTTGTTGATTTTAGTATCCTCTAGTTTTTGTATTCATTGCATAGATGTATAGTTGTGATTTAAATGACCATGACTCTCAAAAATGATCTAAATGGTCAAACACACAAAGAAGAAAATGTACTCTAAAAATATAGAACAGGTACTATATACAAAATTGCAAGAAAAAGGAAAAATATACTCAAAACTGTTGTACATTGAGATGAACAACAACTGTCCCTTAATTGGAACAACAAAGAAAACAAGCACAAGCAAAAAAAAGGAAAAAATTCTATCCCTTTAGAAAGGAATAGTAGAAAAATGAATGCATTGTTCCTTCGGAAAGGAACAACAGAAAATGCAAGTGTTGTTCCTTCGGAAAGGAACGACAAAAAATGAAAGTGCGGTTCCTTCGGAAAGGAACAACAAAAAATGCAAGTGTTGTTCCTTCGGAAAGGAACAGCAAAAAATGAAAGCGTGGTTCCTTCGGAAAGGAACAACAGAAAATGCAAGTGTTGTTCCTTCGGAAAGGAACAATAGAAAATGAAAGTGTTGTTCCTTCGGAAAGGAACAACAAAAAAATGAAAGTGTTGTTCCTTCGTTAAGGAACAACAAAACTGCAGAAGCGCTATTCCTTAGGAAAGGAATAGAAAAATGTGAAAGTGTTGTTCCTTTGTAAAGGAACAAGAAAAAGGCAAAAATGTTATTCCTTCGAAAAGGAACAACAGAATGCAAAAGTGTTGTTCCTTCAAAAAGGAACAGCAAAATGGTGGAACTGTTGTTCCTTCGGAAAGGAACAACAAAATGCAGAAGCGTTGTTCCTTGAAAAAGGAACAACAAAACGGTGAATATGTTGTTCCGTCTAAAAGGAATAGAAAAATGCAGAAGTGTTGTTCCTTCAAGAAGGAACAACAAAGTGCAGAAGTGTTGTTCCTTCAAAAAGGAATAGCAAAGTGGTGAAAACACTATTCCATCCAAAAGGAACAGTAAAATGTAAAAGTTGCAAAAATGCAGAAATATGTACAGAAAGTAATTTATACGAACAAAACAAAAGAATTATGTACAGAATGTAAAAGCAATCAAATCACTTAATGAACTAAAGGTGAGGAATATTTCTCTTCCTCAACCAGAATCTACATGTCGGAGTCTTCGTGGAGTTGATGGTAGAAGGATTCCCGAGTAAGTGGTTTGCGGTATAATCGAACTCGATGGCCGTTTGCCTTAAAGGTATGTCTCGATCCATCAATGGTGGTTAGAGTAATGGTGTCATTATCATGTACCTTCTCGATTTTGTATGGTCCTAGCCAGCGAGTCTGAAGTTTCCCCAAAAAATCTTGAAACCTAGAATCGTATAGGAGCGCCCAATCTCCTTCACGAAAAACTTTCTTTTAAATGAGGGTGTCATGCCATTTGGCTCGCTGTTGTTGGATTAATGCTATATGTTGAAGAGCAAAGAGCCTGATTTCATCTAGCTCGTTGATCTGCTGTAATCTATTAATCTGGGCCTCGTTTAAATCTAGTCTGACTTCTTGTGTTGTGCGCAAGGTCTATATTTCGAATTCTATTGGAAAGATGGGTTCCTTTCCAAATACTAGCTGATATGATGAATAACCAGTAGTGCTTCTCCATGTTGTTCTGTATCCCCACAAGGCTTCCGGAAATCTTGTAGCCCAATCGCGTCTGTGTGACGCAATGGTTTTTGTCAGTATTTCTTCTATTACTTTGTTCGTGCTATCTTCTTGGCCATTTGCCTGTGGGTGGTAAGGAGAGGTAATTTTATGATGAATATGGTAGTTCTTCATTGTTACAGTGATTTTATTACCAGCAAACCGTGGTCCTCCATCCATAATTATATCTCTTGGGAGGCCATATCGCACCAATATGTGGAACAGTAACTGTATGACAAAATCCTTTGTAGCTCTCGGCAATGCCTCTGCTTCAACCCATTTGGTGACATATTCTATTGCTACCAAAATATATGTTTTCTGGTTTGATGATGGATTGATCGGACCAACAAAATCGAGCACCCATCGTTCAAATGGTTCAATGACTAGCTATGGGTTCAGGGGAATTTCATCGGACTGTCCAGGGCGTCCTGCTCTTTGGCAACTATCACAAGCTTGAACAAATTTCTTTGCATCTTTGAAGATTGTGGGCCAATAATACCCTATTTGTAGGACTTTGTGACCAGTTCGTCGATCTACGAAATGTCCACCACATGGTCCGTCATGACAGGCTTTCAAAATGTCAAAAATTTCATCTTCACGGACGCATCTCCTGATGTGCATATCTGCCCCTGTATGAAATAAGTAGCCCCCAATCCAAGAAAATCGGGTACTACGCTGGACAATCTGCTTTCGTTCATTGGGGGTCAGATGTTTCGGTAATTTTCCTACTACTAAATAATTCACAACATCAGCATACCAAGGTGTTTTAACAGTGACAGTGAACAAATGTTCATCTGGAAATTGATCTTTGACTGCTGCTACGTCCACTGGTTTTGGCATTCATGAAAGAAAGTCAGCTACATGATTTTCTTTTCCAGGTCGGTCTTTTATGGTGATGTCAAATTCTTGTAATAAAATCAGCCATCTTGTTACTCTACCATTCGTGATTGGTTTATTTGCTAAATACTTTATGGCAGAGTGATCTGTATATAAAACAACAGGATATCCAGTGATATAATGCCTAAATTTATTTACAGCATGTATTACAGCTAAAAATTCCTTTTCAGTAACAATGTAGTTCAATTTAGCAGGAGATAAATTCTTGCTAATATAATAGATTGCATATGGTTTTTTGTCTTCTTCCTGCCCA